>CM054155.1:46034175-46057178 GCA_028751875.1 Rapana venosa
AAATATTTTATTCATATAATTTTGAATGTAAAAATTTCGAAAGCTTTTTTACCTCAATTTTCTGAAAACTCCCTTAGAAGCAATTAAATAATTTGAATTTGGCATTTTGATATTGCAAAGGTCTCTGCATAGTCCTATAGGACATTTTTTAAATAGTTTATTAAACGAATCACTTTTAGTTTTGTTTCTGGGGTGTGTTTTTTAAAATATTTTTATTGTATCTTTTGCTTTGTACGGTTTCTTTTCATGATTAGACTCTTTTTCCCCTCGCATTTTTCAGTGGGGCTCTACAACTACTCAATTATCATACACCCTTATTATTATTTTTTTCTTTCTCGTCTAATATCTTGAGAGTAAACGAGTAAAATCGAAGACACAGCAGAAGAGGAAGGAACAGAGACAGGCATAGAGAGGTAAAGAGACACCTCTGTGTGTGTGTGTGTTTTGGTGTGTGTGGTGTGTTTGTGTGTGTGTGTGTGTGTGTGTGTGTGTGTGTGTGTGTTGTGGGTGTGTGTGAGTGTTTGTGGTGGTGTGGTGTGAGGGTGTGGGTGGTGAGATGTGGTGTGAGGTTTTGGTGTGGTGTGAGGTGTGGCGTAGTGTAGTGTGGTGTGGTGTGGTGTGAGAGTGGGTTGTAGTGCGGGGGTGTGAGGTGGGGTGGGGTGTGGTGAGGTGTGGCGTATTTGTAGTGTGTGTTGTGTGTTGTTTAGTCTAGTGTAGTGTTGTGTGTGTAGTGTAGTGTAGTTTTAGTGTAGTGTGGGTTTGTGGTGTGGTGAGTGAGGTGTGGCGTAGTGTAGTGAAGTGTTGTGTTCTGTTGTGTTGTGTCCACATGTGGGTGTGTGATTGCGTAAAATAGTGTCTTGTCGTGTAGTCTAATGCAGTCTAGAGTAGTCGTTTGTGTGTGTGCATGTGTGTGTGTGTGCACGCGCGCGCTCCTGCACATTTAATGCGTGCATACGTGCGTGTGAGTCTGCGCAATCTGGCATGCGTGCAGACACGCACGCCCCCACACATGCAAAATGTGTGGGTGGGTGTGGGTATTGGGGGGGATGGGTGTGTATGCTTGATCAGTCTCGTGTGACAGAACAACAGAGAATTACCCTGATGATGGTCGTTGCAAATGCGTGCCTGTACACTTCTTTCAATTGGATTGACAGATCACTCCACACCCATGCAAAACGAACTACAATTTGCAATACACGCACTCGCGGCAGCACACACACATACACAGCACGTACGCACCCCACGGCAGAAGCATGCACGGATGGAGCGGAGAGAAGTTTTACAAAATTTTACACAATGCACACACCACACACACCCCACCCCAAAACCCCGTACGCGCACCACACACACACACGGGGAGAGAGGAGAGAGAGAAGAGAGAGATGAGAGAGAGAAGAGAGAGAGAGAGAAAGAGGAAGAAAGAAGAGAGGAAGAGAAGAGAGGGGAGAGAGAGAAAATATTATCAATGCTGACTCAAACATTGCTTTGCCATCCTGAAATAGAGAAAGGACAACGCGCATCACACCAAAACAACACACAACACACACACACACACACACACACACAACACACACCACACACTACACACCACCAAACACAACACACATTTCATCACAAACAAAATAGTGTAAACCCAAACACTCATCAATACTGACAAAATACAGACGACAAAGGAGACTGTTCATTTAGTTCAGAAAATAAATATTTTGGGTGGGTGTGTGGGTGAGGGGGGGGGGGGGGGTTGTTGGTCTTTTGGGAGTTCAAACTTTTTTTGTAAGGAAAGGGGATATTATTGCGATTGTGTGTGTGTGTGTGTGTGTGTGTGGTTTGTGTGTGTGGGGTGTGGGGGTTGGTGTGTGTGTGTGTGTGTTGTGTGTGGTGTGTGTTTGTTGTTTTGTGTGTGTGGTTTAGTATTCTTGCTGTATATTTCAGAGGCGATGTTCCTATCAAGGGTTTTGTATGATTGCTTTGGCGATTTTTAGGGTGGAAATACAAGGCTATTTTGCATTGTTTCTTTTGGGGGAAATCCATTTTAGTTTGGGTGACGTTTTTGTGGCAAATACTAGTTTTGTTTTAGCAATATTTGTATTGAAATTTACTAGGCTATGGTTAGGCGGATGTTTGTGTGGCAAATACTATTTTGTTTTAGCGATGTTTGTGTTAAAATTACTAGGCTTTTTAGCGATGTTTGTGTGGAAAAATACTAGGTTATTTTAGCGTTGTTTGTGCGGCAAATACTAGTTTCTTTGTTTTAGCGATATTTTCGTTGTGAACTTGGAAGTCATATTATTTGAGTGTTGATAGAAGTTCGCGTGTTTAAGCGATATTTTTTGTATCAATTTAATAGTTAATTTGTTTTGATAATGTCTGTCTGTCTTTATAGTGTGTTCGTTTATGCGATCTTGGGGCGTTTAAATAGTTTATTTTTTTTAACCATGGGTTGTGTGTCAGATCGGGAAAGGCGTTGTTTGTGCGTTAAACAGTTTATTTTAGGGGTGGTTTGTGCGTTAAACAGTTTATTTTAGCGGTGCTTGTGTGTTAAACAGCTTATTTTAGCGGTGTTTGTGCGTTTAAACAGTTTATTTTAGCGGTGTTTGTGCGTCAAACGTTCATTTTAGCGGTGTTTGTGCGTCAAAACAGTTTATTTTAGCGGTGTTTTGTGGGTAAACAGTTTATTTTAGGCGGTGTTTGTGCGTCAAAAGTTCTTTTTAGCGGTTTTGTGCGTCAAACAGTTTATTTTAGCGGTGTTTGTGCGTTAAACAGTTTATTTTAGCGGTGTTTGTGCGTTAAACAGTTTATTTTAGCGGTGTTTGTGCGTTAAACAGTTTATTTTAGCGGTGTTTGTGCGTTAAACAGTTTATTTTAGCGGTGTTTGTGCGTTAAATAGCTTATTTGTTTCAGTAACTTTTGTGTGTCAAATAATAGCTGGTTTGTTCTAGTAATGTGTGTGCGTGTGTGCGTGCGTGTGTGTGTGTGTGTGTTATTTATTTTTTATTTTTTTATTTTTTTATATCTAGGATAATGGAATAAGCACTCATGTGCTTTTTACTCCCAGCCCCCGTGTGTATGCGGTTTTGTCAATTTTGTCATCTGTTTTCCACCGGCACACATGGGTGTGTGTGTGTGTGTGTGTGTGTGTGTGTTGTGTGTGTGTGTGGTGTGTGTGTGTGTGTGTGTGTGTGTTGTGTGTGTGTTTGTGTGTGTGTGTGTGTGCATATTTGGTGTCAAATAGCCTTCAACGAAAGAGAGAAGAATCTAGCTTCACGCGGGAATCGAACCCGCGGTCTCTCGTTCTCTCGACCAGTGTGATACCCACTAGACACCCCAGTTCGCCTACATAACGTTGCAGCATTCATCACGATTGCAAAACCACCCATAAATGGCCGCGACTGTCTGGGCCTGCATCATAAAGGCTCCGCTATCAGACGTAACTACAAGAATCAGTGTGATTCTATGCCTGGCAATCACGCGTTTTGCCACACACCTGCGGGTGTCCTTAACTGCTTTTACGTCCCTAACTGGATGTAGGCCTTGAACGGCGCGAACTTGGTCTAAACTTAACTGAACAGTATTTCTTTTAAACAGCGTAGCACACATCGTTTTCTGTCAACATACATGAAAACACGACCCCGAAAAAAAGGGCGATGAAAAGTTATGACATGGATTTTTTTTTTTAATTTCGTCGAGGCTATAAACGTAAGACGAGTACTTCCAAAATTTCCTGCGTGGAAAGTCTGTTGTTTTAGGGGATACGCACTCTCACAAAGGTAACAGGAATTTGTCCGATTTGAAATCGTTTGTCTCGTAATATTGCAGTCTGCGCAGTGGTAAAGAAAAGGAGCCGGTAAGTTTCGACAGGAAATTTCAAAACCCTGGGAGGAGTTGTCATCTACGTTGATGCTGTCCACTTTACGACAAATATTACTTAACGACACAACAACACGTGGCCATTTTCCACCACCACCACCACTGATAGGTTGTACCCCATCATTTGCGGTTTTGCTTGGATTTCTGAAAAAGCACGATTAGCCGATTGGTCCATTGTGTTTGGATGAAACTGTTATTCATTTTGCATAGAAACTGTTATTCCATTTTTGGATAGAAATGTTATGCCATTTGGATAGAACTTGATTCCATTTTGGATAGAAACTGTTATTCCATTTTGGATAAAACTGTTATTCCATTTTGGACAGAAACTTTTACCATTTGGATAAAATTTTTATTCCATTTGGAATAGAAACTTTTTCCCAATTTTGGATAGAAACTGTTATCCCATTTTGGATAGAAACTGTTATCCCATTTTGGATAGAAACTGTTATCCCATTTTGGATAGAAACTGTTATCCCATTTTGGATAAAAACTGTTATTCCGTTTTGGATAGAAACTGTTATCCCATTTTGGATAGAAACTGTTATTCCATTTTGGATAGAAATGTTATTCCATTTTGGATAGAAATCCTTACTATGTTTTGGTTAAAAACTCTTACTGCTGTTTGGATAGAAATCCTTACTATTTTTTGGGGATAGAAATCCTTACTACTGTTTGGATAAAAAATCCTTACTACTGTTTGGATAAAACCCTGTTACTGCTGTTTGGATAGAAATCCTTACTACTGTTTGGATAGAAATCCTGACTACTTTTTGGATAGAAATCCTGACTACTTTTTGGATAGAAACTGTTACTGCTGGTGGATAGAAATTGTTACTGCTGTTTGGATAGAAATCCTTACTACTGTTTGGATAGAAACTGTTACTGCAGTTTGGATAGAAATTTTATGCTGTTTGGATAGAAATCCTTACTGCTGTTTGGATAGAAACTGTTACTGCTGTTTGGATAGAAACTGTTACTGCTGTTTGGATAGAAACTGTTACTGCTGTTTGGATAGAAACTGTTGCTGCTGTTTGGATAGAAACTGTTACTGCTGTTTGGATAGAAACCGTTACTGCTGTTTGGATAGAAACTGTTACTGCTGTTTGGATAGAAACTGTTACTGCTGTTTGGATAGAAACTGTTATGGATAATGGCAGTTCTGCAAAGCTGTAGTCTGAAACTGAATGTGTCTGTGCGCTGTTGTTATCACAAAATGTTTTTTTTTCTGGGGTTTTTTTTGTGCTGTTGTTGGTGGTGGTTATTCTTTCTCTTTTGTTTGTTTCGTCTAGTCTTTTTGTTTGTGCGTTTGGGTTTTTTTTACTTTGGAGTTCGGTTTTTTGTTTTGTTTGTTTGGTGTTTGTTTTTTGTTGTTGTTGTGTGTTGTTGTTGTTGTTGGTTGTTGGGGGGTGTGTTTTTTTTGGGGGGGAGGGTTGGAGGGTGGGGGGGCGGGGGTGCGTGTTTGTTTGCATGTCGTGTTTTTTTTGTTTCTGTGTGTAATCGTTTGATTGCTATGTTATTGGGAGTGGGGAAGGGGGGGGGTTTCCTTTTTAAAGAACTATTCATCGATTCTTTGGTTCCCCCCCCCCCCCTTTCCCTGCTAAAACTTTGAGGTTCATTAATGGTGAGATTGTGTACGCGACCGGTTGTGGGTTTTTTTGTTCAGCATGGAGGTAGTGCATTCCGTCTTCCGGGAGGATTAATGGTCAAAGCAGGGGACATGAGTAAAGGGGATTGTGTGGTTGGTGAAGTATTTTAGTGGGTGGTTTTGTGTGTGTAAGGTGTGTGTCGCAGGACATTACAGTACATGACACTAGGGTAACTACATTCCAGTAAACTACACTGCCCCGTCTTACACTACGCTGCACTGACGGCACTGCACTGCATACATTACACTTCACCACACTACACTACACTACACTACACTACACACCTACACTACACCACATACTATACTACACTATACCACCTACACTACACTACCCTGCACTGCACTACACTACACAACCCCCACTACACTGCACTACACTACCTACACCACACCACTGCACTACACTACACTGGCCCTGCACTGCACTACACTACACTGGACTGCACTGCACTACACTACACTACCCCACACTACACTACAACACTGCACTACAAACACTACACTACACTCACTACACCACACTACACTGCACACACTACATTTGGACTGCCCCTGCACTAACTACACTACACTACACACACTGCACTGCACTGCACTGCACTACACAACACTACATTTAAAACTGCACTACACTGCACTGCATACACTGCACTACACTACACTACATTGGACTACTGCATAACTACACTACACTACACGCACCACCCACACCCACCACACTACAACAAACTCACTACACTGCCCCACACAACCCTCACGCATGCACTACATGCACTACCCCACAACACCACCACACCCACAAAACCTCACTCACTACACTACATACCTACACTACACTACATTTACATTTACACTACACTACACTACACCACACTACACTACATCACCCCACACCCACCACACTACACGCACTACACCACACCACATACTTTACACTACACTCACCACACCACACCACACCACCCCACACCCCCACCACACACACCACACCACACCACACACACCACACCACACTACACTGCACTGCACTACACTACACAACACCTACACCCCCCGCACTACACTACACTACACTACACACCCCACACCACACCACACCACACTCACTACACTACACTACTCTACACTCCCACTGCACTCCCAAATCACTGCACTCACTACACTGCACTGCACTACACTACACTACACTACACTACACTACACTACCATACACTACACTACACTACACTTACCTACCCTATCCCTACACTACATACACTACCCTACCTACACTACACTACACTGCACTGCACTGCACTACACTACTCTACACTACACTACACTACACTACACTACACTAAAATACTTTTACCCTACCCTACACTACACTACATTTCACTTACTACACTACACTACACTACACTACACTACATTTAACCCCTGGATAGCCTGGTGGTCGGAGCGTTGCGCATCGTTTTCACGTTCTGATGCACGGGGTCATGGGGATTTTTCTCCCTGGAGTAAACATCAATAGATAGATAACAGAAGACAGACAGACAGACAGACTTTGCACAATTTAACCAGGTGATGGCCCTTTGTGGTCGGCGTATCTGTAGACAATAGGATTGGATTGGAGATTGTTTGCCCCTGTGGCTTTGTGTCTCTGCCCTCTGTCTGCCTGCCCGTCTTTCTCTCTGTCTGTCTGTCTGCCCTCTATTTTCTCTCTCTTCCTTTTTCTCTCTTTTCCCCTCTCTCTCTTCTCTCCCTCTCTCTCTCTCTCTCTCTGTCTGCATGTCTGTTTGCTCTCTCTCTGTCTCTCTGTTTCTCTGTGTCTCTGCTTTTCTCTCTCTTTTTCTTTTCTCTCTCTCTCTCTCTCTCTCTCTCCTTCTCTATCTACCTATATATCTATCTAACTAACTACCCATCTATGTATCTTCCTTCTCTAACATTTATACCGCGTGCTTTAGATAATTTGAATTGACGGTAACAGTAGTCAGTTCTCCTGTGTGCTGAAAAGGTTTTGGAATTATTGTTTTTTTTGATTGGAAAACTTCACACCAGAGAGAGACGGGCAGACAGACAGTGTGGAGAGACAAAAGGAAGGGGGAGAGACGAGAGAAATGTGTGTGTACGTGCGTCGTGCGTGCATAGATGTGTTGCACGCGATGTGTGCGTGCGCGCATGTTACACTTGCTCTCAATCTTTTGTGTGTGTGTGTGTGTGTGTGGTCTGCTGTCTGTCTGTCTGTCTGTTGTCTGTCTGTCTGTTGTTCCTTTTCTGGATGATAAATTTACAAAACTGCATACAACGGGGATAGATGTAAAATAAGTACATGAGTGCCTAATCCATTTTTCCTCGAAATTTAAAAAAATTTCTCTCCTCTCTCTCCCCTCTCTCTCCCCTCTCTTCTCTCTCTCTCTCTCTCTCTCTCTCTCTCCTCCCCCTCCTCCTCTCCTCCCCTCCTCTCTCCTCTCTCTTTTCACTCAAACACACACTCACACACACAGACAAACACAAACACGACACCCCACACAACACACACACACCACACACACACACACACTCACTACCCCCCCCCCCTTTCACACCCCCACACACACACACACACACACACTCATGCATGCACGACAAGGAAAAGTGCATGAACGTTTGTGCATACATAGCATAAATTCGCCAGTCTGCAGCGCCTGTGCGACAATTTGGAAATATGCGCAGTGCTGTTTTAGCGAGGAAAATAATCTCCCCAACAAGGAAGTGTTATTTCGTGTGTGTGTGGTGTGTGTGTGTGTGGTGTGTGTGTGTTGTGTGTGTGTGTGTGTTTGTGTGTGTTTTATATTCATGTGTGTGTGTGTGTTTGCGTGTTGTGTGTGTGTTTGTTTATGTGTGCGCGCGCGGAGTGTGTGTGTGTATGTATGTATTACGTATTATGTATGCAGTATTATGTATATATATATATAACCATGTGTCTATTTTGTGTTGGTGGTGGCGCGCGAGCGTGCGCGTGTGTTTGTGTGGGCGGGCGCGTGCGTGCATGTGTATGTGAGTGTGTACGTTTCGTACGCAATGCTTTCTCAAACGAAATTTCTCTTTGACGAGGAAGTGTTGAAAAAAAAAACCCAAAACAAACGCCAAAATTTGAAGAGAAAAAAAAAAATAAGGGGGAATGGAAAGAAGTGGGGAACAGTTGCTAAAAGGTGAAGGTCCCTGTGGTGAAGAAGTGGCGTTGAATGTCCGGAGAATACACAACGCCAGATGATTTCGATGGCTAGATACCAGATGGAGCTTCCCTAGGTCTCGGTAGATTTTGCTTCTGTGTCTGTGCCCTTGTCTGTGTGCATTCTGTCGTCTGTCTGTCTTCTGCTGTCTGTCGCTGCCTCGATGTCACACACGCAAACACACAAGCGCGCACGCACAGGACAGGGCAAACAGACACACATACACAAAAAACGCACGAAGAAACAACAACACATAATTATCCTCGAAATAAAAGAATTTAAAAAATATAATAAAATTAAAATTTAAAATAAAACCACACGCACAAACACACACGTATATGTGAGTGGGTGGATGGATGGATGGATGGATGGATGGATGGATGGATGGATGGATGGATGGATGGATGGATGGATGGATAGAAAGGAATATTGACAGACGAATAGACATACAGACAGACCGACCGAGCAATCAATTGATAGTACCCATCGATGAATTTTTTTTTAAGAGTTTTATTTGTTCAAGAAAAGAAACCAACATACATTGTTCTTCCACAGAAACACACTGAGTCTATGCTCGTGACACCAAGCAAAACCAAAAAAAACACCTGAAAACCTTGATATTGCTAAATGGCTAGTACCACAAACACTCTTTTATTTGGGTAACTTACAACCTTGGCAAGATGTGGCCAGTTGGACAAAAAGTGATGTACCCCGGAACAGTTGAAACCTTTGTTCATCGCGTTCTTCGTCTTCTTCTCCTCACGAGCATGGTCGTTTAGCGGCTGGTGGTGTTACTTCTCCATCTGTTTCTTGTTTTTCTCTCTGTGTCTTGTTGGTGTTGTTCTTGTCCTTGTCTTGTTGTTTTTGTTGTTGTTCTTCTTCTTCTTTTCTTCTTCTTTTCGATGTTGTTCTTGCTTCTTCTTCTTCTTCTTCTTCTTCTTCTTTTCGCAGTTCTTCGCATTCTTCTCTTCTTTCCTTCTCCTTCTCCTCCTCCTCCTCTCTCTTCCTTCTTCGTCTTCTTCCTTTTCTTCTTCTTCTCTTCTCCTCCTCCCTCACTCCACCCCCCCCCCCCCCCCCACTCCTTCTCATCCCTTCTTCTCCGTCTTCTCCTTCTCTTCTCTTCTTTTTCTCTCCTCCTTCTCTTCTTCCTTCCCCCCTCCTCCTCCTCCTTCTCCTCCTTCCTTTCTCTTCTTCTTCTTCTTTTTCCCTTCTTTCTTCTTTCTTCTTCTTCTTTCTTCTTTCTCTTCTTCTTCTTTTTCTTCTTCTTCTTCTTTTCTTCTTTACCTTCTTTTTTGTTCTTCTTCTTTCTTCGCAATTCTTTTCTTCTTCGCATTCTTCTTCTTCTTCTTCTTTTTTTTCTTCTTCTTCTTCTTTCCTTCTTCTTCTTCTTCTTCTTTTCTTCTTTTCTTCTTCTTCTTCTTCTTCTTCGTCCTGTCACCCCCGAGCTGTTCTTACCAGTCCACTTTCCTATCCTTTCTTTTAATCCGATCTTACATTTCTCTCTCTCCCTCTGTCTCTCTCTCTGTTGTCTGTCTGTCTGTCTGTCTGTTTTTGGGTGGTGTCTCTCTCTCTCTCTCTCTCCCCTCTCTCTCTCTCTCTCTCTCTCCATCTGTTCCTCTCTTTTTCTGCTTTCATATCATCCGGAGTGTCTTTCCTTTTGCAGAAAAAATAAAATAAAATAAAATAAAAACTATCTTCATTTCCTGAGCCTGTTGCTTTGTGTTAAAAAACTTGCTTTTATTTCTATTGAGCTAATGAGACACCCTCAATATGATCTTTGATATCTTCTTTCATCATTGTCATATTCATCATCAGTCATAGCCATCGTGACAGTCGTCATCATCGACGACGACCGTCGTAAATCAAATCAAAGCAAGCAAATCAAAGCTGTCTTTTATGATCTGTAAATTTAAAGATATTGCAGGGTGTGTTCAAATGGTTCATTTTTCACGCAGGTTCTTTATTTCATAAATTTAAAAAAAGGGAAAAATTGATATCTTTTTTCGATTTATTATTTCAATTCATTTAAACCTTTCATTCGAGGATAGTGGAATAAGCGCTCACGTGATTCTTTTACCCCCCAGTCCCGAAGTGCATGCGATTTTGTAAATTTTGTCATCCATTTCCACGGCAAGATGGCCTACTCTTCCCAAAAAACGGAACAGTTTTAAAGTATGCGCAAAGATGTTTCTGTTGGTGTTCGCACACGGGGCCTCGGTTTACAGTCTCATCCGAAAGGGCTTTCGGTGGAGTGGAGTCAGCGCTGATGTTAACTCCAGGGGAGAAATCCCTTGACGGGTGTCTCGTGGTGGTTCAAACTGGCTCGACCGGCCCCCAGATCGCGAGCACTCGCTCTTACCACGGCTACTCGTACTCATTGTCTGTTATAGTGATCGTATTGATGCAAACTCAGTCAAAACTATTACAGACGCACGCATGCTTTCCCACACAAAAGCACTGATACACAGACAGACAGACAGACAGAGACAGACAGACAGAGAGGACAAATTCTTTTTTGACAAATGGCAAATTCTTTTATTTTCCCAAGGATAATGAAAAAGCACCCATGTGCTTTTTTACATCTAGTCCCCGCCCTTGGGATACATTATATGATAATAAAGAAAAACCCAATACCCATACTCTCACAGAGAGACAGACAGAGAGAGAAAGAGAGAGAGAGAGAGAGGAGAGAGAGAGAGAGAGAGAGGGGAGAGAGACGGGGGAGAGGAAACTGCAGACGTTTATTTATACAGACCAAAGCCCTTTAGAAGGTGGATAAACATTTGAACAACGTGTGAACACACCCAGAACACTACAGTGCAACGTTAATTTACTGCTCAAGTATTGAAAGTGTCTCTGAGTGCAAATGTCTTCCATCAGCGCAATGCCAAATGTTTCATAGCTGCTTCTGTCGTCGGGTTCAAAAACAAAACCAATTTCAGCAAGCAAGGTTGGTGAATATTATTTGCCGGGAATGAGATTAGTCTCTTTCTGTCAGTCCAGAGCAAGACAGAAATATAACGAACTTCATTCCTCTTTACGCTCCCTGAACAAAGAGTGGACAGATGACATTTCGTGCTCTTTTGCTTTCTGGTAACGGGAAGGAGAGAGCCCAAACCCAAACCAAAAAAATGGAATCAGAATGCCAAATCTCAACTCGTCATGTTCGCTTCAAATGTCGATTCGTTTCATCGAATCATTTAGGCACACAATGCCAAGCATTGGACAGTTCATGCTTATCAGATCTTGCGCTGTCTGCTACGTGGGCAGTCCATCCCTGCCAACCGCAACCCAATCGCGCTTTGTGAAAACACGTGATGAAGCCATTCAGATCACCCACACCCCGATTCCTAAACAAAAAGGGCCCAAAACCCCATATTCATTTTAACGTCGTTCGCACACGAGAAGCCCGATTTTTCCTAGTTCTGGCATCGAACTCCAGCAGCAGTTTCATTTCATAAGCCACACTGGCAGGCTGTGTCATTTCGTTTTGGGGGCGATTTTCATCCAATAAGGGAGAGAGACAAAGAAGGAAAGAGAGGGAGAGAGATAGAGAGAGAGAGGGAAGGAGGGATAGAGAGAGAGAGGTTTTCATGTACTTTACACTTTGGCCACAATACATCGACATGTTGGGGAAATAAATGTATAGTGTAAACTGGCATCGATTTACAGTCTTCGCAGTTTGTTGTCATCTGTCCATTTGTTCGGGGTAAAGGGGGAATGAAGTGTTGGAAGGAAGTATGAATCTGCACTTTGTAGCATACCGAGCAAATCTCAAGCAACAAACATCGTTTTTAAAAAAAATTACCAAATCAGATGAGCAAATGCGTTTACAGAGAGAGAGAGGAAGGGGGTACAAACGCACACAAATAACACACACACCACGCACACACACACGCACACACACGCCGCACGGATGGATGGAGGACCCGACCGGAAAATTGATATGTTAAAGAGAGGATGGACGCGTGGGACAGAAACAGACAGACAGTCAGGGCAGTCAGTAGCCAGATACACAGGGCAGACAGGCATACAGACAGGCATACAGATAGACACTGAGACAGACGACAAGAAATGGGAAAACAAAACAGGGCGAAACCCCAAAGGAGGCAGGTTTTGCGCCATCATCACCAAAAACCATTCCCAACCCTCTCCAGAAAATTGCCAACAACTCAGCTCTTCTCTCTCTCTCTCTTTTCTCTCTCTCTCTCTCTCTCTCTCTCTCTTCTCTCTCTTTCTCTCTCTCTCTCTCTCTCTCTCTCCCCTCTCCTCCTCCTCTCCCTCTCTTCCCCTCTAGTCTCAGGTACCATTCTTGATGTCATCTGTAACCATTTAAAATGTTCACCTTGTTTATATCGCTAATTATGGGAGTTCGTGGCCCTAACATGTCTGTTTTTTCTGTGTTTTTTTCCCCTTTTTATACTGTGTCCCCTGACTTCTTGATTTCATAGATGTGAAATGTAAACTGTGAGTTGACAAATGTCCTTGGGATATGAACTTTATTTTAGGTATGGGATGTACCATTATGTTCTCGATTAACCCCGTGTTGTAAATTAGATAGGGGTGTTTTGTAAGAATTTTCTTTTTTCTTTTCTATGTTTTATTTTGGCCAAAGGGGCCCAATGATAATTAATATTTCAGAGTTCAAGTTCCTCTCTCATAAAGAGGGGTTTGTGTGAAGATCTTTTAAAAGTATTTTTGTAAAAGGCAGTATTTAAATTTTAAGATGTTACTGCTTTCGTGTAGCAATTCCAAGAAAGATTTAAATGTTTACCCTTAAAATAAGTGTATAGATATAGTGTAATATCCGAGAAAAAATTATGTCCTTTTGAAAAACGAACTTGAAAATAAGCCCACTTTCTAGGAAGTTTACTTTACTCAACTTTGAAAAAATTTTTTTAAGCAAATGTATCAAGTACCATTGAAGATATTTCAAAGTAAGAAATGATGGTCCCAAACATAGTTTGTCTAACTCCCACTTTCATTTATTAACAAAAGAAAATAATGTGCCCGCAATACTTAAAGGAAAAACTGCTACGATTTGATATACTCAATTGGATGATTTTTCTTAGACAGCATCTCTTTCTATGTTTTGGGTTTTGATTGTTAAGGGTTTATAATCAAGAATAGAATAAATGGTGTTTTTCTTTGTAATTCAGTAGAACTGTAGGGACATAATCTTTTTGCTTTATTAGCTATGTATATTTTGGTGTTTTTCTCTCTAAATCATTTCCTTAAATCAATTATTGTTTGTGTATTTCTTTGCCAATGATATGAATAAACCCCAAATGTTCTATCCCAAGCCCAACAAAATGTATGGGCCCAAGGCAAGGTCATTAAATCATTTCAGTTTCAGTGTTCAGTGTTCTCCTCCCTCCCCCCCCCTCTTCCGCCCTCTCTCTCCTCCCTCCCTCCCTCTTCTTTCTCTCCCTTCTCTCTCCCCTCTCTCTTTTCCCCTCTCCCTCTCTCTCCCTCTCTCTCCCTGTCTCTCCCCTCTCCCTCTCTCCCTGTCTCTCTCTTTCTCCTCTCTCTCTCACTCCCTTTCTCTCTCCTGTCTCTCCCCTCCTCCCTTTCTCTCTCCCTGTCTCTTCTTCTCTTCTCTTTTCTCCTCTCTCTCTCTCTCTCTCTCTCCTCCCTCCCTTCTCTCCCTGTTTTCTCCCTCTTTCTTTCTCCCTCTTCTCTCTTTCTCCCTTTCTCTCACTCCCTCTCTCTCTCCTCTCTCTCCTCTCTCTCTCTCCTCTCTCTTCCTCCCCCCCTCCCCCCCCTCTCTCTCTTCTCCCTGTTCTCTCCCTCTCTCTCTCTCTCACTGTCTCTCTCCTCTCTCTCTCTCTCACTGTCTCTCCCCTCTCTCTCTTCACTGTCTCTCCCCTCTCTCTTCCCCCACCTCTCTTTCTCTCTCACAGTGATCCTTTCAGGCCTCTCCCCCCCCCCCAACCCTGACTGAACTGGGCCTATGTCTAGGAACAGCTCTGTATCACCCCCCCCCCCCCCTCCCTCCCCCTACCCCCTCCCTCCTCCTTCCCCCCTTCACTTCAGCTGTGATGCGCCATGTTACCAGCATGGGGAAAGGGGAAAGGGGGGGGTTTGGGGATAGAGGGGCATGGCCAGATCTGTCATCGGATTAGCGGGGAGCAAGGTGAAGGATGGGCATGCACAGCAGGCAGGTCCACCTCGAAATGAATGCTTTGCCATCTTTCTTTCCCTCACCGATCTGAAAGACCTGGGGAAAAACGCGGATGCCTTTTCATCTTGTCAGACTCCCCAAGATTTCGGTTTGGGCGGGGAAAAAACCCGTTACGTGGTTTCCGTGTGTTGGGCGCGGTGGTTAAAAGCAGTTGCAGGGGATGGAGGATGTTAAGATGTAATAGTCGCGGAGTCCACGGTTCAATTCTTTAGTGGTGAGCGTGGACACGAATGTGTATTTTACTTCAGAACGGGAAAATGTTGCGTGTTGTTGAATCAAGCTATATGAACAGGAAAATTTTAAAAGCAGTTTTTTTCACAGAAGACAGTACGACGTGGTGTCAGTATCTGAAACACTGACAGCATTGTTCTGTCTTTATGCACGGATATAACAGCTAAAGATTAAGGAGAGAGAAAAGCAATGTGCAAGAGGAGATAAGAAGAGATCAAGACAGAGAGAAAACCACAGTCAGAAATTCAGGGAGGAGAAAGAGGCCTGGAAAATGGTGATGCTTTCCATCTACAAGAAGCATGAATTATATATATATATATATATATATATATATATATATATATATATATATATATATATATATATTTTATATATGTATTATGTATATTTTATATATGTATAATATATATATATATAAAAATATATGTATATATATAATATATATTATTCTCAAAGAAAAAACACTTTCTAAAGAGAAAAAAAAAACATACTTACAAAAACAAAAAATTTTCCAAAAAAAATTCTCAAAAAGACAAAAACATTCACAAAAGGAATAAGAATAAACATTCTCAAAAAGAAACCAAAAACATTCTCTAAAAGAAAAACATTCTCAAAAACAAATTTTTCAAAACAAAAAGGAAAAAACATACCAAAAACAATTAAAACAAAATCTCAAATACAAAACAAAAATTTCTCAAAAAAAAAAAAACACGAACAAAAATATTCCCGGAACACACACACACACACACACACACACACACACACACACACACACACACATTCTGAAAACGTGGCACTACTGTGACAGTCCCCATGCACAAAAGGGGGGCAACCCCGCTGGCGGAGCAGTGCTCGGGGTGACACGTGTTTCGTGTTTTCGGGACGTTGACACTGCCTGGCTAACTCCCCCATAAAAGATGGGAAAAGGGCAGCACAGCGTAAATAGGACCTTTCAAACAAAAAAAACAACAAAAAAAAGAGGAGAGGAGAGAAGAGAAAGAGAGAGAGAGAGAGAGGAGAGAAGAGAGAGAGAAAAGGGAGGGAGGGAGAGAGAGAAGGGGAGAGGGATGGGGGGGGAAAGAGAAGACAGACAGAAAAATTTAGAGAAAGGAGACAGTCAGACGATGACAGGCAGGGGGGAGGGACAGACAGAAGCAGACAGGTAGGCGGCAGGCAGGAGGCAGACAGACAGACGCAGACCAAAAAATGAGTGAGAGATGACAGAGAGGACGAGTGAGTGAGGAGTGAGAGACAAAAAATAGAGGAGAGGACAGAAACAGAGAGAGAGAGAAAAATGGGAAAGAGAGAATTGAATAAACTACAGATAGAAAACCATACAAACATTTTTTTTTCAAAATCGAAATGAATCAACAAAAATGTAAAAATGACAAAAAATAGACATATAGAAACTAAAATTCAAGGCAAGAAAGAAAGGTAAGAAGGAGGGAGGGACACTAGATAAACAGACACACAGACAGACAGGCAAATTCAAACACAAAAAAAGAAAGAAAGGAAGCAGTAACTAAAGGAAAGATTAAGGAAAGAGAAGAGTTTTTAAAAAAAAACAACAAAGAAGCAAAAGAGAACGAAGACATTAAACAGCCCCCACAACCAACCTCTTCTCTTAAATGGCCTTGTTCCACTTTGTTTTGTATAACGAAATCCAAAAATAACACAGATGAGAAATACCAAACCAGAGGATAGAGGAGGGGGGGGGGGGAGGATACAACCAGAGAAGGGGGATAGCGATTTGAAACAAACCTGATACACAATACACAATATATATATATATATTTTATATATATAATATAGAGAGAGAGAGAGAGAGAGAGAGAGAGTGATCGAGGGAGGTGATTGATAGATAGATAGATACATAGATAGATAGATACATAGATACATAGATAGATAGAATTTTCCAAGATTTCAAACTTTTCAAGATTTCAAGATTTGATTCCTTTCACCCCTTTTGGGGTATGGAGGATTACAAACAAATTGAACAGGACCCACACACGAGAAAGCTCCAAAGGGAGACCATCTCATTACAGCAGGTAACAGAACCTGCCTGGATTTCTTTTCTACAGTGTTGCAACGGTTTCGTGCCACGTACCCCTGCCTTTGTATTGCGCAGTTGTCACATTCCCACATTGTCTTCAGGAAAACCCACTCTTCAAAAGAAGAGTCTCTCCCGTGGGGATGCCGGGGGCCTATCAGTATAAACAGCATCCCCACATTCTGGAAACTCTGTGCTGGAAATTTCCATTTTTCTATTGTTTCTGCCTTGTTCCTTTTCTTCATGTCACCTCCTTCTTGTCTATTTTCTGCCTTCTTGATCCATTCTCCTGCCTTTTCTCCCCATAAAGACTTTTATTTAAAAATTATCTTTTATGCCGAAGTCGGATGCGCTGGGCCTGACTTGTCAGGCGCTTAACGGCAGCGTGACGCATTTTCGTGCATATAACAGACGAAAACAGGAGTTGCTGTCTGAGTGTAGGGGAAAAAAGAAAAAGAAGAACAAGAACAAGAACAAGAACAAGAACAAGAAGAAGAACAGAAGAAGAAGAAGAACAAAAAGAAAAAAGTAGAAGAAGAATAAGAAGAAGAAGAAGAAGAAAAGAAGGTCTGCGTGTCTAGACGGTTGTATCTAATATCCGAACCCCTTTCGACAGAAAACGCATTGTGTCTGGTCCCCCGTTGTCAGCTATTTAGACGTTCCAAACATTCCAAACCCCAAATGCGGGGCCAGCCGCCCTTTGGGTTTCAGCTGGAAGGTCTCGGGTTCGAATCCCATAAGTCAGAGAGAGAGAGTGGTGGGGGGAGAGAAGAGAGAGAGAGAAACAAATGGATGATCTGGGAAGATATACAAAAAGAAAGAGAGAGAAAGATGTATGTAGGTAGATAGATAGATGAATGGATAGATAGATAGTTTAGATAGATAGAAAAGATAGATAGATAGATGGGATAGATAGATAGAGAGGGAAGGAGAGAGAGAGAGAGAGAGAGAGAGAGAGAGAGAGAGAGAGAGAGAGAGAGAGGGGAGAGAGAACACACATGGAGAGAGAGGGGGAGGGGGAGAGGAGGGGAGACACAGAGAGAGGGGGGGCAGAGAAAAAATCGAGATTGTAGAGGAGGGAGGGAGGGAGAGGAGAGAGAGAGAGAGGGGAGAGAGAGAGAGAGAGAGAGAGGGAAAAGAGAGAGGGGAGAGAGAGAGAGAGGAGAGAGAAATGTTTAAATAAAGACACACAGAGAGATCAGACAGAAAGACAGACACGGAGAGAGACAGACAGACAGTCAGACAGAACACTCTTATTAGTGAGCGAATGCTGCCTTCACAAGAAGGTGGGTGCCAGTACCCCCCAAATGTTAGGAGTGGTGCCGACATGACCGCAGAAGAAACCACACGTCTTCGTCTCCCCCCATTCCCCCATCCCCCCCCCGACCCCTACCCCCGGGCCCCCCTCATGATACTGACCAAATTCAAACTTTAGTTTTGCCCCCTCCTAAGGGCAACAGCTTTGATTGCTGCAAAACTTCTCCTTTATGTGGCCTTCTGTTTTTTGTTCTGTAGATCACTTCTTTGATTTAACTGTCTGTCTGTCTGCCTACCGTCTGTGTGCTGTCTGTGCCTTTTGTCTGTCTGTCGCCTGTCCTTTTGGTGTCTGTCTGCCTGCCTTTTGTGTGTCGGCTGTATGCTTTTGTGTGTGTGTCTGTCTGCCGCTTTTTGTGCTGGTCTGTTGTTTGTTTGCTTGTGTGTGTGTGTTGTGTGTGTGTGTGTGTGTGTGTTTTGTGTGTGTGTGTGTTTTGTGTGTGTGTGTGTGTGTGTATCTGCCCTCCTTTTGTGTGTCTGTGTGTATGCATGTTTGTGGGGTATGTTGCTTGCCTTTGTGTGTCTGTGTGTCTATATGCTTTGTGTGTTGTTGTCCTTGTCTGTCGTCATGTCTGTCCGTCACTGATTCTCTTATAAACTCAGTCAGTGCGTGTGAGGTGGTGGTGATGGTCCAGACGCTAGTCTTTCAACAGAAAATCAGATAATGGAGGTTCACTCATGAAATACAACGCTGGTACTCCTAACCAAAAATAAAACGACAAAACCAAGTCCTCGTGGCGCTAAGAACGTTGTCTCCAGCAGGCATCCGTCTGTCATTCTCGTAGTAAGACTCTGGAGTTGCGCTCTAGCTGTCTCTACTCCAGAGCGCCAAGCCTGGGTCACTTAGTATGGACGGCAAGCTGTTAGTTACCCACGCAGCAGACTGCCCGCCTCTCCACGTCGCTGGAATGGTCCATTGGAAAGACAATCGCCACATTGTTCCAGCGCCGTCGCAGGAGTTGCCCGTACGATGCTGTGTGCTGTTGTCTGTCTGTTAACAGGGCCCTGGGGAAATTTGTTTCAGACTGTAGGACAGAACATTAATATCAATTGATGATGGTAGTGCTGGGCTGTCACAACGCGCTCTCATCACTGAGCAGAAGGCAACTGTAAAGCAAAGAAGTCTGCTGTGAGTGTGGGTAGTATGTATTTTCAATACACACGCGTGGTCATTATACATATATATATATATATATGTTTGTGTGTGTGTTTTTAAATATATAATTGTGTGTGTATGTTATATATTTTTTTTTTTTTTTTTTTTAATAATAAGTAGAAAAAAAATTGGGGTTTGGGGAAAAAGGGGGAAAGATGAAAAAAAAAAAAAAAAGGGGGGGGGGAAAGAAAGGGAAAAAAGAGGGGGGAAAAAAAAGGGGGAAAAAAGGGGGGGGGGAAAAAAGGGGAAAAAAGGGGGAAAAGGGGCCCCTTTTTTTTTAAAAATTTTACTTTTCCCAAAAACCACCGGCCCAAAAGGGTTTGGGCCCCGGGGAAAACCCCCCACACCCAAAAAAATTTTCCAAACGAAGGCCGCTCAAAAGCCACAAAAAAATGCGGGGTTTTTTTTTGGTTTGGGGTGTGTAGGGGGGGGAAAAGGTTGGTTTTTTTAATTTTCGTCCTTTCTGCTTTTCGTTCCTTCCCCCTTTGTGAACCCCCTTTCATCCCCTCTCTTATTAATGGTAAAAAAACCAAACAAAACCAAACAAAAAAATTAAAAAAAAAAAAAAATTTTCCCTTTTGGGCCCCTTTTCCGGGTTTGCCAAAAATTTTGTTCTGGTTTTTTTAAAAGGGCCCGGGGGGAAATTTTTTCAACTGGGACGTTAAATTTTTTAAAAGGAGGCGGGGCCACAACCGGTCTAAAAAAAAAATTTAAGAAGAAGGCAGGGGGGTTTGATTTAAAACCCCCCGTTCATAAACTATATTTTTTTTTGTTTGTTTTTGGGTTTTGGGGTTTTTTAAATTTTTATTTTGGTGTTTGTGTTATTTTTAAATTTTAATTTTTTATTGTGTTTTTTACTGATGATGATAGGAAGATGTAGATGTTAGTGATGAATGATATGAAAAAGAAAGAAAAGAAAAAAAGAAGAAGAGGAGAGAGAGAGAGAAAAGGAGAGAAGAGAAGGGGAGAGAGAGAGAGAGAGAAAAAGAGAGAGAGAGAGAGCGCAAATTTTTTAATTTAAAAATTGTGTTTTTTTCCCAAATAATACCCACACGGCAAGTGGTTCCGCGCGCGGGACTCCAACACACAAAACCCCAACAGAGGTAAAGGAAGACAAACAAACAGAAAGGCAGACAGATCAAGAGTGTCCATTTCAAACGAATGAACGTACAAGGGTTTTTTTTCCTGAAAGTCTACAGCAGGAGCTAGCATGAACACTAACGAAGAGGGGGATGGACGGATTGACGGTGTCATCCTCTGCACTGGTTGCGTGGCCATGACTGCTGTGTGGCGGTGTACAGCTCTGCCCACTTTGTGATCACCCCACTTCCCATTGACCCCTCTCTCCTGATGTGCACATCGCAGTCCACACACACAACCACACACACATACACAAACACCCACACACATATATACACACCACCCCATACACACACACACACACATATATATTCCACACACACACACACATACACACACACTACCCACACACTCACTCTCTCTCTCTCTCTCTCTCTCTCTCACCCACACTCTCTCTTCTCTTCACACACACACACTCTCTCTCTCTCTCTCTCCACACACACACACACACACTCTCTCTCTCTCCCCTCTCTCTCTCTCTCTCTCTTTTCTCTTCTTTCTCACACACACTCTCTCTCTCACACACACAGACACTCTCTCACACACACACACACACTCCTCTCCCTCTCTCTCTCTCTCCTCTCTCTCTCTCTCTCACACACACACACACACAGACACTTTCTCTCTCCCCTCTCTCTCTCTCTCTCTCTCTCCTCCTCTCCCCTCACAACCACACACACACACACAACACACCACCACACAACACACACACAAACACACCACAAACTCTTCTTTCCTTCATCAAGGCGTGGCAAGATGTAAAGGTTTGGAGATGCAGAAAATCACACAGTATAGATAGAGGGAGAGATAAGAGAAGATAGAGAGATTGATGGGATAAGTTTGATAGATAGTTAGTAGATAAATAAATAAATAGAGATATAAAAATAAATAGATAGAGAGAGAGAGATAGATAGATAGATAGATAGATAATAGATAGATAGATAGATAGATAAATAGTTATAGATATATTATAGAAAAGATAGAGAGATAGAGAGAGAGATAGAAAAATAGTATAGATATATATAGGAAAAGGAGAGAGAGATAGATAGATAGATAGATAGATAGATAGATAGTTTAATGGGTTTAGATAGATAGATAGATAAGATTTTTGGATGGATGGATGGATAGACAGACAGACAGATAAATAGATAGACAATGACAATGACAATGACAGACAGATAAATAGATAGACAGACAGCTAGCTAGCTAGCTAGCTAGCTAGCTAGATTTTTGGATGGATGGATGGATAGACAGACAGATAAATAGATAGACATACAGCTAGATAGATAGATAGATAGACAGACAGACAGACATCAGACAGACAGATAGACAGACAGTCAGACAGAAAGATTACAGCAAAGATGTTCTGTGTGTGCGTTCACACATGGGGCCTTGGTTTATAGTCTTATGCGAAGGACTTTTGGGAGGGAGTGGAATCAATACTGATGTTAACTCCAGAGGGGGGGGGGAATCCCTAAACTAGGCGCCTCAGAGATAGGGAAAAGGGGCATTCAAGCTCCTTTGCCGATAATTTTACCAAACCTCTGCAATTTGAGCCGATTCGGCTGCGCCTCATCGACTCAAACTTGCGGCTTTAGTTAAAACTAGGCAACAATCTTGAATGCCCCTTTTCCCTATCTCTCTACTAAAACTGAAAGTAATACTAATTTATTTTTGATGGGTAAAACTATAAAATTATGGGAATTTATGCTATACTGGTCCACAGAAAAAAGAGTTGAAGAGGGAGAAAGAAATGGGGTAGGAGACACACACCTCGCCCCACACAGCACGCCAATAGGTTTTGACAACTGAATAACGGAGATTTCAATAGGTAGCGCTAGGGTGTCTCCCGCCCCCGGTAAGACATATCTAGACATGTTATTTACCTTTCCCCAATCACAAGACTAGATAGAATCAGCTGATTAGTAACAGTGACGACATTTTTCCCCTCAGAACTCTATGTTGTTACAACCAGCCCTAGTGTCTTGTCATTTCGCATGTGAAGTTGTGCAGTGAAGGTGTGGGCTTTTCATTTAAAAAAAAATGTTTGATTTATTTTCCCGTACCTTGTTGTTTTTTTTGGTTTAGACAACCTCTCACCCTACCTAAAAAACAGGATCTGCGAGTTCTCAAAGAAAATTAGAAAACTGCTCGGTGCTGGCGCTAACGAAAAATGAGGGTTCTAAAAAAAGAAACGGTCCTGTCGGGACCCAAAA
>CM054155.1:46070178-46075178 GCA_028751875.1 Rapana venosa
GATTTGTATGGTTTAACATTGTTAAGGTTTTTGTTATTCTAAGGTAAAGGTGTCCCATAACCTATAAGGTCGTAGGGGAGCGAGGCGTCAGAGACCTCAACTTCTCTAGGGGCCAGCATATTAAGGGCGGCGCCCATCTCCTCTCCCTCGCTGCTTTACCTTCCCTGACCCTAAAGTGGGCAGGTACCCATTTACAGCTGGGAGAACTGTACTGAAGCCAAGGCTCGCAAACGGTCACCCATCCAAGTGCTAACCACACTCGACGCTGCTTAACCTTAGCTGGGGGAAAGCGAGTGCTGTGACCACTGAGCTATCCCGTCCCTTTATTGCCTGTTCAATGCACTATCTGAAAAAATAAAAGGTTCACTTTGCCTCTCAGTCTGTCCCCTAGTCCTGCAATATGTTCACACTTCCTCCAGCTCAGGTAGACCTCCCAGGTCCACCAAAGGTGAGATGTAGCATATGCGGTTGACCCCCCCCCCCCCCCCCACCCTCCCCCAACACACACACACACACCTTTAAGGCAGCCGTATTTCAACTTCGGGGATGTATGCTGCATAGGTTTGCGTTTCCGTAACCCACCGAACGCTGACATGAATGAGAGGATATTATTATCGTGTATTATTTTGATTGTGTGTGTTGTGGTGTGTGTGTGTGTGTGTGTGCGTGTGTGTGTGTTTGGGGTGTGTGTGTGTGTGTGTGTGTGTGTGGAGGGAGAGGGTAGGCTTTGTTTAAATTCTTTTATTTCGAGAATAATGAATGAGCACTCGTGTGTGTTTGTTTTTTCTTCTTTACATTCAGTCCCCGTGTGCTTGTAGTTTTTGTAAATTTTGTCATTCGTTCCCACCAGCACACCATGGCCTACTCTTTCAAAAGGCGGAACCGGTTTTAATGTGTGCGCAATATGTTCTGCGTGCGTTCGCACACGGGATCTCAGTTTATAGTCTCATCCGAAGGACATTGAGGAGTGGATTCTGCACTGATGTTAACTCCAGGGAGAAAAATCCCCTTTGAACGTGTGTGTGTTCAGCTCGATTTCGTTTTACGTCTCTTCACTCAATGTGATATATTACACACAAAAGGCTAGGGGTGAGGGAATGGGGGATCTGGGAGCTGATTAGGGGGGCAGTTTACTAAATCTACAATAAACAAGTAAGAAAATGCTAATCTCAAGTAACTCTTCAGTACAGAACAGTAAAATCACAATTTCTAACAGAATCTAAGCAATAAACAATAAAACGATATTTTAAAACTATAACCAAGAGAAAATATAGTCCACAGGAAAATAATGTCTTTAGAGTCCATAATAATCATAATAATGAACCAATTGGACTGTGCAATAACGATTTGAAAAAATATATCTCAGCAGAAGATCACCGAATATCGCTGATGACGTTGACGAGGTAAGAACAGGTATGCAGCTTTTTAGCATGCTGCATATCAAGATGTGATCAACACTTACACTATGGCTATATATACAAGAGACATGCCCAACATATTTTTGTCCTGAAACAGTTCAGTTTCCATCGACAAGCTAGAGAGACAAGTTGTTTTGTACGATAAGAATCAGTTTTATGTCTTTTAACAAAAGACTCAAATTTTATCATTTCTTCATATACATCTAGAATGGTATCACATTGATCTCTCTTCCTCACACTGGAATATTTTTTTCTGCGTTTTTTGATCAATGTGATACCATTCTTGTAGTGACAGATGGAGCTTTAAACTTGCCACATTTTTTATCCGTTTGACCCCCTTTTTTGTGCTAAAATGTCAACTTTTTCATTGTAATATATACCAGAATGAGATGGAATCCAACAAAAAGTTATATCTGAGCCTTGAAAGGGTGTGTGTGTGTGTGTGTGTGTGTGTGTGTGTGTGTGTGTGTGTCTGTGTGTGTGTGTGTGTGTGTGTGAAGAGAGAGAGAGAGAGAGAGAGAGAGAGATCCTCTTGAACGTGTATGTGTATATGCATAATATATATAATGTGTGTGTGTCTGTCTGTGTGTGCGCGCGCGCTCGTCTTGATGTTGTTGTTGTTGTCTTCGATTTTTACATCTTTTCAGTCTCAGCGGTATTAGCTCAGGAGGGACAATCCTACAGACAAATGTAATAATGAAATAGCACACACCAATATCGTTTTAAAACGATTTTCAGAAAATTGGCAAAGTAATTGGAATATGCATGCTTGCATGCGTGTACGTACGTACGCGCGATTGTGCATGCCTATGTGTGTGTTTGTGCGCTTGCGCGTGTGAATGTATGTGCGTCTCTTTACTTTAGGGGACGGGATAGCCTATGGTCAGAAAATTGCGCTCGCAATCTGACGACCCGGGTTCGATTCCCGTTCAAGGGGATGTTTTCCTCTGGAGTTAACACCAGTGCAGACTCCACTCTCCCCAAAAGTCCTTCGGATGAGACTATAAACCGAGGTCCCGTGTGCGAACGCACGCAGAACATCTTGCGCACACGTTAAATCCTGTTCCGCTTTTTGTAAGAGTAGGCCATTGTGTGCCGGTGGGAACAGATGACAGAATTGACAAAGCCGCATACACACGGGGACTGGTTGTAAAAAAGCACATAAGTGCTTATTTCATTATCTTCGATATAAAAGATAAAAAATTAAAAAATAAAATAATATAAATTAAAAAAGAGCTTGCACTGTATGGAAAATTCTAATAATGTTCGCAAAAGCTACAGCCCTTTTGCCAACAAGGTACATACCACCTTTTGTTTGATTTGTATGGTTTAACATTGTTTAGGGTTTGGGTTATTCTAAGGTAAAGGTGTCCCATAACGTATAAGGTCGTAGGGAAGCGAGGCGTCAGAGACCTCAACTTCTCTAGGGGCCAGCATATTGAGGGCGGCGCCCATTTCCTCCCCCTCGCTGCTTTACCTTCCCTGACCCTAAAGAGGGCAGGTACCCATTTACAGCTGGGGGAACTGTACTAAAGCCAAGGCGCGCAAACGGTCACCCATCCAAGTGGTAACCACACTCGACGCTGCTTAACCTTAGCTGGGGGGAAAGCGAGTGCTCCGACCACTGAGCTATCTCGTCCTCTTATTCCCTGTTCAATGTACCATCTGAAAAATAAAAGGTTCACTCTGCCTCTCAGCCTGTCCCCTAGTCCTGCAATATGTTCACACTTCCTCCGGCTCAGGTACAGCTCCCAGGTCCACCAAAGGTGAGATGTAGCATATGCGATTGACCCCCCCCGCCCCCCCCCCCCCCTCCAACACACACATACCTTTAAGGTAGACGTATTTCAACTTCGGGGATGTATGCTGCACAGGTTTGCGTTTCCGTAACCCACCGAACGCTGACGTGATGACGGGATCTTTTAACGTGCATTATTTTGATAATGTGTGTGTGTGTGTGGGGGGGGGGGGGGGGGTTGTGTTGTGTTGCTGCTGCGTTGTGTTGTCTTATCTACGTCTGTCACTTCGAGTGATAGTAGACGGTGTGTGTGTGTGTGTGTGTGTGTGTGTGTGTGGGTGTGTGTTGTGTGTGGTGTGTATGTGTGTGTGGAGCATTGTGTGTGTGTGTTAGATACATAATATATACATACATACAACATACAGACAGGATAGATTACATAGATAGTATTAGATAGATACATACATACATACATAATCATAATACATAATACATACATGGATTAGATAATAGATAGATAGATACATATCAACATACAGACATAGAAATATACATAGATAGATACATAGATAAATAGATAGATACATAGATAGATACATAGATAGATAGACAGACAGATAGACAGACAGACGGACAGATAGATAGATACACTAAGGGAATGATGGCACTGGCAGGACCGCACATGGGAATTAACCTAGGAGATCGAAGAAATCCCCAACCCTTAATTCACCAAAGCACCGCCGAGATTCGAACCCACGACTTCGTGGACCCGTGAGATTGAAGTCGAAAGGACTTAACCCCTCGGCTACAGGATACCTCCTGGTTCTGGCCTATTAGCAGACACAAAGAGAGTGAAGGGTGAGAGGGTCGTCTGTGTAGACAGACGCTTTTACTCTTTCATTTCGAGGATAATGGAATAACCTCCGTGCTTTTTTTTATCCAGTCCCGTGTGTAAGTTTTGTAAATGTTGTCATCCGTTTCCCACCAGGCCCCGGGGGAGGAGAGAGAGAGAGAGAAGAGAGGGAGAGGAGAGAGACAGAGACAAGGAAAAGAGACGGGAAGGAGAGAGAGAAGAGAGAGAGAGACGGGGAGAGAGAGAAGAGAGAGATGAGAGAGAGAGAGAGAGAGAGACAGAAGAGAGAGAGAGAGAGAGAGAGAGAAGAGAGAGAGAGAGAGAGAGAGAGGCGAGAGAGAGAGGAGAGAGAGAGAGAGACCCACGCACGAGCCCCAGAACACAAGACTTAGAGATGAGAGATTCAGAGATGGAGATGAGAGCAGAGAGTCAGAGACAACGAGAGAGAGAGGAGGATGACGGGACTAGACGGATGATTAGAGAAGAGAGGAGAGAGGAGAGAGAGGAGAGAGGAGAGAGAGAGGGATGAGGAGGAGAGGAGAGAGATGCAAAAAGGAAGAGGAAGAGAGGAGAGTGTGGGAGAGTGGAGAGTAGGAGATGATGGGAGGAGAAGAGAGAGGGAGAGGGGAGAAAGATGAGAGAGGAAAAGAGAGAGATGAAAGAAGAGAGAGAGAGAAGAGAGATGAGAGAGAGAAGAGATAAGAGAGAGAGAGAGAGAGAAAAGAGAGAAGAGAAGAGAGAGAGAGATAGAAGAGAGAGAGATGAGATGAGAGAGAGAGACAGAGACAGAGAGAGAGAGAGAGAAAAGAGAGAGAGAGAGAGAGAGAGAAAGAGAGAGAGAAGAGAGAGAGATGAGAAGAAGAAGAAGAGAGAAGAGAGAAGAGAGAGAGAGAAAGAAGACGAAGAGAGAGAAAGAAGAGCAGAAGAAGAGAGAGAGAGAGAGAGAAGAGAAAAAGGAAGAGAGGCAGACGACAGAGAGAGAGAGACAGAG
>CM054155.1:46082678-46102678 GCA_028751875.1 Rapana venosa
AGAGAGCAAACAGACTTGGAGTTTCTATCTGCAGATTGCTGGTTTACAGAAAATGAAACTGTAAATCACATACACACACACACACACTCACACACACACATATACACACACACTCACACGCACGCACACACACACACACACACACACACACACACACACACACACACACACGAGTGCCGATTCCATTCCCCCCCAAAAGTCCTTCGGATGAGACTACAATCCGAGGTCTCGTGTGCGAACGCACGCAGAACATATTGCGCACACGTTAAAACCCGTTCCGCTTTTCGGAAGAGTAGGCCATTGCGTGCCGAGGAGGACTGATGATAAAATTTACAAAACTTCATACACACGGGGACTGGATGTAAAAAAAGCGCATGAGTGCTTATTTCATTATCTTGGAAATAAATGAATGAATAAATAAATAAATGCACACACACTCACTCACTCTCTATCTCTTACACACACACACACTTACACACCACTCACACACACACACACTTACACACTCTCACACACACACACACACACACACACACACACACACACACTAACACTAACACACACTAACACACACACTAACACGGAATACTTAGATGTCTAACACATAGAAAATGCAAAGGAACATGGGAGGTAGAAAACGTCCTTGCTTTTCTTGGAAATTTCAACAACAAAACCCCCAGCCAACCAAAATTAAAAACAACTGTTTGGTTTGCTGTCTCCTTTATTTCCTTTCATGGTGACGTCAGTCTAACAGTGACGCAAACTCGCGGTACTAGGAAAAAGGCGTCACTGCAACAGGCAAAACCATCGGGTGGATTAATTGCAGTGCGATTTACTTCTGTCAGCCTGATTTTCTCAGACAAGAATCGCGAATCTGCTCGGATATCTGCTGTTGTACTACGATGATTACCCTTACTATTCATTTATTTATTTATGTATACCACTTTAAGTCACGGCAGATTTCTCTTCGTGAAATTCGGGCTGCTCTCCCTTCCCCGGGGAGAGCGCGCGCGTCGCCACAAGAGCAGCGCCACCCTTTATTTTTTTTTATTTTCTTTTCCTGTCTGCAACCGTTTCCCTATCAGAGTGGCATTTTTTTCTACAGAATTTTGCCAGGGACAACTCTCTTGTTCCCGTGGGTTCTTTTTACGTGCGCTAAATAATTTTGTGTAACACACGCGACCTCGGTTTATCGGCTCATCCGAAAGACTAGCACCCAGACCACCACTCATGGTCTAATGGATGGGGGGGGGGGGGGG
Organism: Rapana venosa; assembly: GCA_028751875.1. NCBI lineage: Eukaryota > Metazoa > Mollusca > Gastropoda > Neogastropoda > Muricidae > Rapana > Rapana venosa. The sequence goes on from CM054155.1 coordinate 46,083,938, forward strand.
GGGGGAGTTTGAGGCCCAAACGGGGATCGAACCACCGCACACTGCAGACCTGGACTTGTCGCTTTCTAGGCAGGAGCGTGACTTCAAGACCACCGACCCACTTTACATGCAGGATGATGAATACTTAAGCCTGGAGGAACTGCAGCACCGTTAGTATAGGCCGTCCTTGACGGTTCATTACCTTCATAATGTGACTTCAAGACCACCGACCCACTTCACATGCAGGATGATGAATACTTAAGCCTGGAGGAACTGCAGCACCGTTAGTATAGGCCGTCCTTGACGGTTCATTACCTTCATAATGTGAAAAAAAATATAAAATCAGAATGAGAAGGCGTTTCAGCGGGACCAACTTCTCTGTTGTGTTGACGGGTTACGTACAGGTGGCAAGAGACAGATCTGTAATACTGCGCGGATACAATTACCTCCCTTGTCATTCTCTTATGTCATGAAAACGTTTCTACCTAAAAACAAACAAACAAACAAACACTTCGTCGGTTGTAAAGGAAGAAGGAAGGTGGCAGGATGGTCAAGACGATCGCCTGCCAACAAGTAAACCGTGAGGTTCTGGGTTCGATTCCCAGCCTCGCCCTTTCTTCCCAGTTTGACCAACAAATCGAATTGAATGTCAAAGTCCTTCGGATGAGACTATAAACCGAGGCCCCGTGTGCGAACGCATGCAGAACATCTTGCGCACACGTTAAATCCTGTTCCGCTGTTCGAAAGAGTAGGTCATTGTGTGCCGGTGGGAACAAATGACAAAATTTTAAAAAACCGCATACACGCGCATAAATTAAAAAAAAAAAAGAAAATTAATTAATTAATTAATTCTTAAAAGTCATCTGAGCGCTTTGATTTGTTGCTTTACAAGATTCAGCGCTATATAAATTCCATACATTATTATTATTATTATTATTATTAAACAAAGATCGTCTTCTTTCTTCTCTCGTTCGCTTTACACCGTCAGATGTGTCTGGGGGGAAAAATAACGGCATGTCCTTTCTTTCCAGCTCCTCTCAAGGGCCGTACAGCTTGGCTTGCAATCGGTGATCTAAGAACTGACCTTTACTGCTGTTTTAGATAACGGTGTTCCCATAACCTATGTAGTCGTAGGGGAGCGAGGCATTAGAGACCTCAGCTTCTCAAGCGGCCAGCATATTGAGGGCGGCGCCCATCTCTTCTTCCTCGATTCGTTACCTTCCCTGACCCTAAAGAGGGCAGGTACCCATTTACAGCTGGGGGAACTGGGGGAACTGTACTGAAGCTAAGGCGCGCAAACGGTCACCCATCCAAGTGGTAACCACGCTCGACGCTGCTTAAACCTTAGCTTGGGGGGAAAGCGAGTGCTCCGACCACTGAGCTATCCCGTTTTAGGAGACGATTCAGTTTGCCGACTATGTCAGAGTTCGGGTGACGGTTCTCACACGTTGATGCCCTCTGCTTTCAGAGGTCTGGCGGGTCTCAACGTTTGGTCAACACAACAACGACGACAGAGACAGTGCACCAACAGCGACGCCAGGACAGCTCTCTTCCAACCAGCCTCGGACAGCAGTGGAAGATCTTCGGGGAAGAAGCCGAAGGTAAGGTCACATGTTTTGTCCCTTAGCTCCATACACGCTGAGAAGGGAGGGGGAGGGGGCCGGTGAATGGGGAGATGGGGGGGGGGATGGAGGGTTCACCCAGCTATAAAAGGCTACCTGCCCTCTTTATGGTCAGGGAAGATAAAGCAGCGAGGGAGAGGAGAATTGGCGCCGCCCTCAACATGCTGGTCACTTAGAGAAACCGAGGTCTCTGACACCTCGTTCTCCAGCAACCAGATAGGTTATGGGAGCACCTTTACTTTTATATAAGATAAGGTTTGATTTTGAAATGTGCTTTTTCAGCTTGTAACGCGTCCTGTTCTTTCAAATCTGCTCACATCAGCCCTTGTGGTGTCCATTCTCTTCTGCCACAGCGGGATTTGAACCTCGGGGTTCCAGGTGCCTCTGGGCCGAGTGGTTCCTTAAGCACTGTCTCTTGATGACCGTTTGACTCCGATCCCGTGGGTCCATGAAATCATGGGTTCGAATCTAGGTGGCCGCGTCTGATGAATGAAAAGGTGGAGATTGTTACTGTCTCTCAGGTCAACTTCATGCGCAAAGCTGCCTCTTTCTTAATCCCCTTCGTTGTGTATACCCATGCAGAAGATCAGATTATGCGCATTGAAGATCCTGTTATTCATGCCAGCGTTCGTTGGGTTACGGAAGCACGACGATACCCAGCATGCAACCTGTAGAATGAAATGAGCTGCTCTGAAGTGGGAATGTGTGGGCTGAGGCCAGTGAGCAGACTTACTGCAAAATGACCAGTACAGGAGAAGACCAGGTACCCCCACCCGGTAAGGGAAAGGAAAGAGAGAGAGAGAGAGAGAGAGAGAGAGAGAGAGAGAAGAGAGAGAGAGAGAGAGAGAGAGAAAGAAGAGAGAGAAGAAAGATAGAGAGAGAAAAGAGAGACAAAGAGGAGAGAGACAGAGAGAGAGAGGAAAGAGAGAGAGACAGAGACAGAGAGAGAAGGAGAGAGACAGAGAAAAAAAGAGAGAGAGAGAGAGAGAGAGAGAGAGAGAGAGAGAGAATTCTTTAGACGATTTTCCCGCCTTAAACGAGGCTCCGCGCCAATAATAATATTTTTAAAAAGCCCACCCTCAAAACATTGGAGGTAAATGGATATCTCTGAAGTGTAGAACAACAATGAATTCTTTAATTCTGTTGATATAATTATTTTCAGCGCGCGTGCCAGTGTCCTTATTCTTAATGGGATGTGTTCTGGTTTTCTTCTTAAACGCGTTGATCTGATTGTTCGTGATCTCATAACGATGCACAATGGAGATTAGATTTGTTGATTTCCTTCCTGCAGTCTTTGCTGGGTTGTCTCTTTTTCTTTGGGGTCGCTTTTGAAGGAACGTCTTCAGGTAATTAGGGAAAGGTAACTCGACACGGTAGCCTGGAGCAGGGAGAGTGTTTACCTGAAACATCTGAGGGAGATGGCGGTGTTTGTCACCTGGACGGTTCTTTAAAAATATATATCTGTTATTGTTTGGTAGTTGTTGGCTTTTTTGTTATCTGATTTTCTCGTTTCTGGTTGTTTGTTTGTTAAGGGAGTGTGTGTGTGTGGGGGGGGGGGGGGGGTGTCTTGGAGGAAAAAGGGGAGGAGACAGTTTCAGTTTTGGATTTAAGAAATGGGGAGATTGGTGTGTGTGTTGAGGTGGGGGGGGGGGGGGGGGGGTTAACATGCACGAAACCTGATCTACCTTGTTTGAAGACTGAATAGCTCAGGGGTCAGAGCACTTGCTTTCCCCAAGCTAAGGTCAAGCAGTGTTGAGCGGGGCTGCCTCGCGGATGGGTGACCGTTCGTGCGGCTTGGCTTCAGCACAGTCCCCCAGTTCACCCAGCTGTAAATAGGGTACCTTCCCTCTTAAGGGACAGGGAAGGTAAAGTAGCGAGGGTGAGGAGATGGGCACCGCCCTCAATATGCTGGTCACTTAGAGAAACTGAGGTCTCTGACACCTCGTTCCCCAACGACCACATAGGCTGTGGGAACACCTTTACTTTTACAGATAACAAGATTTGATTTTGAAATGTGCTTTTTTCAGCTTATGACGCATCCTGTTCTTTCAAATCTGCTCATATCAGTACTTTTGTTCATCTACTCTCAAGTCAAGTGAAGTCAAAACCAGTTTAATCATCTCATGAAGGGCAATTACAATACTGACAGGCAGATTGATACGCATCAAAATCTCAAAAGACACAAAAAGCTACATTTCAGATTGGTTAAAACATTCCAAAATAACTTCAAATAGAAATGTCACGAACACACACAATTACTATTAAAAGAATATTAATGCAAGGTGTCTCTTCTTATTCAAATTTTAGTTTAGTTAACGAACAGTTGGTGTTTTATTCTTTCGTATACGTGTTCCGTCATCTTTCAATAATATTTGCTCGCTACCATTGGTTTGCACAGAACCAGAGCACAAAAGGTTAAGGCATGTGGTTTTAGTGTTAATAGCAAGAGTGAAGACGATTTCTTCTTCTTTACACAAGAAATGTGAATTTAGAGCTGGCCAGCCATATCTGTGATGTTGCATTGTACAAATAATTTGATACGTATTGAACAGCGCTGTACCAAGATTTGTTTCTCTCTCCTATACACGAACGCGCGCGCGCGCACGCACACACGCACGCACACACACTCAGTATGCACACACACACACACTCACAGAGTACACACACACACACGAGTACACAAACACAGACGTGGCCGCACGCACGCACACAGTACACACACACACACACACCACCACCACCACCACCAGCACCACCACCTCAACCACAAACAACAACGACAGCATCACAAGCTAAAAGTGCTAGAGGTGAATAGCAGCATAATTATTATAGACGGAAGATGACGTGTATCTACAGATGAGTTAAATGGTGAGTTTGTTGATGCTTTCAACACAGAGAGACAGACAGACAGATAGTAAGAGAGAGAAAGACAAAGAAAGAAAGAGAGAGAGACAAACAGAGATAGAGAAGGAGACAGCGGACAGACAAAGAGAGGAGAGACAGACAAAGAGAGAAGCGGGAGGGACAGACAGACATACAGACAAAGAGACAAAGAGAGAGAGAGGGGGGGCAGAGAGAGAGAGGAGGGAGAGAGAGAGAGAGAGAGAGAGAGAAGAGAGAGAGAGAGAGAGAGTAAGAGGGACAGTCAGAGAAAAGAGATAGACAAAAAGAGAGAGACAGGGACAGTGAGAGATAGAGAGAGACAGACAGACAGTCAAAGAGAGAGAGGAAGAGATAGACAAAGAGAGGTGGAGACAAACAGAGAGAGAGAATGAAAGAAGGAAGGAAGGAAGGAACAAAGATAACTGCTAATAATCTACACAGTCAATTTAGCAGGCGACGCAACACACACAAACAAACCACACAATGCCACCTCACTGACATGGTAACCACCACATCTTGCGCACACGTTAAATCCTGGTCCGCTTTTCGAAAGAGTAGGCTATTATGTGCCGGTGGGAGCAGATGACAACATTGACAAAATCCGCATACACACGAGGACTGGATGTTTTTTATAAAAATTTAAAAAAAGCACACGAGTGCTTATTCCACTATCCTCGATATAAAAGAATAAATCAAACAGATAAATAAAAATGGTCTTGTTGGGTTTTTTTTCCGAAATCGAGAGACAAGTGTCACTGAAGAATGTCCTCTGTCATCTGGTCTGGCAACTCTGTGAGAGCCCTAGAGAGAGAGGGGGGAGGAGACTGAGGGAGGGAGAGGGGGGAGGAGACTGAGGGAGGGAGAGGGGGGAGGAGACTGAGGGAGGGAGAGGGGGGAGGAGACTGAGAGAGAGGGAGGGAGGGAGAGAGAGAGGGAGGGAGAGAGGGGGGGGAGGGAGAGAGAGAGGGAGAGAGAGAGGGGGGGAGTGAGAGGGGGGGAGGAACTGAGAGAGAGGGAGGGAGGGAAAGAGAGAGGGGGAGAGGGAGAGGGGGGGGAGGAGACTGAGAGAGAGGGAGAGAGGGAGGGAGGGAAAGAGAGAGGGGGAGAGGGGGGGGGGAGACTGAGGGAGAGGAGAGAGGGAGGGAGGGAAAGAGAGGGGGAGAGGGAGAGGGGGAGAGGGAGGAGGGGGGAGGAGACTGAGGGAGAGAGGGAGGGAGGAGAGAGAGAGGGGGGGAGGGAGAGGGGGGGAGGAGACTGAGAGAGAGGGAGGGAGGGAGGGAGGGAGAGAGAGGGGGGAGGGAGAGAGAAAGGGAAAGAGAGGGAGAGAGAGAGAGAGAGAGAATTTAGGATTAACCTTTTTAATATTTTTTTCAACCATTCTCAACCAAGTTGTCTTGCCTCAAAGGCTAAAGAGCATTATTTTAACAGGTTTTGCCGACGGACACATCTGGCACGTAGACTACTTGTTTTTTTCCCCTGATTTTCGTCTTTACCACGCACAAAAACTAAACAAAACAAAAAAATCAAAAACAGACTATGGTGGTCTCAACAAGAGAAACAAAAAGGCATCCTGCAAACAGCCATAGTTTTTTGTGGTTTTTGTTGTTTGGGTTTTTTTGATAATCATGTCATTCTTCACACTAAGGAAAAGCAACACGTTACAGAACGTTAAATTTATCGAGAGAGAGACAGAGAGAGAGGGAGGGAGAAGAGAGAGAGAAGAGGGAGAGGAGACAGACAGACAGAGACATAGATACGGAGAGAAGAGAGAGAGAGAGAGAGAGGAAGAGAGAAGAGAGAGAGAAGAGAGAGAGAGAGAGAGAGAAAGAGAAAGAAAAAGATAGACAGACAGAGAGGCGGAGACAGACAGAATTTTGGACTTACTTTTGGACTTACTTTTTTTCAAATCATTCTCAACCAAGATGGTCTTAACCCAAGCCAAGAGAGTATCATTTAACAAGTTTTGCCGGCGGGCATATCTGGCACGTTGACTTCTTGTTTCTGTTGGTTTTCTTCTTTACCACACAAACAAACAACAACAACAACAATAACCAAACAACCTATGACAGTCTCAACAAGAGAAATAAAAAGGCGTTCTGCAAACAGCCATAGGGTTTGTTTTTTTTTTGTTTGGGGGGGGGGGGGGGAGGTTGTAGTTATGTCATTCCTTCACATTAAGGAAAAACAACACGTTACAGAACTTTTTATTTATCAAAAGCGAGAGAAAGAAAAAAAAACAGGCAGAAAGACAGATAGAGAGAGAAAGAGAGGGAGGGAGAGAGAGGGGAGAGAACGGGAAAGGGAGAGAGGATGAAGAAATGGAGAGAGGGAGAAAGAAAGAGGGGGGGGGGGGGGGCAGGGAGGGATAGAGGGGGAGGGATGGGGGGAGAGAGAGAGAGAGAGAGAGAGAGAGTGAGAGAGGAGAGAGAGAGAGAGAGAGAGAGAGAGGGAGAGAGAGAGAAGAGAAATAAACTTTATTACACAAGGGTAATAGATTTAAGTACAGTCGTTTTTCATGCAACCCTTAAAAAAATGTTAAAGTATTTTTTTTCAAAAGCAACAATATACATAGGTACACAGACTCCGACGAATGCACGTAGAGAGACAGACAGACAGACAGACAGACAAGACAGGGAGACAGATAAAGACAGAGATCACACAGACATACTTATTAAGATTGATACAAACAGAAATTGAGGCGGACAGACGGACAAACAGACAGACGGACAGAGGGGTGTACCGATTTTTGCAAAAAATCAGGAAAGGACATAGGGATGGGACAAAGATGAGAGAAAGAAAACACACACACACACACACACACACACCACACACACACCACACACACACACACACACACACACAGAGGGAAAGAGGAGTACCAGAAAACAGTCACAGACACAGGCAAAAATGAATGAATCGATAAATAAACAAACAAACAAAAAATAAATGAATAGGTAAATGAATAAATACATACATAAATTACAGACCAAAGAACACAGCAACACCAACATCTCAAAACAAAAACAAAAATTTTCAAACAAAAACAAAGCTTTTGTCTCTTGAAATATACCATACACAACGCACTCACCTCGGACGATGCTGTAGCGCAGGTGAGGAGCAGCAGCAGCAGCAGCAGCAGCCCTGTCATAGCAGTGCACACAGGAGACATTGCCCCCGAAACCATCCCACTGTACATCCCCCCGATCCGCCTCATATACCTACAACAGATCCCACCCCACAAAATCCCCAGACATCAGAAAATGGCCAGAGAAAAAACATGCTGGTAGCATTGATATTTTGGCCTGGGAAACTAGCACAAAACAACACTGATTTGATTTATTCTGTTTGTCCTTATTGAGTGGGATGCGTTAGTTGCTTGGGTCTTTTTCCAGTGCTTGTATTTTATTTTCCCGGGCTTCTAACTCTTGCAGGAGATGTCTGCCTGCTGGCCTCAGCCGACACGTTCCGGTTTTAGAGATATTAGTTTTTGTTGTTGTGCAGGATGCATGCTGAGGTATGTTCGTGTTTGAGTCACCCACAGAGCGCTGACAGGAATTGTAACGCTGATGTTTTTGATCAAATGTAGAGAAAGGTTGGACTAAGTTCAGGAAAGAAAGTCAGTGTGCTGGGTGTGAAACAAGGCTGGTATAGCGTTGGTTATGTCCTAGCTGAAATAAAGGCGCAGAAATAGTGGATTAGCTTAAAGAAAGTAACTCGGTATGTTTGACGTAAAACAATAATGACGTATCTTTGATTGCGTTTCTATCTACAACGTACAGAAAGATTGATCTTTACAAAATAGTAACTCGGTATAGTTCCTTTAAAAGCAACGTCGCTATCTTTGTTTTTGTCTTGTCTGTAACAAAACAAGACATACAGAAAGATTGAACTAACTTAACAGAAAGTTACTCAGTATAGTTAGTTTTAAAGAACACTGATACAAATATGTGTTGATTATTTCTCTATAAGAAAACAAATATACAGAAAGGTTGGACAAACTTAACAGAAAGCGACTCAGTAATAGTTTAACACAACGCTGATACAAATATATGTCTATGTCTTGTCTATAGCAAAAACAAATTATACATAAATATTACACAAACTTAAAGAAAGTAACTATATACTTTGTTATCAAACAGCTGGTTAAATAGCTGGTATATCTTTGCGTTTCAGCTTTTTAAAAAATCAATTTACAAAAGTACAGCAAGACTGGCCGACTTAAGGTCAGTAGCCCGGCATTTAGCGTTTCCTCACAGAAAATATCCAGAGAAAAAATCATGAAAAATGTATTCTCCCCCATCCCACCCCAAAAAGTATGAAAAGAAACGAAAACTTTTAAGAACCAAAAACAAACAAAAATCCCACACACACACAATTTTTCGGGAGGAAGAAAGCAACGAGGATTAGTATAATAAACACACAGTCAAAAATTGAGGGGGAAAAAAAGTTTCGTGGTAGGGAGTCTGACACTCGCGATCTGAGCCAATGCGTCACAGTTGGAATTTGTTGAACTTTCGTCCATTTCAAACGATTTTTTGGGTCTAGAGTTGTCTTTGGTTCTGATGTTATTCCATTGTAAGGAGGGGAGGGGAGGGGCACGGAATAGCCCAGTGGTTAGAGCGTTAAACTGGTGATATGACGGCTTGGGTTCCAGCCATCACTCAGGCACCCGTTCGAAAGGATTTTTTTCTCTCCCGGAGTTAGCATCGGTACCCACTCCACACCCCTGAAATCCTTCGGATGAGACTTTAAATCGAGTTTCCGTGTGCGAATGCACGCAGAACATTTTGCACACAACATTAAAAACCCGTTCCGCGTTTCGGATAGAGAATAATAATAATAATAATAATAATAATAATGTATGGAATTTATATAGCGCTGAATCTTGCAAAGCAACAAATCAAAGCGCTCGAATAGACAGAATAGACAGTCGCAAGCCGGTAGGTAACGGATGACAACATTTCAAAAAGCATGCACACTGGTGTCGTGTTAAGATCACCCTCCTGAAGTCGGAATGCGGCTACCTAGATGGTGAGCGTACACGGTCGCATAAGCAAAATCACACCTTTGGTGAACCTCAAAGTTGCATCCCAGGTACGGACAACAACAACAAGAGATGCCATGGCAAGTCCTGCATAGAGGAGACTGAACCACTGGACCCGTGGATAAACGTGTGGATAGTTTTACACACACGTCGTTCAAACCTCGTCCATTTTCTTTTTTGGGCTGTTGTGAAAAATCAGTCCGTAAATCCTGGAGGCGGGTATGACACCGGCATACCCAGCATGCAATCTGAACTCCACTTCACGGTATAGGTAAAAACTTCGGACGCTGAACAGTGCAAAGATTGCTGCTCAAAAGACCAGACCATGACGTGGCTTTAAACAGATCGGGTGAAACAGAAAAATCAAAACCAAACCTGAGGTTGTCTGAAGGACAAGGAAGAGAACACACAAAGGTTTCAGAAATCTGTCAACAAAAAGTGCCAGAAAATGCACAAAAATCGAATATGTCTAACAACTTTTTTTTAATTGTGTTTTAACAATTTCGATTCACTTTGAAGTCTGGGTAGTGTTTCACGTCATCAATTTATGTCAAGAAGACAAAACCCCAATTTCTTTTTTTGGAGAAAAAAGACCGATTTTAGATTAACGATAAGATTATCTTGATTTGAGATAATTCTAACAATAAGATAATTTTGATTTTAGATGACTCTACCGATAAGAAAATATTGAACGTCGCTGTTGTTTTTTAAACCGAATATCTTGTCAATTTAAAAAACAAATTTAGCTCTTGACATCAAGGAAAATGTGCTTCTTTTTTTAACCTTTCCTCGATACATCAGTGTCACTTAACAGTTTCGACACTTTACACACACAGACACAAATCCAACTTCTCCAACCACCAAAAATCTAACAAGATGGCACTTTTTGATTACACATTTCTTACCAACCAACAACCAAAAAAAACTGTAAAACATTCTCGCTTTTTTCATACTTAATTTCCCCCCCCCCCCCCCCCCCCCCCCAAAGAAAACAAGGAAAAAACACACTTTGGGGTTTTAAAAAAAAAAATCCAGAAAAAAACCAAATCTCGAAACTAAAAGAAACAAATTCCAAAACTGCCCCGACGGCTTTTTCCTTTGGGAAAACGTCCCCCCAAAATCGGAAAAATCCCTCTCTGCCCGTTGACGTGGGTGTGTGTGTGTGCGCGCTTTTTTTGTGGTGAGTGGAAAAAGAGAAGAGTAGTGAGAGAGAAGACAGGGTTCCCCGGGAGGGGTCGAGTTGCGGGCGTGTTCTTCAAGCACCGGCACGTGAGTTCGTTCGCTCCCCCCCCTTTGCCCAGTCACAACCACACGCGCGCGGCCACACCGTGGCGCGGCACATACACACACAACACACACACCACACACACGCGCGCGCATGCACGCACGCCGCGGTACAAGTCTCCCCAAGTTTTCTCTCTCTTTTCTCTGTCTGTTCTTTCTCTCTCTCTTCTCCCTTTCTCTCTCTCTCTCTTTCTCTCTCTTCTCTCTTTCTCCTCTCTCTCTCTCTTCCTCTCTCTCTTCTCTCTCTTCTCTCTCTCTCTGTCTCTCTTTCCTCTTCCTCTTCCTTTCCTCTTTCTCTCTCTTCTTCTCTCTCTCCTTTTCTCTCCCCCCTTTACTCTCTCTCTCTCTCTCTCTTTTCTCCCCCTCTCTCTCTCCCTCTCTCTCTTTCTCTCTTCTTCCCTTCTCCAGTGAGTTAGTGAGTCAGTGAGTGATGGGGGGAAAAAAGAAGTGGGAATTTTGGGGGGGGGGGAGGGGGGGGGGGGGAGGGGGAGAGTTGGTCAAAGCTTTTTAACCGCCCCAGTTTTTTTTTTTTGGGGGGATTTCTTGTCGTCTCTTAGGGGGACTGGATGTAAAAAAAGAATGGGTGCTTTTATTATCTCCGAATAAAAAAAAATTGCCCTCTCTTCTCTCTTTCTTTTCTCTTTTCTCTTTCCCCTTCTTTCTCCCCCTTTCTCTCCCCTTTTTCTTTTTCCCCTCTCTCTTCTTTTTTCCTCTCCTCTCTCTCTCCTTCTTTTTCCCCCCTTTCTCTTTTCCCCCTCTCCCCCCCTTCCCTCCCCCCTCCCTTTTTCCCGCCTCTCTCTTTCCCCCCCTCCCCCTCCCCTCTCCCCCCCGTCTCTCTTTTCCCCTCCCCCTCTCTCTCCCCTCTCCCTTTCTCTTCCCTCCTTCTCTCCTCCTCTCTCTCTCTCTTTTTCTTCTCCCTTTTTCTTCTCTCCTCTCTTCTTTTTTTCCCCTCTTCCTTCTCTCTCTCCCCCCCCCCCCCTCTTTCTCCCCCCTTTCTCTTTCTCTCTTCTCTCTCTCCCTCTTCCTCTCCCTCTCTTTCTTCTCCCTCTCTTTCTCTTTCCCCCCCTTTTTCCTACCCCTCTCTTCTCCCTTCTTCCCTCCCCCCTCTTCTCTCTCTCCCTTCATCTCCCCCTTTTCTCTCCCTCTTTTCCCCTCTTTTTCTCTCCTCTCTTTTTACCCTCTCTCTTATCCCTCTCTCTCTCCCCCCTCTCCTTTTTCTCTCCCTCTCCTCTCTCCTCCCCTCTTTTCTCTCTCTTCTCCCCTCTTCCCCTCTCTCTCTTCTCCCCCCTTTTCCCCTCTTTCTCTTTTCTTCTCCCCGCTCTCCCCCTCTTTCTCGCTCTCTTTTTTCTCTCTTTCTCTCTCCTTCTCTCTTCTCTTTCTCCTCTTCTTCTTCTCTCTCTTCTTTTCCTCTTCTCTTTCCTCTCTCTCTCTCTCTCTCTCCTCTCTCTTCCCTCCGTCCTCTCTTCTCCTCTTCCCTCTCTCTTCTCTTCTCTCTTCTCTTTCTCTCTCTTCTCTTCTCCCCCCCTCCCTCCCTCTTTTCTCTCCTCCCTTTTTCCTCCCTCTCTTCTCTCTCTTTCTCTCTCTCTCTTTCACTTTCCCCCCGCGCGCGCGCCGCCCCTTCAACTTCGAAGGTTTGTTTGAAGGTGTTAGGCGTGTTGCTGTGGTCGCGGACTTTGGCGGGATCTTATCGTTTTTGGGGGTTTGGGTTTCCCTGCCCTTTTTTTTCTTTTTTTTTTACTTTGGAAAAACAGGTTTTGTAAGTTGGCTTGCTTTAGTTCCTTTTGCAGGTATTTTGTTTTCTGTGACTGTTATTTTTTGGGGGGTCACTGTTTTCCCGTGTTGGTCATTGGCTGGTTTTTGGGTGTTTTGTTAGACTTTTGGGCTAAAAAGTGTGTAGTATGTTGGGGTCCCCCTTTCCCCTTTAATTTTTTATATTGTGCCTTTGCTTGTCTTTTGTTTTTTGGGTTGTCTGTCTGTCCCCTTGTCTTTTCGTGTTTTCTGTCTTCTTTCTTTCTTTTTCTTTCTTCTCTTCTCCTGCTCTCGTTCTCTCTCTCTCTTCTCTCCTCTCTTTCTCTTCTCTCTCTTTTCTTCTCTCTCTTTTCTATTTTCATACAGATTGCTAGGGGAAAATATCGTAAAGTACTATGCAGAATATGTTTGTTTGTTCTCTTTATTTGTCGTCAGTCTGTTTTTGGGTCTCTCGTTTTCCTCTCTCTCGCTCTTTTCCCTTTCTCTCTTCTCCTGTCTCGTTCTCTCTCTTTTCTCTTCTCTCTCTCTCCTTTCCATCTTTCTCACCCCTCTTTCCCTTTCCTTCTTCTCTCTCTTCTCTCTCTTATCTTTTCTCTCTCTCTCTTTTCGTCTCTTTGTTTTCTCTCTTTTCCCTCTCTTTCTTCTCCTTCTCCCTCTCTTCTCCTCTCTCTCTTCCTTTCTTTTCCCCTTTTCTTTTTCTCTTTTCCCCTCTCCTCTCTCTTCCCCTCTTTCTCTCTTTTTCGTCTTATGCTCCCCATCTCTCTTTTCTCTCTCTCTCTCTTTCCTCTCTCCTCTCCTCTTCTCCTCTCTCTATCTTTATCTACTATCTATCTGTTGGCTAAGGGTTGCCGACTGTGCTGACTTATGAACAGCAGTTAACTCCACAGGAAAAACTCAGATTAAGTGCCTCTTTTCGGTGCAATATAAAAAGCGGGAGACAGAGACACAGGCGAGAGGGAGAGGACAGAGAGAGCTGGGAGGCACATAGGAGGAGCTATAACCACAGCATCTCCAAAGATCGTCGTATTGTTCTGCCCCCTTTGTTGCCCCCCCCTATTCTTCTTCGTTTTTCTTCTTTTTTTGCGCATTTTCTTCTTTACTTTTTCTTGCATTTTTTCTTCTTTTGCTTTCCCCATCGCATTCGTATTGTCTTTTTTTTCGTGTTTTTTTTTTTCATTGCTTTTTCTTTTCTTTTGATTCTTTTTTTCTTCCCTTTGCATTCTTTTTTCTTCTTCTTTTTTGTATTCTTCTTTTTTCGATTCTCCTTCGATTCGTGTTGTTTTGTTCGTGTTCTTCTTTTTTCTTCACCCAAATTTTCTTCTTCTTTGCATTTTTTTCTTCCTTCTTTTTTTCCCTTCTTTGTTTTCTTTTTCTTCTTCTTTGCATTTTTTTTCTTCGATTCTCCTTCGCTTGTGTGTTTTTGGGGCGGTTGGGGTTATCCTTTGCACTTTTTTCTTTTTCTTCTTCTTCTTCTTCTTTTCTTGTATTTTTCTTTTCTTTTTTCTTTTCTTTTTTTCTTTGTATTTTTTCCCCCTTTTCTTCTTCTCTTTCTTTTATTCTTTTCTTTTTCTCCTTCTTCCCTTCTTCTCCTTTTTGTATTCTTTTCTCCCTTTGTTTCTTCTTTTTTCTGGAAGAGCTACGATGTGGGCAGTGGGCTTTTTTTCTTTTTCTTTGGGTGGTTTGGAGTTTTCCCCTTTTTAGTTAGCGACCAGATCTTTCTTTTTCTGTTGGGAGTTTTTTGTTGGGGTTTTGTGGGTTTTCCCTAGTATTATTTTTTTTTGTTCTTTTTATGTATCTTTGTTTGGGTTTTGTTTGTCAGGAGGTTTCGGTTTTGTTGTTTTTTTTTTAAAGTTTTTTGGTGGGGACTAAAAACCTAGGCCCGTGTGCAAAACGCATGCAGAATCTTGCGCACACTTTTAATCCTTTTCCGCTTTTCAAAGAGAGGCCATTGTGTGCCGGTACGGGGGAAAGATGACAAATTACAAAACCGCATACACACGGGGATTGATTAAAAAAAAAAAAAAAAAAACATAAGTGCTTATTCCCTTATCCCATTTTTTTTTTTAAATTTTATTGAGCGCTTTTATTTGTTGCTTTACAAGATTCGGGTGTATATAAATTCCATACTTTTATTTTAAAATTTGTTGGGTTTTTTTTGGCCAGCTATTTTTTTGGGGGTTGAGTTTGCTAGGCGTTCATTGGCCCACACAGTAAGCTTTCATCCTTTTTTTATTTACCAAGGATGAGTTTCTGTTTTTACCCCTAATGCCCGTTGCGTCCCCGGGGTTTTTTTTTTGTGTAGGAAGCGTGGCTACAGCCGTAAGTCATGGTAAAAAAAAACACGTGCATTCGGTAAAAGCTTTTAGCACCCTCCCCCCCATTGATCATCCAAATCAAGAAAAAAATATAATAATAATAGGAAAATCCCCAAACCGCCACCAACAAAAAAATCAAAAAAAAGAAAAATAGGTCTGGATCGTATCATTAAAAAGGGGGAAAAAAAAGGTCTCTGAAAAAAGTGCTTTGGTTCATTGTGCCTGGTTTTGGTTCCCCCTTCGTTCTATAAATTAAAATAAGTTTTCGGGGCTACATTTTTTATAATGTATGGGAAATTTTTAGCGCTGAATCTTGTAAAGCAACAAATCAAAGCGCTTTTTTAAAATAATATATGCGTGTGTATGCGGTTGTTGTTGTTTTTTTTAATTTTGTCATCTGTTCCCACCGGCACACAATGGCCTACTCTTTCGAACAGCGGAACAGGATTTAACGTGTGCGCAAGATGTTTTGCATGCGTTCGCACACGGGGCCTCGGGTTATAGTCTCATCCGAAAGACTTCAAGGAAAAGGGTCGTTGGAGGGACTCTCACTTCGTCCAGCTCCGCGACTAAGCTATTATCTTCGTCACTAGGGGATGAAGTAGGTGGTATCCTGCGTATAACGTTAGCTCAGAACAGGCACCACCGAACATCACCAAAGTGACCCACCAGCAGTTCAGGGCCCCTCTGGCTGGTGCCCCCACAGCGGCCTCACGCTGATGAGCTCCCTGTGGACACCTGATCCTGAGGATGCAGCATGGTGTGGCTGGGGTGGAGACATGGAAATGAGCGGCGTGGGAACAGCAGTGTAAGTCAGAACTCCACTAGGAGACGAGGCAGCAAAAATGATACATTGCAGGGACATGTAAGGAAAAGCAAAACTGGAACTAATACCAAGCCTCTTCAAGGTGTTGAACTGCGAAGAGTCGGAAACCAGTCATTCTGAAGGTTACGAAACCAATCAGTGAGAGCACAGACACAGACAGATGGAGAGATAAAGTGTCAGGCCCGTACCTCAGCCTCCCAAGAAATGAGTATCATCCAGGTTCTATCAATAGTTCTGTGGAAATGAGCCAGAGACTAGCAGTCAGACAGCTAGTACAGGGCTGTTTCTGTGTCCGGTCGTTGCTGGAAGCAGTAAAAGCGGTTCATAACTGTATGCAGCATTGATCGGAAGTGGTACAGCCCTCTCTCTCTCTCTCTCTCTCTCTCTCTCTCTCTCTCTCTCTCTGGCGTTTTTGGCAGTGAAGAAAGTGACTGACAGTTGGACAGTACTCTCTCTCTCTCTCTCTCTCTCTCTCTCTCTCTCTCTCTCTCTCTCTCTCTCTCTCTCTCTCTCTCTCTCTCTCTCTTCTCTCTCTGTGTCTGGTGGGTTTCGGCAGTTTACTGAAAGTTGTACAGCCTTCTTTCTGGTGGTTTGGCAGTTGAATGAAAATTGTACACCTCTCTTTCTGGTGGTTTGGCAGTTGAATTAAAATTGTACATCCCTCTTTCTGGTGGTTTGGCAGTTGACTGAAAGTTGTACATCCCTCTTTCTGGTGGTTTGGCAGTTGAATTAAAATTGTACATCCCTCTTTCTGGTGGTTTGGCAGTTGAATGAGGTTGCAGACGAACCTACACTCTGACATGTGTCAGAGGAACAATTTTAGTACTCATGCACTTTACCTCTTTTCCCTTCTGTCTCTTGTTCAGTCTGTTTTCTATCTATCTGTCTGTGGTCTATCTTTTCCCGTCTGACCTTAGACTGACAATGTTTGTAGTTCAAAAGAAAAACCATGCTGGGAAGACCCCGCACCTTCACTGCAATAACAGATGATTCCGACAGCCCAGACGGGGAGACGACAGATGACACAGAGAGAGAGGGGGAAGACAGAGATAGGGGGAGTGTGTGAAAGGGGGACTGTGTGTGTGTGAGATAGGCGGAGAGAGGGGAGAGAGAGGAGAGGAGCAGACAGAAAGAGAAAGACCCGGAGAGTGTGTGAGAGACAGGGAGAGAGAGTGGGTGAGAGGAGAGAGAGAAAGAGCTAGAGAGATAGAGAGAGAGACAGACAGACAGACAGAGAGAAAGAGTGAGAGGAGAGAAGAGAGAGAGAAGAGAGAGAGAGAGAGGAGAGAGAGAGAGAGAGAGAGAGAGAGAGAGAGCGACAGACCCACAAAATCCTCATAGACACAAAATCCCAAAACACCCACCCACCCACTCCTCCCTCCTCCTCCTCCCCCCTCTCCCCTACCAATTCTTCTGCTTCCCGCGATAAACGACGAACAAAAATAAAACTTGCGAAGAAAGTTGCTAGACAGTGAGCATGACTGTTGGCGATTGTTCAGATTATGACAAAGTGTCCCTGGTTTTTATTATTTTTAGTATTTATTTCGTTTATGTTTTATTTCTCATAGTATCCAGCCTAAGGTTATTTCGTGTCTCGTCAAAACTCAATAAAACGAAGGGGGGAAAAAACTCTGTTATGCTCTTTATGGTTGTGACTAAATCAGATTTTTGTGATTTTTTCTTTGTTTTGTTGTGCCTTTCTGTGTGTGTGTGTTGTGTGGGGTGGGGGGGTGCTGCTTTCTCTCTGTCTCTCTCTGTCTCCATATCTTTTCTTTGGGGAAAGGGAATGGGTAGGTGGGGTTGAGGGCATGGTGTAAAGAAGCTGTAAGCTTATCCATTTACACTCAATTAAAAAAAATTCGTATTCGTATCTCTCTTTGTCTGCACACTCTCTCATTCTCACTCTGTGTGTGTGTGTGTGTGTGTGTGTGTTCGTCTCTCTTTCTCTCTCTTCTCTCTCTCTCTCTCTCTCTCTCTCTCTCTGTCTCTCTCTCTCTCTCTGTCTGTCTGTCTCTCACTCTGTCTCTCTCTCATTTGAATTCCCAATAACATGAAGCACATTTTGTGTTTTGCTGTCCTGCACTAAAGGATATGAGAATTTAGTGCATACCACCCACCCACCCCCGTCCCCACCCCCCACCCCTAAAGAAACGGTCAATGTTTCAGCTTATTTTATTACTGTTGTCACAGCCAAGAGGATGTTATCCAACAGTTGGGGGTAGACACGAGAGTGCCTGTAGCCAAAATAATGTGTGTGAGTGCGTGGGTATGCGTGTGTGTGTGTGTGTGTGTGTGTGTTGTGTGTGTGTGTGTTGTGTGGTGTGTGTGTGTGCGTGTGTGTGTGTGTGTGTGTGTATGCGTGTGTGTGTACGTGCGAGCGTGTGTGTGTGTGTGTGTGAGAGAGAGAGAGAGGAGAGAGAGAGAGAGAGAGAGAGAGAGAGAGAGAGAGAGGAGAGAGAGAAGTTGTTCTGTGCAGATGTAAAGATTTCTCTGCGTAAAGAACTTGGGTTGTAAAACTTGTCTGTGCAAACGGAATTCTTTTCTTTTAAAAAAAAAATCTGTTATCAGTTTAGAAGTTGAGAAGAGTGTATAGTATAGTTTAGATTTTTAGTGGATGTACTTGATTGGTTTTATAGCAACAGTACCAGAAATTAACGTGTTTTTAATGGATTTTAGGTTTTGTAAGAGATTTTTTTAATACTTTGTGGTGCAATATTCAACATTCAAACCAGGTTTTTTTTAAATTATCAGTTATAACACTCATAATATATATATACTCATGTAGACCATTGTCTGCCGGTGGGAACGGATGACAAAATTTACAAAACCGCATGAACACAGGGAATGGATGTAAGAAAGAAAAAAGTACACGGGGTGCTTATTCCATTATTCCCGAAATAAAAGAATAGCTAGATAAAGATGCATCATAAAATTTCTCTGTCTTTGAGATAATAAAGTTTTTGAATTTGAATTTGAATTTGAATTTGAAACATATTATGTGATTGGCTAATCCGATTCCGAATCCATCCAAATCTCTCA
>CM054155.1:46107678-46110178 GCA_028751875.1 Rapana venosa
GTCTGTCTGTCTCTCTCTCTCTCTCTCTCTCTCTCTCTCTCTGTCTCTCCCCTCTCTCTCTATCTCTCTCTCTCATTTCAACACTTGTGCGAACGTGTGCGAACGCATGCAGAACATCTTGCGCACACGTTAAATCCTGTTCCGCTTTTCGAAAGAGTAGGCCATTGTGTGCCGTAGACAAAATTTACAAAACCGCATTATCCTCGATAAAAAAAAAAAGTAAATCATGTCATCTGAGCGCTTTGATTTATTGCTTTACAAGATTCAGCGCTATATAAATTCCATACATTATTATTATTATTATTATTATTATTATTATTATGAACACTTGCATTCACACATGGGGCAAAAAAAGCGCGCGCGCGCGCACACACACACACACACACACACACACACACACACACACACACACACAGGATTCAGCTGCCTCTGCTACTGCACTCAGACTGACTTTACAGACAGACCACAGACACCACATCAGCACCAAACCATCACAGGTGCCCAAGTGCAGAAGTGCTCCAAGTGCAGATGTACCCTAAGTGCAGAAGTGCCCCAAGTACAGATGTGCCCTAAGTGCCCCAAGTGCAGAAGTGCCCCAAGTGCAGATGTGCCCTAATTGCAGATGTGCCGCAAGTGCAGAAGTGCCCCAAGTACAGAAGTGCCCTCTTGCGGAAACGTCCAAGTGTTGAAGTGCGCAAGTGCACGATTCTCACCCATTCATCTACCCATCCACCCTCTTTCTGTATGATATCCTTAGTTTTCCCCCTTATCCTCATAAACAAAAAGGGAGGCCACCTACCTTCAGGGTAGGCAACAACCATAAAAACCATAAAAACAAAACAAAAAGAACGGTCACATACGCAATTGTGTGTGTGTGTGTGTGTGTGTGTGTGTGTGTGGTGAACCTAGGAGCTCTAACCGAGGAAGATTTTAAAAATAAAAAAAGAAACAATCAGCCATCATGGCGCAGTGGTTAGCACTTTGGATTTCGGACAGGAAGGTCGCGGGTTCGATTCCCATAACAGTCATAGGGATTTTTCGGACTCCGGCCGGATCCTACCCAGAGTGAGTGTGCTGTGGGCTCCTTGGGAAGACTGGGACCACACAGTCGAGCTTCATCCACTTTACGGATGCGAGTTTGAGAATGTTGCTCAAATTACCTGACCAACACTGCAAGAGTCTGTATCTCTCGGGCCCGGTTGACGCTGGGATATATTATGATAGTAAGCGTGGAGTACAACCCTGTCAAGTAGTCTCAAAGCATATGCACTTCCACAGCAGCATTATTATGTCATCCCCATTGTCATTGATCATCTTGCAATTAAAAACAATTGCCTCTGATTCAGTGGTCCCAGTTTCTCTGATCTCATGGTGACCTCAGATTCGGTTTGCCCATACACTTCTGTGCCTGTGGTCAGTTTGTGTTTGGTTGGAGGTTCAGGGAGGACGGTCGTTGGAGGGACGTTGTGGTGGTTGCCACCTCGGGTGGGCAACTCACTCAGTCTGGCTCCACGACTGAGCTAATACTGTCGTCAGTAGGGAGTTTAGTAGGTGGTGTCCTGCGTTTGTTAGCTCAGAACAGGCACCAGTGTACACCACCAAAGTGACCCAGCAGCAGTGCAGGGCACCTCTGGCTGGTGGTCCCACGGCGGCCAGATATTGATAGGCTCCCTGTGAACCTCTGACCCTGGGAATGAGACATAACGAGTCTGGGTATGTATGGTTGTGGCGGTGAGACTGGGATGAGCGGCGTGGGAACAGCAGGACGGGGGACGTCACAGAAGATGAGGCATCTAAAGAAATAAAATAGGAAACACACACACACACACACACACACACACACACACACACACACACACACACACACACACACACACACACACACACACACACTAATATCACGTAATGTGAAAAGACGTTAAATTAAAGAACACACACACACACACACACACACACACACACACACACACACACACACACACACAACACACGCACGCACGCACGCACGCACGCACACACACACACACACACACAGATGCACAAAAACGTGGATGACAAAATTTTTACAAAACTGCATACACACGGGATTGGATGGAAAAAAAGCACATGAATGCTTATTCCATCACCCTCGAAATAAAAGATTGAAATAAATAAATAAATAAATAAAACACACATACAAAATACCCAGGACAAAAGAAGAAAGAAGCTTGTTCAGTAAGCTTGCAGACAGTAAGCGTTATTGTCGCTGGTTCCGTGTGGTTTGTTTATGGCGAAGTGGTCCAGTGGTCATTGCCAGTGGCCAGTCCAGGGTTAGTTCTGGCCTAAGTCTGGTAGAGCTGGCTGTCTCATTATGCCGGGGACGACTGAGAATTGGATATTCTTGATGGGTTTTTTTTTTTGCTTGAGGTTACGTACGCTGTTTTAGTGTCTGTGTCTGTCTGCTAGATTATTGTGCTGTCTTTAACTCTGTCTGTGTCTGTGTGTTTTGTCTGTCTCTGTG
>CM054155.1:46115178-46122678 GCA_028751875.1 Rapana venosa
AAAGAAGTAAAAACCACAACAACAAAGCAACGACAACAAAAATACTCACAAAGATCAACAACAACATCCACAAGAAACAAGATATAAAAGAAGTAAAAGCCACAACACCAAAGCACGACAACAAAAATACCCACAAACAACAACAACAACAACAACATCCACAAGAAATAAGATATAAAAGAAGTAAAAACAACAACAAAGCAACAAACAAAAAATACCCACAAAGAACAACAACAACATCCACAAGAAACAAGATATAAAAGAAGTAAAAACCACAACAACAAAACAACGACAACAAAAATACCCACAAAGATCAACAACAACAGCCACAAAAAACATGATGACAAAAAGAAGTAAAACACCACAACAACAAAGCAACGACCAAAAATACCCACAAACAACAACAACAACAAGAACATCCACAAAAACAAGATATGAAAGAAGTAAAACCACAACAACAAAGCAACGACAACAACAACAAAAATACCCACAAAGATCAACAACAACATCCACAAGAAACAAGATATAAAAGAAGTAAAAACCACAACAACTAAGCAACGACCAAAACAATACCCACAAAGATAAACAACAACCAGAAGAAACAATACATAAAAGAAGTAAAAACCACAACAACAAAGCAACGACAACAACAAAAAACACCACAAAGATCAACAACAACAACAGCCAGAAGAAACAAGATATAAAAGAAGTAAAAACCACAACAACAAAGCAACGACAACAAACATACCCACAAAAAAACCATCCACAAGAAACAAGACAGGGAAAAAAAACAACCTGAAAATATATATAAACCCAACAATAAAAACCTGAACAGCATCGTTAGACATCAACCGTTCCAAACTTTCTCGTGGAAGAGAAACATAAGAACAATATCAAACCCAAGCCTACAACCATTCTGGCCTCTGAAGGCCATACAGTCACCAAACTTAACGACGGAAGAAAAAGTTCTCTCTCTTTTTTCCATAATATTGCTGGTAATCCCAACACTTCTTACACACACACACACACACACACACACACACACACACACACACACACACACACACACACAAAGAACGAAATATGAAAAATTTTAATTATCAAAAATAAAAACCCTAGCTGTTACTACGCTAATCAAAGTTTGAGAGACATATATACAAGAGTAAAGGGTTTTTTTCAGTTGTATGCTAACACAAAAAAGGTGTCTTTTTGCGTGTGAACCAGAAGGTTATTAGTTCTTCTTTATGTCTTGGTAATAAATAAATAAACAAACCTGGCCCGTACTGGTCAATAAATAGAAGTTTGTCTCAATTACCTCCCCTGTGATGTGTTTTATGGCCCCGGATACTGGACACAAAAACCAGTCGGATTTTCAAGTGATTTTCCGATGGTAT
Source organism: Rapana venosa (assembly GCA_028751875.1). NCBI lineage: Eukaryota > Metazoa > Mollusca > Gastropoda > Neogastropoda > Muricidae > Rapana > Rapana venosa. The sequence goes on from CM054155.1 coordinate 46,116,573, forward strand.
AATCTATTACGTACATCTCCCCCCACCCTCTCTCTCTCTCTCTCTCTCTCTCTCTCTCTCTCTCTCTCTCTCTCTCTCTCTCTCTCTCTCTCTCTCTCTCTCTCTCTCTCTCTCTCTCTCTCTCTCTTTCACACACACACACACGCGGGGGGGGGGGGGGGGGGGGGGGGGGGGGGGGGGGGGGGGGGGGGGGTAGGGCTAACAACAAAGGAAAAGAACAACCCAGAAATAACTGTATGGCTTATTCTTTCTCTCTGCCCGGAGTATTATGATTTTCGTCTGAAATATTAGCCAAAAACTTAATGATTCTCAGCATCAAGGATTAAGAAATTTAAACCTTTGAATTGCCTCCACCCCTCATTTTCTCTTTTTTTAGCAAATATATATGTCTAAGAAAGTACCATAACATTGAAATCGGTGTTTAAGAATCAAACGTTCACAAACGGATTTGGTGAACAGTAGATTAGATAGAGATAGTTTATCATTTTTCTAAGTTTGAAAACATTCTCCGGGTTTAAAGACAGTGATGACCTCTGTGTTGTGTTCTCTGTATACACACACGCACGCACGCACACACAAACATACACATATACACACACGCACGCATGCACACACAAACACATTCATATACACACACGCACACACAAACATACACATATACACACACACGTATGCACACACAAACAAACATAAAATACACACACCGACGCACGTACGCACTCTCTCACACACACACATTCACACACACATACACTGTCACTCTCTCTCATTCACACACACACACACACACACACACACACACACACACACACACACACACACACACACACACACACACCAGTACTACTCATCACAATCTACAAACAACCCATTTAAACAAACTGGAAATAACGTGAAAAAAAGAAAAGAGACTGAAAGGTTTTTTAAAAATGGAGAAGAAGGATAGGGATGGAAGGGAACTGGGGGGGGGGGGGGGGGATTCTTGGTGGGGGGGGGGGGGGGGGGGGGGGGGATGATGGTGGAACGATGAGATCTGTGTCTTCAGAGATCCTTGTGATGAAGCGTTACTGGCGAGTGTGTCTGTGTCTAGAACGTTGGCCCTTTATATATTGCAGTGGGGGCTGGCTGCCGGACCCTCTGTTGTGTCTGTGTAACTGCCAGTCTGAAGATCAGCAACACAGAAAGAGGGAGAGAGAGAGAGAGAGAGAGAGAGAGAGAGAGAGAGGGAGAAAGAGAGAGAGATGGATGGACAGAGGGAGGGAGAGATAGACAAATGGAGATAGAGATACAGACAGACGGAGAGAGAGAGAGAGAATATGAATAGACTTTATTTTTCAAGAGTTACAGATAAGCATTCATATACTGTTTTCATTCGGCCCTCGCCCTGATAGGGACTACTATAAAAAATATAATAAACAAACAACAACAAAAATAAAACAACAAAAAACAATAGCAACCCCTCCTCTCCCCTCCCCCAAAACTAACAACAACAAAATCTCAACCTGTAATTTAAAGAAAGTGGATAGATATAATTATATTCAACAAACACATGATTCCCCCAATGTCCCAAACATTAATGTTGAAACAGGTACATTGATTATAATTATTTAAGCAAAAGAGATAGATATATATTCAGTTAAACACACAAAATATATATATACTGAAAAAGACAGAGAGACAGGGACAGAGAGAATGACGACAGAATGATTCCGTGTTTAGACTCGCGATATCTATAAACAAGGGAAAATGAGTATAAGCACACAATTGATTGCAGCAAACTATTAAAGTTGACCAACAAAAACCACCCTGAATTTCTAATTCAGAGACACAGACAGAGATAATATAATCTGAAACAAGACCATACCATTCAGTTGCTGCAACAACAACAACAAATCACAATAACAAATTCTCACCAAAAGAACACAAGGGGGTGGAAGGGGAAATGTCAGGTAGCCACCTCCCCCCTCCCCCACCCCACAAAAAAGAAAAAGATGGGGGGGGGGGGGGGGAGAGAGAGGCAGCAGGACACTTAACCATTCCCTCAAGGAAGGAGAAAGATAGTGACCCCTGTCTGCAACTCTCCTGGCAAGTCTTCTGCTATTATAAGGGAGGGGGGGATAGAGGCAGACGAGGAAGAGGAGGAGGAAGGGGGAAAGCAGTGTTGAGGAGAAAGAGGTGAGATTCTCCTCCCCCTCCTCCTCCCACACTTAGTATCTTCCTTTCATCTTTTATTGTCCTTTTTCTTTTTTTTGTTCTCCCACTTTCTGTCTGTGTCTCTGTCTGTTGGTCTGTATCTGTCTGTCTGTACTGTCTGTCTGTCTGTCTGTCTGTCTGTCTCTCTCTCTCTCTCTCTCTCCCCTCTTCTCTCTCTCTCTCTCTCTCCTCTCTCTCTCTCTCTCTCTCTCTCTCTCTCTCTCTCTCTCTCTCTCTCTCTCTGAAGAAAGTGTGGGTAGGTACAACCCGATACGTAAGTCTGGGGTTAGAGACATCTTCTTTCCGTCAGTTTCTGTCTGTCTGTCTGTCTGTCTGCCTGCCTGTCTCTGTCTCTCTCTGTCTTTGTCTCTCTCTCCGTCTCTCTTTTTTTAACCTGCCTCTCTCGCTTTCACTTTCTGTCTTTGTCTCTTTCTTTGCTACCAATCTCTCCCTTCTCCTCTCTCTCTCTCTCTCTCTCTCTCTCTCTCTCTCTCTCTCTCTTCCTATCCCTGACATTTGCAGTCAACCAGGCACAGCTCCATCTATGTCTGCCCGAACAACAGCAGCAGCAGCAACAACAGCAACAATAGCAACAACAGCAACAACAGCAGCAACAGCAGCAGCAACAGCAACAGGAATCCGAGCACACAGGCATACCAAAAAACCCCAGCAAAATCAGGACCACGAAATAGTCTGAAAGTTTTGATCTATAAAGTCTTGGACAAAAGTAGTCTGGGGTGGGTGGTTAAAGAATCAGCCTTTGACAAGATATGAGAGAGACAGACAGAGACAGACAGACAGACAGAGGCAGAGAGATACAAAGACAGACTACAATTACAGCGTATTGCATTAGCATTTTGTGATCAGGCACCTTAAAGCCCGAAAGAAACAGAGAAAGACAGTGGGACAGAGATAGATGAGAGGAGGTGATGAGAGGGAGAGAGCAGAGAGAGAGAGAGAAGAGAGAGGAGAGAGAGAGAGAGAGAGAGAGAGAGAGAGAGAGAGAGAGAGAGAGATAGAGAGACTAGAACAAAGAACGAGAAAGGAAGACACGGAGAAACAAACGCACGTAACCTCGAACACAACGATCAAATATGTCATTTGAACATTTATTGGCCGATAATGTGGTTATGTTGGAGATAGTTAGTTGTTTAGTTAGAAGCCCTGTTTGACAACTTTTGTAATTGTTCTTGCTGCAGTTTAAGCTATTCAATGCCCCCGTCCCACCCATAATTTCTTTGTATTTTTTTCTTTTATCTCGTGCACAGACACTAATAGGTAAACACACACATACATGCGCACACACGCACACACTCGCGCGCACACACACACGAGCGCGCGCGTTCTCTATATATTGTAACACTATCTTTTGTCTAATAATCACCTTGAGTGAACAGACGTTAAATTAAAGAAAGAAAGTACATCGATCCAACACCATTCCCTCACATCTCAGCCATGGTTTGACAGCTGATTCTCCAAACCTAAAACACAATTAGAAACGACCTGCTGTTGCTACCAAAAAACCCAGCACTGACAGACCCAGGCCACTGGCCAAAGAATGAGAATGATGATGCTTCAAAGTGAGCTACCCATTTGACAAGTTGGGAAGAATCCCTCGTGGGGATGCTGGGGGCTCTTTCAGTATAAATAGCATCCCCACCTTCTGGAAATTCTGTGCAAGACATTTCCACTTTTCTATCTTTCTCTCTTTGTCTCTGTCTTTCTCCTTACCTTTATATCATCTCTCTTGCTTATTTTCTGCCTTCCCGGTCCATTCTCCTGCCTTTTTCCAAGCAAATCTTTCAAAACAATTCTGTTTTCATTATATGACATGTTGCCTGTGTTCTTTTGTTCTGGCAGCCAGGTAGTGATCATATTTAAACACTGGGATGGACACAGGATGTCCATTCTGCAGTGTTATTTGCCCGTGTGGCACTTTTTATGTATTTTTTTTGTACTTTAACATGTTTGTTATAATTTTTTACGCTTTTTTGTAATCTGGGGATGATAAATTAAGCGGAATGGCTGGCGTCCTCAGCACAGCCTGGTTTATCAGCCTTAAGGAATGAAAAGATTTAGGTATTGTGTCTTTTTAATGGTTTTTTTTTCAGATGGACAGTGTTAGATATTTCAAGGTTTTAGGAGGTGTTGGTTTTGAACTTGAAGTGAAAGTTATTGGAGCCACTGAAACTGATTGAGGTGACAGCCCTGATATGGCTTGCGTGGTCGGTATGGATATAAACAATATGGAATGAATGAATGAAGTTGAGAAGAGAATGGAGGAGAGGGGAGGAGGGAGTTGGCAAGAATGGGGATGGAGGAGGAGGGGTTGACAGACGCAGAATAAGTGTTTTCGGTGTTCCTGGTTTGTGTGTGGCCTGTGTGTCAACTTAGTTTCTGTTCCCCCAACTAAGGTTAAGTAGCATCGAGTGTGGTTACTATGTACATGGGTGACCGCTTGCGCGCCTTGGCTTCAGTACAGTCCCCTGGTTCACTCAGCTGTAAATGGGTACCTGCCCTCTTTAGGGTCAGGGAAGGTAAAGCAGCGAGGAAGAGGAGATGGGCGCCGCCCTCAATATGCTGGTCCCTTGAAAAGTTGAGATCTCTTACGCCTCGCTCCCCTACGACCACATAGGTCATGGGAAACCTTAACCTTAACTTTTTTATTGCATAAGTGGCAAATTGGATCGGTGGTCTAGAGGTAACGCACCTGCCTAGCAAGCGAAAAGTCCGGGTCAGAAGTGTGTGGTGGTTCGAATCCCCGTTTGGGTCTGAAACTCTTCCCCCATTCATTAGACCAAGAGTGGTGGTCTGGGTGCTAGTCTTTTGGATGAGACAATAAACCGAGGTCCCGTGTATTACACATAATTATTTAGCGTACGTAAAAAAAACCCACGGCAACAAGAGGGTTGTCCCTCGCAAAATTCTGTAGAGAAAAGCCACTCTGATAGGGAAACAAAAATAATTGCAGATAGAAAATAATGGGTGGCGCTGCTCTTGCGGCGACGAGCCCTACCCGGGGAGAGCAGCCCGAATTTCACGCAGAGAAATCTGCCTTGACTTAAAGTGGTATAAAACATAAAAACGATAATCGAGTACAGTGGACAGTGATACAGCATGTATCCTTCATCTTTGAAAGTCCCATGACAAAAGGTTTGGTATCACAGAGACACACATACACATACACACACACACACACACACTCACGAGCAGACACACACACACACACACACACACACACACACACACTCATGAGCAGACACACACATGAGCACACACACACACACACACACACACACACACAAGCGCGCGAGCAGACACAACACACACACACACGAGCAGACACACAACACACACACGCGCGCCGCACACACACACACACACACACACACACACACACACACACACACACACACACACCACACGAGCTGAAACAAAAAACCAGAAACCATCAATGTGTGTGTGTTGTGTGCGTGTGTGTTGTGGTGTGTGTGTGTGTGTGCGTGTGTATTTGTGTGTGTTTGTGTGTGTGTGTGTGTGTGTGTGTGTGTGTGTGTGTGTGTGTGTGTGTGTGTTCTGTGTGTGTGTGTGTGTGTGTGCGTGTGTGTGTGTTTGTGTGTGTGTGTGTGTGTGTGTGTGCTCTGTGTGTGTGTGCTCTGTGTGTGTGTGTGTGTGTGTGTGTGTGTGTGTGTGTGTGTGTGTGTGTGTGTGTGTGTGTGTGGCGTGCGTGTTCTGGCATAAAATAACGACATCTCACCCCCCCTCCCCAATCCCCAACCCTCACACCCCAACCCCCACCCTCTCTTTTGAAACTGTAGCCTGGGGTCAAAGTCACCAATGAGGATCTAAACAAATAGATCGTTTCTTCTTCCTGCACAAGTCTACACAATGGCTTGGGGGGGGGGGGGGGGGA
>CM054155.1:46130178-46132678 GCA_028751875.1 Rapana venosa
TGTGTGCCTCTACAGTGCGATAGGTATCTCTTGTAAATTTATTTGCGCTTTAGAAATGCTCATTATCATTGTTGTTGTTGTTGTTGTTATTATGTGCTGTGTGTGCATGTGTATAAATGCGCATGGTATGAAAGCGCATTGAGTCATTGCTTTGAGAAATGTGCTATATAAATGCTATTCATTATTATTATTATTACTGTACTGTACTTTACTGTTGCATACTGTACTGTACTTTACTGTTGTATACTGTACTTTACTGTTGTATACTGTACTTTACTTTACTGTTGCATACTGTACTTTACTATTGTATACTGTACTGTACTTTACTGTTGCATACTGTTCTTTACTGTTGCATACTGTACTGTACTTTACTGTTGCATACTGTACTGTACTTTACTGTTGCATACTGTACTGTACTTTACTGTTGCATACTGTACTGTACTTTACTGTTACATACTGTACTGTACTTTACTGTTGCATAATATACTGTACTTTACTGTTGCATACTGTACTGTACTTTACTGTTGCATACTGTACTGTGCTTTACTGTTGCATACTGTACTGTACTTTACTGTTGTATACGGTGCTGTACTTTACTGTTGTATACGGTGCTGTACTTTACTGTTGTATACTGTACTGTACTTTACTGTTGTATACTGTACTTTACTGTTGCATACTGTACTGTACTTTACTGTTGTATACTGTACTGTACTTTACTGTTGCATACTGTACTTTACTGTTGCATACTGTACTGTACTTTACTGTTGTATACTGTACTTTACTGTTGCATACTGTACTGTACTTTACTGTTGCATACTGTACTGTACTCTACTTTATCGTCTCGAACTGTGCTAATAATCCTGTCATGTTTCCGATCTACTCTGTACTGCACTGTGCAGTACTTACCCATCCCTTAGTTCTCTGAATACTTCTTGTTTTCGAAAGAAAAAATTTCTAGCTGAATGAAATATTATGGCCGACCGGTGTTTTGTTTCTTATGTTTTCTCAAAAGTTACTGGGGGTGCGTTTCTTTTCTTCTCATCTCTCTCTTCATACTTCTCTCTCATCTTCGTCTCTCTCTCTCTGCTCTTCTCTCTCTTCTCTCTCTCTCATCTCGTCTCTCTTTTCTCCTCTCTCTTATCTTCTCTCTCTCTCTCTCTCACTCATCTCCTCTCTCTCTCTCGTTTCTAAAATCTCTCTCTCATCTCTCTTTTCCTCTTCTTCTTTCTTCTTCTCTCTCTCCCTCCTCTCTTTCTCCTCTCTCTCTCTCTCTCTTCCCTCTCTCTCTCTCTCTCCACTCTCTCCCTCTCTTCTCTCTCTCTCTCCCTCTCTCTCTTTTCCCCCTCTCTCTCCTCCCTCTCTCTCTCCCCATTCCTCTCTCTCTCTCCCTCTCCCCCTCTCTCTCCCTTCCTCCCTCCCTCCTTTTCTCCTCCCTCCTCCTCCCTCCCTCCCTCCCTCTCCTCCTCTCTCTCTCTCTCTCTCCGTCCCTCCCTCCCTCTCTCTCTCCCTCTCTCTCCATCTCCCTCTCTTTACTCTCTCTCCCTCTCTCTGTCCTCCCCTCCCTCTCTATCTCCCTCTTTCTCTCCCCTCCCCCCCCCCCTCTCCCTCTCTGTCTCCCTCCCTCTCTCTCTCTCTCCCTCCCTCTCTCCCTTCCTCTCTCTCTCTCTCTGTATTCTCAGCAGCACTGTCTGTCTGGTTATAGCGATGAATGGGACTCGTCTTCTCTAGTGATGCAATTTGTCTCCAAGAATCCAAAAGGGGTTTGGCTGTGGCTGTGACTGTGCTGTACTGTGTTGATTTGACTGTCGTTTGTGCTGTGTTCTGACTGGTTTGTGGTGTGGTGTGTTGTATGGCGTTGAGTTGCTTGGTGTTGTGTTGTGTTGTATGGCGTTGTGTACTGTTGTATGGTGCTGTGTTGTGTTAGCGTTGTGTGGGTGTTGAGTTGCTTGGTGTTGTGTAGTGTTGTGTTGTATGGATGGTGTAGTGTACTGTTGTGCTGTGTAGTGTTGTATTATGTTGTGTGGTATTGTGTTGTATCGTGTTATGTGGTGTGGTGTTGTGTTCGTGTTGTATGGTGTTTTGTGGTATTGTGTTTGTATCGTGGTGTGGTGTTCGTGTTGTATGGTGTTGTGTTAGCGTTTTGTGTTGCTTTGTGTGGCGTTGTGTTGTGTGGTGTTGTGTTGTATGGCGTTGTGTTGTATGGCGTTGTGTTGTGTGGTATTGTGTTGTATCGTGGTGTTGTATTAGTGTTGTATGGCGTTGTGTTGTATGGTGTTGTGTGGTATTGTGTTGTATCGTGGTGTTGTGTTAGTGTTGTATGGTGTTGTGTAAGCGTTTTGTGTTGCGTTGTATGGCATTGTGTTGTGTGGTGTTGTATCATGTTGTGTTGCGCTGTGTGGTGTTGTGTTATCGTTGTGTGGTGCTGTGTTAGCGTTTTTGTATGTTATTGTGTTTTGTGTTGTGTTGCTTTTGTATTAGATTGTAGCGTATGATATTGGGG
>CM054155.1:46137678-46150178 GCA_028751875.1 Rapana venosa
ATTGCGTTTTGTCACACAATTTTCCAACTTGTATAAAAACCATTTTCTGCAGCAAAAAAAATAGTCCGGGTACCCACATCCCAACGCTCTTAAATCATATTCTTTGGGAACTTTTTCTTTGATTTTAAAAATCTATTTTCTGTATTTTTCCGGAAAAAAAATATTGTTCGTATTTCCAGTTAGCTTAAAAGTAACTATCATGATTTTGTTCCAGAATTTTCTTGTGTTTTTTTTTCTTTTTAAGTTTTTGTGTCTATAAATTATCAAAGTAGACTTCAGTGCACGTTATATAAACAGATTTTGGCACGCGTGAATGGGTGTGTGGGAGGGTGGGAGGTTGGGTGGGTGGATGCCTCACCCTGTCCTTCCTTCCCTTGCCTTGCCTTGCCTTTTTTCCTGGCCTTGCGACACCTCACCTCGACTTGCCCTGCCCTAACCTTCCTTGCCTTACCTTGCCTTGCCTTGCCTTGCCTTGCTTTACCTTGCCTTACCTTACCTTGCCTTGCCTTGCCTTACCTTATTTTGCCTTGCCTTGCCTTGCCTTGCCTTGCCTTGCCTTGCCTTGCTTTGCTTTACCTTGCCTTTCCTTGCCTTGCCTTGCCTTGGCTTACCTTATTTTACCTTGCTTTTACCTTACCCTGCCCTGCCCTGCCTTACCTTATCTTACCTTGCCTTACCTTACCTTATCTTTCCTTGCCTTGCCTTACCTTACCTTTCCTTGCCTTGCCTTGCCTTACCTTACCTTGCCTTGACTTGCCTTACCTTACCTTACCTATTTACCTTGCCTTACCTTTCCTTGCCTTACCTTGCCTTACCTTACCTTACCTTACCTTACCTTGCCTTGCCTTAACTTACCTTACCTTGCCTTACCTTGCCTTGCTTTTACCTTACCTTGCCCTGCCCTGCCTTACCTTATCTTACCTTGCCTTACCTTACCTTACTTTACCTTACCTTGCCTTGCCTTACCCTGCCCTGCCTTGCCTTGCCTTACCTTATTTTGCCTTACCTTGCCTTGCCTTGTCTTACCTTGCCTTCCCTTGCCTTGCCTTCCCTTGCCTTGCCTTACCTTGCCTTCCCTTGCCTTGCCTTACCTTGCCTTGCCTTACCTTGCCTTATCTTACCTTATCTTGCCTTGCCTTATCTTACCTTTCCTTGCCTTACCTTACCTTGCCTTATCTTACCTTTCCTTACCTTGCCTTACCTTACCTTGCCTTGCCTTGCCTTGCCTTACCTTGCCTTGCTTTACCTTGCCTTGCCTTGTCTTGCCTTGCCTTACCTTGTCTTACCTTACCTTGCCTTGCCTTGCTTTACCTTACCTTACCTTGCCTTACCTTACCTTACCTTACCTTGCCTTACCTTACCTTGCCTTGCCCTGCCCTGCCTTGCCTATCCTCAACTTGCCTCGCCCTGTCATGCCTTGCCTCTTCTCGCCTAGCCTCTCCTTGCCTTACCTCTCCCTACCTTGCCCTGCCTTGCCTTACCTTGCCTTGCTAGAAAATAATGAGACAGCGTGGAAGGTTGGTTAATACTTCCCTGCTTGCAGAGCGACATACTCCCCGGAACATAGGTATCCGGCCCCTAAAGCTTTACACAAAGAAGCACAGGATGGAGGGGACAGGGAGTTATGCAATATGGACAATTATTTTCATTATTTCCTAGTCTTTTGTCCGTCATCCTGAGTGTCTTTCGATATTGTCGTAACGGGGTTTGCAAGAGAGATGATTATGTTGTTGTCCCTTTACCCGTCTGTCTCCCATGTTTGTCTGTCTGTCTGTCTGTCTGTTCTTTTGTTTGCCTATTTGCTAGTCTTGTCATTCTTGTCAGCAGATGTAGTAATTGTAGCGGAGGTACTAGCAGCAGGAGCAGTTAGAGTAGTAGTAGCAGCAGCAGCAGCAGTCGCTGCAGAAGTAGTAGTAGTAGTGGCAGCAGCAGCATCAGTAGCAGAAATAGTAAAGTTGTCTTGAAAACTCCATCAGAAGTTGATAAATGAAAGTACGACATCCTACATCAATTTTACTCTTTTTCAACATGAAACACCGTCTGACTGTTTGAGAATAATCGAACAACAATCAGTAGTCCATTGGTCAGTACCAGTCTTCTCTCCTCTTCTCTCTTCTCTTCTCTCCTTTTCTCTTCTCTTCTCTTTTTCCTTTCTTTCTTCTCTTCTCTTCCCTTCTCTTCTCTTCTCTTTCTCTTCTCTTCTCTTCACTTCTCTCCTCTTCTCTCCTTTTTCTCTCCTTTTCTGCTCCTCTTCTCTCCTCTTTCCCTTCTCTCCTCTCCTCTTCTCTACTTATCGCTCCTCTTCTCTTCTCTTCTCTTCTCTTCTCTCCTCTCCTCTTCTCTTCTCTTCTCTTCTCTCCTCTTCTCTCTTCTCTTCCCTTCTCTACTCTTCTCCTCTCCTCTTCTCTCCTCTCCTCTTCTCTTCTCTTCTCTTCTCTCCTCTTCTCTTCTCTTCTCTTCTCTCCTCTTCTCTTCTCTCCTCTCCTCTTCTCTCTTCTCTCCTCTTCTCTCCTCTCTTCTCTCCTTTTTTCTTCTCTTCTTTTCTCTCTTCTCTTCTCTTCTCTCTTTCTCTTCTCTTCTCTCTTCTCTTCTCTTCTCTTCACTTCTCTCCTCTTCTCTCCTTTTTCTCTCCTTTTCCTCTCCTCTTCTCTCCTCTTCCCTTCTCTCCTCTCCTCTTCTCCTCTCTTCTCTCCTCTTCACCTCTCTTCTCTGCCAGGTCTTCTCCTGTGCCTGTAATTCTGCAGGAGGTCTGCCCCCTGGCCTCATCCGACACGTTCCGACTTCAGAGCAGCTCATTTCATTGTACAGGTTGCATGCTGGGTATGTTCCTGTTTCTGTAACCAACCGAACGCTGACATGAGTTACGGGATCTTTAACGTGCATGATTTGATCTGCTGCGTGTGTATACACACGAAGGCACTGGCAGGTCTGCACTTGAGAGATCGTAAAATTCTCAACCCTTAATTCATTGGACACCACCGCAGAGATTCGAACCCGCGACCTTGAAGGACCCAGGGGGTGATCAACAGTACGTCGTCCTGTTCTCATCACATGCAAACCATATCAGTGACTACAATATTTTTATTAGTGACCTTTTGTTCTCTTAAAATCTTCAACAACAACAACCACAACCACAAAACGAAGTCTACAAAATTTCTCCTGGAAATTATGTGCTATGAGTTCCCTCTTTTCTATCCCTTTCTTCGTTTTTGCCTTGTTCCTTTTTCTTCCTGTCACCTCCTCCCTCTTGTCTATTTTCCTGCCTTCTTGGTCCATTCTCCTCCTGCCTTTTTTTTCTAGAAAGACTTAAAAGATAATGTGACTGACAACAACAGTTTAAAAAAGTTTTTTTTAAACAAAACAGTTGCTGTCTGAAAGAAGAAGAAGAAGAAGAAGAAGAAGAAGAAGAAGAAGAAGAAGTAGCCAATGGCAGTATCACAGACAGGTAATGGACACGAAATAGTCAGCATTTCTTCTTCTTCTTCTTCTTCTTCTTCTTCTTCTATCTCTGTATGATTCTGGCACCGTTTCTTTCTGAAAGTACCTGGAATTATGTGCCAACAGCCGGAAGGGAAACTAATGTTATTGTAGCGATTCTCTCCCTCTGTCTGTCTCTCTGTGTTTCGCTCTCTGTCTATCTGTATCTCTGTGTGTGTCACTCTCGTTCTGTCTATCTCTCTCTCTCTCTCTTCTCTCTCTCTCTCTCTCTCTCTCTCTCTCTCTCTGTCTTTCTCTCTCCCTCCTCTCTCTTTCTCTCTGTATCTATTTCTCCCTCTGTCTCCATCCTTCTCTCTCTCTCTCTCTCTCTCTCTCTCTCTCTCTCGCTCTCTTTCTCTCCTTCTGTCTGTCTTTCTCTGTCTTTGTCTCTGTCTCTGTCTTTCTCTCTCCCTCTCTCTCTCTCTCTCTCTCTCTGTCTGTCTCCCTCCCTCTCTCTTCCTTCTCCCTCTTTCTCTCTCTTTCTCTCTTCCTCTCTTTCTCTCTCCCTCTCTCTCTCCCTCTCTGTCTCTCCCCTCTCTCTTTTTCTGTCTTTCTCCCTCTCTCTCTCTCTCCCTCCCCCCCCTCTCTCTCTGTCTGCCTCTCCCTCTCTCTCTCTCCTCTCTCTCTCTGTGTCTCTGTCCCTCTCTCTCTCTCTCTCTCTCTCTCTCTCTCTCTCTTCTCTCCCTGTCTCTTTGTATCTGTGTCTGTCTCTCTGTCTCTCTCCCTCTCTCTCTCTCTCTCTCTCTCTCTCTCTCTCCTCTCTGTGTCTCTGCCCCCCCCCCCTCTCTCTCTCTCTCTCCCTGTCTCTTTGTATCTGTCTGTCTCTCTCTATATATTCTCTCTTCTCTCTCTCTCCCTCTCTCTCTCTCTCTCCCTCTCTCTCCCTCTCTCTCTCTCTCTCTCTCTGTGCTCACTCCACACAGAACGGGGACAGCACAGCACAGCACAGCACACTGTAACTAGTTTCCTCCTCATTCACTGTGGAAGCGGACTGGGCGCCACATCAAAAAGCTAAGAATCTGCACATCCTGGCGCCACCACCAAGACCCCCACGGTAGCTACTGCCACAGGAAATCATCAGTCCCCCTCGCTTGTGGAGTCACGTGCAGTTTGCAAAATAACCGACAGGACAAAGACGTGAAAGGCTAGGCCTGGGTGGTTTGGTACGATGAAAGAGAAAACTGAGATCGTCGAAGCTTTGATATTGATCATCTGCGTGGTGGTAGAGAGAGGCCAGGGTAACGGCTTGCTTGGGATGGATCATTAAGCTCAAGTGATGAACGTCCTGATAGGAAAAATATCCCGACTTTTGGAAACCCGCGCATGATGAAAATGGCGCGTTGATAATGTTTCTTCGTGTATGCGCACTGTGTGCTTTTAGTAATGCCTTCACCTAAGAGCTGGATGAACTTGTTCCTGCCAGAAACGATATCCACAGTCAATCTCAACTATTCTGTCGGCGGCATCATCATCATCATCATCATCATCATCATCATCATCATCATTCTTGATGGTAGATACTAATGCGTGCAGTTGTCTTCATTCCCAGTCTGTCTTCCGTCCTTCTGTAGATTTCGTCTTCCGGCGACTACTTTCACACACACACCACATCCCACCACCCCACCTTTAACCCTTCCTTTAACCCTACCACCACCCTCCACAAACCACCACCACCGTCACCACCACCTCCACCCACCCACAGACGGCTGTTACTTGTAACAAAAACCATAACCTACTACCTCAATACAATAAGGACGGGGAAAGTGTAGAGAATAGCACAAGTCATGATCATCTGCATCAATCTGTTGTCAGCAACAAATAATTATCATCAATCTGTTGACAGGAGCAAATCATTATCATTAACATCAATCTGTTGACAGGAACATTATTATCATTATCATCAATCTTTGACGGGAGCAAATCATTATCATTAATCTTTTAACAGGAGCAAATCATTGTCATTAACATCAATCTTTTAACGGGAGCAAATCATTATCATTAATCTTTTAACAGGAGCAAATCATTATCATTAATCTTTTAACAGGAGCAAATCATTATTATCATCAGCATCAACTTATTGACAGGAGCAAAGCATTATTATCATCAACATCAATCTTTTAACAGGAGCAAATCATTACATTAACATCAATCTTTTGAAAATCATTATTATCAATATCATCAACATCAATCTTTTAACAGGAGCAAATCATTATCATCATCAACATCAATCTATTGACAGGAGCAAATCAGTATCATGATCATCAATCTTTTAACAGGAGCAGATCATTATCAGTATCATTAATCTTTTAACAGGAGCAAATCATTATCATCAACATCAATCTGTTGACAGGAATAGATCATTATCATCAACATCAATCTATCGACGGGAGCATAATTATCATTATCAACATCATCAGTCTTTTGACAGGAGCAAATCACTATCATCAACATCAGTTCTTAAGACAGAAGCATAGTTATCATTATCTTCATCATCAATTCTTAAGACAGGATCATAGTTATTATCATCATCAACATCAATTGTTAAGACAGGAGCATAGTTATCATCATCATCATCATCAATTGTTACGACAGGAGCATAGTTATCATCATCATCAACATCAATTCTTAAGACAGGGGCATAGTTATCATTATCATCAACTTCAATTCTTAAGACAGGAGCATAGTTATCATTATCATCAACTTCAATTCTTAAGACAGGAGCATAGTTATCATTATCATCAATTCTTAAGACAGGAGCATAGTTATCATCATCATCAACATCAATTCTTAAGACAGGAGCATAATTATCGTCATCATCAACATCAATTCTTAAGACAGGAGTATAGTTATCATCATCATCATCAACATCAATTCTTAAGACAGGAGTATAGTTATCATAATAATAATAATAATATATGGAATTTATATAGCGCTGAATCTTGTAAAAAACAAACAAATCGAAGCGCTTGCACTCAATCATTTACAGGCATGCAACTCTCCCCAAACATAACGAGCAACAGATTTCAAATCCATGCGCGCGCACCACGCACGCACACGCACGCAGGCACGCACACACACACACACACACACACACACACACACACACACACACACACACACACACACACACACACACACACGGAACAACACTCAGAAGGTGAAAGATGCTGTTGAAAGCTAGGGACAGACATGTGGGGGGAAAGTCTCAGGTAGGAAACAAGTGTGTTTTGAGGCCGGATTTGAAGGAATCAAGTGAAGGCTTTTGACGAAGTGAAAGAGGGAGGTCATTCCAGGTGGATGGACCAGAAACAGAGAAGGAGCGACGGCCAACAGTGGCCCGTTTGAATCTGGGTGTTCGAAAGCACAAAGTATCATCATCATCATCAACATCAATTCTTAAGACAGGAGCATAGTTATCGTTATCATCATCATCAATATTTTGACAGGAGCTAGTCCTCTTAAATAAAGGGGTATGATTCTGCTTAACTTGTATGTAGCCAGGCAAATGCACTGAAATCAGGAAATACATCACTGTCTTTTTTTCTTTTGTTTGCTGCACATTTTTTGTGTCTTTGGCATCATTAATATGTTATTGTCATTTCTGATGTTTAATGGTAGGGGTGGGGGCAGGAGAGGGGAGGGGGGGGGGGGTCGCAGCTTAGAAGAAAAAGAGTCGAACAAACGTACATAGACACAAATAGACAGACAGATCAAAGAAGCCGCTAGTGGTGGATATCACAGAATGGCTATGATGTACGGTGGTGACAGTTTGCTGATGCACCGGTGTGCGAGTGTGTGTGTGTGTATGCGCGCGCGTGCGTGTGCGGGAAGGGGAGGGGGGTAGGTAGCAGAGGTGCTTTGTTTTTTGGTTTTGGTTATTTTGCGCAAAAACATTACATAGATGTATAAATCTATAAATGTTGATGTAAACGTAGACCTTTCTGCTTTAAAGCTTTTTGTGTGTCTGTTTTTGCGTACTGGTTCGTATGTCAGTGTTGTAGGAGAGTTTGTTATTCATGGTGTTGTTGCTCCTGCTGCTGTTGTTGTTGTATGATGATGATTGATGATGATGATGATGATGATGATGATGATGATGATGATGATGATGAAGAAGAAGAAGCTGTTGATTTTGTTGTTCTTTTGGAAGAATGGGGTAGCGCAATTCTTATTTTTCATATTTTTCTTCTTCGCATTCTTCTTCTTCTTTGCATTTGTAACACTTCTTCTTCGCATTCTTCTTTTTGTGTTCTTCTTCGCATTCTTTCTTCTTCTTTGCATTCTTCTTCTTCTTCTTCCTCTTCTTTGCATTCTTCTTCTTCTTCTTCGCATTCTGCTTCTTCTTAATCTTTGCATTCTTCTTCTTCGCATTTTTCTTCTTAATCTTTGCATTCTTCTTTTTCGCATTCTTCTTCTTAATCTTTGCATTCTTCTTCTTAATCTTTGCATTCTTCTTCTTCTTAATCTTCGCATTCTTCTTCTTAATCTTTGCATTCTTCTTCTTCACATTCTTCTTCTTAATCTTTGCATTCTTCTTCTTCGCATTCTTCTTCTTAATCTTTCATTCTTCTTCTTCGCATTCTTCTTCGCATTCTTTACATTCTTCTTCGCATTCTGCTTCTTCTTAATCTTTGCATTCTTCCTCTTCTCATTCTTCTTGTACTCCTCCCCCTCATTCCCTTCATTCTCCTCTTCCTCCTCCTACTCTGTTGTTGTTGTTTTTTGCATATTCCTGTTATACTCTGGGGGTTTTGTATATTCCTGCTATGACCAGTGGTCATCAATGTGACCGTTATATAACGTGTATCTTCCTGTACTTTTTCTCCGTCATTTTTTTGTACGTTGTACATCCATAGGTCATTCACACGCTCTCTCTATTCACTGCCTTGAGGCCCTTAGCCTTTTCCTCTTTCATTCTTCTCTATTTCATTCTTTCTTTCTGCACATTAGTTTTCGCTTTTTTGGGGATTTTTTTCCTTTTTTAGGTTTTGGTTGGTTTGTTGGTTGGCGGGGGGGGGGGGGGGGGTTCCATGGAAAACTTTTAACTTCGGGAAAAAATCGGGGTTTTTATCCGTTGATATGAGTGGAGGGCGCTAAGAGAAAGGGGTTTTTTTTAAAGGGAAATTGGGTTTTTGGTTTTATCTCTTTTTAGTTGGTTGATGTTTTTTTTCCCAAAAGGGGTCCCCCGTCCGGGTTGACCCTTACGGTTTGGGCCCAAGCGTTAATAAAAGGGAAACGACAGTGGGGTTTGGGTTTTTTTATACCCTTTTTTAAATCTGTGATGCGCACAGTTTTTTTTGAGTTTAAAAAAATTTTTCCAGGGGGACAGCCTGTATGGCCCTGTGGTCGGCGGGGCTATAAAACAAGAAGAGTGGTTTGGGGAGGGATTTCTTTGAGCTTTTTAAGTTGTCCTTTTCAAATTCTCGTTTGTCCAACCATCCGAATCATTATTGATTGCTACGAACACACTTTTGCGTTGTTTGTGTGGGTGTGGTGTGGTGTGTGTGTGTGTGTGTGTGGTGGTGTGTGTCTGTGTGTGTGTCTGTGTTGGGGTGTGTGTGCGGGGGGGGGAAGGGGGGGGGGGGGGGGGTTTATGTATGTACTAATGAAACCTTCATTCATTTTTTTCATTCAACCTCTCTCTTCTTTCTGGCTGTACACAGAATTATCACGTTTGTCCTTCTTACACTCTTCCTTTTCTTTTGGTTTATTTCTATTTGTGTAGATTTTAGAAAAATTTCTCCACTGAGTGTTTTACCTGTTTCATTAGAATGTAATATGTTTTGGGTTTTGTTTTACTTGTTACAGGTTGACGCAAGACTGGTCTGCGAGTTCAGCCTGCTGTCTACTATACTGCTGTCTTTGCTATCTGGGCGTTTTTTGTGTTGATTCGGTGCTGTGCCACCGCCTGGTTCTCAGTGGTTGTCTGTGGATGTTGGCAGCATGTACGAAGGAATCAACTGTAAGGTGAGCTTATTCATTTCTCTGTCTATCTGCCTCTGTCTGTCTCTCTCTCTCTGTCTCACTGTCTCTGACTCTCTCTGTCTCCTCCCTTTTGTCTGTCTCCTGCCCTTCCCTCCCTCCCTTCCTCTCCTCTCCCTCTCTCTCTCTCTCTGTCTGTCACTGTGTCTGCCCCTGTTTCCCCCTCTCTCATTCTCTCTCTCTCTCTCTCTCTCCTCTCTTCTCTCTCTCTCTCTCTCTCCTCCCCTCTCTGTCTGTCTCTGTCCTTTCTCTCTCTCTCTGTCTCTTCTCTGTCTGTCTGTCTGTCTGTCTCTCTCTCCTCCTCCTGTCTCTGTTCTTTTCTTCTCTCTGTCCCCTTTCTCTGTTGTCGTCTGTCTCTCTCTCTCTCTCTCTCTCTCTCTCTCTCTTCTCTCTCTCTCTCTGTCTGTCACTGTGTCTGTCTGTTTCCCCCCTCTCAATCTCTCTCTCTTCTCTCTCTCTCCTGTCTCTGTCCCCTTTCTCTCTCTCTCTCTGGCTCTTTCTCTGTCTGTCTGTCTGTCTCTCTCTCTCTCTCTCTCTCTCTCTCCCCTCTCCCCCTCTCTCTCTCTCCTCTCTCTCTCTCTCTCTGCCCTTTCCCCTCCTTCCCTCCCTCTTTCTGTCTGCCTCTTTCTCTGTCACTGTCTCTGTCTCTATCTCATTGTCTCTCAATATTTCTCTCTCTCTCTTTTCAATTGCTGCTACAGATAATGAAGATGCTGATGGTGATCATAATGTAGATGTTGAAGGTGGTGATGGAGATGATGACAACTAGAAGACTTTGAGAGTGATTCTGTATACTTGCAGACCTGGAAATGCGAAATGCATAAAAACGTTTTCTGCTATGACGCCTATCTCCCCCCTTCCAAAAACATGTTTTGTATAGTGGCCCAAAGCCGAAGTACAATAAAACGTTTCAGTGTTCAGTGTTCTCCTCCTCTCTCTCTCTTTCTCTCTCTCTCTTTTCCTTCCCCTCTCTCTCTCTCTCCTCTTCTCTCTCTCTTTTCTAAAAGGGGTTTGGGTGCTAAGTTTAGTTTTTTTGTTCAGTCTAAAGGCGTGAAACAAGGGGATGATGTAGTCCTGCCCTATTTTCTTTATTTATTATGAATTAGCTTTAAAAATTTTTTGGGAAAAAGGAAAACATGGTGTCATTGTTTTATAGAATTTTTTACTTTGCTCTTTGTGATGATATTGTTTTGTTGTCTGAAACTGTTTTTGGTTTGCAGAATAAATTGAATACCTGTTTTTTGCAGCTCAAAGATTAGAATTACGGTAAATATGGACAAAACAAAATAATATTTTTTTCGTAAGGAGGTTATTTGGCAGCAAGGGGAAAAAAAATTTCAAAAGTGAATGCATATAATACTTGGGGATCTATTTTTACCAAACAATTTTTCCCCTTTTTGTCAAGACTTTTTAGCAAAGGAAAGCGTGCTGCATGAAAAATACTGCGTTTGTTATATAAGTTTTAAAATAATTCAGCCGTTTATTTTTTAGGTTATTCGATTCGAGATTCAGCCAATTTGTTTTAGTTGGGGCGAAATCGGGCCTTTAAGCAGGGCGGGAATTGAAAAATTACTTGTTTTGCCATGAAGCGTTTTTTGTTTTTTTTGGGGGTAAAAGAACTCCAAAATTTACTTTATGGTGACCTTGGAAGATTTCCCAAAATATTTAAACTCGTTTTTAAGTGTTTTAAATTTTTGGTTAAAATTTGTCAGTTTTGAAGGGAGACTACCGCCCAAATTATAAAAAAACTAGTTGATCTGACAGCAAGGAAAATAACTTGGGGAAAAAATATCCGCAATGTTTTGATAGTTATGGGTTTTCATGTTTGGGGGAATAATCGGGCGTAGGTTGTATCGAAAGTTTTTTGATTTGTTTTTAAAAAAGCGCATAATAGTTTTAGGTGCAAGAAAAGGACCCAGTCTATTGAAATGCGATCGATTTTCATTGTATAAGCTTTTGAAAATAAATAACCTTACAGAACCATATATTGAAATGAATGTAAACAAGTTTATTAGATGTGCGCTGACTAAATTTAGATTTGGTGTCTCTGAAATAACAGTTCATAGTCAAAGATATAGAAAAGGTGCGAAAAACTTGATATGTCCTATGTGTAGACTTGATGAAGAGGATGAAGTCCATTTCATTTTGTCTTGTCCAGCACTAGATGACTTAAGAAGAGACTATATTCCTGAGAAATATTATCGCAGACCAGCTCACTTTAGAATGATTACGCTCCTGTCTTCCAAAAATGAAAATGTCATGAAAAATCTTGCTATGTATATCTACAAGTCTTTGAAAAGGAGAAGTAGTTTGATCTCATAACACAGAAAACACTGTAACATGGTGTGTTTGTACTAAATTGTAGTTAGTTGGATACAGATGTTTGTGTGCTTGAGTATAACATTATTATATATGTGTCATTTTGTAAACCCCTTCAAATGGGGCTATGGCCTTTCTTGAATAAAAAAAAATATATCGTTATCTCTCTCTCTCTCTCTCTCTCTCTCTCTCTCTCTCTCTCTCTCTCTCTCTCTGTGTCTGTGTCTGTGTCTGTGTCTCTGTGTCTCTCTGTCACCTGTTTATGTGAACTTGGCTTTGGGTTTGTTTGGCTCAATCAAGGTGTCGGAAATTGTAGAGAGTTTATCAAGGTTTTCAGGCAAAGACTGATTGACTGTCGTTGGCAGCAGTGGTCATATACAAAGCAGTGAAAGATTTCAAATGTACAGACAATTTATAGGTTCACACGATGCCAAACCTTATCTAAAGCTTGATATGGACATACATTTGAAAAGAATTATGTCTAAGTGTAGACTTGGTGTATCAGACATAAATGTTCATAAATTTAGATATATAGAACATGATGATGATGACCTCAGGTTGCAATGCCCATTACGTAAGAAAACTGGAAGATGAAGTGCATTTTGTGCTGTGCTGTCCAGCATTAGAAGATGTAAGACAGAACTACATTCCGATAAAGTGTAGTAGACAGCCTAATTTATTTAGATTCTGTCTACTCATGGCACCTAGTCACCCTGAGATTGTAC
>CM054155.1:46155178-46160178 GCA_028751875.1 Rapana venosa
GTCTTGTCTGGGTGTAGGCACATACGAACTGGGACGCATGTCTCTGCTTACTTGAATAAACTAACTGACAGTTTGAATAAACGACAGTTTAGAACCAAGCAGATAAGTATAATTATTGGTCAACGCGCATTAATGAGATAATTAAAAAAAACCAAACAATTAACCATTCATTGTTTTTTCAACAAAATTAGAAAGTATGATAAATCAAACATCTTTGCTTCGTGGGTTTTTTTCTCTCATTTCTTAAAACTTCTATTTGTTTTTCATTGTCTTTTTTTTTTTTGGGGGGGGGTTGTTTGTTTGTCTGTTTGTTTGTTTCTAGGGGTTGGCTTTGTTCTTTAAATTTTGGAGGGGATAGTGGGGGGGGGGGGGTGTTAGTTTTGCTTCATCGCCTAATCGGCAGGTATATATCAAATATCTGTTTGCTTCGTTGTGTCTTCGCTTTCTCATTTCATACAACTTCTATTTGTCTTTGGTTCTTTGTCTTTCGTTTTCTTTTTCGGGTTTTTGTTGGGTTTGTTTGGGGTTGTTTTTTGCTTTGTTCATTAAGTTTTGGAGAAGATAATGGGGAGGTGTTATGGATTTCATGGTACTTTGTGATGGAATAAGCCCTTAACTTTGAAAAATGGTCTCCCCACCTTTTTCAAGATGGTTAGGCGGTGCCTGTAGTAGAGTTCTTCACGAACGGGATTGTATTTGGGGTTGATGTCAGAGTAGAATGTCCTGGAAATTACGGTTTAGAGAGAGAGAGAAAGAAGAAGAGAAGGGGGGAAGAAAGAGAGAGAGAGGAGAGAGAGAGAGAGAGAGAGAGAGAGAGAGAGAGAGAGAGAGAGAGAGAGAGGAGGGAGGGAAAGAGGAGGAGACAGACAGACAGATAGATAGACAGAAAACAGACAGAGAATATGTGTGCAGTCTGCTGTAATCATAATTCAATTCGACGCAGGACCATACCACGCAATGTACTGCAATACAGTACCATGCAGTACAAACCAGTACATCAAAGCACAGCAGAAATGAAATATAAAACATCACAGCACAAAACACCAGCATATTACAACACAACACAATACAATACAACACAACACAATACAATACAATGCAATACAATACGATAGCCTGTTTCGTGTAAACATCAATGCACACCCAAAAAATCGAAACAAACAACGCCTAAAATTTGTGTGTATGTGTGTGTTTGGTGTGTGTGTTTTGTTGCTCGTGTGCGTTTTTTACATCCAATCCCTGTATGCATGCAGTTTTGTCAATTTTGTCATCCGTCCTCACCGGCACACAATGGCCTACTCTTCCGAAAAGCGGAACAAGTTTTAACGAGTGCGCAAGATGGTTTGGGTTGTTTTTATACACGAGAACAACACTTCGTCTTTCTCCCCAAAACATTTCTTCGCTTAACTTTGAAACTACGATCAGTTACAAAACAAGAAAATAAAAAAGTCATTCCCTCAACAGCTAAGCCATCAAAGCGCCAAGTAAGTGAGGTTTTTTCCCTTTGGACTGTAACATAAAATAAGAGAACATTGCTCTGTTCTGCTGTCACCTTGAAAGAGAGCTTCGGTACAAGTAATAACAGCTATATTTCTTCAAGTTAAGGCAAAGCCATGATTTTATTACAGACTTTCTGTCGGTCGTAAAATTTGGTTAATTCGCTCAGGGCCTAATGAACAGGACGTTAATTCTGTGGATCCTGACGAACAAGAAAGTGCCAGAATTTTATCCCTTTTACTACTAATATATATATATATATATATATATATATATATATATATATATATATATATATATATATATCTGTTGTTGCATCAATTTTACGCCTGTTCACTCAAAGTGATATTAGACGAATAGATAGATAGATAGATAGATAGATAGATAGATAGATAGATAGATAGATAGATAGATAGATAGATAGATAGATATGTTGTTGTATATGTAAAGTAATAGTTGTAGTGGTAGTGGTAGTAGTAGTAGCAGCAGCAGCAGCAGCAGTAGTGGTAGTAGTAGTAGTAGTAGTCGTAGTCGTAGTAGTAGTAGTAGTAGAAGTAGTAGTAGTAGTAGTAGCAGTAGCAGTAGCAGCAGCAGCAGCAGAAGCAGCAGTAGTAGTAGTCTTTAAATCAACGTGCATGCACGTTATGTGATTTGGAAAATTATATATATATATATATATTTATTTATTTATTTATATATATATGTGTGTGTGTGTGTGTGTGTGTGTGTGTGTGTGTGTGTGTGTGTGGTGTGTGTGTTTTGTGTGTGTGTGTGTGGTGTGTGTGTGTTGCGTGTAGATATAGATATAGATAGATAGATAGATAGATAGATAGATAGATAGATAGATAGATAGATAGATATACATATGGATATACATATAGATATACATATACATATAGATATTTGATCGTAGACTTTTTCATTCTGTGGATTCTGCTGCTGCTGTTCAAGTTTTGGTGGATTTAGATTTTAGGTGATTTGTTATGGGGATGGTCTTTGAATTTGTGTGTCTGAGCCTGATTTGTTTGACATTTCGTGGTAGAAGTAGTGGGAGGAGGAGGAGTTGTAGTAGTAGTAGTAGTAGTAGTAGTAGTAGTAGTAGTAGTAGTAGTAGTAGTAGTAGTAGTAGTAGAATAGTAGTAGTAGTAGCAGTAGCAGTAGTAGTAGTAGTAATAGATAATAATAAATGAAATTTATATAGCGCTATATCTTGCAAAAATCAAATCAAAGCGCTTTCATTCATCCTACTCATTCACTTGCAGCCAGTTACAATTAATAGTTTTTTTGTTTTTATTTTGTTATTGTTTTTTTGGTTTTTTTACAAATTCAAATACATACACACACGCTTGCACGCACGCACGCACATCCACACACACTCACGCACACACATAAAGGTTGTACACTCGGCAGGGTGATGGGGTTTTGGCTGTTGAGGGCAGGACAAAAGTGAAATAGAACAAGAGGGGAGAATCTTAGGTTTTAAATAAATGAGTCTTGAGGCCGGATTTAAAAGCGTCATAAGAAGGCTTTTGACGGAGGGAGAGAGGGACGTCATTCCAGATCGATGGACCAGAAACAGAGAAAGAGCGACGGCCAATAGTGGACTGGTTGAATCTAGGTATTCTTAAGCACAAGGTATCTGCAGCAGAGCGGAGGGAACGAGAAGTAGTGTACAGGTGAAGACATTCACAGAGGTAGGAAGGTGCTGTTTTGTGGAGACATTTGTAACAGAGGGTACTGATCTTATAGTTAACTCTCTGTGGCACAGGCAGCCAGCGGAGAGATTGCAAGACAGGAGGAGTGTGCTCAGATTTTTTTTCTTTCTGAGGACTAGTCGAGCTGCAGAGTTTTGAATACATTGAAGGGAGTGGATAGATGATGCTGGCAGACCAGACAAAAGAGAATTGCAATAGTCCAGACGTGAGAGAATGAGAGACGTGACTAGTTTGGATGTTGCATCAGTGGACAGGTAGTTTCGAACTCATTGATGCGCCGCAATTGATAGTAGCACAACTGGCAGGTTCGGGTGATGAATTTTTGCATGGAGAGTGTGTTGTCTATAACAACCCCTAGATATTTCACAGCAGTAGAGGGACAGACCTATTGACGAATTCTATTGAAGCTGTTGTGATGGAAGAGAGTTTGTCTTTGGTCCCTACAAGCATGACTTTGGTTTCATCTGCATTTAGATTTAACTTGTTCTGTATCATCCAAGTTTGGATATCGTGAAGGCAGTAGGACATATTAATCAAGAGAGAAGGCAGATTTTCAGGGGTATCACTGCTAAGAATTTGAGAGTCATCTGCATAGAAATGATGGTTGATCTGATGACGATGTATTATGTGTGAAAGAGGAGCAGTGTAGAGTGTGAAAAGAACAGGGCCAAGAACTGATCCCTGTGGGACTCCACATTCCAGTTTGGCAGGTGTTGATTGAATTTTGTTTACTGCAACTAATAATAATAATATATGGAATTTATATAGCGCTGAATCTTGTAAAAAAAATACAACATCAAAGCGCTTGCACTCAATCATTTACAGGCATGCAACTCTCCTTAAACATAATGAACAACAGATTTCAAAACCATGCGCGCGCACGTATGCACGCATGCACGCACACACACGCCACACACACACACACACACACACACACACACACACACACACACACACACACACACACACACACACACTCGGAACAACACTTAGAAGGTGAAAGATGCTGTTGAAAATTAGGGACAGATATTTGGGGGAAAGTCTCAGGTAGGAAATAAGTGTGTTTTGAGGCTGGATTTGAAGGTATCAAGTGAAGGCTTTTGGCGAAGTGAAAGAGGGAGGTCATTCCAGGTGGATGGACCAGAAACAGAGAAGGAGCGACAACCTACAGTGGTTTGTTTGAATCTGGGTGTTCGAAAGCACAAAGTATCTGCGGCTGAACGAAGGGAACGGGATGGAGTGTACAGATGAAGACAGTTACAGAGATAAGGGGGTGCAGATTTGTGGAGACATTTGAAACAGAGGGTATTGATTTTATACTCCAGTCTTTGTGAGACAGGCAGCCAGTGAAGAGATCGCAGAAGAGGAGTGATGTGTTCAGATTTTTTCTTTCTTAGGACCAGTCGAGCTGCAGAGTTTTGTATGCGTTGAAGAGAGTGGATAGATGATGCTGGTAGACCAGCCAAAAGAGAATTACAGTAGTCTAAACGTGAAAGAATGAGAGATGTGACAAGCTTGGAAGTTGCATCAGTGGACAGATACTTGCGAATCGCGCTTATGCGCCGTAATTGATAGTAGCAAGACTGGCAGGTCTGGGTGATGAATTTTTTCATAGAGAGTGTGTTGTCAAGAACTACTCCTAAATACTTCACAGAGTTGGACAAAGGAACTGACGTATTGCCGAATTCTATTGAAGTTTTTGCGATAGAGGAAACGTGTAAAATCGATCTGTAAGGTATGAACTGAACCAGGTGAGGGCTGTGCCTTTAACACCAAAAGTCTTTTGGA
>CM054155.1:46170178-46172678 GCA_028751875.1 Rapana venosa
GGAAGACAACACAAAACAAACAGTTGGAAGACAACACAAAACAAACAGTTGGAAGACAACACAAAACAAACAGCTGGAAGACAACACAAAACAGTTGGAAGACAACACAAAACAAACAGTTGGAAGACAACACAATACAAACAGTTGGAAGACAACACAATACAAACAGTTGGAAGACAACACAACACAAAACAGTTGGAAGACAACACAAAACCAACAACTGAAAAACAAAAGACAAGCATAAAACCAGTGGCAAAATAACAGAGAGAAAACTCTGAAATAATTTAATAGTACATCAGCCTTAAGCCGCAATACATCAAAAGGGAGTGAGGGGGTGGGGGGATTGGAAAAGAACAATGATTTCACAATACAGGCCAATATCAAATTAGCTGAAAATTCGTACGTACACATCTTCCCCTTGTCAACAACTTGGGGTTATAACTTCGTAACTCTGTACGCTTACTCATTCCATTTTAATTAATCACCAAGCACCAACATAGCTTATGAGAAAAGAAATACGGAAAAAAAAACATCCTGAGAATCATGGCTAAGTGCCATGAATCTAACGAGAGACTGACAGCCAGCCAGCCAGACAGACAGACAGAGACAGAGAGAACGAACCCAGGCCTCAGATCCACACTATTCCTGTTACTTTGTGGGCAACACCTAGGGAGGACAGTACAGTGTCACGCAGGGATCGGATTGCCGAGTGGATCGGTGGTCTAGAGGTAACGCGCCTGTCTAGAAAGCGAAAAGTCCGGGTCGGAAGTGGGCGGCGGTTCAAATCCCGTTTGGACCCGAAAAATTTTTCCCCCATCCACTAGACCTTGAGTGGTGGTCTGGGCGCTAGTCTTTCGGATGAGACGATAAACCGAGGTCCCGTGTGTTACACGAAAATTATTTAGCGCACGTAAAAGAACCCACGGCAACAAGAGAGTTGTCCCTGGCAAAATTATGTAGAAAAAAGCCACTCTGATAGGGAAAGAAATGCAGTTGTAGACAGAAAAAAGGGTGGCGCTGCTCTTGTGGCGACGCGCTCTCCCCGGGGAGAGCAGCCCGAATTTCACGCAGAGAAATCTGACGTGACTTAAAGTGATATAAATTAATTAATTAATTAATTAAATAAATAAATACATAAATAGCCTCCCCGGATCTACCGTTCAGGAGAATTGGTCCACCAGAGCATTCACCAGGACTCTACCGGTTAACCTGCAAGATGAACCCATTGCTGACTAACCCCCCTTACTTCTTCTTCTTCTTCCTCCTCCTCCTCCTCCTCCTTCTTCTTCTTCTTCTTCTTTCTTCTTCTTCTTCTTCTTCTTCTTCTTCTTCTTCTTCTTCTTCTTCTTCTTCTTCTTTCTTCCTTCTTCTTCTTCTTCTTCTTCATTGAACGCTCAGACAGCAGTTATTTCTGTCTGTCATATGAGCGAAAATGCGTTGTATTGCTTGTTAATGAAGCGCCTGACAAGCCAGGTCCAGCGTATCCGTCTTATGCGTGCTACTCCCGTTACTAGTAA
The DNA here is from genome assembly GCA_028751875.1 of Rapana venosa. Classification (NCBI taxonomy): domain Eukaryota; kingdom Metazoa; phylum Mollusca; class Gastropoda; order Neogastropoda; family Muricidae; genus Rapana; species Rapana venosa. The sequence continues at coordinate 46,171,696 of CM054155.1, forward strand.
TTTTAAGTTGTTGTTTTTTTTATATCCAATACTGCACCATGTTGTTGTTGTTGTTATTTAGTTTGAAGTCTGTTCACCCTTAGAACTATAAATAAAATATTGTAAGGAAAGAAAGCAAAACTCGTAGACACTGAAAACACGGAAACAACAAAACGCACAAAATCAATATGAAGCAGAACATTTGTTATGAAACATTTACAACCGACCTAGAAGTAATCCTAGCAGTATCAGCAATGTCTTGTTCATGTGAAATTATGAGAGAAAAAAAATTGGGTGGCGCTGCTCTTGTGGCGACGCGCTGTCTCTGTGGAGTCTCTAGAGCAGCTCGAATTTCACGCAGAGACAATCTGCCGTAACTTGAAGCGGTGTACTGATACAAGTCAACAGAGTCAGTCTGAAGTCTGACAGATTCTTTATCGGCACAATATAAAACAGGGCTTTGGAAAAGAATATGTAGCACATGGAAGTGGTTAAGACCAAGTGCAGTGGAGGGGGGGGGGGGGGTGGATATTTAGTCTTCCGTGAATTTAAACATAGTACATAGATGGGGACGGGATAGCTCAGTGGTCGGAGCACTAGCTTTCCCCCAGTCAAGTTAAGCAGCGTCGAGCGTGGTTACCAGTTGGATGGGTGACCGTTTGCGCGCCTTGGCTTCAGTACAGTTCCCCCAGTTCACCCAGCTGTAAATGGGTACCTGCCCTCTTTAGGGTCAGGGAAGGTAAAGCAGCGAGGGAGAGGAGATGGGCGCCGCCCTCAATATGCTGGCCCTAGAGAAGTGAGGTCTCTGACGCCTCGCTCCCCTACCACCTTATAGGTTATGGGACTCCTTTACCTTTATCTTTACATAGACGAGATTTTCTTCTTCTCTCGTTCGCTTTTTACACCGTCAGATGTGTTTGGGAGAAATAATGGCAAGTCCTTTCCAGCTCCTCTCGTGGGCCGTACAGCTTGGTTTGCAGGGTTATCTCCATCGGCCACACAAT
>CM054155.1:46177678-46187678 GCA_028751875.1 Rapana venosa
GGGGGGGGGTTCTTTTCTTCATTTATCTGTACGACTTGAGCTTATGTTATACTGTCATGATTTGCTTTATCATGTTTTGTTAGTCTGGATTTATATTTTAAAAAATCTCCACAGATTTTGTCTTCAACATGTGGGAACATTGTATTTTGATTGCTTTTATATGTCAATTTTCTTGTTTTTTTTGTTTTTTGTGAGGGCAGGATGAAAAAAGTTCTATAAACTTAATCTTTTACCCTCAATAAAGATCATTTTGACTTGACTTGACACACAAAGTACTCACGTATTCGCGCACACACACACAACACACCTACATACGCATACACACACACACTCGTGCGCTCGCGCACGCACACACACACACACACACACACACACACACACACACACACACACACATGGAGGACAGACAGGCAATCGTAGATAGAAACACGTCGCGAGAGAGAGAGAGAGAGAGAGAGAGAGGGAGAGAGAGAGAGAGAGAGAGAGAGAGAGAGAGAGAGAGAGAGAGAGAGAGAGAGAGAGAGAGAGAAGAGAGAACTCTGAACTCTGAAATGATTTATTTTACTTCGGCCTTTGGCTACAATACAATTCAAAGGAAAGAAAAAAGCCTGAAAGAAAATGAAATACAACTTCACATAATCTTTGATAAGACCTTGGAGAGAGAGAGAGAGAGAGAGAGAGAGAGAGAGAGAGAGAGAGAGAGAGAGAGAGAGACAGACAGAGAGACAGACAGAGAGAGAGAGAGAGAACGAGCATAATACTCTAATAGTTGTACGACTCTGAAATACGGAAAACAAACCAAAATAATAAAAAATACATAAACTTTCCATTGCAGTAAAACAACAACAACAACAAAAAAAGGTTTTTCAAAGAAACAGTCAGTAACCTGTCAGTGTCCTCCGCTAAAAAAAAAAACCGTCCCGATGTTACGTTCAAAGTGACTGGAAAACCCAAGAATGGACACAGACACTTTGTACAGTGTGTGCTGTCCACATCCGATCCCTTCACACACTGGCATGATGGTGACTACCACCTTTCCTTCCTTCCTCGATTGGAGCTGCGAGGTGCACCCTCGTCCGAGCCACCCCCCGTTCCAGAGGATTTTTCCCCCCGGAGTTAACATCAGTGCCGACTCCTCTCTCCAGAAAGTCCCTCGGATGAGACTATAAACCAAGGCCCCGTGTACGAACGCAGGCAGAACATCTTACGCGCACGTTAAAACCCGTTCAGCCTTTCGGAAGAGTAGGTCATTTGTGGCGGTAAGAATGGATGACAGAAATGTTCTTTTAAAAACCCGCCTACACGCTGGGTGTTATGTTTTGATATCGTACCTTGAAGTCGGAATGCGGCTACCTTAGTGGGGATCAAAAACGGTGGCGTACGCCAGAATCTCAACATTGGTGAACTTCGAAGCCTCAGCCGAGAATAGAGAGGGAAAAAAGGTTTTAAGGAATATGGGCTCTATCAGGTATTTGGTGACCATAATAGCAGACTAACAAACAAAACTGCTGTCGCAAAACAAAGTAAAGGTAATGGTAAAGGAGTCCCATAACCTATAAGGTCGTAGGGGGGCGAGGCGTCAGAGACCTCACTTCTCTAGGGCCAGCATATTGAGGGCGGCGCCCATCTCCTCTCCCTCGCTGCTTTTACCTTCCCTGACCCTAAAGAGGGCAGGTACCCATTTACAGCTGGGTGAACTGGGGGAACTGTACTGAAGCCAAGGCGCGCAAACGGTCACCCATCCAACTGGTAACCACGTTCGACGCTGCTTAACTTGGCTCTGCTTCTAATACTTTTTGAGATAAAAAAAAGTACACTACGTTCACATATTCTCCGTTGTCGAACGCTCAGACAGCAATCATTGTTGTCTGTCATATGAGCAAAACCCACAAGAAAAATCAGACGCGATTTCTTTGATTGTAAGGTATTGTCAAAGCGAAGTGAGGAGACACCAAACACTGAAAGACAGAAGAAGGCGCGGAAGGGAAGAAGGAAGAGAGACAGCAAAAACCAGGCCATCCAGCTTTGCCTGCAGCAAGGGTGCCAGTAGCTGCCATGCACGGTGTGGTCTGGACTCCACTGAGCCGCTCCTGCAGTCATTGCCACCGACAGTAAGACTGGAACGACGAAAGAACACACACAGCCATTGTCTCCCGAAACAGACAGAGCCTACTGCTACTGCTTCTGCTTCTACTATTTTTTGGAGAGAGAAAAAAAAGTACACTACGTTGACATATTCTCCGTCGTCGAACGCTCTCAGACAGCAACCATTGTTGTCTGTCATATGAACAAAAATGCCTTGCGCTGCCGTTAAGCGCCTGACAAGTCAGACCCAGCGCATCCGACTTTGGCTTGGGAGAGAATTGTTATCTGTTAAGTGTTTCGAGGAGAGAGAGAGAGAGAGAGAGAGAAGAGAGAGAGAGAGAGAGAGAGAGAGAGAGAGAGAGAGAGAGAGAGAGAGAGAGAGAGAGAGAGAGAGAGAGAAGGCAGTAGAATGGACCAAGAAGGAAGAAAATCAACGGGCAGGAAGAAAAGGAACAAGGCAGAAACAAAAAGAGAGGGCTAGAAAAGAGGGAATTCTTAGACACAGAATTTCCAGAAGATGGGGGATGCTATTTATACTGACAGCCCTCCCGGCTTCCCCACAGGTGCGGGGGGGGGGGAGTGTGGGGGGAGGGGGGGGGGGGGGCTTCACAGATGTGCAGTTCGACTTCTTTACATTTGAAATGTTTTGTTGAAAACGGTATTCTTGTAAATGTTCTACATTTGCGGTGTCAGACTGATAAACAAGATCTTGCAGTTTTTCGGTCAGTTGTTTTTTCCTATTTCTTATTTCTTTCGTCTGCCTTTTGTGTGTGTGTGTGTGTGTGTGTGTGTGTGTGTTATTGGTTTGAATATAGTCACGTTGTGCGTCTCTTCCTCAAGTGACACGATTTCATTCTGTTTGAAAGTGAGAAGTTTAGGTTTTAATACAGAGAGAGAGAGAGAGACAGAGAGAGACAGAGAGAGACAGAGAGAGACAGAGAGATGGAGGTTGTAAGAATCGATAATTCTGAAGGATATTAAAAAGAAAGGTGTTCGCAGGTGGTCATTTGTTGTGTATGTGTGTGTGCAGGTGTGCTCTGAGTGTGTGTGTCTGTGTCTGTGTGTGCAGGTGTGCTTCTGAGTGTGTGTGTGTCTGTGTCTGTGTCTGTGTGTCTGTGTTTGCACGCGTGAGACAGGGAGAGAGAGAGAGAGAGGGAGAGAGAGAGAGAGAGAGAGAGAGTCTGATTCAAAGATTTTACTGTACAAAAATATCGTTAACAAAGAACTGTCAATTGACGAAGGCATCATTGTTCAGTTTTTGCCTTGTTAAGCTAAGTACATGTAGGTTTTGCAAAATTCTAAAATTGTGTGGCAAATAAAGGTACTGCATTTCAGGGAGGGTTTCTTGGCTGTGATATTATATCAATGGTTAATAACTTGCCTTAAGTCCGAATTTCTCTCCAAATTTGGAATGAGAGCGAAATACAAAGTGCGCTGAATTAACTGCTGAGCGTTTATTGCACAACAACAAAAAAAGGTGTTCCCCTAACCTATACGGTCATTGGGAAACAGAGCATCAGAGACCTCAGCTTCTCCAGGGGCCAGCATATTGAGGGCGGTGCCCATTCTCCTCTCCCTAGCTGCTTTACCTTCCCTGACCCTAAAAAGGGGCAGGTACCTATTGACAGCTGGGTGAACTGGGAGACTGTACGAAGTGAACGGTCACCCATGCACAAAACTGCTTGACCTTTGCTTGGGGAGAGCGAAGTGGTCTGATCAGTGAGCTGTCCCGTATTGCACCACACTAGCAAGGAAATGCCGCAGCTTTAGGTGAGAAAGGAACTTAAGAAATTCGCGGCTTTAAGTTGAACTTTATTTGCCGATATCTTTTTGCTTTCTTATCATTTTAAAGGTGTCCCCATCCTTGTAGTGTCAAGGGGGTTAAAACGACAACCATCAGTACAGACAGAAGAGGTAGGTTTTCGAGCAAAATCAGAAAAACTACTTCTCTTTCCAAACATGAAAAGCTTATTTATTACACAAGGGCAAGTCTCAAAGATCAGAGTGATAAATTCTAATTTTAATAAACAACAACATGGGAATGATATTTTAGCACTTAAAGCCATTCCGTGTGTGTGTGTGTGTGTGTGTGTGTGTGTGTGTGTGTGTGTGTGTGTGTGTGGGGTTGTGTGTGTTGTTGTGTGTATAAGTGTTTGGTTGTTGGTTGTGGTGTGTGAGTGTGTATGTGGATGTTATTTGTTGTGTGGGGTGTGTGTGTATATATATGTGTGAGTGTGTGTTGTGTGTGGGGTGGTGTGTGTGTGTGTGTGTGTGGTGTGTGTGTGTGTGTGGTGTGGCGTGTGTGTATTTGTTGTGTGTGTGAGGTTGTTGTTGTTGTGTTGTATTATTGTTTGGTTTTGGTGGTGTGGTGTATGAGTGGTATGTGGATGTTTTGTGTGTGTGGTGTGGTGTGTGGCGAGTGTGTGTGTGTGTGTGTTGTGTGTGCCTGCCTGCCTGCGTGCTGCCTGCGTGCGTGCGTGTGTATAAGTCGCAAAATCACGACTGCATCTGTTTTGCTTTTGTTCTTGTTTTTTCAAATCACGAAAGTTGTATCAAGAAAGGGCAGAAGTCGACGTGATAGTGGTAGACTCTTGGAAACGAGGCAGTGAGGGGAGGGGAGGGGTGGAGGGGGGTCCTTTCTTTCCAGTAGATTTGCAATGAGATGGGGAAGTGGGAAGGGGGGGGGGGGTCATCTTCAACACCTGGTTGCCATAGGACGCGATAAAAGCCTGGCCGCACGTGTTAGCTAAATGAAGGTAATGGGAGTTGAAAAGAGACTACCTGAGACATTGACGTTTAGGGTCGACGAGAGTGGCTGTAGAGGGAGATAATATTGTCCGTCTGTGTCCACTTATTTCGCAACCAAACAACAAGACCCCAACTCCTTTGTCGATACTACCTGGCTTCAAGAATAACCCATAGTGTATGGATACTTTGTTGTGAGACATCATCAGGAATTGTAAAAAGAACAGAAAAATTTTAAAGAGTGTTACAAATGCAATGGGGGGAGGGAGGGAGGGAATGAATGAAGAAGAGAGAGTGGGGTAGGTGCGATGGAGACAGGGGGGACAATGACAATGACAATGACAAATTCTTTTATTTCGAGGATAATGAATAAGCACTTATGTGCTTTTTTACATCCAGTCCCCGCCCGTAGGGATACCTCTTAATAATAACCCAATACTCATACTCTCACATAGTAGAAACAAAGGGAAATAACCCTTTCAAAAAACAAAACAAACAACAACAAAAAAAGGACCAAACAAAAAAAGAAAAACCCCAAAACCCCCCCCTCCCCCCCCAAAAAAAAGAGCCCCCCTCCCCCAAATCAACGGGGAAAATAACAAAAAGCAACAACAAAAAAGAAGAAGAAGAAGAAAAGAGAAAAAACAAACAACAACAAAAACAAAGGGGAAAAAACAAGAACAAAGAAAAAAATAACAACAACAAACAAACTTAAAAGTCATAAAAGATAAACATCTACACATTGTAAAAGAGGGGGAGAGGGAGAGAGAGAGGGGGGAAGAGAGTTGGAACAGAGAACAAAAAGTTTAATTAATGCTAATAAGCTAGACAGCCCGTTTGTTAAGCAGGCAACGCAGGTGTAGAGAGAGGAAGGGAGAGAGCGAGAGAAAGAGGGAGAGAGAGACAGACAGACAGAAAGAGGGAGAGAGTGAGTGAGTGAGAAAAAGAGAGAGGGGGGAGGGAGACAGGCAGACAGAGGCACAGAGAGAGATAGACACAGAGATAGAGAGAGAGAGACACACACACACTCAGAGACAGAAACCAAGACAGAGACACATGGAGACAGACAGACAGATAGACAGACAGACAGACAGACAGAGGGAACCACCCAACCAGAGAGAGAGAGAGATAGAAAAACGGAGAAGAAGACAGAAGAGATTGCAAATCACTGTTGCTTGCTGACAGGAAGACATCAGTTACTCAGCACTCTTCACCACAGCACTGACATGACGTTTCCCTCTGCTGACCTATGGTGACGGTGGAGTGGCTGACGTCAGGGTTTTGTGAAGTCTGGAATCCTGTGACGTGGAGTGACTGACGTGAGGGTTTTGTGAAGTCTGGGATCCTGTGACGTTGGAGTGACGTGACGTGAGGGGTTTGTGAAGTCTGGCATCCTGTGGAGTGACATGACGTGAGGGTTTTGTGAAGTCTGGGATCCTGTTTAGTGGCTGACGTCAGGGTTTTGTGAAGTCTGGCATCCTGTGACGTTGGAGTGACTGACGTGAGGGTTTTGTGAAGTCTGGAATCCTGTGACGGTGGAGTGACTGACGTCAGGGTTTTGTGAAGTCTGGAATCCTGTGGAGTGACTGACGTCAGGGTTTTATGAAGTCTGGGATCCTGTGGAGTGACGTGACGTGAGGGGTTTGTGAAGTCTGGGATCCTGTGACGTTGGAGTGACGTGACGTGAGGGGTTTGTGAAGTCTGGGATCCTGTGGAGTGGCTGACGTCAGGGTTTTGTGAAGTCTGGGATCCTGTGACGTTGGAGTGACTGACGTCAGGGTTTTGTGAAGTCTGGGATCCTGTGGAGTGACTGACGTCAGGGTTTTGTGAAGTCTGGGATCCTGTGGAGTGACTGACGTCAGGTTTTGTGAAGTGTGGGATCCTGTGACGGTGGTGGAGTGACTGACGTCAGGTTTTGTGAAGTCTGGAATCCTGTGGAGTGACTGACGTCAGGGTTTTGTGAAGTCTGGAATCCTGTGACGTTGGAGTGACGTGACGTCAGGATTTTGTGAAGTCTGGGATCCTGTGACGTGGAGTGACTGACGTCAGGGTTTTGTGAAGTCTAGGATCCTGTGGAGTGACTTGACGTCAGGGTTTTGTGAAGTCTGGAATCCTGTGGAGTGACTGACGTCAGGGTTTTGTAAAGTCTGGGATCCAGTGGAGTGACTGACGTCAGGGTTTTGTAAAGTCTGGGATCCTGTGGAGTGACTGACGTCAGGGTTTTGTAAAGTCTGGGATCCAGTGGAGTGACTGACGTCAGGGTTTTGTAAAGTCTGGGATCCAGTGGAGTGACTGACGTCAGGGTTTTGTAAAGTCTGGGATCCTGTGGAGTGACTGACGTCAGGGTTTTGTAAAGTCTGGGATCCAGTGGAGTGACTGACGTCAGGGTTTTTGTAAAGTCTGGGATCCAGTGGAGTGACTGACGTCAGGGTTTTGTAAAGTCTGGGATCCAGTGGAGTGACTGACGTCAGAGTTTTGTAAAGTCTGGGATCCAGTGGAGTGACTGACGTCAGGGTTTTGTAAAGTCTTTATTTTTATTTTATTTTTATTTATTTATTCTTTTATATCTAGGATAATGGAATAAGCCCTCCTGTGCTTTTTACATCCAGTCCCCGTGTGTATGCGGTCTGGCATCCTGTGACGTGACTGACGTCAGGGGTTTGTGAAGTCTGGGATCCTGTGTATTGCCCCAGGTCTCAGGGAGGTCAGTGTCCACTATCTGGGTCACCCAGCATCTCTTTGGCATTCCTTCTGTCCTTCTTACCCCCCTCTATGTACCCTCCCTTACCACCATTACCACCACCATCACCACTACTACCACCCTCACCATCTCCACACACACACACACACACACACAAAACACCACACAACACACACACCACACACACACACACACACACATACACACACATCACAACACAACACAACACCACACACACACACACACACACACACACCACACACCACACACATACCACACACACACACACACACACACACACACACACACACACAACACACACACACACACACACAAACACTTCTTCCTCAACAACACCGTTTTGCTTGTTTAGTTTTGTGGTGTTTGGTTGTTATTGTTTTTTGTTGTTGATTGGGGGGGAGATTCATCATTATTTTTGTTGTTGTTTTTTTGGGGGGGAGATTCATCATTATTTTTGTTGTGGTGTTTTTTTTCTCTTTTTTATCATTCCTTGACTAGAGCTCCGAGGTTCAGCAACTGTGAGATTTTTTTTTTGTTTGCGTATGTGACCGTTTTTTTACTCGCCGCCATGAAGGCAGACGCACTCCGACTGCGGGGTCGTCACCGGTGTGAAGGGAACAGTGGTTGAGTGGATGAAACGATGGAGCTTTTCTAACCAGAACGGTGCTGATGCCGAGGGCAGCGAGTTCAGATCCCATTCCCCGGCTCTACCTGTTTGTTTAAGGATAGATTGGTTTTTTTCCCCGCCTGTTTCTCTGATAGAGCTCCCAGGTTCACCAATGACAAGATTGTGGGGTATTACGACCGTTTCTACCCGTCAGTTAAGGTAGCCGTATTCCGACTTCAGTAGTACCTGTTTGTTTAAGGATAGATATTTTTCTCCCCGCCTGTTCCTCTGATAGAGCTCCCAGGTTCACCAGAGACAAGATTGTGGGGTGTACGACCGTTTCTACCCGTCAGTTAAGGTAGCCGTATTGGGACTTCGGGGATGATGTCTAAACACAACATCTGTGTGCATACGTGTTTGATTTTTTAAAAAATAATTTTCTCGTCCGTTCCTATCACCATTCAAGGGCCTAGGCTTCTTAAAGGTGGAAGAGGTTTTAACAAAGCGCGCAAGATGTTCTGCTTGAGTTTGTACACGTTACGTTTGTTTATAGTCTGATGTGAAAGATTTTTTTTTGGGGGGAATGGAGTTGGTACTGATGTTAACTCCAGGGGGGGGGGGGGGGGGGGGGGGGAAATCCCCTCAAAGAGTCTCGGTGGTGGCTGGATCCCCGCGCCGTCAAATCGCGAGCTCAACACTCTAACCACTAGGCTAACCCAACCCTGTTTAAGGGGGGATGGGGGGGGTTTCTATTGTGATCTGCAGTAAGTAAGAACGCATGCACAGTCCCGCCACTGTCGTAATGTGCACTGTGTAAGTATGCACCTTCTGTTTTATTCAGATTCCGGGGACGGGATAGCCTAATGGTCAGAACATTGCGCTCGCAATCTGACGACCCGAGTTCGATTCCCGTTCAAGGGGATATTTTCCCCTGGAGTTAACATCAGTGCAGACTCCACTCTCCCCAAAAGTCCTTCGGATGAGACTATAAACCGAGGCCCTGTGTGCGAACGCACGCGGAATATCTTGCGCACACGTTAAATCCTGTTCCGCTTTTCGTAAGAGTAGGCCATTGTGTGCCGGTGGGAACAGGTGACAGAATTTACAAAACTGCATACATACGGGAACTGGATGTAAAAAAGCACATAAGTGCTTTTTCCATTATCCTCGATATAAAATTAAAAAATTAAATTAAAATTAAATTATTCTTTTTAAGGGGACGGGATAGCTCAGTGGTCGGAGCACTCGCTTTCCCCCAGCCAAGTTAAGCAGCGTCGAGCGTGGTTACCAGTTGGATGGGTGACCGTTTGCGCGCCTTGGCTTCAGTACAGTTCCCCCAGTTCACCCAGCTGTAAATGGGTACCTGCCCTCTTTAGGGTCAGGGAAGGTAAAGCAGCGAGGGAGAGGAGATGGGCGCCGCCCTCAATATGCTGGCCCTAGAGAAGCTGAGGTCTCTGACGCCTCGCTCCCCTACGACCTTATAGGTTATGGGACTCCTTTACCTTACCTCCTTTACCTTATTCTTTTTATTTTTTTTTAAATTTTGTTCCTCGACTAGAGATCCGAGGTTCACCAATGGAGAGATTTTTGTGTATTCCAACGTGTTTTTCCTCGCTCCCTCATTTAGGTAGCTGCATTTCGACTTCGAGATGGTGTCTAAACACGACACCTGTATGCATGCGAGGTTTATTTTGTCATCCGTTGCGTCCGGCACACGATGGCCTACCATTCCAAAGGGCGGAACGGGTTTTTAACGTGTGCGCAAGGTGTTCTCCGTGCGTTCCATCTTCTGTCATTTGTGTCAATATCGGGTGGACTCTTGAAATAGGAACATAATCAGA
>CM054155.1:46202494-46219994 GCA_028751875.1 Rapana venosa
TTGCTTTTCTCTCTCCTTAATCTTTAGCTGTTATATCCGTGCATAAAGACAGAACAATGCTGTCAGTGTTTCAGATACTGACACCACGTCGTACTGTCTTCTGTGAAAAAAACTGCTTTTAAAATTTTCCTGTTCATATAGCTTGATTCAACAACACGCAACATTTTCCCGTTCTGAAGTAAAATACACATTCGTGTCCACGCTCACCACTAAAGAATTGAACCGTGGACTCCGCGACTATTACATCTTAACATCCTCCATCCCCTGCAACTGCTTTTAACCACCGCGCCCAACACACGGAAACCACGTAACGGGTTCTTTCCGCCCAAACCGAAATCTTGGGGAGTCTGACAAGATGAAAAGGCATCCGCGTTTTCCCCAGGTCTTTCAGATCGGTGAGGGGAAAGGAAAGATGGCAAAGCATTCATTTCGAGGTGGACCTGCCTGCTGTGCATGCCCATCCTTCACCTTGCTCCCCGCTATCCGATGACAGATCTGCCATGCCCCTCTATCCACCACCCCCTCCCTTCCCTTCCCATGCTGGTAACATGGCGCATCACAGCTGAAGTGAAGGAGGGAAGGAGGAGGGAGGAGGTGAGGGGGAAGGGAGGGGGGGGGGGGGGTGATACAGAGCTGTTCCTGACATAGGCCTAGTTACAGTCAGGGTTGGGGGGTGGAGAGGCCTGAAAGGATCACTGTGGGGAGAGAAGAGAGGTGGGGGAGAGAGAGGGGGAGAGACAGTGGAGAGAGAAGAGAGGAGAGAGAGAGTGGAGAGAGAGAGAGGGAGAGAGACAGGAGAGAGAGAGAGAGGGAGAGAGACAGGGAGAAAGGGGGGAGAGAGGGGGAGGGAGAGGGGAGGAGAGAAGGGGGAGAGAGAGAGAGAGGAGAAAGAGAGGAGAGAGGGAGAGAGAGGGAGTGAGAGAGAGAGGGAGAAAGAGAGAGAGGAGAGAGAGAAGAGAAAGGGAGGGAGAGAGACAGGAGAGAGAAAGGGAGGAGAGAGAGAGGAGAAGAGGAGAGAAGGAGGGAGAGAGAGAGAGAGAGAGAGAGGGGAGAGGGAGAAAGAGGAGGGGGAGGAGAAGGAGAGGAGAGAGAAAGGGAGTGAGAGAGAGGGGAAGAAGAGAGAGACAGGAGAAGGGAGAGGAGAGAAGGGAGAGAGAGGAGAGAGAGGAGAGGGAAAGAGAGAGGGGAGAGAGAAAGGGAGAGAAAGAGAGAGGGAGAGAGGGAGGGAGAGAGGGGAAGAGAGGTGAGGGATGGCAACCTGAAACTGAACCTGAAATGATTTAATGTCATTGCCTTGGACCACAAACATTTGTTGGGCTTGGGATAGAACAATGGGTTTCATTCATATCATTGGCAAAGCAAATACACAAACAAATAATGATTTTGACTGATTAGAGAAGAAAAACACCAACATAACATAGCTAAATAATGCAAAAAGATTATGTCAGTAACAGTTCCATGACTGAATACAAAAGTAAAACACATTTTCTAGTTTCTTGATTATAAACCTTAATCAATCATACCCAATCATAGAAATGAAGATGCGTGTCTAAGAAAATGCTCATATTGAGTATATCAATCGTAGCAGGTTTTTCCAATAAAGTATTTGCGACAACATTATTTCCTTTTGTTAATAGAATGAAAAGTGTAGTTAGACAAACTATGTTTGTACTCATCATTTCTATTTGAACATATCTGCAATGGTACATTGATACATTGCTTAAAAACTTTTCTCTAAAGTTTGAGTACATGTAACATTCCAATAGAAAGTGGCTTCATTTCAAAGTTCGTTTACAAATGGACATAATTTATCTCGGATATTTCACTATATCTATACACATTATTGTTAAGAGGTAAAACATTAACTCTTGCTTGTGTAATTGCTACACGAAAGCAGTAGACATCTATAAAGTTTAAATACTGCTCTTTTACAAAAATACTTTTAAACGATCTATACACATCATACCTCTCTTTATGAGAGAGAGAACTCTGAACTCTGAAATGATTTAATTGATCATTGGCCTTAGGCCACAATACAACATAGAAAAGAAAATAAGAAAATATCTTACATAACAGCACCTATCTATATTCTACAACCACTGGTTAATCGAGAATCATAATGGTACATCCCATACCTACTACAGTTCATATCCAAGGACAGTTGTCAACTCACAGTTACATTTCACATCTACTGAAATCATCAGAGTCAGAGACATCAGTATAAAAAGGGGAGACACAGAAAAAACATGATCATGTTATGCCACGAACTCCCGATAATAGCGATATAAACAAGGGTGAACATGTTTTAAATGGTTTACCAGACGTACATCATAGGATTGGTTACCTTGTAGACTTAGAGAGACAGAGAGAGGGAGAGGAGGAGGTGAGAGGAGAGGGGAGAGAGAGAGAGAGAGAGAGAGAGAGGGGAGGGGAGAGAGAGAGAGAGAGAGAGAGAGAGAAGAGAGAGAGAGAGAGAAGAGCTGAGTGTGTTGGCAATCTCTGGAGAGGGTTGGGAATGGTTTTTGGTGATGATGGCGCAAAACTTCTGCCTCTCTTTTGGGGGTTTCGTCTGTTTTGCTTTCCATTTCTCTGTCTGTCTGTCTCAGTGTCTATCTGTATGCCTGTCTGTATGCCTGTCTGTCTGTGTATCTGGCTGACTGACTGACTGACTGTCTGTCTGTTTCTGTCTCCACGCTGTCCATCTATCTCTTTAACATATCAATTTTCCGGTCTGTCCATCCATCCATCCGTGCGTGCGTGTGTGTGCGTGTGTGTGTGCGTGGGTGTGTGTGTGTATTTGTGTGCGTTTGTACCCCCTTCCTCTCTCTCTCTGTAAACGCATTTGCTCATCTGATTTGGTAATGTTTTTTAAACGATGTTTGTTGCTTTGAGATTTGCTCGGTATGCTACAAAGTGCAGATTCATACTTCCTTCCAAACGAACTTCATTCCTCTTTACGCTCCCTGAACAAAGAGTGGACAGATGACGAACAAACTGCGAAGACTGTAAATCGATGCCAGTTTACACTATACATTTATTTCCCCAACATGTCGATGTATTGTGGCCAAAGTGTAAAGTACATGAAAACCTCTCTCTCTCTATCCCTCCTTCCCTCTCTCTCTCTATCTCTCTCCCTCTCTTTCCTTCTTTGTCTCTCTCCCTTATTGGATGAAAATCGCCCCCAAAACGAAATGACACAGCCTGCCAGTGTGGCTTATGAAATGAAACTGCTGCTGGAGTTCGATGCCAGAACTAGGAATAATCGGGCTTCTCGTGTGCGAACGACGTTACATGAATATGGGTTTGGCCTTTGTGTGGAGGAATCGGGCTGTGGGTGATCTGAATGGCTTCATCAGCGTGTTTTCACAAAGCGCGATTGATTGCGGTTGGCAGGGATGGACTGCCCACGTAGCAGACAGCGCAAGATCTGATATGCATGAACTGTCGAATGCTTGGCATTGTGCGCCTAAATGATTCGATGAATACGAATCGACATTTGAAGCGAACATTGACGAGTTGAGATTTGGCATTTCTGATTCCATTTGTTTGGTTGGTTGGTCTCTCTCCTTCCCGTTACCAGAAAGCAAAAGAGCACGAAATGTCATCTGTCCACTCTTTGTTCAGGGAGCGTAAAGAGGAATGAAGTTCGTTATATTTCTGTCTTGCTCTGGACTGACAGAAAGAGACTAATCTCATTCCCGGCAAATAATATTCACCAACCTTGCTTGCTGAAATTGGTTTTGTTTTTGAACTCGACGACAGAAGCAGCTATGAAACATTTGGCATTGCGCTTTTGGAAGACATTTACACTCAGAGACACTTTCGATACTTGAGCAGTAAGTAAAACGTTGCACTGTAGTGTTCTGGGTGTGTTCACTCGTTGTTCAAATGTTTATCCACCTTCTAAAGGGCATTGGTCTGTATAAATAAATGTCTGCATTGCTTGTTTGCTTCTTTTCCGGCCCTCTCTCTCTCTCTCTCTCTCTCTCTCTCTCTCTCTCTCTCTCTTCTCTCCTCTCTTCTCTCTCCTCGTCTCTCTGTGTGAGTATGGGTATTGGGTTTACTTTATTATCATATAATGTATCCCTAAGGGCGGGGACTAGATGTAAAAAAGCACATGGGTGCTTATTCATTATCCTTGGAATAAAAGAATTTGCCATTTGTCAAAAAAGAATTTGTCCTCTCTGTCTGTCTGTCTCTGTCTGTCTGTCTGTCTGTGTATCAGTGCTTTTGTGTGGGAAAGCATGCGTGCGTCTGTAATAGTTTTGACTGAGCTTTGCATCAATACGATCACTATACAGACGAATTGAGGTACGAGGTAGCCCGGTGGTTAGAGCGTAGTGCTCGCGATCTGGGGGCCCGGGTTCGAGCCCAGGTTTGAACCACCACCGAGACACCCGTTCAAGGGGATTTCTCCCCTGCAGTTAACATCAGCGCTGACTCCACTCCACCGAAAGTCCTTCGGATGAGACTGTAAACCGAGGTCCCGTGTGCGAACACACGCAGAACATCTTGCGCATACTTTAAAACTTGTTCCGTCTTTTGGAAGAGTAGGCCATCTGTGCCGTGGAAATGGATGACAAAATTTACAAAATCGCATGCACTTCGGGACTGGGTGTAAAAGAATCACGTGAGCGCTTATTCCACTATCCTCGAAATGAAAGGTTTTAAATGAATTGAAATAAATAAATCGAAAAAGATATCAATATTTCCTTTTTTTTTTAAAATTTATGAAATAAAGAACCTGCGTGAAAAATGAACCATTTGAACACACCCTGCAATATCTTTAATACAGATCATAAAAGACAGCTTTGATTTGCTTGCTTTGATTTGATTTACGACGGTCGTCGTCGATGATGACGACTGTCACGATGGCTATGACTGATGATGAATATGACAATGATGAAAGAAGATATCAAAGATCATATTGAGGGTGTCTCATTAGCTCAATAGAAGATAAAAGCAGAGTTTTGAACACGAAAGCAACAGGCTCAGGAAATGATGATAGTTTTTATTTTATTTTATTTTATTTTATCTGCAAAAAGAAAGACACTCCGGATGATATGAAAGCAGAAAAAAAGAGGAACAGATGGAGAGAGGGAGAGAGAGAGAGAGAGAGAGAAGAGAGAGAAGAGAGAGAGAGAAGAAGAGACGAGAGAGACACAGACAGACAGACAGACAGACAGACAGAGACAGAGAGACAGAGGGAGAGAGAGAAATGTAAGATCGGATTAAAAGAAAGGATAGGAAAGTGGACTGGTAAGAACAGCTCGGGAGTGACAGGACGAAGAAGAAGAAGAAGAAGAAGAAGAAGAAGAAGAAGAAGAAGAAGAAGAAGAAGAAGAAGAAGAAGAAGAAAAAGAAGAGAAGAAGAAGAAGGAAGAAGAAGAAGGAAGAAGAAGAAGAAAAGAAAGAAGGAAGAAGAAGAAGAAGAAGAAGAAAGAAGAAGAAAGAAGAAGAAGAAGAAGAAGAAGAAGAAAGAAGAAGAAGAAGAAGAGAGAAGAAGAAGAAGAAGAGAGGAGGAGGAGGAGAAGGAAGAAGAAGAAGAGCGCAGGAGGAGAAGAAAAAAGAAGGAAGAGAAGGAGAAGACGGAGAAGAAGGGGATGAGAAGAGAGGGGGGGGGGGGGGGGAGGAGAAAGAAGAGGAAGAAGAAGAAAAGGAAGAGGAGAAGAAGGAAGAGGAGGAGGAGGAAGAAGAAAAGAAGAAGAAGCGAAGAATGCGAAGAGAGAGAGAAGAGAGAGAGAAGGAAAAGAAGAAGAATGGAAGAACTGCGAAGAAGAAGAGAAGAAGAAGAAGAAAGAAGAAAAAGAAGAAGAAAGAACAACAAAAGAAGAAAAAGAAGAAAAGAAACAAGAAGAAAGAACAACACACAACAACAAAGACACAGGACAAGAACAAAAAGAACGAAGAAAACAAGAAACAGATGGAGAAGTAACACACCACCGCTAAACGACCATGCTCGTGAGGGAAGAAGACGAAGAACGCGAATGAACAAAGGTTTCATCAACTGTTCCGGGTACATCACTTTTTGTCCAACTGGCCACATCTTGCAAGGTTGTAAGTACCAATAAAAGATGTTTGGTATAGCCATTTAGCAATATCAAGTTTCAGTGTTTTTTTTGTTTTGCTTGGTGTCACGATCATGACTTTATGTGTTTCTGTAGAAGAACAATGTATGCTGGTTTCTTTCTATTGACAATAATAAAACTTCTTTTTAAAATTATTCATCGATGGTACTATCAATCGATGCTCGCTCGGTCTGGTGTTTGTATGTCATTCGTCTGTCAATATTCCTTTTATCCATCCATCATCCATCCATCATCCATCCAGCATCCATGATCCATCCATCCTCATCCATCATCTCATCACCATCCCATCCCATACATATACGCGTGTGTTTGTGCGTGTGTGCTTTACTTTATTCATTTATTTTATTCTTTTATTTCGAGGATAATGTATGTGAGTGTGTGTTTCTTCGTGCGTGTTTGTGTATGTGTGTCTGTTTGTCTGTCTGTGCGTGCGCGCTTGTGTGTTTGCGTGTGTGACATCGAGGCAGCGACAGACAGACAGACAGACAGACAGACACGCATACAGACAAGGGCACAGACACAGAAGCAAAATCTACCGAGACCTAGGGAAGCTCCATCTGGTATCTAGCCATCGCATCATCTGGCGTTGTGTATTCTCCTGGACATTCAACGCTCACTTCTTCACACAGGGACCTTCACCTTTTAGCAACTGTTCCACCACTTCTTTTCATTCCCCCTTATCTTTTTTTTTCTCTTCAAAGTTGGCGTTTGTTTGGGTTTTTTTCCTCTCACACTTCCTCGTCAAAGAGTATTTTCGCTGAGAAAGCATTGCGTACGTACGTACACACTCACATACACATGCACGCACGCGCCCGCCCACACAAACACGCGCGCGCGCGCGCGCACACCACACATATAGACACATGGTTATATATATATATATATATAATATACTATAATAATATATATATATATACTATATAATACATACATACATACCTCAACATACATACTACATACATACACACACGCGCGCGACGCACACACTAAAAACACACACACACACACACACACACACACACACACACACACACACACACACACACACACACACGAAATAACACTTCCTTGTTAGGAGATTATTTTCCTCGCTAAAACAGCACTGCGCATATTTCCAAATGTCGCACAGGCGCTGCAGACTGGCAGAATTTATGCTATGTATGCACAAACGTTCATGTACTTTTTCCTTGTCGTGCATGCATGAGTGTGTGTGTGTGTGTGAAAGGGGGGGTCAGTGACGTTGTCTGTGTCGTGCTGCTGTGTGTTGTGTGTGTGTGTGTGTGTGTGTGTGAAGTGTGTGTGGTGTGTGGGTGTGTGGTGTGTGTGTGTGTGTGTGTTTGTCTGTGTGTGTGTGTGTGTTTGTCCTGTGTGTTGTGTTGTGTTGTGTGTCGTGTTGGTTGTCTGTGTGTGTGAGTGTGTTATAAAGAGAGGAGAGAGAGAGGAGGAGGAGGAGGAGGAGGAGGAGAGAGAGAGAAGAGAGAGAGAGAGAGAGAGAGAGAGAGAGAGAGAGAGAGAGAGAGAGAGAGAGAGAGAGAGAACTTCTTTTATTTCGAGGATAATGGATTAGGCACTCTTGTACTTATTTTACATCTAGTCCCCGTGTGTAGGCAGTTTTATAAATTCTATCATCCCAGAGGAGACACACACACAGACAGACACAGATTGAGAGCAAGTGTAGACATGCGTGCACGCACACATGCGCGTGCAACACATCTATGCACGCACGCACGCACGTACACACACATTCTCTCGGTCTCTCTCTGTCTCTGTCTCTCTCACACTGTCTGTCTGTCTGTCTCTCTCTGTGTGTGAAGTTTTCCAATCGAAAAAACAATAATTCCATAACCTTTTCAGCACACAGGAGAACTGGACTACTGTTACCGTCAATTCAAATTATCTAAAGCACGCGGTATAAATGTTAGAGAAGGAAGATACATAGATAGGTAGTTAGTTAGATAGATATATAGGTAGATAGATAATAGATAGATAGAGAAGGAGAGAGAGAGAGAAGAGAAGAGAGAGGAGAGAGAGGGGAAGAGAGAGAGAGAGACAAGCAGAGACACAGAGAAACAGAGAGACAGAGAGAGAGGCAAACAGACATGCAGACAGAGAGAGAGAGAGAAGAGAGGGACAGACAGACGACAGAGAGAAAGACAGACAGACAGACAGAGAGAAAGATAGACAGACAGACAGAGAGAAAGACAGGCAGGCAGACAGAGGGCAGAGATACAAAGCCACAGGGGCAAACAATCTCCAATCCAATCCTATTGTCTACAGATACGCCGACCACGAAGGCCATCACCTGGTTAAAATTATGCAAATGTCTGTCTGTCTGTCTGTCTATCTATCTATTGATGTTTACTCCAGGGAGAAAAATCCCCATGACCCCGTGTCATCAGAACGTGAAAACGATGCGCAACGCTCCGACCACCAGGCTATCCAGTGTAGTGTAGTGTAGTGTAGTGTAGTGTAGTGTAGTGTAGTGTAGGGTAGGGTAATGTAGTGTAGTGTAGTGTAGGGTAGGGTAATGTAGTGTAGTGTAGTGTAGTGTAGTGTAGTGTAGTGTAGTGTAGTGTAGTGCAGTGCAGTGCAGTGCAGTGCAGTGGAGTGTAGTGTTAGTGTAGTGTAGTGTAGTGTAGGGTAGTGTAGGGTAGGGTAATGTAGTGTAGTGTAGTGTAGTGTAGGGTAATGTAGTGTAGTGTAGTGTAGTGTAGTGGTGTGTGTTGTGGTAGTGTAGTGCAGTGCAGTGCAGTGCAGGGTGGAGTGTAGTGTAGTGTAGTGTAGTGGTAGTGTAGTGTAGTTGGGTGGGTGGTGTGGTGTGGTGTGGTGTGGTGTGGTGTGGTGTGGTGTGGTGTGGTGTGGTGTATTTATGGTGTGGGGGTGGTGTGGTGTGTGTAGTGTGGTGCGGTGCAGTGGAGTGTGGTGTGTGTGGTGTGGTGTGGTGTGGTGTTCGGTGGCAGTGCAGTGCAGTGTGGTGGTGTGGTGTGGTGTGGTGTGGTGTGTGTGTGGTGTGGTGTGGTGTGGTGTGGAGTGGTGTAGTGTAGTGTAGTGTAGTGTGGTGTGGTGTGGTGTGGTGTAGTGTAATGTAGTGCAGTGCAGAGCAGTTCAGCGTAATGTAGTGCAGTGCAGTGCAGTCAGTGCAGTGTAGTGTAAGACAGCGCAGTGTAGTTTACTGGAATGCAGTGTACCCTAGTGTCGTGTACTGTAATGTCCTGCGACACACACCTTACACACACAAAACCATCCACTAAAATACTTCACCAACCACACAATCCCCTTTATTCATGTCGCTGCTTTAACCATTAATCCTCCCGGAAGACCAAATGCGTCTACCTTCATGCTGAACGAAAAAACCCCGGTCACGTACACAAAATCTCACCATTGATGACCCTCGGAGCTGTAGCCGAGGAACGGGGAAAAATCCAAAGAATTGATGGACAGTTCTTTAAAAAAAAAAAAAGGCAACCTACCCCCCTCCCCTTCCCCTCCCACAATAACATATGCATCAAACGATTACACACAGAAACAAAAAACACGACCATGCAAACAAACACGCACCCCTCCCCCCACCACCCTCCAACCTCCCCCCCAAAAAAAACACACACCCCAACAACCAACAACAACAACACACCACCACAACAACAACAACAAACAACAAACAAACAAAAACAAACAACCCAAACCCAAAGTAAAACAAACAAACGCACAAACATAAGACTAACGAAACAAAAAAAAGAGAAAAAACAACCACCAACAACAACAGCACAAAAAACCCCCAGAAACAAAAACATTGTTGTGATACACAGCACGACACTTCAGTCCAGACTACAGCTTGCAGAACTGCCATTATCCCAGTAAAGTTCATCCAAACAGCTACAGTTTCTACCAAATAGCAGTAACAGTTTCTATCCAAACAGCAGTAACATTTTCTACCCAAAACGAGTACAGTTTCTACCAAACAGCAGCAACAGTTCTATCCAAAGCAGCAACAGTTCTATCCAACGCGCAACAGTTTCTATCAAACAGCGCAACTTTCATCCAAACAAGCAACATTTTATCCAAACGAGTAACGTTTCTATCCAAACAGCAGTAACGTTCTCCAAACAGCAGTAACGGTTTCTATCAAACACAGTAACGTTCTACCAAACAGCAGTAACGTTTATCCAAACAGCAGTACGTTTCATCCAAACAGCAGCAACGTTTCTATCAAACGCGACAGTTTCATCCAAACAGCAGTAACATTTTCATCAAACAGCAGTAACAGTTCTATCCAACAGCAGTACATTTCATCCAAACACAGTAACGTTTCTATCCAACAGCAGTAACTTTATCCAAACAGCAGTAACATTTCTATCCAAACAGTAGTAAGATTCTATCAAACAGCGTAAAGATTTCTATCAAAATGGTATAACGTTTTATTCAAAAGGAATACATTTCTACAAAATGGAATGACAGTTCTATCCAAAATGATAACGTTTCTATTCAAAAGAAAACATTCTACCAAAATGGAAAATAGTTTCTATCCAAAGGAAACAGTTTTTAACAAAATGGAAATATTTCTACCAAATGGAATAACAGTTTCTAGCAAATGGAATAACATTCTATCCAAATGGAATAACATTTCTATTCAAATGGAATAACTTTCTATTCAAAATGGAAAACAGTTTCTATGCAAATGGAATAACAGTTTCTATCCAAACAGCAATGACAATCGGATAATCGGCTAGTGGGTTGTGGGGGGGTGGGGGTGGTGTGTGTGGTGTAGTGTGGTGTGGTGTGTGTGGTGTGGTGTGGTGTGGTGTAGTGTAGTTAATGTAGTGTGGTGTGGTGTAGTGCTGTGTAGTGTGGTGTGGTGTGGGTGATGTAGTGTAGTGGTGGTGTAGTGTAGTGTAGTGTAGTGTAGTGTAGTGTAGTGTAGGGTAGTGTAGTGTAGTGTAGTGTAGTGTTGTGTGGTGTGGTGTGGTGTTGTGGTGTAGTGCAGTGTAGTGCAGTGCAGTGTAGTGTAGTGTAGTGTGGTGCAGTGTAGTGTAGTGTAGTGTAGTGTAGTGTGGTGTGGTGTGGTGTGGTGCGGTTGTAGTGTAGTGTAGTGTAGTGCAGTCCAGTCCAATGTAGTGTAGTGTAGTGCAGTGTAGTGCAGTGCAGTGTAGTGCAGTGTAGTGTAGTGTTGTGTAGTGCAGTGCAGTGCAGTGCAGTGTGGTGTAGTGTAGTGTAGTGTAGTGCAGTGCAGTCCAGTGTAGTGTAGTGCAGTGTAGTGTGGTGTAGTGCAGTGTAGTGTAGTGTAGTGTAGTGCAGTGTAGTGTAGTGTAGTGTGGTGTAGTGTAGTGTAGTGCAGTGCAGTCCAGTGTAGTGTAGTGCAGTGCAGTCCAGTGTAGTTAGTGCAGTGTAGTGTGGTGTAGTGTAGTGTAGTGCAGTGTAGTGTGGTGTAGTGTAGTTTTAGTGCATGTGCAGTGTAGTGTAGTGTAGTGTGGTATAGTGTAGTATAGTATAGTGTAGTGTAGTGTAGTGTAGTGTAGTGTAGTGTAGTGTAGTGTAGTGTGGTGAAGTGTAGTGTAGTGCAGTGCAGTGCCGTCAGTGCAGCGTAGTGTAAGACGGCGCAGTGTAGTTTACTGGAATGTAGTGTACCCTAGTGTCATGTACTGTAATGTCCTGCGACACACACCTTACACACACAAAACCATCCACTAAAATACTTCACCAACCACACAATCCCCTTTACTCATGTCGCTGCTTTGACCATTAATCCTCCCGGAAGACGGAATGCAACTACCTCCATGCTGAACAAAAAAACCCACAACCGGTCGCGTACACAAGATCTCACCATTAATGAACCTCGAAGCTTTAGCAGGGGAATGGGAGGGGGGGGGGGGGGAATCCAAAGAATCGATGAATAGTTCTTTAAGAAAAGGCACCCCCCCCCCTTCCCCACTCCCAATAACATATGCAATCAAACGATTACACACAGAAACAAAAAAACACGACATGCAAACAAACACGCACCCCCGCCCCCCACCCTCCAACCCTCCCCCCCCAAAAAAAACACACACCCCAACAACCAACAACAACAACAACACACAACAACAACAACAACAAACACAAACAAACAAACAAAAAACCGAACTCCAAAGTAAAACAAAACAAACGCACAAACATAAGACTAGACGAAACAAACAAAAGAGAAAGAAATAACCACCACCAACAACAGCACAAAAAAAACCCCAGAAACAAAAACATTGTTGTGATACAACAGCGCACAGACACATTCAGTTTCAGACTACAGCTTTGCAGAACTGCCATTATCCCAGCAACAGTTTCTATCCAAACAGCAGTAACAGTTTCCATCCAAACAGCAGTAACAGTTTCTATCCAAACAGCAGTAAGGATTTCTATCCAAACAGCAGTAACAGTTTCTATCCAAACAGCAGCAACAGTTTCTATCCAAACAGCGGTAACAGTTTCTATCCAAACAGCAGTAACAGTTTCCATCCAAACAGCAGTAACAGTTTCTATCCAAACAGCAGTAAGGATTTCTATCCAAACAGCAGTAAAATTTCTATCCAAACTGCAGTAACAGTTTCTATCCAAACAGTAGTAAGGATTTCTATCCAAACAGCAGTAACAATTTCTATCCACCAGCAGTAACAGTTTCTATCCAAAAAGTAGTCAGGATTTCTATCCAAAAAGTAGTCAGGATTTCTATCCAAACAGTAGTAAGGATTTCTATCCAAACAGCAGTAACAGTTTCTATCCAAACAGTAGTAAGGATTTCTATCCAAACAGTAGTAAGGATTTCTATCCAAAATATAGTAAGGATTTCTATCCAAACAGCAGTAAGAGTTTTTAACCAAAACATAGTAAGGATTTCTATCCAAAATGGAATAACATTTCTATCCAAAATGGAATAACAGTTTCTATCCAAAATGGGATAACAGTTTCTATCCAAAACGGAATAACAGTTTTTATCCAAAATGGGATAACAGTTTCTATCCAAAATGGGATAACAGTTTCTATCCAAAATGGGATAACAGTTTCTATCCAAAATGGGATAACAGTTTCTATCCAAATTGGAATAAGTTTCTATTCCAAATGGAATAACAGTTTCTATCCAAAATGGGATAACAGTTTCTGTCCAAAATGGAATAACAGTTTTTATCCAAAATGGAATAACAGTTTCTATCCAAAATGGAATACAAGTTTCTATCCAAAATGGCATAACAGTTTCTATCCAAAAATGGAATAACAGTTTCTATGCAAAATGGAATAACAGTTTCTATCCAAACAGCAATGGACCAATCGGCTAATCGTGCTTTCTCAGAAATCCAAGCAAATCCGCAAATGATGGGATACAAAGCCTATCTGTGGTGGTGGTGGTGGAAAATGGCCACGTGTTGTTGTGTCGTTAAGTAATATTTGTCGTAAAGTGGACAGCATCAACGTAGATGACAACTCCTCCCAGGGTTTTGAAATTTCCTGTCGAAACTTACCGGCTCCTTTTCTTTACCACTGCGCAGACTGCAATATTACGAGACAAACGATTTCAAATCGGACAAATTCCTGTTACCTTTGTGAGTGTGCGTATCCCCTTAAAAAACAGACTTTCCACCAGGAAATTTTGGAAGTACTCGTCTTACGTTTATAGCCTCGACGAAATTAAAAAAAAAAATCCATGTCATAACTTTTCATCGCCCTTTTTTTCGGGGTCGTGTTTTCATGTATGTTGACAGAAAACGATGTGTGCTACGCTGTTTAAAAGAAATACTGTTCAGTTAAGTTTAGACCAAGTTCGCGCCGTTCAAGGCCTACATCCAGTTAGGGACGGTAAAAGCAGTTAAGGACACCCGCAGGTGTGTGGCAAAACGCGTGATTGCCAGGCATAGAATCACACTGATTCTTGTAGTTACGTCTGATAGCGGCCTTTATGATGCAGGCCCAGACAGTCGCGGCCATTTATGGGTGGTTTTGCAATCGTGATGAATGCTGCAACGTTATGTAGGCGAACTGGGGTGTCTAGTGGGTATCACACTGGTCGAGAGAACGAGAGACCGCGGGTTCGATTCCCGCGTGAAGCTAGATTCTTCTCTCTTTCGTTGAAGGCTATTTGACACCAAATATGCACACACACACACACACACAAACACACACACAAAACAACACCACACACACACACACCAAACACACACACACACACACACACACACACACACACACACACATTGTGTGCCGGTGGAAACAGATGACAAAATTGACAAAACCGCATACACACGGGTGGCTGGGAGTAAAAAAGCACATGAGTGCTTATTCCATTATCCTAGATATAAAAAAATAAAAAAATAAAAAATAATTTAACACCACAAAACACACACACGCACGCACACACGCACACACATTACTAGAACAAACCAGCTATTATTTGACACACAAAAGTTACTGAAAAAAAATAAGCTATTTAACGCACAAACACCGCTAAAATAAACTGTTTAACGCACAAACACCGCTAAAATAAACTGTTTAACGCACAAACACCGCTAAAATAAACTGTTTAACGCACAAACACCGCTAAAATGAACTGTTTAACGCACAAACACCGCTAAAATAACTGTTTGACGCACAAACACCGCTAAAATGAACTGTTTGACGCACAAACACCGCTAAAATAAACTGTTTACCGCACAAACACCGCTAAAATAAACTGTTTGACGCACAAACACCGCTAAAATGAACTGTTTGACGCACAAACACCGCTAAAATAAACTGTTTAACGCACAAACACCGCTAAAATAAGCTGTTTAACACACAAGCACCGCTAAAATAAACTGTTTAACGCACAAACACCGCTAAAATAAACTGTTTAACGCACAAACAACGCCTTCGATCTGACACACAAGCATGGTTAAAACAAATAAACTATTTGACGCACAAGATCTGCATAAACGAACACACTATTAATTGACAGACAGACATTATCAAAACAAATTAACTATTATCTGATACACAAAAATCGCTTAAACACGCGAACTTCTATTCAACACGCAAATAATTATGACTTCCAAGTTCACACGAAAATATCGCTAAAACAAAGAAACTAGTATTTGCCGCACAAACATCGCTAAAATAACCTAGTATTTGCCACACAAACATCGCTAAAATAGCCTAGTATTTCAACACAAACATCGCTAAAACAAACTAGTATTTGCCACACAAACATCGCTAACATAGCCTAGTATTTCAATACAAATATTGCTAAAACAAACTAGTATTTGCCACAAAAACGTCACTAAACTAAACTGGTATTTCCCACACAGAAACATTGCTAAAATAGCCTTGTATTTCCCACATAAACATCGCCAAAGCAATCATACTACCATTGACTAGGACATTCGCAGCTCTGCAATATACAGCAAGAATACTAAACCACACACACACACACACACACACACACACACACACACACACACACACAAAACACAACACACACACACACACACACACACAACACACACACACAACACACACAATCGGCAATAATATCCCCTTTCCTTACAAAAAATGTTTGAACTCCAAAAGACCAACAACCCCCCCCCCCCTCCTCACCCACACACCCACCAATATATTTATTTTCTGAACTATATTGATCAGTCTCCTTTGTCGTCTGTATTTTGTCAGTATTGATGAGTGTTTGGGGTGACACTATTTTTGTTTGTGATGATATGTGTGTGTGTGTTGTTTGTGTGTGTGTGTGTGTGTGTGTGTGTGTGTGTGTGTGGTGTGTGTGTGTGTGTGTGTGTGTGTGTGTGTGTGTGTGTGTGAATGCGCGTTTGTCCTTTCTCTATTTCAGGGATGGCAAAATGCAAATGTTTGAGTCAGTCATTGATAATATTTTCCTCTCTCTCCATCTCTCTCTCTCTCTCTCTCTCTCTCTCCTCATCTCTACATCTCATCTCTCCTCTCTCTCTCCTCTCCTCTCACTCTCTCTCTCTTGGGTGTTTGTGCCTTACGTGTGTTGGTGTGTGGTGGGTGTGCTGTGTTATGAACTTCTCTCTGTGCTCAGTGCATGCTTCTGCCCGTGCTGCTACGTGTTGATGTGTGTGTGTCCCGCGTTCGTGTAATGCATTTGTTGTTCGTTGTGTCATGGTGTGAGTGATCTTCAATCCAATGAGAAGAATGTTGACTGCTGGCTCGCACAACGACCATCATCCGTAATTCCTGTTGTTCTGTCACACGAGGACTGACTCACTACACTACGCACTTCCTCCCCCAATACCACACTCACCACACATATATTGCATGTTGGCGTGCAGGTCTGCACGACATGCACAATGCGCAGACATACACAACGCACGTAGCACCATTACATGTGCAGAGCGCGCCTGCACACACACACACATGCACACCACAAACGACTACTCATAGACTCATTCAAACACACGACAAGACACTCTTCTACGCACAACACACACCACACTCATGTGGACACACACCACACAACACAACACACACTACACTAACGCACACCCATTCACACAACACACACACACCACACTACACACACACCACACACTACAACAACAACACACTCACACTACCAACAACACACCACTACACTAACACATCATACACTACACACACTACACTACACAAACACACACAACAACACCACCACACCACACTCACAACACACACCACTCCACTACACCACACCACACCACACCACACCACCACTACACTACGCCACACCTCACACCACACCACACCTCACACCACATCTCACCACACCACACCTCACACCACACCACCACACCACACTCACACACACACACACACACACCACAACACACACACACACACACACACACACACACACACACACACACACACACCACACACACACACACACACACACACACAGAGTGTGTCTTCTTTTACCTCTCTATGCCTGTCTCTGTTCCTTTCTCTCTCTCTGTCTGTTGTCTTCGATTTTACGTCTGTTCACTCTCAGTGATATTAGACGAGAAAGAAAAAAAATATGTATATAAGGGGTGTATGATAATTGAGGTAGTTGTAGAGGCCCTACTGAAAAATGCGAGGGGGAAAAAGTAGTCTAATCATGAAAAGAAACCGTACAAAGCAAAAGATACAATAAAAAATATTTTTAAAAAAACACACCACAGAAACAAAACATAAAAAGTGATTAACGTTAATGAAACTATAACAAATGTCCTATAGGACTATGCCAGAGACCTTTTGCAATATCAAATGCCAAATTCAAATTATTGAATATGCTTCTAAGGGAGTTTTCAGAAAATTGAGGTAAAAAAGCTTTCGTATTCTTACATTCAAATATTATATGATTATTAGAAATATTCTCACCACATAGACATTTACTGTTTCTACTGAATTTGGTTACGAATGCATTA
>CM054155.1:46224994-46249994 GCA_028751875.1 Rapana venosa
AATAGATAATAGGCCATTATCCACAAAGGGAAAATGGAAAAAAAATAGAAAAACCCACCCAGCTAAAAGTGCCGAAGGCAGAAAAAAA
This sequence comes from Rapana venosa, assembly GCA_028751875.1. Classification (NCBI taxonomy): domain Eukaryota; kingdom Metazoa; phylum Mollusca; class Gastropoda; order Neogastropoda; family Muricidae; genus Rapana; species Rapana venosa. The sequence goes on from CM054155.1 coordinate 46,225,083, forward strand.
CAACAACACGCATGTTAAAGTGCCGAAGCCCACACGCAAGTGTTGCTATGCATTGTAACGCTACGCTGACATAATTAGTCCTCTGTCATATCAAGTTCTTCGCATAACACGACATAACAAAATGAATGTGGGTGGGGCTGTGGCGGTGAGATTGAAATGAGCGGCGTGGGAATGGGGAGGCGGGAAGGTCACAGAAGATGAGGCAGCGAAAAAAACAAAAGGTCTCTGCATAGCTGCCTGTATTCTCTCTCAAAGAAGAGAAAAAAAAGTGGTCTGAAGTCAAAGTATGGATGCCTGTTATGGTTTAAAAAAACACCCTTGAAAACAGTCCATTCACGGGCAGCAAAAACAAAAGTCTTTACATAACAGCCTGTATTCTCTCTCAAAGAAGAGAAAAAAAAATCTGAAGTCAGAGTATGAATGCCTATTATGGTTAAAAAAAACAACCCACCCACCCCACTTGAAAACAGTCCGTACACGTAAACGTCCCCTCTGGTGTACTGACGACCTGACAATGATTCCCGGGTGTCAGGAGTGAAGCATAGTGTATATTCTGGGTGATTGACGTGGCGTTAAGCTGAGGAACTCCCAACAACAACTACAAACCCCTCCACGACAACATGCAGTTTTCAGGCAACAGCTACTCAGCACTAGCACTGTCACCACATTTTTTGACCCATCATATTCTCCCAACCCAGTGATGTCAAACAAACCACTCTTGTCAAAATTCAACTTCTTCGTCGTCGAACGCTCAGACAGCAACTATTGTTGTCTGTCAAATGAGCGAAAATGCGTCGCGCTGCCGTTAAGCGCCTGACAAGTCAGGCCCGGCGCATCCGACTTCGGCGTGGGATTTAATTGTTATCTTTGAAGATTTTTCTGGGAAAAAAAGGCTAGAGAATGGATCAAAAAGACATAAAATAGACAAGAAGGAGGTGACAGGAAGAAAAGGAACCAGGCAGAAACAAACTATAAGAGAGGGAGAGAAAAGAGGAAATTCCTAGCACAGAATTTCCAGAAGGTGGGGGATGCTGTTTATACAGTCAGGCCCCTGGCATCCCCACGGGGGAGTCAAATAATGAAGACCAAAACAAACAAGCACCTAGTTCATCTATACGTGCAAACATCCCTTTCCCCCTACTATTACACACACCACACACTGACACACACACACACTGACACACACACACACACTGACACACACACACACACTGACACTATAATAAGCGATACTGTTTTAGTTTGATATTTTATTAGTTTGATAGTCCAGTTGGTTATGAGCTTTTTGAATTTTGTATCGTATAGGGGTTCAACTTGTTTGAATAATTGTTTTTTTTAATAATTATTAATTTTCTATTTGATTGAATGTACTTTTTCCCTTCCCCCTTGATACTCCTCCCCCACCCCCATCCTTTTCAATGCTTTTCTGTTATCATCGTTATGTTGTTGTCTCATGGTGATGGGGGTTATTTGTTATATTGTTGTCTCATGGTGATGGGTGATTGTTGTTATTATTGTATCTCTAGTATAATAATCATTTTTATTGTCTTATTTGACTTATCTTGCTTGTTTGATAGTTATCGTGTGAATATATTATTTTTAAAAAGCGCTATTTGAAGAGTATGAGCGCATAAAAAGCAAACGTTTGCTGGGTGGAGGAGGAGAGGAGGGAGGTCATTGAAGGCAATATTGTCAGTACTGACGCAACGTATGCCTAGTATTTTCTAACGTTTTGTTCCTGTACCCTTTTATTATCTAAAGTATAAACGTGTAAGAATGAATGAGACAGTAGGTGAAGTAATTTGTTTGTCCTGACGTTTTATGATTTTCTTTTTTTAATCCTTAAAACATTTTTTATTCAAATGTGTGTGTGGACATGAGCGCGCACGCGCGCAGGTGTGTATGAGCATGTGTGTGCGTGTATATGTATATGTGGTAATTTGTATTTCAATGTATTACCTTATCGATTTTCCTTTTTTTACTGGTTTAATTTCATGGTAAATGATGCAATAATGTAGTATCTTAGTATAATCTTTAAGAAATTTGTTCTTAGATAGATGGCTTGATGAAAAAAAGCATTGCTTATTCAATGTACCATCTGGAAATAAAATTTTGACTTGACTTGACTTGACACACACACTGACACACACACACACACACACACTGACACACAATACACACACACACTGACACACACACACACATACTGACACACTGACACACATACTGACACACTGACACACATACTGACACACTGACACACACCACACTGACACACACACACACACTCACACACTGACACACACACACACTGACACACACACACACTGACACACACACACACACACACAACTGAAACACACACACACACTGACACACACACACTGACACACACACACTACACACACACTGACACACACACACACACTGACACACACACACTGACATACACACACACACTGACACACACACACACACACACAGTGACACACACACACACTGACACAGCGCTATAATGGTATGGAGGCAAGGTGGCCTGGTGGTTACAGTGCTGCACTCGTTGTCTGTCTGTTAGGGTTCGACGTTCAAACCTCTATCGAGGGACCCGTTCAAGGGGATCTTTGTTTCCCTGGAGGTACCATCAACCGACTCCTCTCCCCTGAAACTCCTTCCCATAAACCGAAGTCCCGCAGAACAACTTGCGCACACGTTAAACCCGTTTCGCTTTTCGCAAGAGTATTTATTTATTTTTTTTATATCGAGGATAATGGAATAAGCACTCATGTGCTTTTTTTTCTACATCCAGTCCCCGTGTATATGCGGATTTGTGAATTCTGTCATCTGTGCCCACCGGCACACAATGGCCTACTCTTACGAAAAGCGGAACAGGATTTAACGTGGCGCAAGATGTTCTAAGTAGGCTATCGCAGGCTTGTAAGACCTGGTGACAACATTCAAGAAAAAAAGAAAAAAACCCAGCATGCACACTGGTATCATGTTCAGACATCCTCCTCCTCCTCAAAGTCGAAAAGTCGCGCGCTACCGATACCTTAATGGTGGACAAGAGAAAAGGTCGCACACGCCAAAAATCTGACTGTAGTGAGCCTTGGAGCCGTCTGTAGCCAAGGAACAAAAGTGTATGCCCTCTAACAAAAGCTGGTAAGCCCCCGATGAGGTCGTCAACCTTGCGTTTAGCTCCATAGCCAGGCTTTGAGGAGGACAGCGCTGTTAAAGAGTCACACTAGCGTTGCGACATCCTGCTTATGACTCTCTAAGTGCTCCAAATGGCCGCGGCAGATCAACGGGATACCGCAGGAATTTCGTCACAGGCTCTGAACAAGGGAGATAAAGCTGTCAGAGCTCGTTTCCAGGGAGGAGGGGGTAAATGATTCGGGAAGGCTAAAGAAAATGAGATGGGGAAAAGCCATCAAGAAGTTTAAGTATAAGAAAACCCCGCAAGAGAGTGAAATAAAATGAAGAGCAAAACTGAGCACAAAATTAAAAAAAAAGGTGTGGGAATTACTATTTACCATGCTAGATGCTCAAGCATCGGTGCGGGAAAAAGCAGGAGAAAAAGATACCACCCTTCAACCCCCGCCCCCCCAAACAAAACCACCACCCAAAACAAACAACAACAACAGACAAAAAAATTAACCCATGTTTTATGAACAGCCCAGAAGGATTGAAAGAAGAAAGAGCAGAATAAACAGCAAAAAACAAGAACCCCCCCCCCCCCAAAAAAAAAAAAAGTTAGAACAAAAACATACAATCCTTCAATACCCCCCATTTCCCAACAAAAAAAAAGGAAGCCAAACACCAAACAAATAAAAACAAAAAACCACACACATACATACACATATACACGTGCGCGCGCGCGCGACAGAAAAGAAGAGCAAAATGAATGAGCCCAAAAGCGATTAGAGAGAAAGAGAGAAGACAGAAGAGAGAGAGAGAGAGAGAGAGAGAGGGGAGAGAGAGAGAGAGAGATAGACACAGAGACAGAGAGACAGACAAGACAGACAAACAGAGACAAGACAGACACACACACTCAAACTGACAGGCAGAAAAGACAGAGACAGGCAGAGAAACAGGCAGACAGACAGAGAGAGCAGATAATAATAATATGCTTCTTTCTTCATTTTTTTATTTTTTATCTCTGGACACTCACACACAGTAACAGACTGTAAGAAACTGCCCGTTAACGTTTTTACCGCTCGTTAGCTGCTAACCCATGAAAATCCCAGCGGCCATTTGGCCACCTACCGACTGGGGGCAAACGACACCTTTTTGCCCGCCCAGAAAGAGATCCCAACCAGCCATTAGGGGATAGAAACTGGAATCTACACGAACATAGAAACAGATGCTAAGGTTGTCAACAGCGCGCGGCCAGGGCAGTAGAGTGGGTAGGCGTGCGTTCGTGGAAAAAAAAAAGAAAAAGAAAAAATCGTTCCCCCCCCCCCCACTTTCTCCCTCAGGAAAAAAAACAAACCTCAAGAAAACCCAAACCAAACAAAACCCCACCACCGCACACACAACACACACACCACACAAACCAAAGAAAAATCTGTTGTAGCTGTTCTCTTTCTTGGTGGCAAGATACTTTCTTCTTCTTCTTCTTCTTCTTCTTTTTTCCTGAGTCATCTTTGTAATGTCATCACTTCTTCATTACTGTCACGTCCACGTCACTTATCCAGACTTTTGCCATGTACACAGACCTTGCCATGTACACAGACCTTGCCATGCCATGTACACAGACCTTGCCATGTACACAGACCTTGCCATGCCATGAATACAGACCTTGCCATGTACACAGACCTTGCCATGCCATGTACACAGACCTTGCCATGCCATGTACACAGACCTTGCCATGTACACAGACCTTGCCATGCCATGAATACAGACCTTGCCATGTACAGACCTTGCCATATACACAGACCTTGCCATGCCATGTACACAGACCTTGCCATGTACACAGATCTTGCCATGCCATGTACACAGACCTTGCCATGCCATGTACACAGACCTTGCCATGCCATGTACACAGACCTTGCCATGTACACAGACCTTGCCATGCCATGAACACAGACCTTGCCATGCCATGTACACAGACCTTGCCATGCCATGTACACAGACCTTGCCATGCCATGTACACAGACCTTGCCATGTACACAGACCTTGCCATGTACACAGACCTTGCCATGTACACAGACCTTGCCATGCCATGTACACAGACCTTGCCATGTACACAGACCTTGCCATGCCATGTACACAGACCTTGCCATGTACACAGACCTTTGCCATGTACACAGACCTTTCCATGCCATGTACACAGAAACCCTTTCCAAAGTACACAGACCTTGCCATGACATGTACACAGACCTTGCCATGTACACAGACCTTGCCATGCCATGAACACAGACCTTGCCATGCCATGTACACAGACCTTGCCATGTACACAGACCTTGCCATGTACACAGACCTTGCCATGCCATGTACACAAACCCTGCCATGCCATGTACACAGACCTTGCCATGTACACAGACCTTGCCATGCCATGTACACAGACCTTGCCATGAACACAGACCTTGCCATGTACACAGACCTTGCCATGTACACAGACCTTGCCATGCCATGTACACAGACCTTGCCATGTACACAGACCTTGCCATGAACACAGACCTTGCCATGTACACAGACCTTGCCATGCACACAGACCTTGCCATGTACACATACCTTGCCATGCCATGTACACAGATCTTGCCATGCCATGTACACAGACCTTGCCATGTACACAGACCTTGCCATGCACACAGACCTTGCCATGTACACAGACCTTGCCATGCCATGTACACAGATCTTGCCATGCCATGTACACAGACCTTTGCATGTACACAGATCTTGCCATGCCATGTACACAGACCTTGCCATGCCATGTAAACATCCCCAGATCTTGCCATGCCATGTACACAGACCTTGCCATGCCATGTACACAGACCTTGCCATGTACACAGACCTTGCCATGCCATGTACACAGACCTTGCCATGTACACAGACCTTGCCATGTACACAGACCTTGCCATGCACACAGACCTTGCCATGTACACAGACCTTGCCATGCCATGTACACAGATCTTTCCATGACACAATGGGACACAGACCTTGCCATTTTACACAGACTTTCCATGCCAAATGTACACAGACCTTGCCATGCCATGTACACAGACTTGCCATGCCATTACACAGACCTTGCCATGCCATGTACACAGACCTTTCCATGTACACAGACCTTGCCATGCCATGTACACAGACCTTGCCATGTACACAGACCTTGCCATGTACACAGACCTTGCCATGTACACAGACCTTGCCATGTACACAGACCTTGCCATGCCATGTACACAGACCTTGCCATGTACACAGACCTTGCCATGCCATTTACACAGACCTTTCCATGCCATGTACACAGACCTTGCCATGCCATGTACACAGACCTTGCCATGACACAGTTCCATCCATGTACACAGACCTTGCCCAATTGCCATGTACACAGACCTTCTTCCATGTACAAAAGATTTGCCATGCCATGTATACAGACCTTTCCATGTACACAGACCTTGCCATATACACAGACCATGCCATGTACACAGACCTTGCCATGCCATGTACACAGACCTTTCCATGCCATGTACACAGACCTTAACATGCCATGTACACAGACGATGCCATGTACACAGACCTTAACATGCCATGTACACAGACCTTGCCATGCCATGTACACAGACCTTGCCATGTACACAGACCTTGCCATGTACACAGACCTTGCCATGCCATGTACACAGACCTTGCCATGTACAATCCTATTTTTAGGCTTAATTCTGTGTCCATATTAGTCAGAGCCAGACGTGATTGGTCAGTGTTTGTACGAGCGTTGAGCTGATGAAGACAGACGTGGCGTTTTACATTAGCCTAGCAGGAGCGTTGTGGCAAGGGGTGGGGTGCGGAGTGGAGGGAGGGAGATGGAAAGGATAGAGAAGGGGAGCGATGCTTTAGCTCAGCATATGAACAAACTAGAAAGCTAAAAATAAACTATTTATGTTAAAAGGTAAAGGTGTCCCGTAACCTATGTCGTTGGTCGGGAGTGAGGTGTCAAAGTCCTCAGCTTCTCCAGGGGCCAGCATATTGAGGGCGGCGCCCATCTCCTCTCCCTCACTGCTTTACCTTCCCTGACCTTAAAGAGGGCAGGTACCCATTTACAGTTAGGTGAACTGGGGGGACTGCACTGAAGCCAAGGCGCGCAAACGGTCACATATTCACTTGGTAACCACGCTCAATCCTGCTTGACCTTAGCTTGGGGAAAGCGAGTGACCTGGCCAATGAGCTATCCCATTCCCCGTGTATTATAAAAGACAGTAAAAAAAAAAAACCCCACCACCCAACCTGAAACAAACAAAACAACAGAAACAAAAAATAATGGCAGAAATAAAGGACAAGTTCTAACACATCATTTTCAGAAGGTTGGGGTCAGGATTAGTACATTTTTTTCTATCAACACCCCTCCCCCCCCCTCCTCCCTCTTACTTCTGCAAAGTTGTTATACCTAGCTTTTTGGGGGGGTGGGGGGGGGAGGGTCCGGTTCAGTGCTATATCATCACAACTTTTCTAGTTTTTAGTTTTTTTACCCTTGCGTGACAACCGGTGAGGCATCACACCGATATCATGGAGATCTACAACTGACCTGTAATATGCCTCTCCTCCTCTCTCTCTCTCTCTCACTCACTCCTCCTCACACACACACACACACACACACACACACACACACACACACACACACACTACCTCGGAATCAGCCAAATCAACAGCTCTAATCTAACCTCCATCACTCCCTCCCCGCCCCTACGACCACATTCATGAGAGAGAAGGGGGGGAGAGGGGAGAGAGAGGAAGAGAGAGAGAGAGAGAGAGAGAGAGAGAGAGAGAGAGAGAGAGTAGAGAGAAGAGAGAGAGGGAGAGAGAGAGGGAGAGGGAGAAAGAGGAGATGATGATCATGATGACAATGATGGTAGTATATGATAACCATTCTGATTTCCCATGGCAGCGGATCGGTTTTGATATCTGTATTTTTCATCTGGCCTTTGCCGTGTAGAGGACCTGTAGTTAATGATGGCGTGTACACGCACACACACACATGTATGCATGCATGCGAGAGAGAGAGAGAGAGAGAGAGAGAGAGAGAGAGAGAGAGAGAGAGAGAGAGAGAGAGAGAGGAGAGAGAGGAGAGAGAAAGAGAGAGAGAGAGAAAGTGTATAAAAACACACTGAAAACCAACCCCACAAAATATAAAAAGAGATGCAATAAGGGTTATTTCAATAATTATGAGAATTACATAAAATACCTTCTTAACTGATTTAAAAACAAAGCAACAGTTTAGCACAGTTCTTGATTAAACCATTGACGCTGGGGGCAACAGCAAAGTGAGAGGCTGTATGATCAGTGGCTTTCTTTCCCACTCATGGAATTCCACTTTACAGCTTAGTCTTTAGTGATCGACTATGACTCTCCATATACCCTCTTGGCCTAGGAGAGGGGATGTACTGTGGGCAAGGCATCTCCACGCGCGCATGTGTGTGTTTACATTTGAATTTGTAAAAGCTATTAATTGTAACTGGCTGCATGTGAGACTAGTATGAATGAAAGCGCTTTGATTTGTTTTTTGCAAGATATAGCGCTGTATAAATTCCATGTATTTTCTCTTCTTCTTCTTAATCAAATTTCTGCCAACATTCCGAAACAGCAGCTGCCTCCTCTGCTGTTTTGGAGGATATAGTCGAACACGATGGACAAACATATGACATATACATACAACATACAGAGAGAGAGAGAGAGAGAGAGAGAGAGAGAGAGAGAGAGAGAGAGAGAGAGAGAAATACCAATACTTTATCATCTCAAGAAACAGAAATTCATGTAGGCTACACCCCCAAAAGACGAGAACAATATCTGAACTCATAAACCTGCAGCCACCTTTCTCTGTCTCTGTCTGTCTGTCTGTCTACCCCCCCCCCCCTCTCTCCCCCCCCTCTCTCTCTCTCTCTCTTTCGTTCCAATTTTCAATCCTACAGAGCTAATATCATCGTTGCCATTTCGGGTTCTTTTTGTGTCAGTTATTGCTTCGTTCCCCAGTGTGTCGTTGTGTGGGATTGACCGTTTGTGCTGTAGCAGGCGCTGTGCTGTGCTGTGCTGTGCTGTGCTGTGTTGTTATTTAGTGTGGGTTTATTTATCTCTCTTTATTGCTCAGTCAGGATGCAGGACAGGGCAGGGCAGTGCCGTCATCATTGGCTGCTGTACTGTCTTTGCTTTTGATCCCGGACTTCGCACTGCTGTGCATCAACATGATTGCTTGTCAGCTTGTTTGCTCTCTCTCTCTCTCTCCTCTCTCTCTCTCTCTCTCTCTCTCTCTCTCTCTCTCTCTCTCTCTCTCTCTCTCTCTCTCCCTCTGTGTGTGTGTGTGTTTCTGTATTTGTCACTTTCTGTGTCTCCATCTTTGTCTTTGCCTTTGATCCCTGACTGTTAGGCTTCGGAACTGCTGTGCATCAACACGATTGCTTGTCAGCTTGTTTGCTCGTACTCTCCTCTTCTCTCTTCTCCTCTCTCTTCTCTCTCTCTCTCTCCCTGAAAGTGTGTCTGTGTGTGGTGTGTGTGTGTTGCGTGCGTGGGTGCGTGCATGTGTGTGCTTTTGTCTTTCTGAGTCTGTCTTTTTCTCTGTCTCCATCCTACCTTTGCTTTTTTTTTTTTCAGTGTAAAACTATATCAGTGTTTACCCTGTGCCTCTGTCTTTCCACCGGTTTATTTATCTGCGTCTGTCAGTCTGTTTTTCTGTCTGTTCGTCTGGATCATGTTTTTATTTACGGTTATATTATCTACGCTGCGTTATCCTCCAAACTGTTAGATCATTTGTGTGTGTGTGAGAGAGAGAGAGAAGAGAGGAGAGAGAGAGAGAGAGAGGGGAGGGGAGAGAGAGAGAAGAGGGGGGAGAGAGAGAGAGGGAGAGAGAGAGAAGTGGGGGAGGAAAGCAGAATGACAGAAAGAGCCACGAAACAGTGACAGAATTCACAAATCGCATACACACGGGACTGGTGTAAAAATCACAAAAGTTCTTATTCATATTCTCAATAAAAAAATAAAATAAAACAAATAAAACAGAAACAGATGAACAGTAGAAGAACAAACAGAGTGAACTGCACAAAAAAAAACAAATGATGTTATTCCTCACACTGAAACAAGCCTAAAAAAAAAAAAGAGACAAAACAACTCGAGCCAAATAATCACACAAAAAAATACCCCCACCCCCCCCCACGTCCCCATAACAAAAATTCTCCCACCCCCACAACTTCACACCCACTCCTCAAACACCCACATAATAAATAATATATAATAAAATTGTAAATGCCACCATTAAAAAAACTAAACTTCAATCATAAACTTCCAATAAGTGACTTATAATAACAACGGTTGTGTGTGCACATTCAGAGGGAAAAAAGGTTTTCAGGTTGAAAGTATGAGCGAGCAATCAAATTTAATTTTTTTTAAAAAGACGGGACTATCAAAAAACCTACACAACTAAATTTGAAGAGATCAAACAGCACAGGAAAAAAAAAAGACATTGCAGAGAGGAACTGATATCAATGCTAAGCAATAAAGGCCAAAGATTCGTGTCAAAAGGACTAATTATTAACCCAATGAGAAACGAAACAGCAGAGAAGGGAGTGGAACTAAACGCAACGACAGTTGACGAAAATTGAGAGGTCTGCGACTGTGTGTGTGTCTGACAAAGGGCCTGTCCTCTGCCTGGCTACTGCTGTACACTGGGTTGTGATGAAGTTATACCTGGCGTTTGTTTGGCGCTTTCATGACTGAACAGACGTAATGTCTCTCGCTCCCTTCTGCATCTCTAGCAGTGAAACAGTAAATCACTGACCGCATGACTCTTTTTGGAAGCGCGTTGTTGCACTCTGTGTATGTTTGTTCTGTTTTGATTAATGTCCGTCCACTACTTGGTGATATAGACACACCCGTATTCAAACCAACACCTCCTCTCTCTCTCTCTCACACACCACACTATATTTTATATTATTATATGTATATACTTATATATATATATATATTATATAGTAGAGAGAGAGAGAGAGAGAGAGAGAGAGAGAGAGGAGAGAGATAGAGAGAGAGAGAGAGAGAGTAGAGAGAGAGGTCTACTCCAACTAACTATAGTAGAGCTAACTTGGCTGTAGAGTCATGTAAAACTTCTTGAACAGTGACATTTTTTTTAATGAATATCTATTCCTCTCCTTTAAAACAGGTCAATGAGAATTGGGCAGTAAAACAATAATTGGTGGACTGAAAGTGGTTGAGAAGAGCAACATGTCATATTTTTAGAGTATTTGGTGTTCCATGCATTTAGCCTCAGTTTATATAGTAAAATTTCTAGTTTCTGTGAACAAGAAATATTTTCAAAGCGTGTTTTCTTCTTTCTGGGATGCATGCAATTAATCAATTTAGCATTAATTTCATGCGATGACAGTACGAGACTGGAATCAAACGTTTCAATGCTGCAATCAGAGGCACCGTGTTTTGCTAAAGAATCAACCAGCTCATTCCAATAGATTCCACAGTAAGAAGGGACCCAGCAGAAGGTTATTTGAATGCCTCTGCCTGCAATACAATGTATCAAGAATTTAATCTCAAATACAATATCTTTCCTTATGTTCCCCTGTCAGTTCTTTAGAGCCATCAATACTGCTTTTGAGTCAACGCAGAAAAGAATGTGGAAAGTATCAAGAGCAGTATTAGACAAATAATTCAAGGCCATACCAATTGCAAATATCTCAGACGTAAAAATAGAACAGAATTCTCCTAAATGAAATAATTTTTGTACTTTTAAAATGGGAATCACAAATCATCATCATCATCAACCATTACACCCAGTGGTGTGTAGGGCAGCAACAAAGCGCTTCCACTCCTGTCTATCCTGGGCCAACCTAGTCACTGATCCCCAAGAGTGCTGCACAAATGCTGTCCCATTTCTGCCTGATTCCAGTACAGATCCATCATACTGTATGCACTTGTGATTGTTAATTTCAATGTGACTTTTTACATCACCAGTGAGCTGATTTTTATCTTCATTCTTTTTTACATCCGTGTAGTCAATGTCAAAGTTAGCTGATATATGTTCCCAAGGAGGCATTTGAGGAACCATCGGGCAAAAAATGGAATTGTCGCTATGTCGATGCCAATTTCTTTACACACACACACATATAATATAGGTATGTACTTATGTATGTGTGTGCATATGCGTGGGTGTATATGTACGAAACATCAGTCAGGGTGGGAGGATATAAAAGCAGCGCCAACGATTGTTTAAAAAAATGCTTTAAAGGTCCCAACTGTCTATTTCTGTTTGTCACTGTGTTTCTGAGTCATCCTGTTCATGTATCTGTCTCTAAATGTGAAGATGCCTCTTTCGCATAATAAGGTGTATATGATATTTTATGAACTTTCATCTCCAACTTTTGCACAACAGCCCGGGTACAAGGCAAAGTCAGACAGGGAGAACGATGGCTACTAGAAACAGGCTGCTTAAATTCTTCATTTCACCGCCTAGGTGGACTATTTGCAACAGAGACCTCTAAACCACCGCCCAATGAAACAAGAGCTCGCACAATTCGCAGGTGTGTTCAGATTTAGAAACACGACGCTACGACAGGTCTCTGATCGCATCGGAAGGTAATCCTATTACCGCCCCCTCCCGTAACATATCTCTTTATCTTTCCATCTGTCTGTCTACCTATCTGTCTGTCTACCTATATGTCTGTCTACCTATCTGTCTGTCTGTCTATCTGTCTGTCTGTCTGTCTCTATCTCCCTCCCTCCCTCTCTATCTTTCAAAGAGCAGGTGCAGACAATCCAAGAACGGAGACAGAACAACCTTGGATAAACTTCATCAACGGACATGGACGTTGTTACGATCAGAATCAGACCCAGACCCTTCCGTCGCCCTCCCTCACGTCTTTGCTCCCAGAGGACAAAGGAGAAGAGTGCTAGCTAACGGAGCCATTAATTTTGCAAAGTTTGGAGGACAACCATGCTGACGAGGGATGGACGGGCCAGTGGTAGAGCGAAACCTAGAAGAGGGGGAGAAGAAGAGGAGAAGGAGGGGGGAGAAGGAGGGGAGGAGGAAGAGGAGGGGAGGATGAGAAAGAGAGGAGGGGGAGAGGAGGAGGGAAGAGGAGGAGGAGGGAGGAAGAGGATGAGAAGAGAAGGAGGGGAGGAGGAGGGGAAGAGGGAGGAGGAAGAGGAAAGGATGAGAAAGAGAATGGAGGGCAGAGGAGGAGGAAGGAGGGAGCAGGACTCAGGAGGAAGAGGAACAAAAGAGCGGACAAGGCACCAGACAAGGAATGTGATCAAGACCTTCATCAAATCGCCACGGGCGGTCAAGGGGCACGAACGAGGAGCACCACGCGGACGTGGACAACAGAGACAACGATCAACACCCGGACGTGACCACATAGCTCAAACACGGTGTCCACGTCCGGCATCAAACAACACGACTGACCAGTCTTGACCTGCAGTTCATGGACAAGGCAAGTACCCAGCGAGCTTTCCGGTTTGGGGGGAAGGCAGTGGACCCCGTGTGTGTCTCTCTTTCTCTGTGTGTCCGGCTTTGTCAGCCAACAACAACCGCAGGAAGACAGTAGACTCGCAAGAGGATTCCATATTCACAGAGAGACGGAAAAGGACTATGGATGGAAATGGAAGAATCTGACAATACTATTCAGGAGGAGAAGAAAAAGCAGCAGCAGCAGCAGCAGCAGGAGGAGGAGGAGGAGGAGGAGGAAGAGATTAGGTTCAAAAGCAAAGCCTGAAGAGGAAATCGGCAAGTCCCTGTGGTGGAATCCCCGAAACTAAGCAGAGACTGAGGAGGGAGACAGCAAGGGAGCCAGGACAGCCAAGAACACTGCGAAGAGAAAGAGGAATAAGAGCATGTCGAGGACGAGGAGGAAGGAAGGAAGGAATAGATACAGGATGTAGAAAAAAAAACATGTTGTTTTCCCCTCCCCCCCCCCCCCCCCCCGTCCCACCCCCTTGCCAAACAAAAGTCCCGTAGGAAAACTGCCCCCCACCCACAAAAAAAAAACCCAAAAAACAACTCCCCCCAAAAAAACCAAAAACAAAAAAACAACAACCTAAAACCAAATACAAGTACAACAACAAAAGGTCCAAAAGGCGTCTCTAAAACGGATGAAGACAAGAAGAAAAACAAGGGAAGTAATAACAGCAGTCGCAGATCACAATGCAGCTTCCATGGTGGTTGGTGTTTGGGTATAATGTATATAGCCATATAGACCATACCTAATTCATATCACAAAAAGAGATTACCATTTACATCGGAAATAAACTCAAAACCAAAAGGAATGAATGAACATTACAAACAGAGATTATCATTAATATTGGAAATAAACTCAAAACCAAAAGGAATGAATGAATATCACAAACAGAGATTATCATTAATATTGGAAATAAACCCAAACCAAAAGGAATGAATGAATATTATTTATTCATTCATTCCTTTTGGTTTTGAGTTTATTTCCAATGACAATGATGATCTCTGTTTGTGATATGAAATAGGTATGGTAAGGTTTGATGCTGTTTGGTCGCAGGATTGTTTTAAATAAAAGTCTGCATAAAGGCTCTGTGTGTGTGAGTGGGGGGGGGGGGGGGGAAGGTAAACGCACGCACGCGTGTTGTATTTCTGTTTGCTATTCTCTCTCTCTCGCTCACTCTCTCTCTCCTCTTCTCTCACTCTCTTCTCTCTCTTCTCTCTCTCTCTCGCTCTCTGTCTCTCTCTCTCTCTCTGGTGTGTGTGTGTGTTTTCTGTGTCTGTCCCTCTGTCTGTCTCTCTCTGTCATATTTACTGATTGCTGTGGAGTATTTGACATGTTCTTTATTCATATTGATATTACCGCGTGATTCATTTTCTGTGAGATTGGTTTTCGTTCAGTTCTGAACTTGTTTGCTTTCCTTTAATCATTAACGTTCCTTGACAGGAGGCTGGATGTCAAACAGCTATGATTAGCGCTTCTTCCTTTTCCACAATGAAAAGCTTCCTTCCTCCATCCATCCATCCATCCATCCATCCATCCATCCATCCATCCATCCATCCACCCACCCATCCACTCATCCACCCACCCATCACCCACCCACACCCACCCACCACCCATCCATCCATCCATCCATCCATACATCCGTTCATCCTTCCATCCATCCATCCATCCATCCATCGGTCTGTCTGTTAGTCGGTCGGTCGGTCGCTCTCTCTCCTCTCTCTCCTCTCTCTCTCTCTCCTCTCTCTCTCTCTCTCTCTCCTCTCTCTCTCTCTCTCTCTCTCTCTCTCTCTCTCTCTCAAAGTACAAACCAGAATGGACAATAAGAACGACTAATTCTCACGACATAACAATGTCTCTCAGCAGTGCTTTAGAACAGATAACTGGAGAAAAGAACCGCTTCTGTACAAGAGGATGATATCAACAAACTTAATTTAAACAGTGATGGCTGTCTATAAGGCTTGATGAATTATTGTTCTCTGATAGTTGTTAAGACAGGGCAATATACAGAACAAAATGAACTTCGTTTTCTTCTGATTATGTTCAGGTACACACACACACACAACAACACACACACACACACACACACACACACACACACGCGCACGCGCGCGCACACGTACACACACACACACACATACACACAGCTCATCATGTTCATGATGATCTAACTTTCTACAGTTCCAGAAAAGCACTGACCTATTTTTTCATTTGGCTGTTGAGAGAGAGAGATAGAGAAGACAGACAGACAGACAGAGAGAACAGACAGACAGACAACAAGAGACAGACACACAGATAGACAGACAGACAGAGAGACAGACAGAGAAACAGAGACAGGCAGACAGACAGTCGGACAGAGACAGAGAAATAGAGAGACAGAGCGCTGTTCTGAGATAGAGACAGAGAAACAGAGACAGAGAGACAGAGACAGACAGTGAGACAGACAGAGCGATAGTGAGACACACGGAGTGAACAACAAATATAACAAAGACAAGACATCTATAAACACAGACAGAAAAACAAAACAAAACAAAGACAAGCAGAACATTTCCAAGCACAGACACAGTATACTTCATTCTGCAAAATAGTAGCAGCCAATTATTGGACACGCCAATTTCAGAGGAAACACAACGGCATTCCTCTTCAACAACTGACCCATCAAAAACAAACAAAAGAGAAATAAACGAGAGAGTTTATCTTTCACCAGTGCTCGTAAACAAGATGCAAAGTATGTACAATCCAATCAATCAAATAACAACAGGGAAAAAAAGCGTATACGATCAGCTATAACAAATCATACAGCGCGGGAGAAGACATCACGAACAGGGAATTAAATGAAGACGAAACGATCAAGGGGAAGTAACTCGCAGTGAGGGCCTAATGAAAAGCAAACATTGAGGAATGGAACTTGAGAACTAATGGCGGCGGAAATACAGGCCACTCCAGCAAACAATTGGACACTACCTATCCGCCTGTCGTTTATCTGTCTGTCAGTCTGTGTGTTTCTTTCTAGTCAAAAGGCTAAAGTGACGCTCCGCCACACACCGAGTCGCATAGCACCAGAGGGTCAAGTTGTAGTTATTCCCAAGTATTTAATCTGCAATAAAAAGGCTATTTAATACTCCAAACAGATTGAAAATCGGACAGTTCTATGACAAGTTATTACACATTGAAACGACAGACTGCAGAAAGTGACAACGTAGAAATGGACGAGTTTAGCATCGTAACAGACGGTCAAAATGAGGGATTGGTTACTTTAAAAACATGTTTAAAAACAAAAGGAAACGAGCACTAGTGAAAGATAAACTCGCTCGTTTCTTTCTCTTCTGATATTTCGTTATAAGGTAGAATAATGGCTATAGTTTTATAATCAAAATCTCAAAATCGACAACCTGACTCCCACCTGCCTAAAATGGCTCCTAGATGAAAAGTGGGTCAGCGCTAAGCGACTCATTTCGTGGTAGAGCGTCACGGACTCGCGTGTTTCCATGATCTATACTATGTGGTCTTCCGGGTACCAAGGTGTCAGAGACCTCAGCTTCTCTAGGCGCTAGCATTGAAGGCGGCCACCCCGCTCGCTGCTACTCCTGAACCCTAGAGAAGCAGGTACCTGTAGTGAGTGTATACACACTTTACAGCCACACGCTCACACAAAAAGTATGCTGACATGTATGGAAAATGTACTCTGGGTTATGTATGGTATTGTATACCTTTAAGGTCACGGCTATTTCTGTGCATATTCGACTTGCCTCCCGGGGGGAGAAGCGTTGCCACAGGCAGCGCACCTTATTATTCCTTTCTGTCCTATGTGTATTGTTTCCCTGTCCAGTGACTTTTGTCTACATAATTTTGCCAGGAAAACTCGTCTGCTGCCGTGGTTCTTTTCCGAGCGCTAAAGTCACACGGACCCGTTACCGTCTCATCCAAAGACAGCACTCAGACACTGCATGGTTTGGGATGTGGGGAGGGGGGGATTTTGGGCACAAACGGGGTATATCAAACCACACCACACATTTCGAACCCCGGACTTTTCGCTTTGTAGGCAGGTGAGTTACCTCTGGACTACCGATCTATCTTCGAAATGCCCTGTGCCAGTAAAAATAGCACCTTGTTTTGTAAATCTATATTTTTTGGATGCAAGGAGCAGAGTGAGCTTATTACAGTATTAATGGGGAAAGAAAATGTTAGAGGGTACAAAGTGGTCTCTCAATTCTGTTAAGCCATAGGACAAAGCAGGACACGCTGTTATTTTTGTCTTCGATTGCAGTGCCACAGAGTGGACAAAACAAAAAACAAATCTCTTTTCCTTGTTAGCCTGAAGTAAAAGTACTGCCTTTTCAGTTCTTGAATACCAGAGAGAGAGAGAGAGAGAGAGAGAGAGAGAGAGAGAGAGAGAGAGAGAGAGAGAGAGAGAGAGAGAGAGAGAGAGAGAGAGAGAGAGTGAGAGAGAGAGGAGAGAAAGAGAGGGAGAGAAGGGGAGAGAGAGAGAGAGTGGGAGAGACAATGACAATGACAAATTCTTTATTTCGAGATAAGAATAAGCACACATGCTTTTTTACATCCAGTCCCGAGAGAGTGGGAGAGAGACAGAGAGGGAGACAGACAGAAAAGCAGAGGCAGACAGACAAGAGACGGAGGGAAAGACAAGAAAGACAGAAGACGGAAGAGACGGAGAGAGACACAGACATAGACAGAGAGACAGACAGACAATAGAGACAGAAGAGAGAGGCATAGAGACAGAAACAGAGAAAGAAGGAAGAGAGCGAGAAAGACACAAAAACGCAGAGAGAGACAGAACAGAGAGGGAAGAGTCCAGACAGAAACTGCCAAGAAGGCCAGAAACGACAAAGAGACAAAGAGAGTAATGATAGAAGCAAGGCAACATACAGTCAAAACAGAAAATAGAAGAATAAGAGAACACATTAAACAAAAGATCGCAGCGATGTTTCAGTCACAAGCACACAGAGAAAAGCTCCCCAAAATGGCCGCCAATTAGACGATACGCAACGTCCGAAAAAGAGGAAAAATAACAATGCTATTAATCTTACATAAATGAAACAAAATATCCTACGAACATTCATTTAAACAACATCCCTGTCTATATGAATTAAAGCAACATGTCAAATTAATACACCATAATCGATTCTCTATGACATAATCTTCTCTCTCTCTCTCCTTCTATCTATATTCTCTCCCTCTCTCTTTATCTCCCTCCCTCTCTCTCTGTTAACTACCCCCCCCCCCAACTCTCTATCTCTCCCCTCTCTCTCTTGCTCTCTCTCTCTCTCTCCCTCTGTTTGTTTCATGTAGTTTACTATTGCTGTTGCCTCCCATAAAAGTACAAAGAATTTTTGACGTTTCTTTCTGTTAGCAAAAATGATACTATTTACGTGGTTTGTTCTCCTTTATATTATGGAGGTTTTGCTTTGTTTGGTTCTGTTTTGGTTTTGGTTTGGGGTTGGTTTTTTTGTTTTTGTTTGCTTGTTGTTTTTTGTTGTTGTTGTTTTTGGAGGGGGGAATATTCGGTTGTCCACTCTCCCCTTGGTGTTGTTGCCGCTTTTGTTTTGCTCTTGGTTTTTGGCTTTTTTTCCCCGGTTGTTTCTGTGTTTTCTGTTTAGCTTTCTTTCTTACTTGTTGCTACTTTTTTTTTCTCTCTCTCTTCGGTGGTTTTTGTGGGAATTTTTGTGTAGATATTTTTTTCGTATACTGTGTAAGTGTATTGCTATGGACTTTATTTTGTTATTATCATATATATCCCTAAGGACGGGGACTGGATGTAAAAAAGCACATGGGTACTTATTCATTATCCTCGAAATAAAAGAATTTGTCATTGTCATTGTCCCTCTCTCTATCTTTCCCTCCCTCTCTCTCTCTAACTCTCCCCCTCTCTCTCTATGTTTCCCTCCCTCCTCTCTATCTCTCCCCCTCCCCCCTTTCTCTCTTTCTTTAAAACGATCCTGAAGTGCGAGACGAAACATCACCCCAAGTAACCCAGTTCATAGAAAGAAGAAGAAACAATAAAGACAAAGAAAGCTTTTGGAAAGGACTAATTCAAAACAAATGAGAAATAAAACTGAATATTAACATGATGTCTGAAAATACTGACCACTTGAGGAAAAGTACGTAGAACAAACTTAAAGCTCTGTGTGTGTGTGTGTGTGTGTATGTCTGCCTGTCTATTAGTCTGGTTTCTTTCTCTGTTTTTTCTTTTTCTGGATCTCTGCCTGTCTGCCTGCCTGACCCCCTCCCCTCTATGTCTCTCTTCACCTGGAACGTGTGAGGCCAAGTCACCACAACATTATTTTTCCACAATTTCAGTTACTTTCATTTTTTCCTCTGCCACTGTTTACTTCACACACACACACACACACACACACACCACACACACACACACACACACACACACACACACACACCACACACACACACACACACACACATACACACCACTGATGACACCAGGATAACTGTTGCACCAACACCTTGAAAACTTATGACCACTTCGAACTGCTGTAAATCTTCTATATTCAACAACATTTTCTCCCCTTACTAAAGACACCCCCGACTCCCCCACCTCATTTCAAGTGACAGTTCTGCTGTAATAATGTCATATCATATACAACACTATTTTCGACAGTTTCTACATAACCACAATGTCCCTGCTTCCTCAATCTTTTCCTTGCAAAATGGTCATGAATATTGCGCCCAAAGTGGACTGTTCCATCTTTCTACACGATGTGATGGCCTTTAGCAGTGACTTAGTTGATTATCTGATCCAGCTGAAGCCAGCAAAAAGAGCACAACAATGGAAACAAGCATTATATCAATCCTTAATGAGAATTTCGGGATGTTCTTTTCAATCTGAGAAAGGGAGGGGTGGGGTGTGTGTATGTATGTATGTATGTATGTATGTATGTATGTATGTATGCATATATGCATGTATGTACGTACGTGTGTATGTGTGTGTGTGTGTGTGTGTGTGTGCGTGAGTGTGAGAACAGAGAGAGAGAGAGAGAGAGAGAGATAGAGAGAGAGAGAGAGAGAGAGAGAGAGAGAGAGAGAGCGCAAAGGGAGAGACGGACATATAGACAGAAAAAAGAGGCAGAGAAAATTTAGAAAAAAAGACCAGAAAGAAAATCAGAATGACAGACAGAACAAAGAATCAAAAGGTCACACATACACACACAAAGAAAAGAGAGAGGCAGAGATAAAGAAAGAGACAGAGAAAGAGAGAGGGAGAAAGACAGACCAGACAAAGACAGAAAGAGACACAGTGACAAAGTAAGAGAGAGTGACATAAAGACGCAAAGACTGACCGAGAAACACAGACACACAGGTGTGAGTTTACAAAGAGACAGACACAAAAAAAGCTGATAAGACAGACAGACAGACAGACAGAGACAAGACACTAAGCCCAGAACCACAGAGACAGACAGTCAGGAAATTTTACACACACACAAAACAACAAAATCAGTCGTGACTGCAAAATGCCAACACTATTCATTGACATCTGACATATGAAAGTAATCCACCCCCCTCCTAAACTATGAAAATGTCAAAGCGGACTTCTTCACGAGCGCTTCTGACGAACCAAGAAAGGTTGCAGGAGAGGAGGAGACGAAGAAAGCAATAAAGTTTGCAACCCACGACAATAAATGTACAGTAGAAGTGATAGGAGACAGATCCTCGTTTGGAAGAAGGAAATATTCCTTAAATTTTATGGGGGGAAAACCAGAACCGTTCATACGAAATAAGAGTGACGTTTGTATTTCGCCAATTCTAGGTGTTTACGCCCTTTTAAACTATATCTTGAAGCTCTACTCAAAACTTGAACATCTAATTTTGTATTTAGTAAAAGTCATGTGAAGATATTTTCATTTTATCCAATAAGAGCAATCACAGAAGACATCGTGGACGGACAGGCGGAAAGGTTGAAGGAAGCCGATAGACTAGGCTGAGCAAGAAGGAACAAGAGACGAACAAGGACCAATTCTTCCATACACAGTAGTCTAATACTGTGATTCGCACACACACGCGCGAGCACACACATACACACACACGCGCGCGCGCGAACATACATACACACATCACACAAATACACACGCATGCACTCGCACACACACATAATATATATACACACGTACGTACGTACGTACGTACACACACACACACACACACACACACACACACACACACACACACACACACACACACACACACACACACACACCACACACACACACTACGTACAGAGATAGAGACACACAGAGAGACAGACAGACAGAGACAGACAGAGTGAGAGCTTGCGTCACAAATGCGCACACAAGTCTTACTAGCATCTACAAAACAAAAGTTTAGACGAAACCATGAAAGTTACCAACATCGATACAATTATGCACATTACATTATTTTCACAATAAAGTCGTTCTTCGGGAACAGCAAAAAACATAAAAGCAACGACAATAATAACGAAAGCTTCAAAGCAAAAGTTTGAGAGGTAGCGAAGCAACAACAACAACAACAACAACAAAACAACAAGGAGGACGACAACAAAAACAACAATTTGAAAACAAAAGTTGGAGAGGTGGCAAAAACAACAACAACAACAAAACAACAAAGAGGACAACAACAACAACAATTTGAAAACAAAAGTTGGAGAGGTGGCAAAAGCAACAACAGCGACGACAAAAGCAACAACAAGGACATCAACAACAACAACAATTTGAAAACAAAAGTTGGAAAGGAAGGTACCTGTGTGTGGATTCCATGCCTGGCGTCTTTGGCACTGTCAGCTGACTGTCTCTGTGCCCTGAAAACCATCCAGTGACTGAATAACTGGCATCTTTACCATACCATGCCATGCCATGCCATGCCATACCATACCATGCCATAGCATGCCATACCATGGCCATACCATACATGCCATAGCATACATACCATGCCATACCAAATGCCATACATCCATACATACCATGCCATCATAACCATACCATACCATGATGCCATAATACCATGCCATGACCATACCATACCATACCCATCATATCCATACCATACATACCATACCATGCCATACCATTACCATACCATCCATACCATACCTTCCATACATACCATCAACCTCCATACATACCATACCATACCATATAATATCATACCATGCCATACCCTTCCATACCATACCATACTCTACCCTTCAATACCATACATACCATGCCATCCATACCCTTCCATACCATATCATACTCTATCCTTCCATACAATACCATAGTCTACCCTTCTATACCATAATACCATACCATACCATACCATACCATGCCATACAATACCATACAATACCCTACCCTACCCTACCATACCATACCTACCCTACCCTAACCTACCCTACCCTACCCTACCCTACCTGCCCTACCCTACCTACCCTACCCTACCCTGCCATCCCTACCCTACCCTACCCTACCTACCATACCCTAACCTACCCTAACCCTACCATACCCTACCCTACCCTACCATACCATACCATACCATACCATACCATACCCTACCCTACCCTACCATACCATACCATACCCTACCATATCCTACCCTACCCTACCATAGTCAGTCTTTTCTAAATGGTCTCCAACAAAATTATTTTTCTCCCCTTCCTACCTTACACATGCTAGACATGTGTTGCTTTTATGCATTACTATTTTCTCACACAACTTGTTAATGAAACAACACACTTTTATTAATTCAGGCAAGAAATCCATTCTAAAATGATAAGAGGTTTGAGAATCTTTTTTTCTAAATTCAGAGTACACATGCAAATGATGTGAAATTTTATATTATTCTGGGATGACATTTTTCCCCCAATGGAAAATCACGAACAAGGTGGTAAATTAAAAGAAAAAGGACAAAAAGGACATGAATTAACTTTTCTACTTGCATAAAACAATACAGAAATTTACAAGTATGCTTCCCAAAAAGGATAAATTGTTGTAGTTATCGTATTACTCCGTTCTTACCGCCCAATAAAATGTTCCTGTCATATGAATTGTTATTACTTTGTACAATATAAGCCATCACCTTACTCTTTCTCTGAAATGGGCATGTATGTTACATACCCTCCCTCCTTTCTAGAAAAAAACAAACAAACAAACACACAACAAACAACCAAACATTTATTCAGATCAAAGACAAAAGATCTGAACAGAAACAAAGTAAAACAAAGAAAAAACAAACTTTTTTAATAATAAAAAAAAAGAAAGCAACAACTTTAGTCCACAACAGTATCGTTTTCTGAACAGCGGCCATCACAGAAAACAGTGCAGTGCAGGCAGGAAAGGCTCAGGTGAGGAGGAAAGGACAGGCAGGCAGGTAGACAGGCAGGTAGACAGGTAGACAGACAGGTAGACAGGCAGGCAGGCAGGTAGACAGGTAGACAGGCAGGCAGACAGGCAGGAAGCACAAAGAGGGACAGTACAATGGTGAGAATGATGTCAGCAAGAGTGGAGCAGTGCTGACCTTTTCTCCTTTTTTTTGCAAAAGAAAGACCTTCTGCAGGGAATCATGTTTTACTCATATAGGGAAACTTTTGGACTAGAAAAAAACTTTCTCTGTCTCCAACCCCCCTCCAATGTTACACACGTTCCCATATAGCTTGTGCACACACACACGCTCGCACCCACGCGCGCGCGCACCAACACACACACACATCCACACCAGACATAAAATCGAAGCAACAAGAACAACACACACACCCACACGCGCGCGCGCGCACACACACACACACAAAACCACACACACAAAGAAAAAGAAAAAGAAAAAAGAAGAAAAAGAAGAAGGAGAGAGAGAGAGAGAGACAGACAAACAGACAGAGAAAGAGAGAGAGAGAGAGAGAGAGAGAGAGAGAGAGAGAGAGACAGACAGACAGACAGACAGACAGACAGTCAGACAGACAGAGAAAGAAATAAAGAAAGACAGACAGACAGACAGAGGTGTACATGCAAATAAAAACAGTAAGACAAGACATACACCCACACACCGACACAAACACCCACACCACATCAACATCAACATAGCTGCATTATCAACACCACCACCACCACACCACCACCACCACCACCAGCAGTAACAACAACAGCATCAAAGGCAGAGGTATCCAAATTCACACCACTCTTACCCCACAGAAAAGTGCAAACTGTGCACAGAGACAGAGACAGCGAGGGAGAGAGACAGACAGAGAGAGACAGAGACAGAGTGATAGACAGACATACAT
>CM054155.1:46254994-46262494 GCA_028751875.1 Rapana venosa
TATTTTGACCATTTACAAATTTATACAGATTTATACAGATGGATCACGCATAGATAATCAAGAAACAGGTTCTGCTTTTGTTATACCAGCGTTAAAAATTGAAAAATCATATTATATTGTTGTTGTTGTGTGTGTGTGTGTGTGTGTGTGTGTGTGTGTGTGTGTGTATGTGTGTGTGTGTTTGGTGTGTGTGTGTGTGTGTGTTTGTGTGTGTGTGTGTTTGTGTGTGTGCGTGTGTGTGTGTAAAATTTCCTGACTGTCTGTCCCTGTGGCCCTGGGCTTAGCGTCTGTCTGTCTGTCTGTACATCCATGTCTCTACATGTCTCTCTGTCTGCCTCTCTCTCTCTCTCTCTCTCTCTCTCTCTCTGGTTCCAATCCTGTTCAAGGGGACATTTTCTCCTCGAGTTAACATCAGTGCCGACTCCACTCCCCCCCAAAAGTCCTTCGGATGAGACTATAAACCGAGGTCCCGTGTGCGAACGCACGCAGAACATCTTGCGCACGCGTTGAAATCTGTTCGCTTTTTGGAAGAGTAGGCCATTGTGTGGCGGTGGGAACGGATGACAAAATTTACAAAACTGCATACAAACGGGTACTGGATGAAAAAATAGTACGTGAGTGTTTATTCCATTATCTTCGAAATAAGAAAAAAACTGTCTGTCTGTCTGTCTGTCTGTCTGTCTGTCTGTCTGTCTGTCTGTCTGTCTGTCTCTCTCTCTCTCTCTCTCTCGCATTCTCTCTCTCTCTCTCTCTCTCTCTCTCTCTCTCTCTTTTATCATCTTTTGTTGGTTTAGTTTTTCCTTCTCTTTTGTTTGTTTGTTTGTTTTGGTTAGGGTTTTTTTGGGGGTGGGGGTGGGGTATTTTTAGGGTTTTCTTTCATTTGCTTGCTTTGGGGGGGGGGGGGGTTGTTGGGGGGTAGCTGTTTTGAAAAGGGTTATTTCCCCTTGTTTTTATTATGAGACTGTATAAGTATTGGGTTATTATTATTAAGATGTATCCCTAACGGGCGGGGACTGGATGTAAAAAAAGCACATGTGTGCTTATTCATTATCCTCGAAATAAAAGAATTTGTCATTGTCATTGTCTCTCTCTCGCATTCTCCCTCTCTGTCGCATTTTCTCTCTCATTCATTCTCTCTCTCATTCATTGTCTCTCTCTCTCTCTCTCTCCCTCCCTCCCTCCCAGGATGACTGCCAAGGACACGTGTTGTCAACATGTGGGAAATATTTATTGTACTGCTACTTATGCATCTATTTATCCCAGTATTTATCACAATTTGGGCATCTGTTCTCGTCCTGTCTCGTTCACTTTTCCCTGTGTGTATGCATGTATGTGTGTGTGTGTGTGTGTGTGTGTGTGTGTGGTGTGTGTGTGTGTGTGTGTGTGTGTGTGTGTGTGTGTGTTTAAATGTTTTGTGCTCTCTCTCTTTCTCTCTCTCTCTCGATCTCGTTTCTCTCTGCATTTCTTTCGATCTCTATATCTCTCCCTCAATCCCTCCCCCTCCCTCCCCCACCCTCTCTCTCTACTTCCTCCTCCTCCTCCCTCTTCCTCCTCCTCCTCCCCCTTTTCTCAGATTTGAAAAGGGCATCGAGAGATCCCAGGTTAGCGTGATGTAGTAATTGTTTCCTTATTTTCGCTATGTTCACTGGCTCCAGCTGGGTCGGATGATCACCTAAGTCACTCCCAAAAGGCCATCACAATCGGGTAGAACGACGGCGCAGTCCACTTGAGCCAAACCGAGAGGAAAGTGTTCTAGGGAAAAGGAAGAAAGGAAGGAAGCAGGAAGGAAGGGGTGACCGTTTAGCCAAAAGGACAAACAAGTCTTCTTGTAGATGAATGGACTCTTGAGAGTGGTTTGACGTGTCCCGGTCACGGTATTAACATTTCATTGTTATTGGAGAGTGTTTGGTGGCTATTGCCTTCTTCCCGTGAAAGAGAGATACGAGAGAAAGCTAAAGCTCCATCCCCCAAAACAGTGCTTGATATCGTGAACATATTTTGACAATTGGACATTGTTTATCTGTGTGTGTGTGTTGTGTGTGTGTGTGTGTGTGTGTGTGTGTGTGTGTGTGTGAGAGAGAGAAGAGAGAGAGAGAGAGAGAAAAGAGAGAGAGAGAGAGAGAGAGATTTGGATGTTTATTCATTAGGCCATAGCATATAATGAAGGGGAAAGTGATCAAAGAAAACCCAACCAAGTCATCAAAAACATTCAAAGAAACATACAATCAACAAAATAAGAGTCACAATAATGAACTATGATGTTACAATTTCTGAGAGACAGAGAGAGACAGACAGAGAGACACACAGACAGGGAGATGTTTGATGTCAAAAGTTGGATGTCTTTTGTTTCCTCCAGAAATGTAGTGACCGAAGAATTTGCATCCACACCAAGTCCTGCATCTTTTTCCTGATCAAAATACTGATGATACTACTTGCACAAATATGCTATGGTTAAAAAACCCAAACAAAACAATTATTTCCATTACACGTCAATTGTGCACTATGGTATGAAAAACTGCGTCAACGGTGAAACACATCATAAACCTACATATGAAAAAAAGCGTTTTCAATAACATTTCTAGAGGATTTTAAACAGAAAGTGAAAATAATATTATTTAAAAATTGAACACGCAGGCAACAGTGACATTTATGTTCCGACATCTGCAGTTTCTTTTCTTTTTGGAAAAAGTCAAGTTGGATATGAACAGACATCTTTTCAGTCTTCTTCCAACAAATACAATAGGTCTGTGCTTTAAGCAAGATTGATCAAGTTAAACAGCAACAGCATGAACAAGTGGGGACTGTAAAGCTCAGTGGTCAGAGCACTCAATCTCCCCAAGCTAAGGTTAAGCAGCATCGAGCGTGGTTACCAAGTGGATGGGTGACCGTTTGCGCGCCTTGGCTTCAGTACAGTTCCCCAGTTCACCCAGCTGTAAATGGGTACCTGCCCTCTTTAGGGTCAGGGAAGGTAAAGCAGCGAGGCAGATGAGATGGGTGCCGCCCTCAATAAAGCCCTCAAACAAGCGTGGGAATATATTGGTTTTTAAAAAAAAATTCAATAGTAATCAATACAGAATTTAATCTCTCTGCCTCCACCCCCCCCCCCCCCTCACCAGGGCTGGATGTAAAGTCTTCTGCTTGTTCAATTACCTTCAGAAATCGTTATCGTTATCGTTATCTCTCTCTCTCTCTCTCTCTCTCTCTCTCTCTCTCTCTCTCTCTCTCTCTCTCTCTCTCTCTCTCTCTGTCTCTCTCTCTCTCGCTGTGATTTCTGTAATGGTATCAAGGAACAAAAGGGTCTTGCGCAAAATAAATGCTCTAAGATCAGAGACTGCGCTGCAACGGATAGCAGACATTCCAACAGAGTAGCAGTTGCCTTTCAAACATTTACTATTTGCATATAGTCATACAGAAAAAAAATCTGTCTGTCTTTCTCTGTCTCTGTCTGTCTGTCTCTCTCTCTGTCTCTCTATCTCTGTTTATCTGTTTATCTATTCCCCCCCCCCCCTCTCTCTCTTCCTCCTTCTCTCCCTTGTTATCACCCTAAGTCTGCCTGTCTCTCTTTCTCTGTCTCTGTCTTGTCTGTCTCTATTTCTCGCCCTCCCTCTCTCCCTGGCCATCCCTCCCTCCCCCCTCTCTCTCTCTCTCTCTCTCTCTCTCTCTCTCTCTCTCTCTCTCTCTCTCTCTCTCTCTCTCTCTCTCTGAAACTCTCAGCTCCAGTTATTACAGACACTCTGACACATATCTATAACCTTTGTCTTCATAAGAACTATTTCCCCAACGCCTTCAAAACTGCTAAGGTGATTCCGATCCACAAGTCTGGAGACACTTCTGATCCCTCAAATTATAGGCCAATCTCTATTTTATCTTACCTTTCAAAACCCTTGGAAAAACATATGAATAAACACATAGTCCATCATATAGATATTAACAACTTACTTCACCCAAATCAGTCTGGATTTAGAAAAAAATCACTCGTGCCATACGGCATTAACTAGTCTTGTAGACAATTGGCTGTCAAACATTAATGACAATAAATTTTGTGGAGTATTATTTGTAGATTTCAGAAAAGCATTTGATACAATTGACCGAAGACTTCTCATTAAAAAGCTAGACTTATATAATCTCTCTACAAATACTCTTGAACTTCTTGCTTCTTATCTTACAAACAGGCAACAATGTGTTTCAATAGCTACGTCCACATCCACACTAAAACCCATTCATTATGGAGTACCACAGGGATCCATCTTAGGACCAATTCTCTTTTCATTATACATAAATGACCTTCCTCTCCATATCAAATCTAAATGCGATTTTTTTGCTGACGACACAACCATACATACAAGCCATACTGACATTAACTCTCTTGCAAAGACATTGCAAAATAGCACTGATGATCTTGTCAAATGGACTGAACTAAATCACATGTCTATACACCCCCCCCAAAAAAAAATGCATGCTTATCATTACCAGACAAAAGCGACAAAATCTATCTCATAAATTTTCTCCAATCCATATTGAAAAGGAAACAATAGAACAAGTCTCTCACCACAAAGTTCTAGGAGTAACAATTGATGAAAATCTCAGCTGGTACCATCACATATCCCATCTGTGCAAATACATGTCTCAAAGAGTATACCAACTGACTAAAATCAAACATTTTCTTGACTTTCATTCAAGAAAACTATTCTTTCAAGCTTATATACAATCCTCAATAGATTATACTTCAACCCTGTGGGATTCTGCTAGTGCAAACACTATGAAACCATTATTAAGTCTGTATAAACGTGCTCTTAAACTGGTTCTTCTGAAGAAGACTACCTTACTAGAAGTGGATTATACTCAGTTAAATATTCTTCCCCTACACCAAAGACTAAGATTTATCAAAGGCATCATGATGTTTAAGATAATGACAGGAACTTTTCCCTTATCCTTAAAAGACAAGTTCCCAATGAATCATTCCAGAAATACTGAAAAGCCATGTGTCCCAATCCCAAGAATAGATTTGTTCAAATCTAGCTTACTTTACTCAGGCCCTGTGCTGTGGAACTCCCTTCCTGACTCATTTAGACAACACCAACCATTAACAATCTTCAAAAGTCTTTTTTTTCATCCACTTGATGCATCAAAAATAAAAATCCACAATTGATCTGTTGGAAACAAAGTAAATATATCCTCCCTTGCATTATACCAAATTATCCTCTCCCCCCCCCCCCCCCCCCCCTCCTCTCTCTGTGTTTAAGTGTGAGTGTTTTACTTGTATATGCTATTGTGTTATTGAAAAATGACTTCTAAAATTATTTTTTCACTATCCTACTTCTTTATAATGACTCTAGGACGATCTTAACATGTACAATGTTAAATCACAGTGATTTCTAATGGTGATAGTGTTGATAAATTGAAAACTATATTCAATATCATATGGATTTAAAATGCACTGTGCTCTCTCTCTCTCTCACTCTCTCTCTCTCTGTGACTCCTCTCTCTCTCTCTCTCTCTCTCTCTCTCTCTCTCTCTCTCTCTCTCTCTCTCTCTCTCGCCCTCTCCTTTTACTATTTGCTGATAGACTTAATCGTCGTATTTACAATTAGTATCCCGTTGAGTGCTTTATTCAGATTTAATATTTCAGTTCTACTCCCTAAATTGACTGTATTTGAGATTCAGTGAATGTTTTATTTTGATATCTTGTTTTGAGCGTACCAATTATGTATAGCTAATTCCAAAGTGCAGATGTCCTTCTCTATGACTATGCATGATATTCATAAAGATTTTATGTTGACATTGATGCATGGTGTGAGTGCGCGCGCGCGCGTGTGTGGGTATGTGTGTGTGTGTGCGTGCGTGCGTGCGTGCGTGCGTGCGTGTGTGTGTGTGAGTGTGTGTGTGTGTGTACGTGTGCATGGGGATGCAAATTGCTTCTACAATATTTGTTTCATGTAGTTTACTATTGCTGTTGCCTCCCATAAAAGCACAAAGAACTTTTGACGTTTCTTTCTGTTAGCCAAAATGAAACTATTTACGTGGTTTGTTCTCCTTTATTTTTATAGATGTTTTGCTTTGTTTGGTTCTGTTTTGGTTAGGATTTGGGGTTGTTGTTGCTTTTTTGAGGAGGGACTATTCGGTTGTTCCCTCTCCCTTTGTTGTTGCCGTTTTTGTTTTGCTCTTGGTTCTTGCTATTTTTTTCGGTTGTTTCTGTGTTTTCTGTTCTGCTTTCTTTCTTACTTGTTGCTACTTTTTTTTCTTTCTCTCTCTCTCTCTCTCTTCGGTGATTTTTGTGGGGATTTTTATGTAGATACTTTTTCCGTAAGCTGTGTAAGTGTAATGCTATGGGCTTTATTTTATTTCATTATCATATATATCCTTAAGGGCGGGGACTGGATGTAAAAAAGCACATGGGTGCTTATTCATTATCCTCGAAATAAAAGAATTTGTCATTGTCTCTCTCTCTCTCTCTTTCTCTCTTCCCCCCTCTTCTCTCTCTCTGTGTCAGTGAGGCACAAGAATGGAGAAGCAGAGAGAGAAAGCCTGGTGGCCAATTGATGTTAATAACCCAGCACTGGCCTGGGGGCATGAATAATTCGCTTCACTGGCTTCCTGCTGCTCCTGGCATACAGGACAAGCTTCAGACCTCCCCTCCATCGCTGATGTGAATCATTATTGTGCCATCAACGCCCAGACAGGGTCTCTTCAGAAACTCAACTGCCTAGGCAAAACCACGTTCTTTTTAAAGCTTCAAGAGACTGTTCCGTCTGTCTGTCCGTCCTTCTGTCTGTTTTACTCTCATTCTTCTGCTTTCAGTTTTTGTTGTGATATAATCTGAGTCTATATCTATTTCTTTATATGTTGGTACGTACGTACGTACGTGTGTGCGCGCGTCCATTCGCGCGCGCGCTCACGTGTGCCTTGTGTGTGTGTGTGTCCATGTGTGCGTGTCCACATGTGTGTGTGCATGCATACCCATGCGTGTGTGTGTGTGCATGCATACCCATGCGTGCGTGTGTGCGTGCGTGCCCATGCGTTCTTGCATGAGTGCGTGTGTGCGAGCCAATGCGTTCTTGCATGTGTGCGTATGTGCGTGTGAGTTTGCGTGTGTGTGTGCGCGCGCGTGTGTGTGTGTGTGAGTATTTGTGTATGTGAGTGTGTATATGCGTGCGCGAGCGTTTCATCACCAGACCGTTACGCACAAAAGCTGGCATTAAGTTCTCAAGAATCTATATCTAGATTAATACATGGACCGATACATCTACCATTCAATATCAGTACCCTCTATTACAAATTGTTATTATTATTATCATTATTATGAACAACATTATTTTAGTAGTTTTCCTTCTAGTGTTTTCTGTGCATACACACAGTAACATGTCACTGACTCCGATAAAAGATCACTAGGATGCAGGCCAAGGAACGTTGCCTTTTCTTAATGTCAAAAATGTTTATTTCTTTAAAAACAAAATCTCGGCTAATCAAACAAAGTTGTGTTTCATGACATTTAACCATAGA
>CM054155.1:46267494-46277494 GCA_028751875.1 Rapana venosa
ATACATTGCAATACTGACACAACAATTTACAACACAACACAAACCAACGCAACACAACACAGCATGGCACAATACAATACAACATCATAATAATAGGCAGCTTCGTGGTTAGAGCAATGCGCACTGCGCATGCAATCTGACGACCCGGGTTCGAACCCCGTTCAAGGAGATTTTTCCCCCCAGGAGTTAACATCAGTGCCGACTCCACTCCCCCCCAATATGTCCTTCGGATGAGACTATAAACTGAAGCACCGTGTGTGAAGGCACGCAGAACATTTTGGGCACACGTTAAAACCTGTTCCGCTTTTCTGGAAGAGTAGGCCATTGTGTGCCCGTGGGAACAGCTGACGACATTTAAAATACCGCAAGCATACGGGGACTATTATGTATAAAAGCACACGAGTGCTTAATTAATAATGATGATGATAATAATAATAATAATAATAATAATATGTGGAATTTATATATCCCTTGTCCTAAAAAGAAAAAAACACACAACTAAAATAGAATAATTAACACAACGCCACACTATCACCCACAGAAACCACAGACACTCTCCAGAAAGCTACCACCAATTTCTTTGGGTGTCAGCCTTGAGGCCACCATCCAGAAAAGGCCCCGCACTCTGCGGGGGGCTACTTTGCTTGCTCTATGGCAGCTATGTCTGTTCTCTTCAAAAAGACCCAGGTCTTCACCTCTAAGGCCCATACATTAGCGGTGATGATGATGGCTTGGCGGTTGTGGAAGCAGACAGAGTAAAGTGTCGATGCCAGAGTGGCTGGTAATTGTTTCTGTACTGCCCGGTTGAGTTACTACTGTCTTGCTCTGTGTCGATGATGAAGAGTCTGAAGGAACGGATTGGTTCCAACTCTCGACGTGTGTGTAGTAGGTTTGTAGTGTGTGTGTAAGTAGTGTGTGTGTGTGTGTGTGTGTATGTAGTGTATGTGTAGTGTGTGTATGTGTGTTTATTTATTTTTATTTTTCTATTCTATTATTTCGAGGATAATGGAATGAACACTCATGTGCTTTTATCATCCAGTCCCCGTGTGTATGCAGTTTTGTCAATTTTGTCATCCGTTCTCATCGGCACACAATAGCCACAGTACTGTTCCGAAAAGCGGAACGGGTTTTAACGTGTGCGCAAGATGTTCGCACATGGGACCTCAGTTTATAGTCTCATGCGAAGGACTTTTTCGGGAGAGTGGAGTCGGCACTGATGTTAACTCCAGAGGAAAAATCCTCTTGAACGAGTTTCGAACCTGGGTCAGCAGATCACGAATAAATCACTCTGACCACCAGGATATCCTTGTGTGCGTGCGTGCGTGCTTGTGCGCGTAAGTAGTGTGTGTGTACCCAGCTTAAGGGAGGGAAGGGGTGGGCTAGTCTAGCGGTTAGAATGGGGAACGCACACTCTGACAGTGGACTGAGGGTTCAGACCTAGCCACATTGCCCCAGAGGAGTCAAGTTGATGGGGTGTCTTGCTCCCTTATAGATAGCATTGCTTGCGACTACATTCGCCTGCAAGAAGCGTCTGCACTCTGCAATCCAGTGTGGACCAGTGCACACATAGCATCTTCCCCCGCTCCAATTCCTCAGTTGCAGGTTCGGGGTTTACCAAACCAATGGTGAGATTTCTGCGTATGCGACCGTTTTTTGCCCACCATGAAGGTAGCCGAAATCCGACTTCGGGGATGCATGCTGGGTATGTTCGTGTTTCCGTAACCCACCAAACGCTGACATGAATGACGGGATCTTTAACATGAATATTGATCTTCAGCATGTACATTTATACACGAATCGGGACTGAAGACCTCTGACAGGTCAGAACTTGAAGCTGACCTAGGAGATCGTAAAAAAAGAAAATCCCTAACGCTTAATTCATCAGTCGCAACCGAGATTCGAACCCACGACTTCACGGACCCATGGGATTGAAGTCGAATGGTCTTAACCACTCGGCTATAGCGTCCGTCACACAAACAGCATCTGATCCGCCTCGTTTAAAAAAACCTCAGTGCATCTTTAGTAGACAGGGGGGGGGGGGGGGGGGGGGGGGGGGCAGTGCAGCAGCTGTGGCCAGCGGTATGACTAACACCATCACGCCCAGAATACACACAGCGAAACATGGAGAGAACAGGATTGGCTTCCACAGTGTCAACCTGCTTAAGCTAAAAGGTCAAGGTAAAAGTGTCCCGTAATCTATAAGGTCGTAAGGGAGCAAGGCGTCAGAGACCTCACTTCTCTAGAGGCCAGCATATTGAGGGCGGCGCCCATCTCCTCTCCCTCGCTGCTTTTACCTTCCCTGACCCTAAAGAGGGCAGGAACCCATTTAAAGGTGAACGGGGAGTGGGGGGGGGGGGGGGGGGGGGGAGACTGTACTGAAGCCAAGGCGCGCAAACGGTCACCCATCTAACTGGTAACCATGCTCGATACTGCTTAACTTGACTGGGGGAAAGCGAGTGCTCCGACCACTGAGCTATCCCGCCCCCTGCTTAAGCTACACGACTTCAAACCTTCACATCAGGACTGTAACGACTCCACACTGCTGCAATGAAGGAAGAAGGTAAAACCGAAGACGGCAGGATCAGCAAGAACTGGGGAACAGCGGGAGACAGCACAGTCTTCGTTCTGTGACTGCGGCACGCATGCACGAAGGCTCGCGCACGCCGCGCGCCCGAGCGCGCGCACACACCCCAACACACACACACCACACACACACACACACACTCACACACCCAACACACACAGGCAAACACACATACAATCACACCACATTACACAAACACAAGCATACATCACGCACACAAAAAAACACAAAACGCATAAACACATCCTCGAACAAACACACCCCACCACACACATCACACACACAACATATTTCAATAATATGCACACACACTATACACACAGGACCCCCCAACCCACACGCACACACACACACCACACGCACACCCACCCCACCCACACGCACACACACACCACAACACACACCACACACAGACCCACCACCCACCTACATACACACACACACCATACCCCCCCCCCCCCCCCACACACACACCCACACACTCAAAATAGCACACACAAACTGACCTACATGTCTCTTTTGACAGCGGAGCGTCCTACAACACAACAACCGCTTCCAACCCGATCCCGAGTTTTAAAACATTCTGACCGAAACTGGACTGTAGGAGAATAATCAGAAAAAACAACAACAAAGAACAAAGACAGAGAAGAAAACCCAACACCAAAAAAAACCCTACGAGCAATCTGGACCAAAATGAATAAAAAAAACAAAGAAAGGGAAGAGGAGTACATATGAAAGAAAAACAACTAGAGGCTAGACCAACAACAAAACCAAGGAAAAAAGGATTAAAAAAGTTGAAGAAACGAATTAAAGGAAGGTTGGAAAACAAAATGAGGACTTGTAAGGGAGAGAAAGATAAGCCTCTTCCGCTAGCTGCCCACCAACAAAGTTTAAAAAAAACCCTATTCTCTTTGTGTGTGTGTGTGTGTGTGTGTAGTGTGTGTGTGTGTGTGTGTGTGTGTGTGTGTGTGTTTGTGTGTGTGTGTGTGTGTGTGTGTTGTCTGTGTGTGTGAGTGTGTGTTTGTGTGTGTGTGTGTTTGCGTGTCTGTGTGCCTATATGTTAGTCTGTGAGTCTGTTTGCCTCTAAGTCACTTTTTCTCCTTCCCCAATCTCTCTCTCTCTTCTCTCTCTCTCTCTCTCTCTCTCTCTCTCTCTTCTCTCTCTCTCCCTCTTTCCCTCTCTGTGTGTGCTGGGTGTTAGTCTGTCTCTGTCTCTGTCTGTCTTTATGTCTATCTGTCTCTTTCTCTCTCTTTCCCTTTCTCTCTGTGCCTGTGTGTTAATCTTCTCTGTCTGTCTCTCTTTCTCTCCGTCTCTATCTGTGCCTCTCTCCTCTCTCTCTCTTCCTCTCTGTGCCTGTATGTCAGTCTGTCTGTCTCTGTCTCTCTTTCTCTCTCTCTGTGCCTGTCTCCTCTGTGCCTGTATGTTAGTCTCTCTCTCTCTCTCTCTCTCTCTCTCTCTCTCTCTCTCTCTCTCTCTCTCTCTCTCTCTCTCCAACCTATCGCTTTCTTCTTGTTGCTTCTTTCAAACAGGACTGAGTGTTACGAGCCTTCACTATTGCAGAAGAGCATGCTAACTGACCATAGGAACACACACACACAGTCACACAGAGTCAGATGCAGAAACACACACCGCTACTTACAATCACAGACTTAGACATACACACGTACGCACACACAACACATGCACGTTCACACACATGCATGTACACTTATGCACACACGCACACGCAAACATACTACGTACACGCACACATATACATGTACACGTGCACACATACACACACGCGCGAGCCCGCGCGTACACACACACACACACACACAAACACGCACGCATACTCGCACACACAAACACACACAAAGTCGCTTACATGTGTGCGTTCGTCCATACTTGATCTCTCATAACCACCCACAGACAGAAAAAGAGGAGGGGGGGGGGTAAGGAAAGGGAGGGAAGAGAGAGTGAGAGAGAGAGGGAAAGAGACAGAGAGACAGGAAAGAGACAACGTGAGAAAGACAGAGAGGCAGACAGACAGAGAGAGACAGACAGAGACAGAGAGACCGATAGTGACAGAGGCAGAGAGACAGAGAGCCCGAAAGAGAGACAGAGACAGGGACAGAGATAGAGAGAGACAGAGATAGAGACAGAGAGACCGATACAGACAGAGGCAGAGACACCGAAAGAGAGAGAGAGAGACAGGGGCAGGGACAGAGAGAGGGAGACAGAGATAGAGAGAGACAGATAGAGACAGAGACCGATAGAGACCGAGAGAGACAGAGGGACCGAAAGAGAGACGGAGACAGAGACAAAGAGAGAGGGCAAGGCACAGCAAAGCTGAACAGTTTATTTCAGGAATAATAGATACCCACTCCTCAGCTGTTTATATTGTCTACATCCGGTTGCCTCCTTACTTAGGGATTATATCATGATATTAAACTGATAGCTTAAACCATAAGATTACAATGTCAAAAGAGGAAAATGATATAATCAATGATCGTTATTTCGAACATGGAAAAGCGTTAAACAACACGCAAAACAAACAGTATTTGTTGACAGATTTCCAAAACAGGAAAACGAAAGCGGACGTCTTAAAAGAAAAATAACGATGTATCAGAGAGAGAGAGAGAGAGAAAGAGAGAGAGAGAGAGAGAGAGAGAGAGAGAGAGAGAGAGAGAGACAGACAGACAGACAGACAGACAGATAGAGACACACAGAGAGAGAGAGAGAGAGAGAGAGAGAGAGAGGAGAGAGAGAGAGAGAGAGAGAGAGAGAGAGAGGCAAACAAAGAGAGACAGAGAGAGATTTCTTCTTCTAGTCAAGAGAACGTTTCGCTTATGATTATGAAGAAAACACGATTCCTTGCAGAAGGTCTTTCTTTTGCAACAAAAAGGAGAAAAGGTCAGCACTGCTCCACTCTTGCTGACACCATTCTCACAATTGTACTATCCATGTCTCTCAGCCTGCCTGCCTGCCTGCCTGCCTGCCTCACCTGAACCTTTCCTGCCTGCACTGCACTGTTTTCTGTGATGGCCGCTGTTCAGAAAACGATACTGTTGTCGACTTAAGTTGTTGCTTTCGCATTTATATAAAAAGTTCGGTTTTTTTCTTGCTTTACTTTGTTTCCGTTCAGTTCTTGTGTCTTTGATCGGAATAAAAAAACAAACCCACTAATGTGTATTGTTGTTGGTTTGGTGTAAAAATAAAGAAAGTGCATGGTTTAAACAGGGTTACTCATTGGGAGGAACAATAAGCCGATGGCTTATATCGTACATACACAGTAATAACAATTGGTATTTAACCAAAACAACAACATCTGGTTGGTACAGAAGTTGCAATATGACAATAACACAAAATCTCTTTACTTTTAATGATAAAATTGTGTTTTTTCTCTGTAAATTTCTTTCTCTCTTTATCTATCTATCTATCTATCTATCTATCTATCTATCTATCTATCTATCTATCTATCTATCTATCTATCTATCTGTCTATCTCTCTGTCTATCTCTCTATCTATCTACCTATCTATCTATACATCTCTCTCTCTTCTTCTCTCTCTCTCTCTCTCTCTCTCTCTCTCTCTCTCTCTCTCTTCTCTGTGATCTCGGTTAAAGCACAGGGGTTCTCCAATAGTAAGGTTTTACCTATGCCATTGTTTGGCCAGCCACATTTCGACTCCGGGAATAATGTTTAAACACAACACTAGTTTAAAAAAAAATGTTATCCGACCCTGCCGGCAATGCATTGGTCTACGCTTCCGAAAGGCAGATCGGGTTTTAACGTGTGTGGAAGATGTTTTGTGTGCAGTCGTACATAGAACTTTGGTTTACAGTCTCGTCTGAAAGACTTTAGCGGAAGGGGGGATGGCTGGTGGAGTAGAGGTGATACGAAAATGTAACGGTGTCCCTCCATAACCTATGTGTTCGTAGGGGAGCGAGGTGTCAGAGACCTCAACTACTCTAGGAGTCAGCATATTGAAGGCGGCGCCTATCTCCTCTCTCCCTCGCTGCTCTACCTTCCCTGACCCTAAACAGGGCAGGTACCCATTTACGGCTGGGTGAACTGTGGGACTGTACTGAAGCCAAGGCACGCAAACGGTCGCCCATCCATTTGGTAACCCCGCTCGACGCTGCTTAACATTTGGCTGGGGGAAAGCTCTGACCACTGAGCTATCCCGTCCCCAGAGTTGATACTAATAACAAATGAACTCCAGTAGAAAATCCTTTGAACGGGCATCTGGGTGATGCCTCACATCACACCATCAGATCGCGAGCTTAACGCTCTGACAACAGGGTCAACACCCCCCCCCCCCCCCCACCCCCCTCCCCGTTCCTTCTATCTCCAAGATTGTCGCTTTACTACTCAGTCTGGCTCCACCATTAAGCTGTAGCTGTCACTATCACCGTCACTGCAGCGCTTCATAGGTGAAGGCCTGTGTCGTGTATATTCGAAGGGAGCAGGGACCACTGGCACATAGACCACCAAAGTAACTATGCAGTGTGCAGGGCATTTTCTGGATGGTGGCCTCAAGACTGCCAAAGCAACTGGTGGTAGATTCCTGTAAAATGCATGTGACTTTGAGGGTTGAGTTGTGTTGTGTTTAGCTGTGCTACGCATTGTATTGTATGATATTACTTTGTGTTGTTGACTTGATTTTCTCTGCTGAATTTTGCTACAGATTTTTTTTTGCTGTGTGTTCTTTGAAAAAGACACTCTAAAAATAAATGGAAAGAAAAATCTCTACCCCTTCCTCCCCAAAAGAAAAAGTAAAGGTGTCCCATAACCTATGCGGCTGTTGGGGAGCGAGGTGTCAGAGACCTCAGTTTCTCCAGGGGCCAGCATATTGAGGGTGGAGCCCATCTCCTCTCCCTCGCTCTTTTTCATTCCCTGACCCTAAACAGGCAGGTACCCATTTACAGCTGGGTGAACTGGGGAACAGTACTGAAGCCAAGGTACACGAACAGTCGCCCATCCACAAGTCGACCACGCTCGATGCTGCTTAACCTTAGCTTGGGGAGACCGAGTGCTCTGACCACTGAGCTATCCTGTCTCCCCCAAAAGACCGCGCCCCCCCCCCCCTCCTCCAAACAACCCAGCAAAACCAACCAACCAATCAAACGAACAAACAAACAAACCAAACACCAAGGGCTCTTTCTCTCCCTCCCAGCATAGACAAGCGATCTAGTATGTTCCTGATCAGCTGTCATTCGCTTCACTGACATAATGTCTCTATCAGACACAAAGGCTACTCTGTGTGTAGACTTTATCTGTTCTGTCACTCTCCATCCGGCAACTAACCCCATCCCATTTCCCGTTTTCCCTTCATCCCAAGCCCCCGTTATTCCCATTTATCCTTCCCTCCTCTCCCTTCTTCCTACCACTTCTCTATTTGACAGAAGTGTTACACGACTATTGGTCTCCCCCAAAAGTTCGCGTGTCAAAGATTACGAGAAACAACGCATTGAACAAACAACAACACATACCGATGGGCTCTCTGTTTCTTCTCTCTCTCCAGCATAGAAACCGATTGTATGTTTCTGATGCTGTCTTTTCGTTCAGACTGATTTGGTTCTGCC
The DNA here is from genome assembly GCA_028751875.1 of Rapana venosa. Classification (NCBI taxonomy): domain Eukaryota; kingdom Metazoa; phylum Mollusca; class Gastropoda; order Neogastropoda; family Muricidae; genus Rapana; species Rapana venosa. The sequence continues at coordinate 46,275,648 of CM054155.1, forward strand.
CGGTCTCTTGTTTTCTGTTCTGTCTCTCCCATTGCGCAATAACCATGATTCCCGTTTCCTTCACCCCCCGTCTTCTTTTCTTTCTCTCTGTTTCTATTCGTTATTGACAGAAGGATAATACACGATTACGTGCTGTCTCACTCTCTCGTTTCTGCTGATTGTCATGTTACAGAAGACTAGGTTTGACTAGTCAGATGATACTGTCTGTGTTGTCTTCTGTTTCTTTCTTTTCTCTGTTTCTTTTGTGCGCAGTAACTCTTCTCTCTGTTTCTGTGTCTGTTTTTGTCTCGTTGCAGCAAGTGATTGGATTACTGCGTCTTCTCTCTTGTTTCTGTCTCTGTTTCTGTCATGTTGCAGCAAGATAATAACTGATTACGTGATGTCTCTCTCTCTCTCTCTGTTCTCTGTTTTTTCTGTTGCAGCAATATATAACTGATTACGTGCTGTTCTCGTCTCTCTCTGTTTTTTTGTCTCTTTCATGTTGCAGCAAATAATAACTGATTATGTGATGTCTCTCTCTCTCTGTTTCTGTCTCTTTCATGTTGCAGCAAGATAATAACTGATTACGTGCTGTCCTCTCTCTCTCTGTTTCTGTCTCTGTTTCTGTCATGTTGCAGCAAGATAATAACTGATTACGTGCTGTCTCTCTCTCTCTGTTTCTGTCTCTGTTTCTGTCATGTTGCAGCAAGATAATAACTGATTACGTGCTGTCTCTCTCTCTCTCTCTGTTTCTGTTTGTTTCATGTTGCAGCAATATAATAACTGATTACGTGATGTCTCTGTCTCTCTCTGTTTCTGTCTCTGTTTCTTTCGTTGCAGCAATATAATAACTGATTACGTGATGTCTCTCTCTCTCTGTTTCTGTCTCTGTTTCTTTCATGTTGCAGCAAGATAATAACTGATTATGTGCTGTCTCTCTCTCTCTGTCTCTGTTTCTTTCGTTGCAGCAAGATAATAACTGATTACGTGATGTCTCCCTCTCTCTCTGTTTCTGTCTCTGTTTCTTTCGTTGCAGCAAGATAATAACTGATTACGTGCTGTCTCTCTCTCTCTGTTTCTGTCTCTGTTTCTGTCATGTTGCAGCAAGATAATAACTGATTACATGATGTCTCTCTCTCTCTGTTTCTGTCTCTGTCTCTTTCATGTTGCAGCAAGATAATAACTGATGACGTGCTGTCTCTGCCTCTCTCTCTGTTTCTGTCTCTTTCATGTTGCAGCAAGATAATAACTGATACGTGTGTCTCTCTCTCTCTTCTGTTTCTGTCTCTGTTTCTTCATGTTGCAGCAAGATAATAACTGATTACGTGTGTCTCTCTCTGTCTCTGTTTCTTGTCGTCTGTGTTTCTGTTCGTCTTGTTGCAGCAAGATAATAACTGATTACGTGTGTCTCTCTCTCTCTGTTTCTGTCTCTGTTTCTGTCATGTTGCAGCAAGATAATAACTGATTACGTGATGTCTCCTCTCTCTCTCTGTTTCTGTTTGTTTCTATTGTTGCAGCAATATAATAACTGATTACGTGTGTCTCTTCTCTCTCTGTTTCTGTCTCTGTTTCTGTCATGTTGCAGCAAGATAATAACTGATTACGTGATGTCTCTCTCTCTCTGTTTCTGTCTCTGTTCTTTCATGTTGCAGCAAGATAATAACTGATGATGTGATGTCTCTCTCTCTCTGTCTCTTTCGTGTTGCAGCAAGATAATAACTGATTACGTGCTGTCTCTCTCTCTCTCTCTGTTTCTGTTTCTTTCATGTTGCAGCAAGATAATAACTGATGACGTGCTGTCCTCTCTCTTCCTGTTTCTGTCTCTGTTTCTGTCATGTTGCAGCAAGATAATAACTGATTACGTGATG
>CM054155.1:46284994-46312494 GCA_028751875.1 Rapana venosa
TGGGTTCTTTTACGTGCGCTGAATAATTTTGTGTAACACACGGGACCTCGGTTTATCGTCTCATCCGAAAGACTAGCGCCCAGACCACCACTCATGTTCTAATGGATGGGGGAAAAGTTTCTGGCCCAAACGGGGTTCGAACCACCGCCCACTTCCGACCCGGACTTTTCGCTTTCTAGGCAGGCGCGTTACCTCTAGACCACCGATCCACAAAAACGAAAGAGGACTAGAGGGAATTTCTTTTTTTTTTTTACATTTTACATACACTCTGTGCCCTCATGTTCTGTCGCTTGTCATCCAATAGTTTTGGTCCTAAAGGTGTCGTCTACCAGTCTGGCACATGACTGTCATAGTTTTCGAAATGTTCTGTCCGAGGAGCGCCCAACATTCTTCGATGATCTCTTCTGGAAAAACGTTCTCATTAAGTCATATTTTGTCTGCCACCGCTTCTACTTTTCATTTTCTTTTCTGAGTGGTTGTTGTTGTTTTTTTAATGGCGGATAGCTTTTTGGAGATTGATTTTCGTTCCTCGGCTAGAGCTCCGAGGTTCACCAATGGTGAGATTTTGCCTATCCGACCGTTTTAGCCCACCATGAAGGTAGCTGCATTCCGACTTCAGGGATGTATGCTGGGTATGTTCATGTTTCCGTGACCAACCGATGCTGATATGAATTACGGGATCCTTAACGTGCATATCAAATGATCCTTCGGATGAGACTATAAACCGAGGCCCCGTGTGTGAACGCACGCAGAACACCTTGCGCACACGTTAAATCCTGTTCCGCTTTTCGTAAGAGTAGGCCATTGTGTGCCGGTGGGAACAGATGACAGAATTTACAAAAACCGCATACACACGGGGACTGGATGTAAAAAAGCACATAAGTGCTTATTCCGTTAACCTCGATATAAAAGAATAAATAAAATAAATAAATCTTCTGCAAGCGTATAATGATTTACACAAAAGGAACGGAGTTAAGGCGCTGGCAGGTCTGCACTTGAAGTTGACCTGGGAGATCGTAAAAATCTCACCTTGAAATCACCATGCGCCGCCGAGATTCGAGCCCACGGCTTCAGGGATCCATGGGACTCAAGGCGAACGGTCTTAACCACTCGGCTATAGCGTTCTTCGTCTGCTTTTTTTTCTGTCTAGACACTGACGAGAGAGAGAGAGAGAGAGAGAGAGAGAGAGAGAGAGAGAGAGAGAGAGAGAGAGAGAGAGAGAGAGAGAGAGAGAGAGAGAGAGAGAAACGTGGATCAGGTTGAGAGAGAGTAGGATAGATATTAATGAAAGAGACGAAAGAGAGGAGAGAGAGAAAGAAAGAGAGAGAGAGAGAGAGAGAGAGAGAGAGAGAGAGAGAGAGAGAGAGAGAGAGGGAGAGGAGAGAGAGGAGCATAACGTTCTTTGCTTGCATCACGTTGACGTTACGCTCAGATCTTTCAAAGGTCACACTACGACATCCTAACATTTTGACACACACACACACATACAGAGAGGCAGAGAGAAAAGAAAGAGAAAGAGCAGACAGACGAGAGACGAGAGAGAAGAGAGCAGCAGAGAGAGACGAGATGGGAGGAGGGAGAGAGGAGAAGAGGGCGCACAGACAACAGCAAGAAAGACAGACGACAGTGACAAAGATCAACATAAGCAAAGACACAGCAACAACCACAACACACACACACACACACACACACACACACACACCACACACACACACACCCAAACTGACACACAACACAACTGACCACACCAACACACAACACACAACACCAACAACCCTACACACACAAACACACATCACAACAACACACAACACCACACACAGGCAACAAATGCAAATGCAGTAATCAGAACTACAACCCTGCCGACGAGAGACGATGACATTTGGAAGAAGAATTCCTGGAATAATTTCATTAAACAAGATTGCACAGTGCACAAGGTGTGCATATTCTTCAAACTATTTCCTTTTTTTGTTATTTTCTTTTGATTCTTGCCCAGAAACATTGTTCAAACGGCGGGTTGACAAATACGCCTCGAAAGAATGCCAACATGAAGATGAGCAGAGAGAAAGAGAGAGAGAGAGAGAGAGAGAGAGAGGAGAGGGGAGAGAGAGGAGAGAGAGAGAGAGGAGAAGAGGAGGAGAGAGGGAGAGAGAGAGAGAGAGAGAGAGAGAGATAGAGAGAGAAGAGAGAGGAGAGAGAGAGAGAAGAGAGGAGAGAGAGAGAGAGAGAGAGAGAGAGAAGAGAGAGCGAGAGAAGAGAGAGAGAGAGAGGAAAAGAGAGAGAGGAGAGAGAGAGAGAGAGAGGAGAGAGAGAGAGGAGAGAGAGAGAGAGAGAGAGAGAGAGAGAGGAGAGAGAGAGAGAGAGAGAGAGAGAGAGAGAGAGAGACGAGAGAGAAGAGAGAGAGAGACACAATTGACACAATTTTATTGCTATTTAGCAATCAAGCCATATAGCGCTGCGGCGCGGTAACAACGATATCGAACGTGACGCGATTACAATGACATGGAAACCATGGCAGTGGTGGTATGTACATCAAGATTCGATACATTATTGTCTGTGTCTCAAGTGTCTCAATTTTCAAACCAGCCTTTCCTTTTCCAGTCTACAGCCAGCGAAGTCAGCCCATGTAAGACCGGATCAGGTCCCCAAGATGATGTAACTCCTGCTCAGCACTCGCCACCACTGTCTCTGTGTGTTGTGTGTTAGTACACTGTTTCCCTTTACGAAGTCTGGCAAGCCTGACACGTTCTTCTGGCAACATGTTTTTCTCTTCTTGCTTGATGTACCAGAACACACACTTAGATTCCTCACCAGGATCTCCATTCCAAGAGTATTCCAGGATGATGTCATCTGATTCACACATCACAATGTTTTGATCAACCGGACTATGTACCACCACCTTTCGAAACCGTGTGTTTCTCTTGCTGTCCCTTAATCGAAGCTGTACACGTTTGTCAGTTAGAGTAGACACATACTGTTTCACAATACCAGTATCAGTATCAGAGTCATCCGCTGTGCAGCCAACTGTCAGCTCTTCCTGCACATCAGACGCCTCAGAAGACACACCGATCTTGCTGTCTGTTGCTGGATCACACAGTAGATCAAGTGAATCTGGTGTGGCTGAGGCATTCAATTCACTGCTGACACATAGTTCTGTGTACACACTGGTTTGTTTTCCTTCTGTTTCCACATCGAGCAGGGAGTCAATGTTACACAAGACCGGCTCTTCCAAGATACTGTTATTGTCACATTGGCGACTTGCATGTCTTTCTTGGTGTTGTCTACTTCTTTGAACATCGCGACGTCTTTGACAAGGGGGTTTCTTGCGATAGTACTGAACACGGAGTTACGGTTCAGCACCGGGTCCGCCATTTCTGTTGACACTGACTTGTCAGCTGGCTTCATTCTGCAGCGAACACAACACTTGCCGCTCTCCCCGCGACTTTCCAACTCGATTACGACGTTGTGATCAGCAGGGTCCGTTTAAGTTTATTCAGTTGCTGGAAGGCCAGTAACTGACATTTTGAAGCTAAAATGCAAAATTTGCAGCAGCTTACTAACAGCACACCGTTCAGTTCTCGTCCCGTCACGTGTTTCGAGAGAGAGAGAGAGAGAGAGTAGAGAGAGAGAGAGCAGCGAGAGAGAAGAGGAGACGAGGAACGAGAGAGAGAGAGAGAGCGAGAGAGAGAGAGAGAGAGAGGAGAGAGAGGAGGAGAGAGAGAGAGAGGCAGAGAGGGAGGAGAGAGAGAGAGAGAGAAGAGGGAGCAGCGAGAGAGAGAGAGAGAAGAGAGAGAGAGAGAGAGAGAGAGAGAGGAGAGAGAGAGAGAGAGAGGAGAGAGAGAGAGAGAGAGAGAAGGAAAAGAGAGGAGAGGAGAAGAGAGAGGCAGAGAGAGGAGAGAGAGAGAGAGAGAGAGGAGACAGAGAGAGAGAGAGGAGAGAAGAGAGAAAGGAGAGAGAGAGGAGACAGAGAGAGAGAGAGGAGAGAGAGACAGACAGACAGACAGACAGACAGACAGAGACAGAGAGAAAGAACGAGTGACTGACAGACAGACAGACAGACAGACTCAGGACTCGGGAGTTTCTGTAAGGTCACCAGTCTGTATACAAGGGGGGTATACAATTGACGAAAAAAACACTGCAAACAAAACAGTGCAACAGGTATCAATACATTTTGGCAGGGTCCTGAGTGGTTTTTCCAAAGAAACATATGGGAGAGAGAGAAAGAGAGAGAGAGAGAGAGAGAGAGAGGAGAGAGAGAGAGAGAGGAGAGAGAGAGAGAGAGAGAGAGAGAGAGAGAGAGAGAGAGCGAGAGAGAGAGAGAGCGAAGAGGAGAGAACGATACAGAGAGAATTAGAGAGCGAGACAGAGATAGAGAGGAGACAAAGAGAGAGAGAGACAAGGAGAGAGAGCGAGAGGAGAGCGAGACAGAGATAGAGAATTAGAGAGCAAGACAGAGAAGAAGAGAGAGAAACAGAGAGAGAGAGAGAGGAGCGAGACAGAGATAGAGAGAGAATTAGAGAGCGAGACAGAGAAGAAGAGAGAGAAACACAGAGAGAGGAGCGAGACAGAGATAGAGAGAGAATTAGAGAGCAAGACAGAGAAGAAGAGAGAGAAACAGAGAGAGAGAGGAGTGAGAGAAGAGAGAGAGAGAGAGAGAGAGAGAGAGAGAGAGAGAGAAATTAGAGAGCGAGGCAGAGAAAGATAAAGAAATAAGAGAGGCAAGGAGAGAGAGAGATAGAGAGAGAGAGTGAGAGAGAGAGAGAGAGAAGAACGAGTGAGAGTAGAGAATATAGAAGACGAGACAGAGAAAAAAGAGAGAGACAGAGAACGAGAGATAGATAGACAGACAGACAGACACGCAGACAGAGAGAGAGAGGAGAGAGAGAGAGAGAGAGAGAGAGAGAGAGAGAGAGAGAGAGAGAGAGAGAGAGGGAGGGAGAGGAGAGGAGAGAGAGAGGCTCTGATTAGTACCAAATCCTGATCTACAACTTGTCAATACGAAACGGGCGGGGCAAATGACAGACCTTAAGCTGCCATAAGTCAGCGCTTACTAGTCCACCAACTCAAAACAACCAGTAAACGTGTCACATGCTTGTTCAAACTGAAAACACAAAACAGTCATTAGATGCCAGTGAAACAACTTCACAGACTCCGTGCTTAGGCAAAAAGTAAACCCAGCCATAGGGCAGGAATAAACATGGAGCAATCACCAGGAACAAGTTTCATTTCCCTGCAGGAAAGACAATAAAAAAAATGTTGCGCTTTACAAAAGTGGTTGGCAACAATTTTTTTTAGATGGCGGGGGTTTACCGGAAACGGAAGTTCAACATTCCCTGTTCCGCTTCCTACTTTTTAATGTTTTTTTAAAAAATGTATTCAAATGATGCAAGACATGAACTGGCAAAAATATGGTCTTTGTCAGAACAAAAATAGCTTGTGAATTAAGGTTTAAAGCACACACGAAAGAAGCTGAATTTTTGCTGTGCGTTTTTTGTTTGGGCGATTTTATTTTATTCGTAATCAGAGAACATAAAATATAGTTGACCAAGTCAACTTTGCTTTCGCAGTCGATACACAGACTCCTCGGATGTCCATTTCCACCCAAAGGGACTTTAAATAAAAACCAAACAAAAGTGCGAAAAACTCCAACACAAAAACAAAGACGCAAGTAAGCAAATTATAGAAACTTTTTAAAGAGAAAACTTTTCCTTTTACTTAGCGGAACAATATGGAAACCTGCACTGTAGCAATTTTCTCCAATAAGCATTCACAACATTTACAAAAGTGGCAATAGCAAAACCAAAACAGCACCAACTTTGGTTACAATAACACCAGTAGCAACACCACCACTAGAAAGATCACCAGTAGCAACATCACCACCACCACCACTACTATCACCATGCATCAACAAGAGCTCGTTTCACTTTTTGGGGGGTGGGGGAGGGATTAGAAAGACAGGGTCAGGATGGGGGGGAGGAGGAGGGTCAAGCAACTGTTCAGAAATCAACTAAGGATGTGAACTTCTCGTAGACATTTGAATTCACTGTATGATTTTAGCTTACTGAGACAACCCTGACAGAATTTTGAAACAGTAGAGTGCTTCTTCGATTCTAATTTCCCCCCAAAATCTGTCCCCACATTCAGAATGTTTCTTCATGTATGCTGCTGCTGCTCTTTATCTCCCCTCCAAACTTTGACCATCAAATGCTCCACAAATGCATTGCCCAATGCCATGGCGAACTCTCTGGTTTACTTTGGCGATTCTTTGCATTTTTCACATTCCACAGAACGGTGACAGGAACTGCTGAATATTGAACGTGCATGTTTGATTTTCTGCGTAAGTGTATATGCACTGCAGGTAGTAAAGAAATCAAAACATTGTTCCTGATACAAACCCCCCAACAGTTGACACGGTAACTGTTTTAACCTCTCTTTCCCCCTTTACTGGGCTGTGCACACTAGACACTTCAGTGATAACGGTGTGGTGGTGGTGGGGGGGGGGGGGGGGGGTGTGTAAGATCTTGGAACCAGGCCAACAGATTTGTCAGATATTGGTGTGAGCTAAGCACCAAGGCCTACTTCAAACATGCTTTATTTGAAATGTTTAACTGAGGTTTTCCCCCAATCTACTCCAAACCCAATCCTGTTGTTTACAGACCCACCGACCACAGAGACCATACCAGGGCTGTCACCTCGTCATTTCTGTTTAAATCTCTGATTTAAACTGTCACAACTATAATACAGTTTAAAACATGGTTAAGAAAACCAACTCTCCTGTCGTTAATTATACCAACGGCCTGGCCAACCGTGAGGGTCGACTCGGGACGGGCATGGCACCGCGTTGTGGGAGAAGCCGCATCAACATTATGTTTCCCCACTCAGCTACTGACGAGCTCATAGCCTAACAACACACACTTTCCTGCTAAAGAAGACGACTCCTCCAAAGGACGAATCCTCCAAAGTCGGGGTATTGGCTGCATGTATGGTAAAAGTAAAGGCGTCCCATAACCTATAAGGTCGTAGGGGAGCGAGGCGTCAGAGACCTCACTTCTCTAGGGGCCAGCGTATTGAGGGCGGCGTCCATCTCGTCTCCCTCGCTGCTTTACCTTCCCTGACCCTAAAGAGGGCAGGTACCCATGTAAGGTTGTTGAAAAGTCAGACACGATCAACTTCTCATCGGGTGTGTACTTACAATCCTGCAGGAATTCCCAGGTGGGATGAATGAAACAAGGGTACATGTATATCTATTTGGTTCTAGGTGACCCGCAGCCAGGGTGTGTTAAGCTGGGGAACGCCCAACATCAACAAAGGTGTTGTTGATGTAGTTCCTTGGTGTCTTTTCCTCACACTTTTAAATTTGTGAACACACTCGATGTTGTTGTTTGTCGTGGTTGTTGGTTGCTCCATTGTGTGTGTCTTCGTCATGGCGTCCTTTTTTTGTTTTCCTTTCTTTTTTTGCTCTTCTCTCTGATCATCTCTCTCTCTCTCTGTCTCTCTCTCTCTGTCTGTCTCTCTCTGTTGTTGTGTTGTTGTTGTTTTTTGTTGTTTTTTGGGGGGACTTCTTTCTCACCATTTTCTGTCTGTCTCTTTCTTCTTGTCTGTCTGTCTGTCTGTCTGTACGTCCGTTCGTCCGTCTGTCTCTATCTATCTATCTATCTTTCTATCTACCTACCTATCTATCTATCTATCTATATATCTATCTATCTTCTTCCATCTCTCCTCTCTCTGTGTATGTTTATGTATGTATGTATGTATGTGTATATATATATATATATATATATATATATATATATATATATATATATATATATATATATATATATATATATATATATCCCAGTGTTTATAACCTTTCCCATTTGATTTTAGTTACAATCCACATCCATGCAATGTATTAACTGATCAACACCAACGCAGTTTTCTTTTCCTATTTTCTAAAGAAGAACAAAACAAGATCTAAACAAACAAACAAACAAAAAGGACATGTATATCCATCACACATTCTCCAATAAACAATAGCAGATCTTCCTTTATCTGCAATGTACGACTTAGGCTACTCAAAACAAAACAACCAAACAACAACAACAGCAACAAAACAAACTCTTGGCCTCTTCTCAATATTCAGTAAACAAATCAAGTTCAAAACTTTTCATTTGTTCGCCTGTCCCGATTTAGAGAGTTCTAAGAAGTCTGTCAGGATTGGGGGGAAAATGCAGACCAGGAACAGATTACTTGTTTTTTCTCCCCATATTAGAACGGTTAATAAGTATCGAGGAATCCAATCAAAACAGTCCAGGCCAAAAGATTACCTAGTAGCATCGTAGTCATTGTCCAAAAAATGTTGCAGCGGCGATAGGAAAGGGAAGGAAGGAAGGAAGGAAGACAGGCTGAAAGAAAGAAAGAATGAAAGAAAGAAAAAAGACAGAGGGAAAGAAAGAAAGAAAGAAAGAGGGCTGTCGTCTTCATTTTAATTAAATTTTGATGTTGCGCAAACGTTATGCTCAAGTTACACATCTTGCTTCAAGATTGAAGAAAAATCTGTCCTTTCTCTGGCAAAAGTACTTACAAAGTTTAAGCCAACTCTTCAAACCTAATACAATCACAGACAGACACAGACAGACAGGCAAACAGACTGGTGGACAGACAGAAATAGTGGCAAGAGACAGACATACACCGAAAGAAAGACAGATGAAGCAATGAGAGAGAGAGAGAGAGAGAGAGAGGAAGAAGAGAGAGAGAGAGAGAGAGAGAGAGAGAGAGACAGACAGACAGACAGACAGACAGACAGACAGACAGACAGACAAGTGCCATGGCGTAGTAGTTAGCCCCTTACATTCCTAGCTAGAAGGCTGAGGATTCGAATCCTTTAAGAGTCATGGTTGTTGGTTCTCCCCCACCACACACACCCATTCCGGCAAGGTTAGTTCCTACTCCAAATGAGTTTGTTACGGGGTCATTAGAAAGACAAAGACCTCAGACATGGTCAAGCTGCAGTCACTGGACTGATGGCCACAGTGTTCCTCAAATTACTTGACCAACACTGCAGGTGCCGACATCTCTCAGTCCCGGTTGACACCAAGACAGGAAAATAATGTAGAGTACAGCCCTGTCAAAAAGTCCTAATGTAGGTAAACTTCTATAGCAGCATCATGCGTCATCTTATCACCACCACTGATCATCATGCGGTAAAATAAAAGAAATATGCCTGTGGTTCTGTGGCCAAAGCTACTCTGGTTTCGCAGTGACCTCAGTTTCAGTTTCTCGTACAGTTTTCTTGGGCCTGTGGTGACTTTGTGTTCAAGCCTTCGGGTTGGAGGATCATGTGAAAATGTCATGGGGAGACGTTGTAGTAGTCATCACCACGGGTGGGTCTCTCTCTCTCTCTCTCTCTCTGTCTCTGTCTCTCTCTCTCTCCTCTCTCTCTCTCTCTCTCTTCTCTCTCTCTCTCTCTCTCTCTCTCTCTCTCTCTCTCCCTCTTCTCTTTCAGTCTGGCTCCGCGACTACGCTATCACTGTCGTCTTTCGAGGGCTTAGTAGACGGGTGTCCTGCGTACTATATCTCAGAACAGGCACCAATGAACACTACCAAAGGGACGCCGTAGAAGTGCAGGGCCCCTCTAGCTGATGGACCTCGCGGCAGCCTAACATTAATAAACTATCAGTAGAATTCTGGACTTGAGGATGCGCATGACTAACCTGGGTATGGCTTATAGGGGGGAGGGGAGGGGGGGTTGGAGAGATCGAAATGAGCGGTGTAGGAACAGCAAGATAGGGACGGCGCACAAGATGAAACAGCCAGCAAAAAGTCAACCCAAACAAACAAAATAAAAGAAACAAACAAAAGACCAACAGACAGGCAGGCAGACATAGACAGACAGACACAGAAAGACAGACAGACAGATGGACGCAGTCCGTGGCAAACGAGGTTGACTACAAACTGACAAAGGTGTAAAGTGTTGTGCTTTTATACTTATTTCGTCTCCAATGTCACACGGATCTGCTTGCACACAGTCTAGACACATTCTCTTCAAGCAGAGATTACTCCATAGATATCACACCAAACCAACCAACAAACAAACAAACAAACAACAAATAACAAACAACAACAAAAATGCGTACGTGATCCAAAGAGCGTAACACATGGGATTGCAAAAGTGGGTGTACGATACGAGAAGTCATTCCTTGATCCGTCTGTCTGTCTGTCTGTCTGTCTGTCTGTCTGTTTGTCCGGTTTGATCTGTGTGTGTGAGTGTGTGTGTGTGTGTGTGTGTGTGTGCGCGCGCGCGCAAGCGAGCAAGCAAGCAAATGTGCGTGCGTGTTCAACGTGAGCAGAGAAAGGAAAAATAGAGGTGGTGGTATTTTCTAGATCTTTTTTTTATATACCATCTTTGTGAGAGAACCTATGAATATGTCTTACTGCCAAACAAGAAACCACTTGAACAGCGTAGTTATGTCTGCACTAGGGACACATTACTACTAACCTATCTATATTTTTAAATCTCCTTTTTAGAAACTTCTTTTATTTGCGATCATGAACAGATATTACTTCGTCTCGTCTGAATTCGTCACCCATATAAATAAAAAGATGCAATAGGAATCGTTGACTGGGCATTACAAAACATAGCACTGAGAGTAACTTGCGGGGTCTGTGACAATGCATTATCTGTTTAGTGTCGAGGATATTTTGTGTAGTAGTCTATGCCTGTGCACCACTGCCCCCCCTCCCCTCTCCACTCACACCTTCAGCAAAAATCATGCTTGTCTTTTCTGTTCTTAGAAGAAGCGTCAATAAAATGTTCCTCTACATTTTATACAGCAAACGATTCATTGTTTTCTTCTTCATTTTGCAGCAGTAGTTCTTCTTCTTCTTCTCTTTTCTTCTTCTTCTTCTTCTCTTCTTCTTCTTCTTTCTTCTTGTCTTCTTCTTTCTTCTTCGTCTCTTCTTCTTTTTCATTTCTTCATCTTCTTCTTGTTCTTCTTGTTCTTGTTCTTGTTCTTCTTCTTCTTCTTCTTCTTCTTCTTCTTCTTCTTCCAAGATTGCTCAGACAGCAACTATTGTTATCTGTCATACGAGCGAAAATGCGTTGCGCTACCGTTAAGCACCTGACAAGTCAGGCCCAGCACATCCGACTTTGGCATGGGAGAGAAAATCTGTAAAGTCTCTCTGGAAAAAAAAGGGCAGGATAATGGCAGAAAATCGACGAGAAGGAGGTGACCAGAAGTAAAGGAACAAGGCAGAAACAAAGAGGAGGATAGAAAAGAGGAATTCCTAGCACAGTAATTTCCAGAAGGTGGGTATGCTGTTTATACTGACAGGCCCCTGGCATCCCCACGGGAAAGCTAGAGCTCTGAGGGTCTCCACATGGTAAGATGTTTGTATATTGCCACATTTGGCCCACCTGAGGGGCAGCCACATTTCGATATTTGAAAACAAAGCCTGCATGTGTTTTTAAAACTTGTGTCATCCGTTCTTACCGGAACGCTTTGCCTACTCTTCCGAAAGGCAGAACTGGTTTCAACGTGTGAGCAAGATGTTCTGCGTGCGTTTGCACACGGGACTTCGGCTTACTAGTCTCATCCGAAGGATTTTTTTGTCTTTTATTCCGAAGATAATGTAATAAGCACTCATGTGCTTTTTTCATCCAGTCGCCGAGTGTATGCAGTTTTGTAAATGTTGTCATCAGCATCGATGTTTACTCCAAGGGAAAAAATCCCCCAGAACGGGTGTCTCGGTGGTGACTCGAACTCCGGGCTGTCAGACCACGAGCTCAACGCTCTAACCACTAGGATGTCCCGCCCCTTTTGATTATAAATTTAGAACCTACCCAAGGCCAAAATGCGGTGTCAGTTATTGATATAAGCTAAGTGCCAAGGCTACATCACCTGTTCTCATACTGCGGAATGTTATGTTCACATTGTCTTCAGCCATGCCAAGGTCTTCGCAGAACAACCTGTGCTCTCCCTTTAAAGGAGATCAAAAATCCTCTGAAGTGAGGTAACGGCTCCCTGTGTGGCGTGATGCTGGAAAACGTAAACGTCTCACCCAGTGTATTCCTGTGGTCTCACACTGATTTCCAGGCACCATGAGGAGGCAGAGTGCATATTTTGGATGACACCCCTCCACCCCACCCCCCAGGTGCTAAGCTGAGGAGAGCCCAACAACAGCGACAGCAGCAACTACTACTACTGACTACTGCTGCTGCTGCTGCTGCTGCTGCTGCTGCTGCTACTACTACTACTACTACTACTACTACTACTACTCTACTACTACTACTACTTACTACTGCTGCTGATGCTGCTGCTGCTGCTGTTACTACTACTACTACTACTACTACTACTACTACTACTACTACCACTACTACTTCTACTGCTGCTGCTACTACTACTACTACTTCTACTGCTGCTGCTGCTGATGCTGATGCTGCTGCTACTGCTACTACTACTACTACTACTACTACTACTACTACTCTACTGCTGCTGCTGCTACAACCTGAAGTGCACTAACTTAAGCGTCGGTCATTTATGTTTTAGGCTGATTTCAAAAGAACGTGTAATCTCCTTTCTTTTTTCACCCTCTCCCCCCTTTCTTATCCCCCTTTTTCACCGTATCTTTTCACCCTCACTTAACAGATGTATACCCCCCCCCCACACACACACACACAGAGGGAATATTCTACACACGTTCACATCTGATCAAAAACAAACTATCCCCAAAACAAAACAAACCTCATGCTGAAACTAAAAACTCAAAACTCCAAGAAGGTGCCCTTTTAGGGGACTTTTCCCCTGGAGTCAGTAATCAAGCCACTCCACTAAAAGTCCTTTGGATGTATTTCTCTCTCTCTCTCCCTTTCTTGCTCTCTCTCTCTCTCTCTCTCTCTCTCTCTCTCTCTCTCTCTCTCTCTCTCTCTCTCTCTCTCTCTCTCTCTCTCTCTCTCTCTCTCTCCCCTCCCTCCCTCTCCTTTATCTCCCCCACACACACCCTTTATCTTTCTCTCCTCTTCTTTTATCTATCCGCCTGTGTGTGTGTGTCTGTCTGTCTGTCTCTCCGTCCGTCCGCCCACCCGCCCGTCCGTTCGTCTCTCTCTCCCTTTCTTGCTCTCTCTTTCTCTCTCTCTCTCTCTCTCTCTCTCTCTCTCTCTCTCTCTCTCTCTCTCTCTCTCTCTCTCTCTCTCTCTCCTGCCCGATCACTCTCCGCGCGCGTGTGCGCACATGCGTACGTGCGTTAGTGCGTGTATGTCTATGTGCATATTCTGTTTGTGTGTGTTCGTGTGCTTGTGTGTGCATGCGTGCGTGTGTGTGTATATCTCTCTGTGTGTATATATATATATATATATATATATATATAATATATATATATATATATAATATATATATATATATATATATATATTATATAGTGTGTGTGTGTGTGTGTGTGTGTGTGTGTGCTTACGCGCGCAGGCACGCACGTAGCACGCACGTGCACGAGACACGTGCGTGTAACCATTCTAAGACACCACTGTCTGATCGTAAGTTTGATATTCGAAGAAACAGAAAGAAAAAGTAATTGGAGCCGCTTATGTAAAACACTTTTTTTCTGGAATAGGGGAGGGAGGGTAGGGAAGGGGGTATCAGAATCTGAGTGGATCAGTGGTTAATGATAATAATAATAATAGTAATAAATGGAATTTATATAGCGCTACATCTTTCAAAAAACAAGTCAAAGCTCTTCCATTCAACCCACTCCTACACTTTTGCTTGTAGCGGGAATACCCCTGTCAGGAAAGAGAGAAGTCGAGGGTTCCATTCCTGACTCAAGAGGGATTCAATCCTCCCTCCCCCCCTCCCCAACCCCCTCCTCCTTTCGCACAACCATTAGACAACGATTCGTGGCCTGTACACTAGTCTTTTGGATGAGACCACCAAAAAAATCACCAAACAAAACAACCGAAGCAATATCTCCCCTGCAGCCAAGAAAGGCGTAGCATGTATAAGAGAACTAGCCTGTGCCTGCACTACAGGTGTATGGCAATGCTAGGGTGTCCTCTGGAACAGCAAGAACATCGCCATCTGCTTCAAGATCAAACTATCTTCATAATCATGTCAATTTTGTACTATTAAACTGGATCATAATGCAAACATGAAAAAGTGATCAGAATGGAGATGAGGTGGTTTTCGCTAACCCTCCTCCTGTATCCTCATGACAGACGATCCACGAACCACTAGTTGAGAAGTGAAGGCCAAAATAAAAAAAACCGCCATTAGGAGCCTATGTAAAGACTTTTCTGGAACTCAGCAGAGTAAGGCAAGGGGCTCAAAGACTGGATCAGTTTAATGAATAAACTAATAGTCACTACATTATGTGAATTTTTTTCTGACTCAAACAGCAAATTTCATGAAAGCACTCATGCTTGTAAAACCTGAGAGAGGTGGGTATCCATACCTGACTCACAGGGGATCAACACTCACTACCTACACAACTACACACACTACATACACACGCACTAACCATACACAACACTACCTACACTACCTCACAAACTACACACAAAACACTACACTACAAAACACTAACTAATCACACACATACTAAGCACTACAACAACACTACACTACACTACACTACAACTACACTACACTACATACACACACATCACTACACTACACAACACTAACTACCACAACACCACACTTTACTACACTACACTATACTACACAACACTAACTTACAGCTACACTGACTACAACACACTGCACTAACTACCTACACTACACTACACAGCACTACACACACTACACTACACTACAACTAACACAGCACAACACTACACTAACAACACTAACACATACACCACACTATACTACACTACACTAATACTACACAACATAAACATTACACTACACTAGACCATACACTACACTGCACTGCACAACACTACACTACAGACTAGCATACAGAAACACTACACTGCACTACACTACACTGCACTACGCTTCTCTACCACACTAACACTCACAGCACTAGCACTACACTACACTAACTACCACACTACATAGCACTACTAGCACTACACTAACTACCAACACTACACTACACAAACATTCACTGCACTAACACTACACTACACAGCACTATATCACTAAACCCACACTAGCACTGTACTACACTACACTACACTAACCCACTACATACACTACACTACACTGCACTGCACTACACTAACACATACATACATTCACTACACTACACTACACTCAACTGCACTTACACTAACCCACACTGCATGCACTCACTACACTAACCACACTACACTACCTACACTCACTACACTGCACTACACTACACTACACTACAACACTACTACACTAACACAACACTACACATACTACACTCACACTGCACTACACTAACTCACTACACTACACATACACATCACTAAACACTTACACATACACTACATACAAACTACACTAACAACAATAACTACACTAACTAACTACCTACACTACACTAACCCACACTACACTACAACTACTCACTAACACAACACTACACTAACACTAACCCACACTACACTGCACTACACTACACTACACTAAACCACACACTACACTGCACTGCACTCACTACATACACTACACTACCCACACTATGCACTCATACAAACACACACTACTACACTGCACTACACTACACTACACTATACTACACACTGCACTGCACTAGCACTGCACTGCACTACACTACACTACACTACACTACACTAACCCACACTGCACTGCACTACACTACACTACACTACACTAACTACTACACAATACACTACACTACACTCACACTACACTACACTACACTGCACTACTACTACACTACACTAACCCACACTCACTCACTACACTACACTACACTACACTAACCCACACTGCCACTATGCACTACACTACACTACACTAACCACACTCACACTACACTACACTGCACTACACTAATACCAACTACACTGCACACATAACTACACTAACCACACTGCACTGCACTACACTACACTCACTACACTACACTAACACTAACAACTACACTCTACACTACACTACACTACACCTACACTACCTACACTACACTACACTAACCACACCTGCACTCACTACACTACACTACACCTACATACATAACACTACACTACCACTACACTACCCTACACTACACTACACTAACACACTAACCCACACTGCACTGCACTGCACTACAACTACACTACACTACACTACCACTACACTAACACTACCCACACTCTACACTACACTACACTACACTGCACTGCACTAACTACCTACACACTACACTACCTACACTAATACACACCACACTGCACTGCAACTCACTACACTACACTACACTACACTACACTACACTACACTCACTGCATACATACACTACACTACACAAACAACTACCACTCACTACTACACTACACTACACTACACTACACTAAACACTACACTACACTACACTACACTACACTCATACACTACACTCACTACACTACACTCACTCCTACACTCACTACACTACATACACTACACTTCAATGCACTACACTACACTAACCCACACTGCACTGCACTGCACTACACTACACTACACTACACTACACTACACTACATACACTACACTACAACTACACTACACTACACTAGCACTACACTACACTACACTAACCCACACTGCACTGCTCTGCACTACACTACAATGCATTGTACTAGACTACACTACATTGCAATGTACTGCACTACACTACAGTATATTACACTACAATTCACTACACTACACTACCACAACATCACACTACATTACACTATACTACACTACACCACACCACACCACACTACACCACTCCACACCACACCACACTACACTACACCACACTACACTACACTACACTACACCACACTATAAGGCAATACAAAATAGAACAACCCAATATCAATCAATTCAAATCAATGCAAACACAACACAATCTAATTCTCTGCTCGGCACTGCAACGCTATACCTTGCCATGCCATGCTATACAAAAGCAAACAAAACAATACCATACAACACAATACAATACAATACAAAAATTGAACACAAAATCTGATGTTTATTATCTTTTTTGCCAGGGTACTACGGATCCAAATACAGCGATTTTCGTTGTGCAAAAGTTCCATTGTATTCTGAAGTGTATCGGTTCGTGGCATTTTGGAAAGTACTCCGTGTGCAACGTCTTCGTGTCTTTTTCTTCAATTCAAGGGGGCACAGTGAACGTGTTAGAGGGTAGATAACCTTTGTGTGTGTGTAGGTGGGTAGGTAGGTAGGTATAGGTGTGTGCATGCGTGTAGGTGTGTGTAGGGTAAGTGTGTGTGTGAAGGTGTGTGTGTGTGTGTAGTGGTGGGGGTAGGTAGGTAGGTATAGGTGTGTGCATGTATGTAGGTTTGTGTAGGGTAAGTGTGTGTGTGTGTAGGTGTGTGTGTGTGTAGGTGGGTGGGTAGGTAGGTAGGTATAGGTGTGTGCATGTATGTAGGTTTGTGTAGGGTAAGTGTGTGTGTGTAGGTGTGTGTGTGTAGGTGGGTAGGTAGGTAGATAGGTAGGTATAGGTGTGTGCATGTGTGTAGGTTTGTGTAGGGTAAGTGTGTGTGTGTGTAGGTGTGTGTGTATGTAGGTGGGTAGGTAGGTAGGTATAGGTGTGTGCATGTATGATGTAGGTTTGTGTAGGGTAAGTGTGTGTGTAGGTGTGTGTGTGTAGGTAGGTAGGTAGGTAGGTATAGGTGTGTGCATGTGTGTAGGTGTGTGTAGGGTAAGTGTGTGTGTATGTGTAGGTGGGTAGGTAGGTAGGTAAGTATAGGTGTGTGCATGTATGTAGGTTTGTGTAGGGTAAGTGTGTGTGTAGGTGTGTGTGTGTAGGTAGGTAGGTAGGTAGGTATAGGTGTGTGGATGTATGTAGGTTTGTGTAGGGTAAGTGTGTGTGTGTGTGTGTGTGTGTGTAGGTAGGTAGGTAGGTAGGTATAGGTGTGTGGATGTATGTAGGTTTGTGTAGGCTAAGTGTGTGTGTGTGTGTAGGTGTGTGTGTGTAGGTGGGTAGGTAGGTAGATTTAGGTGTGTGCATGTATGTAGGTTTGTGTAGGCTAAGTGTGTGTGTGTGTGTGTGTAGGTGGGTAGGTAGATAGGTAGGTATAGGTGTGTGCATGTGTCTATGTGTATGGTGTGTGTCTGTGTATGTGTGTCTTGTGTGTAGGGGTGTGTGTGTAAGTGTGATTCAGATTGAGATTCAGAGAGAGATTCAGATTATTTTATTGCCATTTAAATCATGTAGACTTATTTGACACAACAAAAACATCAACTATAATTATTATCTATTTTGGCTAAAAGTGATGTACACTAAAAACATGTGTGCGCGTTTCTGGTTGTGTAATGTGTGTGTGTGTGCTCCTGTGTGCACATGGGCACAAACGGATGGTCGCAGTTATTTACACCAAAACAACAACAACAACAACACACACACACACACACTAAAAACTCGGCAGATGTTCTCCCAGAAGAGAGAGAGAGAGAGAGAGAGAGAGAGAGAGAGAGAGAGAGAGAGAGAGAGAGAGAGAGAGAGAGAGAGAGACAGAGACAGAGACAGAGACAGACAGACAGACAGGGACAGAGAGACAGACAGACATACAGACAGAGACAGACAGAAACACAGAGACACAGACGGACGGACGGACGGATGGACAGGCTCAGTGCGAGACAGACACAGAGACAAAGAGAGAGAGACAGAGACACAGATGGAGACAGACAGAGAGCTTGGCTAGGGGAGGAGGGTGGTGGTGGTGGTGGTACCAGGTGGAGGCGGAGGATCTCTTTAAGCTTCGTGCTTATACCTCGCCGCCTCTGTTTAGCTCCCTGCGCATCATGATCGTTTCCATCTACAAATGTCACGCTAAAGTGGACTTTAGATTGTCCTCGCTCTCATCTCCCCCCCCCCCCCCCCCCCCCGCTTCTCTCTCTCTCTCTTCCTCCCTCACTCCCTCCCCCCTTCTCTCTCTGAGAGAGATTCTTATATGTTTGGCGATATAAAAGAATATAAAAAAACATATAACTCGCGCATGTGTGTGTGTGTTGTGTGTGTTGTGTGTGTTGTGTGTGCGTGTGTGTGTTGTGTGTGTTGTGTGTGCGTGTGTGTTTATGGGTGTGTGTGTGTGTTGTGTGCGTGTGTGTGTTGTGTGTGCGTGTGTGTGGTGGGTGTGTGTGTGTGTGTATGGGTGCGTGCGCGTGTGTATGTGTATGTGTATGTGTGTGTGTGTGTGTGTGTGTAGAAACTTGTCTGAAGTCGAGTAGAAAGTATAATTCTGTATAAACAAGAGAGAGTGGAGAGCGACCATCACTGTCTGGGTTCGCCTCTTCTCTCGTTACAAATAGTCTTTCCTCTTTGTTCAATTTTAGGTTTCTATTTCCCTATATAAGGTGCAATCCTTGTGTTTTTGAGAACTTAAGTCATTTGAGTTTAGTAAGTTAAAAAAATAACAAGGACGATTTTTAACTTATTTTGATTTTTTTTTAGCTTGTTTTGTACACCTGTTTATAGCTGTCTTAATCATTGTCTGACTCACACAACCAAACACACACACACACACTCTCTCTCTCCCTCTCTCCCTCCCTCTCTCTCACTCACACACACTCCCCCTACACATTTTCTTTCCTCTATCTATCTATCATATCTATCTATCTATCTATCTATCTATCTATCTATCTATCTATCTATCTACTATCTATCTATCTATCTATCTATCTACCTATCTATCTATCTATCTATCTATCTATCTATCTGTCTATCTATCTATCTATCTTTCTATCTATCTTCTATATCTCTCTTCTCTCCCCCCCCCCCTCTCTCTCTCACTCACACACACACACGCGCGCGCGCGACCGCGCCATCACTCCCTTCTACACACACATACACGACCCCCACCACCACCACCAACGACAATAACAGCAAGAGTAACAACCAAAAACTTCAACAAGAGCGAAACGAACAAACCAGAAAAAGACTACGCATTGTTTTGCCGAAGAAAAAAACACAAATCTAGCGCACGTAAAAAAACCCACGGCAACAAGAGAGTTGTCCCTGGCAAAATTCTTAGAAAAAAGCCACTCTGATAGGGAAACAAATACAGCTGCAGAAAAAAAAAAAGGGTGAAAGGGTGAAAGGGTGGCGCAGCGCTAAGTGGCGACGCGTTCTCCCGCTCTCCCCGGGGAGAGCAGCCCAAATTTCACGGAGATAAATCTGCCGTGACTTAAAGTGGTATGAAATAAAATCTGAGCGCTTTGATTTGTTGCTTTACAAGATTCAGCGCTATATAAATTCCATACATTATTATTATTATTATTATTATTATTAAATCCAGACACAAATTGGAAAGAAGAAAGACAAAAATTATATACCTCCCCCCACCGCCCACCATGTTTAATTCACGTGAACATATTGGGCTTTGCCTCTGAATCTTCTCTTCTCTTTTGAATTTGGAATCAAACTTCAATCGGTTCTGGCAACGTCCAAATATTCTTCTTCCACTAAATGTGCATTGTTTCGCTTCTCCTAAACGAATGACGGCAGTTAAAATGTTTGTTTTCTTTGACGTTTCTCCAGTAATGCCCCCCCCCCCCCCCATCCCCACACACACACACCCCCGCAAGAACCGTTCGATTTTCTTGACATAAAGAGTGTAATATGTTTGTTGACAAAGTTTCAGGTGCTGATATGTTTGATTGTTTGTTTGTTTCTTTGTTTTTGAATCATTACAAAATGGAATTGTCTGTAGAAACCTAATGCAAATATTGTTAACATTTTATATGGATTTCCTATGGTCTTTCCTTCACTTTCGTTCTTTCGTTCTTTCTTTATTTCATTTTTTTTAGGAAGGGTGTGTGTATGGGTGGTGGGGGTGGTGGCTGTAATTCAGGATTTGTAGCTCTGTGTTTTATTCCTTAACTTTCAGTACAAGACCAGTGATCTCTTGTTGAAAAAAGCCTCTCAGTACGTCTGTTTGTTTGCCTGTCTGTCTGTTTTCCTGTCTGTCTGCCTGTCTGCCTGTCAGTCCGTCAGTCAGTCAGTCTGTCTGTCTGTCTGTCTGTCTGTCTGTTTCTCTCTATTTCATTATCATATAATGTATCCCTAAGGGCGGGGACTGGCTGTAAAAAAAGCAAATGGATACTTATTCATTACCCTCGAAATAAAAGAATTTGTCATTGTCATTGTCCCTCTTTCTCCCTCCCTCCCTCTCTCTTTCATACACCCCTCTTTTTCTCTCCCCCTACCTCTGTCCCCCTCCCTCCCCTTCTCTCCCTCCCTTCCCCTATCTCTGTCCCCCCTCCCTCCACCTCTCTCTCCCTCCCTCCCCCTATCTCTGTCCCCCCTCCCTCCCCCTCTCTCCCTCCCTCCCCTCTCTCCCTCCCTCTATCTCTGCTTCCCCCCTCCCTCCCCTCTCTCCCTCCCTCTATCTCTGTCCCCCCTCCCTCTCCTCTCAGTCTTTATATCTGTTTTGAAAGAACCCCCCCCCCCCCCCCCCCCCCCGCATGTCGGGTACCGGTGTTATCATAATTATACCACATGTCTTATACTAAAGGCTCAACCCCTACACTACTGCCCCTTTTCTCTTCTCCACAAAACACGACACGAAATGCAATCAAAATAAAATGCCCCCCCCCCTCTGTGTGTGTGTGTGTTTCTCTGTCTCTGTCTCTCTGTCTCTCTCTCTGTCTCTCTCTCTCTCTCTATCTCTCTGCCTGCCTGCCTGCCTGTATGTCTCTCTGTACACACATGCACGCACACTCACGCACGCACACACATACACACACACGCACACACACACACACACACACACACACACACACACACACACACACACACACCAGCACGCATACACACATGGGTGACAATCTCTTTCTTTTGTTTATAATATCGGTTATTATTATTATTATATCATGATCATCATTATTATTATTTCAATCATCATCATCAGCGCGCGTGGGTGTGCGTGTATGTATGCGTATGTGCGTGCGTACGTAGGTGTGTGAGTGGTTGAGTGCGCGCGCGTGCGTGCGTGTGTGTTTGTGTGTGTGTGTTTGTGTGTGTGAAGTGTTTGTGTGTCTGTGTGTCTGTATGTCTCTGTATCTCTGTGTGTGCTTGCGTGATTATTTGAAAACATGCACGCGTGTGGGTTTACATTACATTTTCTTGCAGATTCCCTTTGAGGAAAGGGGAAAAGAAAGGAGAGACAGAAGAAAAAGAAAAGAAAAAGTACAGCAATCGCTCTCAATCTCTATATCGTAACGTTTTATTTTATTCAATTTAAAAAAAAATCCTATTCCCTAAAAACAACCGGCATTACTTTCGGACGCAAAAATGCTGAAATGAACACCATATGAGATGATCTTATTCATGTCATTTTTTTCTGTTTCCAATAACTTATGTGTAATGCAAACTGCTGAAATGAACACTATATGACATGATCTTATTCATGTCTTTTTTTTTGTCCGTTTCTAATAGCTTATGGATCTTATGTTTTACACTTGTGTTTAACACTGTTTTACTGGATTCCATCCCCCCCACCACACACACACACACATACACAGAGAATCAGATCTTTCTCTCGTGTGTTTATTTATTCTTTCTCATTAATTTGTTGGGTTTCGTTTTTTTGTTGGTAGTTCTTTGCCATTTTCTCTTTTTTTGTTTTTGATGCGCTCTCTCTCTCTCTCTCTCCTCTCTCTCTCTCTCTCTCTCTCTCTCTCTCTCTCCTCTCTCTCTCTCTCTCTCTCTCTCTCTCTCTCCCTGAGATTATGCGCAGTCTTCCTTTATATTTGTGTAAAGCCTTTAGAATAAGAGATATCTTGGTTTCTTAAGTCATATTTTTTGGAACTGATTTTTATTGTGGTAGTTGTGGGTATACATTAACATTTTGGTTTTTTGTGTTACTTATTTTTCTCACTAAAATACTAAGCAGTTTGGCAACCCCCTTTCATGTATGGGCCAATGGCCTTTTTGTGAATAAATCTTCTGAGTTCTCTCTCTCTCTCTCTCTCTCTCTCCTCTCTCTCTCTCTTCTCTCTCTCTCTCTCTCTTCTCTCTCTTTTCCTGTGTGTGTGTGTGTGTGTGTGTGTGTGTGTGTAGGCTTGCGTGTGTGTGATGTATAACTTCTTGCTTCTTCCTTGGCAGTAGAGACAGAGACAGACAGACACACAAGCAAAGACAGAGAGAAATAGACAGACAGAGAGACAGATAGAGAGAGACAGAGAGACAGAGACAGAGAGAGAATTTTAACCTTTTTTAATGGATGGATTAATGAAAATGGCAAATATGTCGTTTATTCAATATACTATCTGGCAGCAAAATATGACTTCACACACACACACACTACACACACACACACACACACACACACACACACACACACACACACACACACACACACACACACACACATTATTCTCCTACTCCTCTATATCACTCACTAACACAGTTCTTAATACGAGATAAAGCAGCACATTGGAAGGGAGACAAAGAACACCGAAGTCCCCTTACAAATAAGCCCAATTTTGTCCTATCTATTTTCTCTGTTCACTTCATCCCCCACGCCTAGCTCTTTATCCTTGATCTGTAAGTTTGACCTTGAACAATATTATTATCATGGCCAAGTTTGACCAAAAAAAGCGTAAACAAAACAAAAATCATGATTAACTTGGTCATCGTCATGACTTAGTTGTGTGTCTCCTCTGTGTGTGTGTGTGTGTGTGTGTTTGTGTGTGTGTGTGTGTGTGTGTGTGTGTGTTCTGTCTGTATGGCTTTGTGTGTGTGTGTGTTTCTGTCTGTGCCCTGTGTGTGTGTTTGTGTATGTTTGTGAATGAGGGTGTTTGTGTATATGTGTGTTTGTGTTTCAGTATGGGCTTTGCGTGTGTGTGTGTGTGTGTGTGTGTGTGTGTGTGGTTGTGTGTGCATGTGTATGTGTGTGCGTTTCTGTCTGTGCTCTCTCTGTGTGTGCGAGCATGCGCGCACCCGCGCGCGTGTGTGTGTGAACAAACGGTCGGACTAATGAGGCCTTGGTAATGCACACCTACAGAGACCTACCACGTAATGCACATCACCACTTAACGTAACAAGGAGAACTATGCTGACCCTGACCTATAGGCCGTAGCAGGGCCTACTAGCAATGACGCCCGCTCAGCCTAACAGTCCCATTATCTGTACCAATCATCATTAACTGAGGCTGAGGTGTTATGGGGACGGGATAGCTCAGTGGTCGGAGCACTCGCTTTACCCCCGGCCAAGGTTAAGCAGCGGTTACCAGTTGGATGGGTGACCGTTTGCGCGCCTTGGCTTCAGTACAGTCCCCCAGTTCACTGTAAATGGGTACCTGCCCTCTTTAGGGTCAGGGAAGGTAACGCAGCGAGGGAGAGGAGATGGGCGTCGCCCTCAATACGCTGGCCCCTGGAGAAGTTGAGGTCTCTGACGCCTCGCTCCCCTACGACCTTGGGACACCTGTACCTTTTTAATGAGGTATAACATACATATTGTTTAAGAGAGACTATGCAAAATCAAATTACACGCCGGGTTGTGGGATGGCTTAGTGGTTAAAACGCCGATCTTGCGACGGGACTGCCCAGGTTCGAGCCCTCCCCCCCCCCCCCCCCCCAATACAAGGGGATTTTTTTGTTTTTATCCTGGAGTTGGTATTACTACTGACTCCACACGAAAGCACACAGACCATAAACCCGTACCCGCACAGGATAAACCCGTCCAGCTTTTAAGAAGAGTAGGCCGTTTCGTGCCGG
Organism: Rapana venosa; assembly: GCA_028751875.1. Classification (NCBI taxonomy): domain Eukaryota; kingdom Metazoa; phylum Mollusca; class Gastropoda; order Neogastropoda; family Muricidae; genus Rapana; species Rapana venosa. The sequence goes on from CM054155.1 coordinate 46,309,828, forward strand.
TAAGAACGATTGGCAATATTTAAAAAGGAAAGCAAAAGCATGTACACCGGTGTCATGTTTAGATATCATGTCCGAAGTCGGTATGCGGGTACCTTAACTGGTGGGTATACCGTTGCGTACCGCGAACATCTCACCAGCTGGGAACCTCGGAGTTGTTTAGCCGAGGAGCGAAAAAACCCATACGTATCCCACAGCAAACCTGAGATCTGTGGTGGGTTTGTTTTTGATCACGAAATGTCCCTACTAAAACAAGAAAAATCGTGAGATAGTTCCATTTCTCGGCCTTTTTTCAACTCCTATCGAACTATTCATACTGTTTTGTCAGCTAATGATTTGTAAAATCGCGAATGACTATTCATTTAGTGTCAAAACTCGTATTGCTGTCGTTGCGCGTTCCCCAGCTTAACATTGTGGGGATCATCCAAAATAACTGTCATGCCTTCTTGACTGGTTCATCCCATCTCTATCTATATCGAAATGGCCTGGATGGTTAGAGCGTTGCGCATTGCGCTCGTGATATGCTGACCCGGGTTCAAATCCCGTTCAAGAGGATATTTTTTCCCTGGAGTTAACATCAGTGCCGACTCCACTCCCCCACTAAAGTCCGGATGAGACTATAAACCGAGGTCCAGTGTGCGAACGCACGCAGAACATCTTGCGAACACTTTAAAACCTGTTCCACTTTTCGAAAAAGTAGGCCATAGTGTGCCGGTGAGAAAAGATGACGAAATTTACAAGACTGTATATACACGGGGACTAGCTGTAAAACAACACATGAGTGCTTAGTCTTTTAACCTCGAAATAAAAGAAAAAATAATTAAACAATTATGTAATGTTGATATGTCTTAAAACCTGTTTTGCTGTCATACTGTGACAATAAATCTGTTATCAAGTAACATCTACTTCCCAAACGAAACATCTTTCCCACAATTCTGAATCCAAACGCTAACCTTATTGGTGCAGAAATGAGCGCACAGGAGAAAAGATAACTATGATTTTTCTTGTACGAAATAGATGAAGTGTCGATCTGTGATTCATTAGAGGGTTTTCTGGCTTGTTTCTGTCATCTTTTGCACCAATGGCTTAATTCCCTCCACAAATTTTTCGAGTATAGCAGAAGTTAGGAGTGACGAAAATATAATGGTGTGTGTGTGTGTGTTGTGTGTGTGTGTGTGTGTGTGTTGTGTGTGTGTGTGAGGTGTGTGTTGTGTGTGTTGAGGGGGATGGGTGGGTTGGGTGTGCACATAGCTAATTATCCGCATTAAACAACTATAAGAAACACAAAAAACCATAAAGAAAAAAGTTGCAAGGGGAAAAACAGCTAAACACAACTTTGCAATTCATACAACTAGTAAAACATCGTTAAACTATAACAATCTGATAATAGGACTGTGACTTAAACACAATACAATTTTCTTCATTAATGGAATGTCTTTTAGAATTTTCTCTATGCAACACACTGTGAACATAGGTAAATAGTTTTTCAAATCTCTGCATTCTAAAAGAATGTGAGCAATGGTAATATTTTTGCCACAGATACATGTTGCTTTTTTATTGTTGAAAACTTGGTTCTTAAAGCATGAGCTTAAACCTGTAGATAACATACAGCATTTCTATATTCATGTGAGTTACGGCATTTGATCTTATCAAAAGATAATACATGGGTTACATCCTCATTCCAGGGAGAACCGATATCTTGAAGTTTCTTTTTAAAATGTTTCCAACATGCATTATGTAACATGCTATAGCCCTCATCTATGGATAAGGGGGCATTTATGCTGCAGGACCCATTGGTATGCTTAGCTCCATATCTTGCTATTTTGTCCACTTTTTCATTAAAGAAGATACCACAATGCGAAGGAATCCAGCAAAAAGTAACACTAGCATCTCGTAACAACATCAGAAAATGAATAAGATGTCTAATTTCACTTACGAGATAATGTCTCACTTTCGAACTGGAATTTTTTAGAGCGAGTAGAACCGACTTGGAATCACACAGAAAAGCATCTGAAATATATATTTAGGAAAATCTAGAATATAATAAAGCCATCAAAATGGCCGATAATTCAGCTGTAAATATAAATCTATTTTTCCCAACATGAAATGATCTCTCTACTTTCAATGATGGGATAACAAAAGCTGCACCCGCCTCATTGTTGCTCAAAAGGGAACCGTCAGTGTAGATTTTTAAATGATCTGGGTATGTAGTTTGTAGATATTCTTTTACTGACGAGCTAAGAATATTTTCGTTATGTTTTTTGGTTTAAGAAGTATAATTTCTGTCAAAATTAGCTCTATGAAGCTCCCATGGAGGACAAGGCGAGAGTTTAATCTTTGCTTTAGTTGTTTTTGTAGGACATATTTCTGCCTTATCAAATAGCTGAGAAGTATAGGTTCTAGCTGTGGTAACTGAACGAATAGTATGTGCTCTTTTAGGAAAGTTTACATCAGATCTTACACTAATTCGTTGTCCACATTGGTTTCTTGTGTTAAACAACGAAAGAGATATTTAATCACGGCCAGTTGTGGATAATTGTCTAATGGCTAAATACCCATCTCTTTATAAGTACCCATGGATGATGCATGAAAAGGTACACCCAAAGCTAGTCGAAAAGCCTTGCAGTCTATTCTTGTCATTGTTTGTAATAAAGACTTTGGAGCACTGAA
>CM054155.1:46322494-46324994 GCA_028751875.1 Rapana venosa
AGCATTGGCAAGTTTTTACATTAGATGAATCTGTCGTCTAATGAAACTAACAGTGTGTTACGTGCCTGCTTTTAGTTAGCGACTGGGGATATATATATATATTTCTAGTAACCTTTCCCTTGAAGGATGAAGAGTGCGATAAGGTTTACTGGATACTGTAAAGCTGCTAGATACGTGGGAGTGGTCCATCAACAAAGCAACAGAAAAGAAGCTCAGTCTTGTGCCCGCAACGGAATTTAACATAAAGCCAGTAAACAGTTTTGAGCAACAGAGCATTTTCCTGCACGCTTTTGTTTGTTTTCAAACCAAGCCTGGAAGACCGCCCTAGGCCTCGTTTTTAACCTTAGGCCCGTTTTTAACCTAAATATCTGTTTAACTGAAAAGCCAGTCAAATCGGATATCGATTTGTCTAAACTGGAAATAACAAGGGCACGAATAGTGCACACAGTGGAATCACAGGAATAAACCTAGTTTGCTGACTTGATGTGTCTTACTTTTTAGGGGGAAAAAGCTGGCTGGCACGAGTAATTTGATTTGAGTGTCTGATCGAATTTGCCACCTGATACTTCACTGAGGCTTAAAGGCAGCACTACATTCACCAAAGTGCTCTGATCTACTGTCAGTCTGTCTGACACTGAAGGGAATTCCAACAGAAATAATTTCATTTATGTCAACATTCATATAAAGAGATGACGGGGTGGGGGTGGGGGGTGGGGGGGTGAGGGAGATGGAAGCAAGCTGAGTTGAATGGTCAAAGTGACTGCATTTTGCAATGATAAATTAAATGGTGGAAGAAAAAACCCCAACAAAATTACCCTTGCTATGTCAGTAGCTTTAAGCGTCGATAAATGCATTTTAGCCGGCTTTACTAATTTTTTAAAATTCATAGTCAATGCAAGAGTCGTTATATGAAAAATCAAAACATAACAATGAAAATGACTGCGCTCACGAATGTTGAATAGGAGCAAGTAGACACCATTACACTTTGGGGATATCTTCAGTATTATCTGCTCTGATTTACATTATTGAATTATGTGATGAACCAGTTTTCAAATAATATCATGGATCAACACTTGTTAAATTTTAACCTGTCACCGAAAAGGAAAGAGGCCAAATATATTTTGTCTCCTGATGCCAGGGCATCTAAGTACAAATAACATCCCCGCCTTCTGGAAATTCTGTGCTAGGAATTCCCTCTTTTCTATCCCTCTCTTTGTTTCTGCCTTGTTCCTTGTCTTCCTGTCACGACAGACGTAAAATATAACGATATTTCCCCACGCCGAAGTCGGACGAGCTGGGCCTGACTTGTCAGGCGCTTAAGAGCAGCGAGGCGCATACTTGTTCATATGAGAGACAACAGCAGTTGCTATCTGAGCGCTCTAAAAAAAGAAGAAGAAGAAGAAGAAGAAGAAAGAAAAAAGAAGAAGAAGAAGAACAAGAGAAGAAGAGAGAGAAGAAGAAGAAGAAGAAGAAGAAAGAAGAATACAGAAGAGTAAACAAATGAGATCAAGAAAAAAAGCAAAAGAAAAAGATGAGCATCCGATAGCATGATGAAGAAGTACTTTACAGATTTACCTGAATAAATGAAGAGAGTAAAAAAATCAAAGTTTGAAGTCAAACTGACGACAATTTGAATAAATAACCCTTCCCTAATTAGCAATAGGTATGTCTATGTATTAGATGGGCATGTTCCTGATGTTTGCAGTGTATGTGAATATTTCGGGCAGGATGTTTTATTCACATGAGTCTGATGTACAGTCAGTGTGCAAGTCCTGAACGCATGTGATCGTGTACAGGAGGATCTGACGACAGAGTTCCCTTCTGATGTCTCAGCAGTAGTAGATCATGTCCTGATGTATTCAGGGCAGTGTGGGCCATGTCCTGATGTATTCAGGCAGTGTGGGCCATGTCCTGATGTATTCAGGCAGTGGGGGTCATGTCCTGATGTATTCAGGCAGTGGGGGCCATGTCCTGATGTATTCAGGCAGTGGGGGTCATGTCCTGATGTTTTTAGGCAGTGTTCCAGACAGACAAGGCAATGAGCATGTACACCATCCGCATTTTAATCAGTACACACACACACACACACACTCTCTCTCTCTCTCTCTCACTCACACACATACATACACACAATCTCTCTCTCTCACACACATCTTAACACTTTCTACACACACAAACACACACAACTACACATACACAAACAAACACAACACACACTCTCTTTCCTCTACGCCACCCACTCTCTCATCTCACTCTCTCTCCACCACACACTCCACACACTCTTCTCTCTTTCACTCATACACACCATCTCCTCACACACACAGCACTCTTCTCTCACACCCCCCCCACTCACTCTCACACCACCTTACTCACTCACACACCACACACACCCTCTCTCTCTCCACTACAGCACCCTCTCCCCACTGTACACATACACAGACACATACACACATACACACACACACTCTCTCTGACAGGCTCACACACACCCCACACCACC
>CM054155.1:46327494-46329994 GCA_028751875.1 Rapana venosa
GAGAAGAAGAAGAAGAAGAAAAGAAGAAGAGGAGGAAGAAGAAGCAAAAGGAGGAAGAGGAGGAGGAGGTGAAGGAGGAGAAGGAGATGAAGGAGAAGCAGAACAACAACAAGAAGAGAAGAAGAAGAAGAAGAAGAAGAAGAAGAAGAAGAACAACAACAAAAACAACAACAACAACGAAAAACAAGAAGAATAGAAGGAGAAAAAGAATAGAAAAAGAGAAGGGAGGAGGAGGAAGAAGAAGAGAAGGAGGAGAAGAACAACAACACGAGAAATAATGAAAATAAGAAAAAGAAAACAAAGAAGACAATAACAACATGAACAAAAGCACAACAGCCACAGCAACAACTATAACACAGCAACAGTAGTAATACCAGCATCACAAAAACAACTAGGAAAATAAAGAGAAGTAGTAGATGAAGAAGAAGAGGAAGAGGAGGAGAAGACAACAAAGAGAGAAAAGAAAAGAATTGTAAGAAGAATCTGAAAAAGAAGACCGAGAAGAAAACACAGACATGAATACAGACAAAGAAAACTGGAAGAAGAAGAGAAGAAGAAAGAAGAAGAGAAGAAGAGAAGAAGAGTGAAGAGAAGAAGAAGAGAATGGAGAGAAGAAGAAGAAGATGTGAAGAAGAAGAAAAAGAAGACTGTGAAGAAGAAGACTGAAAGAAGAAAGAGAAGAAGAAAGAAGAAGAGAGTGAAGAAGAAGAAGAAGAAAAAGAAAGAGAGTGAAGAGAGAGAAGAGAGAGGATGAGGAGGAGGAGAGAGATGAAAAGAAGAGAAGATTAAAAGAAGTAATAAGAAGAAGAAGAAGAAGAACAAGACAAAAGAAGAAAGAAAGAAGAAGAAGAAAAAGAAGAGAAGAAAGAAGGAGGAGGAGAAGAAGAAGAGATGTGAAAAGAGAAGACTTGAAAAGAACTGATGAAGAAGAAACGTGAAAAAAGAAGAGGAAGAAGAAGAAGAAGAAAGAAGAAGAAGAAGAAGAAAGAAGATGAGAAGAAGAAGAAGAATGTGAAAGAAGAAGAACTGTGAAGAAGACTGTGAAGAAGAATGTGAAAGAAGATCTGTGAAGAAGAAGAAATTGTGAAGAAGAAGAAGAAGAAGAAGACAGATGAAGAAGAGAAGACTGTGAGAAGAAGAAAGAAGACTGTGAAGAAGACTGTGAAGAAGAAGATGTGAAAGAAGAAGACTGTGAAGAAGAAAGAAGAAGAGAAGAAGGAAGAAGAAAAGACTGTGAAGAGAAGAAGAAGACTGTGAAGAAGACTGTGAAGAAGAAGAAGAGAAGACTGTGAAGAAGAAGAAGACTGTGAAGAAGAAGAAAAGACTGTGAAGAAGAAGAAGAAGCAGAAGACTGTGAAGAAGAGTGAAGAAGAAGAAGCAGAAGACTGTGAAGAAGAAGAAGACTGTGAAGACTGTGAAGAAGACTGTGAAGAAGAGAAGAAGCAGAAGACTGTGAAGAAGAAGAACAAGACTGTGAAGAAGAAGAAGCAGAAGACTGTGAGAGATAGAAGAAAGAACAGAAGACTGTGAAGAAGAAACTGGAAGAGAAGACTGTGAAGAAGAAGAAGCAGAAGATGAGACAAGTAAGAAGACTGTGAAGAAGAAGAAGAAGAACTGTAAGAACAAGAAGAAAGACTGTGAAGAAGAAGAAGACTGTGAAGAAGAAGAAGCAGAAGACTGTGAAGAAGAAGAAGCAGAAGACTGTGAAGAAGAAGAAGCAGAAGACTGTGAAGAAGACTGTGAAGAAGAAGAAGAAGAATGTGCAGAAGAAGACTGTGAAGAAGAAGACTGTGAAGAAGAAGACTGTGAAGAAGAAGAAGAAGCAACAATAAGTCATAATTCGCATAATGTATCCTACATATGATCCCTACGTAAAGTAACTTCTACGAAAACAACAACGACAACAGCAACAAGAACAGTAACAATCACAACAATAACAAAACTACAACATTATTACCCGTTAGCAAAAACGGGGTACAAAGACAAAGAAAACAAGCTCTTTAATTTTCAGGTAAACAAAAGGAACATCTGTTTTATGTCAATTTCCTCTCTCCAGCTAACAGATGCGACCAACACTTGTGTTACAGTTATCATTGGATGATGGCTCGAGAGAAACCTTTAGAAAGTGTGTGTGTGTGTGTGTGTGTGTGTGTTGTATGTGTGTGTGTGTGTTGTATGTGTGTGTGTGTGTTGTACGTGTGTGTGTTTGTGCGTGCGTGTGTGCGTGTGTGTTAAGAGAGATGGAGAGAGAGGGAGAGAGAGGGAAGGAGGGAGGGGTGAGACACACACACACATACACACACACATACACATGCACACCTCCCCACCCCACACACATAATCACACAGAAACACAGGTGTGCGCGCGCGCGCGTGCGTGTGTGTATATGTGTGTGAGGGAGAGAGAGAGAGAGAGAGAGAGAGAGAGAGAGAGAGAGAGAGAGAGAGAGAGAGAGAGAGAGAGAGGGAGGAGGAGAGAGAGAGAGTGTGTGTGTGTGTGT
>CM054155.1:46334994-46337494 GCA_028751875.1 Rapana venosa
ATTCTTTTATTTCGAGGATAATGGAATAAGCACTCATGTGCTTTTTTCATCCAGTCCCCGTGTGTATGCAGTTTTGTAAATTTTGTTATCCGTTCCCACCCGCACACGATGGCCCACTCTTCCGAAAAGCGGAACGGGTTTTAACGCGTGCGTAAGATGTTCTGCGTGCGGTCGCACACGAGACCTCGGTTTATAGTCTAATCCGAAGAACTTGAAGATGCAGGCAGGCAGTGACACACAAAACAGTGATACCACGTACGTACGTACCTACGTCTTCCTTTCGTTTTCCTTAAGACTTCTCCACATTCCTATACAGACTACAGCTGGTAAAAACCAAAACAAACATTGACCTCACACAGCTATGTAATTCAGGAATCAGACAACGCAGCCTTACAGATACGTGGAACTAGCTTTCCTTATCCCACAATCCCCACCCTCTCTCGCACCTCGCATCCTCCCCCCCTCCCCCAAATCCCCGCCTCCCCATATATCCCCCATGTTCTACTCACCGATGTGTTGTGGTTCCTTCTGTATCTACCGCGTTCGTTCTGTGTTGATTCCTCTGAAGTCAACCCACCAGTGTGGAGGAGGGATCCTGCAAACATAGGCAGTACACAGTGCAGAACTTGTGGACGTATCGTCCGTAGAATCTAATGAAGGATGATGATGTGGACAGAGAGAGAGAGAGAGAGAGAGAGAGAGAGAGAGAGAGAGAGAGAACAGAGAGAGAGAGAGAGAGAACAGAGAGAGAGAGAGACAAACAGAGACAGACAGAAAACACAGAGATAGATAGAGAAAACAGAGAGAGGGGGGGGAGGGAGAGAGAGAGAGAGGGGGAGAAAGAGAGAGAGAATAGAGAGAGAGAGAGAGACAGACAGACAGACAGACAGACAGAAAACAGAGAGAGAGACAGACAGAGACAGACAGAAAACAGAGAGATAGAGACCGACAGGGAAAACAGAGAGAAGAGAGAGAGAGAGAGAGAGAGAGAGAGAGAGAGAGAGAGAGAGAGAGAGAGAGAGAGAGAATGGACAAATTATTTTATTTCGAGGATAATGAATAAGCACCCATGTGCTTTTTCCACCAGTCCCCACCCGTGGGGAGACATCTTGATAATAATCCCAATACTTACGAGAGACAGACAGAGAGAGACAGACAGAGAGACAGTAAGAGAGACACACACAGAGACAGAAAGAAAGACAGATAGAGACAGCCAGCCAGGCAGGCAGAGACAGAGACAGACAGAGACACAGATAGAGAGAGACAGTGTGAGAGAGAGAGACAGAGACGCACACACAGAGAAACAGAGAGAGAGCGAGAGAGAGAGAGAGAGAGAGTGTGTGTGTGTGTGTGTGAGAGAGAGAGATTTGATATGATATTATTAAAAAAGGAGCCTTTAAAAGGCGAAGCGAGTGTGTGTGTGGGAGAGAGAGACAGAGAGAGAGACAGACACACACAGAAACACAGACAGAGACAGAGAAAAGGAGAGAGAGAGAGAAAGCAGATAAAGCAGAGAGAGACAGAGACAGACAGAAAGGCAGAAAGGGATGACTGAAGGTCTTTTTTCTTTCTTTGTATGTTTGCTGTTGGTTTTTTTGTGTTGTTTGAGGAAAGGGGGTGGGGGCGTCAAATGTATTTGGGTAAGGAGATTAATTTCTGAAACAGTTGCCTCCCTTATTGAATGATCTTCTGTACAGCAACAAACTGCTTTCTGTGTTGACTTAAGTTTCTATTGTGCTGCTGATGTAGTTTGTCTCTGTGGAGAGAGAGATAAGAGAGAGAGAGAGAGAAGAGAGAGAGAGAGAGAGAGAGAGAGAGAGAGAGAGAGAGAGAGAGTCTCTGAATTCTGAAATAATTTGATTGCACGTCCACCTTCGGCCACAATACAGTAGTAGAGGGAAAAAGGATAATATCTAATATAACATCACCTCTCTATGTACAAGAGAGAGAGAGAGAGAGAGAGAGAGAGAGAGAGAGAGGAGAGAGAGAGAGAGAACTCTGAAATAGTTTAATAGTACATATGCCTTAGGCCACAATACAACAGCAGGGAGTGATGGGGGGGAAGGGGGGGGGGGAGATGCACAATGGAAGAGAACAATGATTTCACAATACAAATACAATTTTGAATCAGCTGAAAAGTTGCACTTCTATATACGTACACATCTTCCCTTGTCACCAACTTACGGTTATAACTTGGTAACTCTGTACGCTTACTCATTCTATTTCGATCACCATGCATCAGCATAACTTACGAGAGAAGAAATGCGGAAAAGCATCCTGAGAATCATGGCTATGTGTCATGAATCTAACTTACTGTGAACAGTCTAAGACAGCAATGCAATCTTTAATGAGAAAACAAACAGACACACAAACCAAAGGACAAATAACCCTACAGTGCTGTTCAGTATATGAAACGAAACTGATCATTTATTTTAGGATTACAGCATCCTAAATGGTTTGAAACTAGTCAGTAATATGTTGGATAACATAGTCTCCTTCC
>CM054155.1:46344994-46359994 GCA_028751875.1 Rapana venosa
GTCCCATAACCTATGTGGTCGTAGGGGAGCGAGGCGTCAGAGACCTCAGCTTCTCTAGGGACCAGCATATTGAGGGCGACGCCCATCTCCTCTCCTTCGCTGCTTTACCTTCCCTGACCCTAAAGAGGCAGGGGCCCATTTACAGCTGGGTGAACTGGGGACTGTACTGAAGCCAAGGCGCTCAAACGGTCACCTATCCAAATGGTAATCACGCTCGACGCTGCTTAACCTTAGCTGGGGGAAGTGAGTGATCTGACCACTGAGCTATCCCGTCCCGTAGGGACTACAAGAATGCAAACTTAAGATAGTACAAACATCTATATACACTCGGAAATTACACAGAAAAAACGATCGCCGCTGAAGTGTTCAGTTAAAAACAGGGATGTCCAGAGTTCAATGTTCTAACCACCAGGCTACCCCGTCTCTTCGTTGTGTGAAGTGAGGGCTTGTGTCTATAAACAAAACAACAGACCTCTGTCACCCTTAAAGAAAATGTTAACTATACTTGAAGCCAACTGTTCCCTCCTCTTAAATTATCTTCTGCGTTAACTTTCTGGATATTTTTTTTATCATTCCCATCTCTGTAAGATTGAGAGAGAGAGAGAGAGAGAGAGAGAGAGAGAGAGAGAGAGAGAGAGAGAGAGAGAGAGAGAGAGAGAGAGTGGATGGGGATGGGAATGAAAAATAATGTCCAGAAGGTTGACGCAGAAGAGAATTTAAGAGGAGGGAACAGTTGACTTCAAGCGATTATTGAATAATAATGCTTTTGACTTGTTCATTAAGATATCTGATGCAAAAATACAATCCACTATGTTATATGGCGCGGAAATTTGGGGACTGGATGCAGCTGTAACACATTGTGAATCAGTGCACCTCTTTGCTTTTAAAGCAGTTTTTAGGCTTAGATAGACGTACACCTAATGATCTTGTTTGTAGTGAAACTAATCGATACCCTCTCTCTGTTAATGCTGCTGTAAGATGCATTAGATATTGGATTAAGATTCAGCATATGGATGAGTGTAGGTTACCTTTAAGTCTTACAAGATGCTTTATGATCTAGAAGTCAAGGGGAAGAACACCTGGGCTTCACAAATAGTACCCTGTTTATGTGAACTTGGATATGAGTTTGTTTGACTCAATCAAGGTGTCAGAAATTGTAGAGAGTTTATCGTTTTCAGGCAAAGATTAGTTGACTGCCGTTGGCAGCAGTGGAGGGGTCATATACAAAGCAGTGAGAGATTTCAAATGTATAGACAATTTATAGGTTCACATTATGTCAAGCTTTATCTAAAGCTTCATATGGACATACATTTGAAAAGAATTATGTCTAAGTTTAGACTTGGTGTATCAGACATAAATGTTCATAAACTTATATAGAATATGATGATGATGAACTCAGGTTGCTATGCCCATTATGTAAGCAAACAGTGGAAAATGAAGTTCATTTTGTGCTGTGCTGTCCAGTATTAGAAGATGTAAGACATAATTATATTCCGGTAAAATATAGTAGACAGCCTAATTTATTTAGATTCTGTTTACTCATGGCGTCTAGTCACCCTGAGATTGTGCGCAGCCTTGCTTTATATGTGTGTAAAGCCTTTAGAATAAGAGATATCTTGGTTTCTTAAGTCATATGTTTTGTAACTGAATTTTGTTGTGGTGGTGGTTGTGGTTATACAATAACATTTTGTTTTTTGTGCTCTTCGTTATTTTTCTCACTAAAATACTAAGCAGTTCGGCAACCCCCTTCATGTATGGGCCAACGGCCTTTTTGTGAATAAATCTTTCGAGTTCGAGTTCTCTCTCTCTCTCTCTCTCTCTCTCTCTCTCCTCTCTCTCTCTCTCTCTCTCTCTCTCTCTCTCTCTCTCTCTCTCTCTCTCTCTCTCTCTCTCTCTCTCTCTCTCTTTATTTCTTTCTTTCTTTCTTTCTTTGGAAAATAAAACTACATTAACCCAACAGACACATATTGTTTTAGAGCTGCCATTACACAAGCTAGGTTAAATGCTTTACCACTCAATAACAATATTCGCAGATAAAGTGCCGACGATCAAGACAAAATTATGCCCTTTCTGTAAAACAAAACTAGACTATGAAACCCATCTTTGTTTCCAATGCTCGATGTACTCCGATTTAAAGGATAAGTTTTGAACTGAATGTATCAATATACCACTATTAGAGCTAATCAAACTAATCAAATAGAGAACACAGTTAATATCTGTCTGTCTGTCAATATATCTATCTATCTATCTATATCTATCTATCTATCTATCTATATCCAGTTACATATTTCATTCCATTAATAAAAGGAAGAAATTGCTGTGTTATATAAGATGACTCAATTAATGAACGTGTTAAAAATGATATGTGTTTACAAATATTGCTTCTATCAACCTAAACTGAAATATTACATTTTGACTTAAACCGATTTTGATGTATACTAGTAACAATATCAATGCAGTCTAGTACCAATGTTTATCAAGTTCAAACAGTGTCTAATACATGGTCATTGCGATCATAATTCACAACGAATCAGTTGTTGTCATTTCCGGGGGTTTTTTTTTCATGTTCCATCATTTTTTTTTTACACACCAGTATGCCGATTCTCCTCCTTTTCCAGAACTCTGTGTGTTGTGGCCTAAGGCCAATGTACATAATAATTATTAAGCCTGAGTTTAGAAAGTTCTCTCTCTCTCTCTCTCTCTCTCTCTCTCTCTCTCTCTCTCTGTCTCTCTCTCTCTGTATGTCTGTATCTTTCTGCGTTTCTTTTGCTGTGATACGCACGCGCGCGCGCGTGTGTATGTGCGTGTGTGCGCGTGTCTGTCTGTGTGTGTTTTGCGTATGTAGGTATGTGTGCGTATGTGTGTTGTGTGCGTGCGTGCGTGCTTGCGCGCGAATACACACACACATACACACCCACGTGCGCGCGTCCTACCACCTTTAATCCTTTTAGAGCTGTCGGCCGGAGGTTCGCACCAACACTGAATTTTCCTTTGAAAAAAAAAAACCCACACACCCAAACCCTACGATGTCGCTTTTTGTAATCATTGTTAGTATTAGCCCGTCCCCGCTGACGGCTGGAACTAGCGAGGGGGCAGGTGGAGGAGGAGGATGGGGGAGGGGATGCTGAAGAAATTTGATGATGTTGTTGACAGTACTGTACCAGTCAGTGCCGACTTAACAGACTACCTAAGGTTGTTTAGGTTGGACAGTTTGTGTGTGTGTGTGTGTGTGTGTGTGTGTGGTGTGGTTTTGGGTTGGTCTTTTGTTGTCTTTTTCTCTTCTCCTACTTCTTGTTTTTCTAGCTGTGTTCTTGGGGTTTCTTTTTGTTTAATCTCCTCCTCTTTTTCTTCTTCTTCTTCTTCTTCTTCTTCTTCTTCTTCTTCTTCTCTCTCTCACTCTCTCCTCCTCTTCTTCTTCTTTAGCATCATCATCTTCGTCTTGTTGGTCTTCGTTTTCTTCTTTTTTACCATCATCATCTTGATAAATAGTCATCAACATTCTCATCATCTTTATCATCTTTTTACTCTCCTTTTTCTTTGTCTTTTTTCATCTTCATCAATGACACCATCATCTTCATCATCTTGTTTTTCTTGTTTTCCTTACCCTTCATCATCATCATCATCATCATCATCTTTTTCTTTCTTTCTTTCTTTCTTTCTTTCTTTCCTTCCTTCCTTCCTTCCTTCCTTCCTCCTCTTCCCTCTCCTCCTTCTCCTTCTTCCTCCTCCTCTTCTTCCTTCTTTTACCTTGTTTTTTGACTGATCGCTTTTTTTAAAGTCAAGGCGCGCGTGGGACATCGACAGGTCTGCCTATCCTCCAAAATCAACTAGGTTAAACAATCTGCAGATCTGCCATTGCCCTCAATCCACCGATGTTTTTTTTTTTAAATTACACAGAAGATTAGAAATAAGAGAGGCACTGACTAAACAATTTCTTAACCGGCACAAACAATGACAGGGGGAGACAGTGTGAAACCAGACCAAGCCCAGCATGCATTCAACGCTTTTTCTAGGCGCATTGGGTTATGCAATTGATTGTGAATCCAATGAACGAATCTCTTGCAGATGTGGTGTGGTGTAGCGCCTGAGACGTCGGCGGTCTACAAAGGTAAGCTAGCTACCTAGAAAGCGAGAAGTGCGGGGTTCGATGCTACGTTTGAGCCCAAACTTTACCCACTAGACCTTGAGTGATGGTCTGGGTGCTAGTTTTTCCAGGTGAGACATTAAAAATGAGGTCCCGTGTACGTACAACACGCGTTCGGCACACGTAAAATAACCTACGGCAAGAAGAGAGTTTGTCCCTAGTAAAACTCTGCTTTAAAAAAAGTGTACTCTAACATGGAAGCAAAAAATGTGCTAAAAGGGAAAAAAAGGAAAAGAATGGGTGGCGCTGATCTTGTGGCGATGCGCTCTTCCCGGGGACAGCAGACCGTAGCTCACAGAGAGAAATCTGCCGCGACTGATAGTGGTAAAACACACCAAAGTAAGTCTCTGGTACGTTCAGCGATCCCCGCGCAGCGAGTCTTTCAGAGAACAGACTACAAAGAAACGCACAGCCAAACAACAATCTTCAACCCCATGGCTCCGTCCATGAAGTCGAGGGTTCGAATCTCGGCGGCGTCTGGTGAATTAAGGGTGAGGATGTTTACTATCTCCCAGGTCAACTTCAAGTGCAGACCTGCCAGTGCTTTAATTCCTTTCGTGTATATACAGATGCAGAGGATCAAATAAAGCACGTTAAAGGTCCCGTAATTCATGTCAGCGTTGGGTGGGGAACATACACAGCATACATTCCAGAAGTCGGAGTGCGGCTATCTTCATGATAGGTAAAAATGGTGGCATACGCAACATTTCTCTATGGGTGAACCTTACAGCTGTAGCCGAGGAACGAAAACAAAAGAAAACAAAACAACAACAAACTAAACAAAATAATAACAAAAACACAAATAAAAACAACAAGAAGCAAAGAAGAAAAATATAGACTAAAACAGAGTTTAACCGAATGACAGCTTATTTCTCTATGTTCCAAGTGCTCTTGTGTGAGGATTTTTTGTTTGTAATGCGTTCGTATAGAAATCGCAGCTGTCGTGTATTGTAGTTATTTGTTTGTTTACTTGTGCGCTTGTCTATCTGTGTCTTTTTTGTTGGTTCGTTTTCATTTGGTTTTTTTTTTGGTTTTTGTTGTTGTTGTTCGTTTTGTTGTGTAGTTAATTAAAAATTCTTTTCAGCTTTGTTCCATTTTGTTTTTGTCGCTATATTTTTTTCCTTTGCTTCCATGCTTACTGTAGTTCTTAGTTTTTATCCTCGTTTTCTTTTCTTGGGGGTGGGGGTCGCGGGCTTGTTTCCTGGTGTGTTTCTTTCTCCTTGTCAGTTTTCTTATTGTAAGTTTCCCTCTCTTACGATTTGTTTTTGGTTTGTTGCCTCTGCTTAAATAGATGACTTGATGGAGAAAAGCACATGTGCTACTTATTCGATGTGCTATCTGGAAATACAGTTTTGACTTGGGCTCTCTCTCTTCCTCCCTCCCTCCTTCCCTCCCTCACACACACACACACACACACACACACACACACACACACACACACACACACACACACACACACACACACATTATGTGCCGGTAGGAAAGGATGACAAAATTTACAAAACTGCAGACACACGGGGACTGGATGTAAAAAAAAACACACGAATGCGTATTCTATTATTCTCGAAATAAAAGAATAAGAAATAAAACAAAATAAAATACAAATAAATAAATAAAACGGACACACACACACATTAGAAATCCATCTAATATCACAACCTGTGAACAGGCTTAAAATGAAATTGAAATAGAACACACACAGACACACACTGACACAGACACACAGACACACACAGACACAGATACAGACACACACACACAACAACAAAACACACACACACACACACACACACACACACACACAACAGAAGCCATATTTTCCCGTGTGAATCATAATTCTTTGTCGGTATAAAAAATAAAAAATCCCTCTGCAAGTTTACCACCTCGCATTATTACCATGAATCAATTGTCATATTACGCGTAGGTGTACTCGGATTTGCTAAAATGGCAATGTACTGTTTTTTCCCTTTTAAAGGAATACTTACATGAATCCATTGTCATATTATGCGTAGGTGTAATCGGCTTAGCTAAAATGGCATTCTGTTGTTTTCCCTTCTACAGGAATACTTTCATGAATCAATTGTCATATTATGCGTAGGTGTACTCAGATTAGCTAAAATGGCATTGTTCTGTGTTTTCGCTTTTACAGGAGTATTTTCAAGATAGCGGTGATGTCTGTTATCTGCATTTAGATGAAATACGAGGGCTATCAGTTCGAGAAAAACAGAAATGGAACACAAAAAGTCTAAACCTAGCTGAGAAAAACACTTGCATGACATGAATGTGAAACATGTTTGGAAAACAAAAACTGCCTGCGGGTGTTTTAGTTGTAAAAATGAATAACATGCCATCAGTTTTTTAACGAAGTTGAGCACTGTCAATATTGGAGCAGGAATTTTATCTTGGATGTTCCGTTTCCTTCCAGCTGTTTTTGAAACGACACATTTCTTTATTCTTTTATTATTATTATTATTATCATTATCATTTTATTATTATTATTATTATATTTTTAAAATTAATTACTATTACTTTATTTATTATCATTAATATTATTATCATTTTATTATTTTTTTATTTTTATTATCATTATTATCATATCATTATCATTATTACTATTATTATTATTACTATTTGTTTGTTGTGTTTCTCGGCTACAGCTCCAGGGTCCACCAGTGGTGAAACTCTTTTATATGCAACCACTTTAAGTCACGGCAGATTTCTCTGCGTGAAATTCGGGCTAGCTCTCCCCGGGGAGAGCGCGTCGCCACAAAAGCAGCGCCACCAATCATTTTTTTCTTTTTCCTGTCTGCAACTGTACTTGTTTCCCTATCAGAGTGGCTTTTTTCTACAAAATTTTGCCAGAGACAAATCTCTTGCCGTGGGTTCTTTTACGTGCGCTAAATAATCATGTGTAACACACGGGACCTCGGTTTATCGTCTCATCCGAAAGACTAGCATCCAGACCACCACAATGATCTAATAGATGGGGTTGGGGGGGGGGGGGGGGGAAGGTTTCGGGTCCAATCGGGGATCGAACCCCCGCACACTTCCGACCCGGACTTTTCGCTTTCCAGGCAGGCGCGTTACCTCCAGACCACCGATCCATTGTGCATCCTCCATTTAGACAAACCAATCCGACTTGGGAATAAATGACAGCATGATAGGATTCTATGAATAAAAAATTCTGTAGCCATAAAAATATTTACGTCGTTAAAGAAACAAATAACGCCACAGACAGGAAATTAAAAAAAAAATTCAGTGCCATGATTCTTGTTGAAACTATACGCCCAAGGTGAAAAACACAAAGAGAGAAAGCCTCGTCGGCTGGCAAGTGATCAAGTCCCTCCAGTGAAAACAGTGAATTTCACAGGAAAAGGGTCGGTGATGTCAGTGAAAATAGGATCTCACGATTAATAGAAAGACATGTTGCAAACGATGGATTTATGCTGCTCCATTATACTCTTGCATATTACTCCTATCTTCGTGTTGTGTTGTGATTTTGATATTAACGTTCCCCCGTACTTTTACCGGGGGGGGATCTGTCGTATAAAAAGCATCCCCCTCCTTCTGTGCTAGGAGTTCCTTCTATTTTAGAATTATCCGAATTTACTGTCTTTGCTTCTCTGCTTTGTTCTTTTCCTTCCTGTCACCTCCTTCTTGTCTATTTTCTGCCTTATTGGTCCTGCCTTCTTACTCCCTCACCGCCCCACCCCTAAAAAAAAACCACAAATAAAATACTGAATATAATTCTCCCCCATGTCGAAGTCGAATGTGCTGGGCCTGACTTGTCAGGCGCTTAACGCCAGCGCGACACCTGTTTGCTCATTTGACAGACAACAATAAGTTGAGTTCGAGGAAGAAGAAGACATTAGCGTGGCAGCAGTCCCACACGGTTTTTATGGTAATGGTGTCATACCGATTCAAGTTGGTTGTGATGAAGTATACGCAGTTTCACAGTTTTATGACTGCCAGTGGCATGTGCGGTATAAAAAAAAAGGTAAAGGTGTCCCATAACCTATAAGGTCGTAGGGGAGCGAGGCGTCAGAGACCTCACTTCTCTAGGTCCAGCATATTGAGGGCGGCGCCCATCTCCTCTCCCTCGCTGCTTTACCTTCCCTGACCCTAAAGAGGACAGGTACCCATTTACAGCTGGGTGAACTGGGGGAACTGTACTGAAGCCAAGGCGCGCAAACGGTCACCCATCCAACTGGTAACCACGCTCGACGCTGCTTAACTTGGCTGGGGGAAAGCGAGTGCTCCGACCACTGAGCTATCCCGTCCTCAGTGCGGTACGGCCTAAACTTATTGGAAGCAGATTCTTAGAGACAAACCTTATAATTATTACGGCGTCAATGGTCATCGGTGCTATATGATACACAAGACTGTCCTACCAGCAGTACAAGGTGGGGGACGAAGAAGAGGCAGACAGAGAAAACGATGGGAAGACAACATCAGAGAGTGGACTGGTAGCCTTGAGTGGAACGACTTAATATAGAAAGCAGAGGAACGCGGGGAGTGGAGGAAGCTGGTTGCAAAATCTTCATTAGAGCCCCCAGGGTCCAAGCACTACGGGACAGGTGAGGAGAGATGTCTACAGGATGAGAAAAATCCAGTACCAGACGGAAACCTTCTTACAGAGGACCACTTGACCACCTTCTTCCCTGCAGTTTGTCTCTGCCGATTGTGAGCTCTGCTGGGTACCAGCACCTTTTGCCACCCCAAACAAGCAGAGGTTAAGATCACTCCGCTGGAAACATATTCATTCAGCGGTTTTGAATATTCATGAATAGATTTACAAGCATGAAGGGAGTATATTAAACATGAAGAAACAAGAATACCGCTTTTTTTCAAACATGAAGAACAAGAAAACTGCTTTTTTTCAAACATGAAGAACAAGAATACTGCTTTTTTTCAAACATGAGGAACAAGAATACTGCTTTGTTCGGACACCTTTGAGTTGAATGAGCTGTAGAAAAAAAACAACAACCAGCAACAATATATGCCTCAATCCGGCCATTCAAATAGTGTCTAAGAGCTTCCTCCGCGTCCAAACTATCATTCTCAAGTCGAAAAAAACGCAATTTCATCCTATCCCACCTCCATTGTCCCCCAAAATTGCACTCCAATGTTCAAGAATAAAGCTCCAAAAATACAGCATTCCATAAATGATAGTGTGACCGATTTTCGTCTGAAAAGCTTTAATAAAAGCTTTTTTTTTTTGGAGGGTGGGAGGATGGTGGTTTGAGGTTAGAAGGATCTCAAAATGAAAGCTAGAATGTTATTTTGATAACAGTCTATAGAAAGAGAGAGGTGATTTAAAAAAAAAGTGGGGGTGGGGGTGGGGGGCGGGGTGAAGAAAGAGAACAAGTGCAATGTTAAAGGAGACAGCAAGTCAAAACGTATCATGGATCGAAAACACCGTAAAAACAGATCAGCAATCAAACAGTTGTTTGGCCTACACAGACCAAAAGCTTTGTCAGTTCCAATCCTGTTGTTTATAGCCCCGCCGACCACAGAGGCCATATCATAGCTGTGCTTTGTCATTTGTTGATATAAGTGGTGTAATAAATAATAATAATAATAATGTTAATAAATGGAATTTATATAGCGCTATATCTTGCAAAAACAAATCAAAGCGCATGCAATCGATCCACTCCCACACATGCAGCCAACAATAACTAACAGTTTTCACACACACACACACACACACACACACACACACACACACACACACACACACACACACACTCACACACACACACACACACACACACACACACACACACACACAGGTTATACATTTCAGCAGGATGATGAGAATTTTAGTCATTGAAGGTAGGGATAGATAATTATGAGATGAAACAATAGGGGGAAGTCTTAGGTTTGAAATAGGTATGTCTTGAGGCTGGATTTAAAAGTGTCGTAAGTAGGCTTTTTCGCAAAGGGAGAGAGGGAAGTCATTCCAGATTGATGGACCAGAAACAGAGAAAGAGCGACGGCCAACGGTGGATTGGTTAAATCTAGGTATTCGTAGGCACAGGGTATCTGCAGCAGAGCGGAGTGAACGAGGAGTGTACAGGTAAAGACATTCACAGAGGTAGGAGGGTGCTGTATTGTGGAAACAATTATAACAGAGGGTACTGATCTTATAGTTTATTCTCTGTGGCACAGGCAACCAGTGGAGAGATCGCAAGAGAGAAGTAATATGCTCAGATTTTTTTTTCTTTTTGAGGACTAGTCGAGCTGCAGAGTTTTGTATACGTTGAAGGGAGTGGATAAATGATGCTGGCAGACCAGCCAATAGAGAATTACAATAGTCCAGACGTGAAAGAATGAGAGATGTGACGAGTTTAGATGTTGCATCAGCGGACAGGTACCTTCGAGTTGCGCTTATACGCCGTAATTGATAGTAGCACGACTGGCAGGTCTGGGTGATGAATTTTTGCATGGAAAGTGTGTTGTCAATAACAACACCTAGATACCTGACTGTGGTGGATAGAGGAACTGTTGTATTGCCAAACTCTATTGAATCTGTTGTGATGGAAGAGAGTTTGTGTTTGGTCCCCACAATCATGGCTTCAGTTTTATCTGTGTTTAGCTGTAACTTGTTCTGTATCATCCAGTTTTGAATATCTTGGAGGCAGTGTGACATATTTGTCAAGAGGGAAGGCAGATTTTCAGGAGTGTCATTGCTTACAATCTGAGAGTCATCAGCGTAGAAATGATCGTTGATCTGGTGACGGTTTATTATATATGACATATGTACTAAAACCCTCAGTGAAATGGTGTAATGCTTTAAGTTTGGTTATGCTGAAATTGTTTCCAGCCATGACAAGCTCTTAGCATAACAACCTGCACTTTCCTTTTAAATGAGGAAGGAATACTCTGAAGTTGGAATACGGTGACCTATATTGGAAAGGTACTTAGCAATAATAATAATAATAATAATAATAAATGGAACTTATATAGCGCTATATCTTGCAAAGACAAATCCAAGCGCATGCATTCAACCTAATCTTACACAGTCATACAACCAATGACAAATAATCAATAGTTCAAACAGATATTACAAACATGGTACGCTGCAGACCAAATCTATGAAATAAAATTGCAATAGTCAAATGTTTTTAAAAGCGCACACACACACTCACACAGGTCATATACTTTAGCAGGGTGATAAGACATGGGTTAGTGAAGGTGGGATAGTTCTGACTTGACTTGACCTCCAGTGAGCACGTCTGATCGGTCTTATTGTGATTCCTATGTGGATTGAGTGACATCAAGTGCAGATTCTGGAAGACCTCAAAGGTGTTCTGCTGGGACACGCATTAAAAAAAACAACAACAAAATAATGATATACGTGTGTCTAGAAGGTGTATTTCAAACATGGCGAGGGAACACTGCTTTTCACAAATATCTTTGGGTTGAATAAAAAGTAACGGTAAAGGTGTCCCATAACCTATGTGGTCGTAGGGGAGTGAGGCGTCAGAGACCTCACTTCTCTAGGGGTCAGCATATTGAGGGCGGCGCCCATCTCCTCTCCCTCGCGGCTTTACCTTCCTTACCCTAAAGAGGCAGGTACCTATTTACAGCTGGGTGAACTGCGGGACTGTACTGAAGCCAAGGCGCGCAAACGGTCACCCGTCCATTTGGTAATCACGCTCGATGCTGCTTAGCCTTAGCTGGGGGAAAGCGAGTGCTCCGACCATTGAGCTATCCGGTTCCCTTGGGTTGAATAAGATGCAGAAAAAAATGGGATAAGTTGCCTCAATCTGGCCCGTTTCTAACAGTCTGTAAAAGCTTTCTCCGCGGCGAAACTAGCATTCTTAGGTCAAAACACGCAATTTCCTCCAATCCCACCTTTCTCGTCCCCCAAAATTGCATTCTATGTTCAATAATAAGATCCAGAGGCTCCAAAACTTCAGCATTCCATAAATGATAGTGTGACCGATTTTTATGTCTGAAAAGCTTTAATAAAAGCATTTTGGGGGTGGGTAGAGGGGGAGATAGGGGTGGGGATGGGTTGGGGAGGGGGTAGGTATTAAAAGGGTCTCATAGTGAAAGCTGGAATGTTCTTTTGATAATTGTCTACAAAAGAAGAGAGGGGATGAAATGAAGACGAAACAAAAGAGAGAAAGGAGCGTTAACCAGGATATGAGGCCAAACACATCAAAAAATGAAAACCAATCGCAAATCATGAAATAGCGAACTTAACCTAGAAAATAATATATTATATTTGATACGATATGAACAAACTTGTCAGTTATTTAACAAAATGCAAAAACAAAAGGGAAAGTGTCAGTAACTGATCTTTCGGTTTGCAGAATTTCAGGTGTCTGACTTTGATAATCGTTATTAACATATCTTTTTTGTCATATCGTTGCTTATGTTTTTTTTAGAATAAGCTTTTCTTTGACACAGTGTAACTGTACGCATTTGCTTTGTGTGTCTTCACTTCGGGATTATTCATGAAAAATATGAGGGACGCTACAGCCAAGGGGTTAAGGACGTTTGACTTCAATCCCTTGGGTCCATGAAGTCGTGGGTTTGAATCTCGGCAATGTCTAGTGAATTAAGGGTGGGTTTTTTTCCCCCAACAATCTCCCACGTCAAGTTTAAGTGCAGACCTGTCAGTGACATGAATCCTTTCGTATACATACACATGTAGAAGATCAAATATGCACGTTAAAGATCATTTAATTTACGTCAGCGTTCTGTGGGTAACGGGAACACGAACATACCCAGCATGCAACCTGTACAATGAAATGAGCTGCTCTGAAGTCGGAACATGTCAGCTGAGGCCAGCGGGCAGACCTCCTGTAAAGTTACAAGCACAGGAGGAGACCAGGCACTATGCAACCCATCCAGTAAGGGAACGCAGAGAGAGAGAGAGAGAGGGGGGGGAGGAGAGAGAGAGAGAGAGAGAGAGAGAGAGAGAGGCAGAGACAGAGACAGAGACAGAGAGACAGACAGACAGACAGAGACAGACAGACAGAGAAAGAGACAGACCTCCGATCTCTGAGAAATTTATTGAACGAGAGACAGACAGACAGAGAGACAGACAGAGAGAGAGAGAGAGAGAGAGAGAGTGAGAGAAAGAGAGAAATAGAGAGACAGAGACAGACAGACAGACAGACAGAGGGTTTTAAATTTAAAAGGATTATGACGATGTTGAAAGGGTATACCCCCAAAAAGGGTGGGGGTGGGGTGGGGGCGGAGAGAGAGAGAGAGAGTGAGAGAGAGAGAGAGAGAGAGAGAGAGAGAGAGAGAGAGAGAGAGAGAGAGAGAGAGAGAGAGAGAGAGAGAGAGAGAAGTATCCTTTCGCCCATTGTTCCAAAGCATCAACATCGCAGTACTGCTTCTCTTTCTTTGACCAACAGGTTAGTCCTAGTACAGCTACCTTTGTGGTCAGCTAGGCTGTCAACAAACACGGTAAGCAATAGATCCGCTCGCTCTTTCTGTAAAGCTTCCCCGCTTCTGTTTGTCTCGTGTCTCTCTGGCACTGGCATTGTCCCACTCCCGTCTGCTTGCAATGGTACCGCGCATACCGATTTCCAAAACCTGATGAAATTTGGTCTTAGTGACTGAACGTATTAGCCAGGGGGCATCTGAGGAAGCTGTCAATTTGCCCACCAAACTTCTTGAAACTACTGCTATACTGAAATTTACCTACCAAGGTTTTTTCTGTTTTTATGGGTTCGGGGTTGTTGGGGTTTTTTGGGGGTGGGTGGGTGATTGTTTTCTTCCCAAAGTGGTACAGTAATCTTCTCTTGGTCTGTTTCGTGAAATGACACGATAGCAAAGAGGTATGTAGATTTGTTTTGTCTTTTTTTTTTACCAACCTCAGTGGTAATATAATCCGATAGGTGTATGTTTGTAAAGTATATATAGTGGTAGTAAAAGGTGGGAATGTTTGTTTCGGAAAGCCTGAAAACTCGGAGAAGTAAAGTCATCTGGTTGTTGAGTCGGAAATCTGGGAGAGAAATAAAATAAATAAGATTTTGGCAGTACACACATCCAGCATAACTCATTTCCAGGGTCCATTCCCAGTGCTAAAATTATCTTGCCCCATTCCTTGTACCAAGTCCAAGTGTGGTCAGTTCCTGCTGTAGTTAGCACCAGCTGGGCTGGGATGGTATGGATAGCAGCTGAGAAGAGCTGAGAGTGGGGGAGCTGACAGCTGTGGGGTTTTATTATAAAATATATACAGAAATACACAACACGTACCTACATATACACAAACACGTACGTAATGTGTTTGCACATTAATTAATGTGTCTGTGGGTAACACTGCCAAAAGTGAAGTATTCAAATAAAGTGTTCCTTTTTGACCGTCTCGGTGTGTGTTTGTGTGTGTGTGTGTGTGTGTGTGTGTGTGTGTGTGTCCGTGCGTGCGTGCGTGCGCGTGTGTGTATATGTTTGAGTGTATGTAGGTGTTTTTGAGTATTATAAATCTTTATGTATTTGTGGTGTGTGTGTGTGTGTGTGTGTGGGAATGTGTGTGTACGCGTGCGTGCGTGTGTGTCTCTATGGACATGTGTGTACATGCATGTGTGTGTGTTTGTGTGTGTAGGTATGTATGTGTGTAATTATATATATATATATACACACACACACACAATGTGTATGTCTGTATGTACGACTGTGTGTATGTCTGTGTGTGCACGCTTGCCTGTGTCTGTATGTCTGTGTGTAGGATCACATAACTGTGTTACTTTCCAGAGAAATTGTTCTCTCCAGAGTGTAAGTAACGATAATTAATTTCTGGTAATCAAACTCGCGATGTGGAATTGCATATCGGGTGAAGATCTAATCGTAACGAACACAACACCTATTCCATTAGGTGTAAACATCCC
>CM054155.1:46369994-46374994 GCA_028751875.1 Rapana venosa
CACATACATAGATAGCACATGCTTTTCTGGAGGAGGATGACGCACACGTGTTGTTTTGAAAAGATTATGTTATTCTGGGTGTGACTTGTAGTTTCATACATGTACCCGAGAACCCCCACCCCACTCCCACACGCTACATGAAAGAAACAGAAATGTCAGTACCTTCACTCTGCGCATGAGTACTTGGACATGTTCCTGCATGCCTACTTCACTGTTGAGAATTGTGAGTACCTACATTCAAAGAGAGAAACACTGGTTACCTAATTTTGAATGGCGAAGAATTGGTCACCCAAATTTAAATAGTAATACCATTTGTTCACCCACCTTTAAATAGTAAAAACACTGGTCACCCAACTTTAAATAGTAAAAACATTTGGTCAACCAACCTTAAATAGTAAAAAACACTGGATCACTCAACTTTAAATAGTAAAAAACACTGGACCACTCAACTTTAAATAGTAAAAAACACTGGATCACTCAACTTTAAATAGTAAAAAACACTGGATCACTCAACTTTAAATAGTAAAAAACACTGGATCACTCAACTTTAAATAGTAAAAAACACTGGATCACTCAACTTTAAATAGTAAAAACACCTGGCCACCCAACTTTAAATAGTAAAAACACCTGGCCACCCAACTTTAAATAGTAAAAAACACTGGATCACTCAACTTTAAATAGTAAAAAACACTGGATCACTCAACTTTAAATAGTAAAAACACCTGGCCACCCAACTTTAAATAGTAAAAACACCTGGCCACCCAACTTTAAATAGTAAAAAACACCTGGCCACCCAACTTTAAATAGTAAAAAACACCTGGCCACCCAACTTTAAATAGTAAAAACACCTGGCCACCCAACTTTAAATAGTAAAAAACACTGGTCACCCAACTTTAAATAGTAAAAACACCTGGCCACCCAACTTAAAATAGTAAAAACACCTGGCCACCCAACTTTAAATAGTAAAAAACACTGGTCACCCAACTTTAAATAGTAAAAACACCTGGCCACCCAACTTTAAATAGTAAAAACACTGGGTCACCCAACTTTAATAAAAACACCTGGCCACCCAACTTTAAATAGTAAAAACACTGGTCACCCAACTTTAAATAGTAGAAACACTGGTCACCCAACTTTAAATAGTAAAAAACACTGGTCACCCAACTTTGAATAGTAAAAAACACTGGTCACCCAACTTTAAATAGTAAAAACACCTGGCCACCCAACTTTAAATAGTAAAAACACCTGGCCACCCAACTTTAAATAGTAAAAAACACTGGATCACTCAACTTTAAATAGTAAAAAACACTGGATCACTCAACTTTAAATAGTAAAAACACCTGGCCACCCAACTTTAAATAGTAAAAACACCTGGCCACCCAACTTTAAATAGTAAAAAACACCTGGCCACCCAACTTTAAATAGTAAAAAACACCTGGCCACCCAACTTTAAATAGTAAAAACACCTGGCCACCCAACTTTAAATAGTAAAAAACACTGGTCACCCAACTTTAAATAGTAAAAACACCTGGCCACCCAACTTAAAATAGTAAAAACACCTGGCCACCCAACTTTAAATAGTAAAAAACACTGGTCACCCAACTTTAAATAGTAAAAACACCTGGCCACCCAACTTTAAATAGTAAAAACACTGGGTCACCCAACTTTAATAAAAACACCTGGCCACCCAACTTTAAATAGTAAAAACACTGGTCACCCAACTTTAAATAGTAGAAACACTGGTCACCCAACTTTAAATAGTAAAAAACACTGGTCACCCAACTTTGAATAGTAAAAAACACTGGTCACCCAACTTTAAATAGTAAAAAACACTGGTCACCCAACTTTAAATAGTAAAAAACACTGGTCACCCAACTTTGAATAGTAAAAAACACTGGTCACCCAACTTTGAATAGTAAAAAACACTGGGTCTCCCAACTTTCAACTGTACACGGTGAAGAAGTCTGACCAGTCCCGCGAAAGACCAAAAGACCGCGACTTTCCAAAAACACGATCGCTACAATCAATCCTAACCATCATTGCAGACACAAGAATAACTCTGACCTCCCCCTTGTTTATTCCCAAGCTGAAAAAGTACAATAACAGTTGGCTGGTCAAGGCTTTTCCAGCTGACAACGCTGTACACGATGCTGTGGGGAGTGAGGCACCCACAGCCCACGCTCTTCTAGTATCTGGACACTGAGTATTCTCACGACTAAGCCTTTGCAACAGGTAGGAATTAAGTAATGTTGACGAGAGATGCCAGCTGAAAAATACTTATTCAAAAACGACGTTGAAAAATACTTATTCAAAAATGACCCGGAAAAATACTGATTCAAAAATGACGTTGAAAAAATACTGATTCCAAAACGACGCGGAAAAATACCGAATCGAAAACGACGCTGAAAAATACTGATTCAGAAATGACGTTGGGAAAATGCCGATTCAAAAATGACGCTGAAAAATACTGATTCAAAAGAGTTTTCTGTCCACACCTTCAATAGTTAGACTATGAACTGGGATAGGGGCTGGGGGTGAGGTTAAGGGGTTCAGGATAGCCTAGTGGTAAGAGTTTTGAGCTCGCGATCTGAAGGTGCGGGTTTGAGCCACTATGTACCAACCAAGGCAGCGTGCTGGAGGCATCTTTCCCCGGGAGTTAACACCAGTACTGACTCTACTCCACTCCCCAGAGTGTCTTTTGAATGAGACTATAAACCAAGCTCTGATTTGCTTTTTACTAGGTATAGCACTATATGAATTCCCTTTATTATCACTACTACTACTACTACTACTACTACTATTATTATTATTATTATTAGTATTAGTATTATTATTATTTTTAACCAAACTCCCGTGGGCGAAGGCATGCCGAACATCTTTCCCCACACGTCAGAACCTGTTCCGCCTTTTGGAAGAGTAGGCCATTGCCATCGAGTGCCGGTAACAACGGATGACAATTTTTTTTAAGCAACACGAACATTTGTGTCGCATTAAGACGTCCCCAAAGTCGGAATGCGGCTACCTTAAAGATGGGCAAAAACAGCTAGTTGCATGCACAAAAATCTCACCATTGGTAAACCTAGGAGTTCTAGCCGAGGAACAAGAGAAAAAAAGACTATAAACTTATCAAACAGCCCTTGTATGTCTTGTTATTCAGGAAGATAATAAAAAAAATGCTGGTGTCTCGTGTATGCTATCGTCTAGTCATCATTGATGACGCACGGTTTTTGTCCGGTGTAAATGATCCCACGACACCGACCAATTTCTTGACCACAATCTTAAACAAAACAAGAGTCTCCTTATCTCAAACAGGCACAGATGATTTTAAAAACAACAACAATATTATTATTATGAGCATATGACTATGCTGTGGTGAATGTTTACCATATTTTACGCCTTATAGCATGCATGGGGGTTCTTGAAGTCAGTGAAAACTGAAACCTTATTTTAACAAAAGATGTGTTTGTATACTGGACCATTTCGGTCACAGCAGTTTTCTCTGCATGAAACATCGACTGCTCTCTCTCTCTCTCTCTCTCTCTCTCTCTCTCTCTCTCTCTCTCTCTCTCTCTCTTCTCTCTCTCTCTCTCTCTCTCTCTCCCTGGGAAGAGAGGGTGTGGCTAGCCGCAAGAGTACCTGTTTGACGGAATTTTTTACCCCTGGGGTTAACATCAGGACTGACTCCACTGCCTCCTCCCCCCGCCCCCCTCCTCCCAAAATCCTTCGGTTGACTCTATAAACCGAGAACCTGTATGCAAAAACACGCAGAGCATCTTGCGCACTCGTTAAAACCTGTTCCGCCTTTTAGGAAGAGAAGGTCGTTCGTGCTGGCAAGAATAGATGACAAAAAATAATGTATATATAAAAATAATAATATTGTATGGACTTTATATAGCGCTGAATCTTGTAAAGCAATAAGTCAAAGCGCTCAATGTTTTTTTAAATATCGAGGATAATGGAATAAGCACTCATGTGCTTTTTTACATCTAGTCCCCGTGTGTATGCGGTTTTGTAAATTTTGTGATTTGTTCCCACCGGCACACAATGGCCTACTCTTTCGAAAAGCGGAACAGGATTTAACGTGTGCGCAAGATGTTCTGCATGCGTTCGCACACAGGGCCTCGGTTTATAGTCTCATCCGAAGGACGAGACAACACGCATGTAACAACACGCATGTAACAACACGCATGTAACAACACGCATGCACTCTGGTGTTGTGTTTAGACATCATCGCCGAGGTCGGAAATAGGGCTACCTTAATGGTGGGTTAAGACGTCGCATGCGTCAAAAAAAGAAAGAAAAAAAGATGAGCCTCGGAGCTCGAAAAAAAAAATGAAGCCAGTGAGCTCTGCCTCCATGTCAGAACGATGAATCCAAAACAAAGAAGAAGAAGAAGAAGAAGAAGAAGAATTGCGAAGAAGAAGAAGAATTGCGAAGAAGAAGAAGAAGAAGAATTGCGGAAGACAGAATTGCGAAGAAGAAGAATTGCGAAGAAGAATTGCGAAGAAGAAAAAGAAGAAGAAAGAAGAAGAATTGCGAAGAAAGAAGAAGAAAGAATTGCGAAGAAGAAGAATTGCGAAGAAAAAGAATTGCGAAGAAGAAGAACTGCGAAGAAGAAGAAGAATTGCGAAGAAGAAGAATTGCGAAGAAGAAGAATTGCGAAGAAGAAGAAGAAGAAGAGAGAAGAAGAATTGCGAAGAAGAAGAAGAAGAAGAAGAAGAAGAAGAAGAGAAGAAGAAAGAAGAAGAAGAAGAAGAAGAATGCGAAAGAAGAAGAGAAGAAGAAAGAAGAAGAAGAAGAAGAAGAAGAAGAGAAGAAGAAGAAGAAGAAGAAGAAGAAGAAGAAGAGAAGAAGAAGAAAAAGAAGAAGAAGAAAGAAGAAGAAGAAGAGAGAAGAAGAAAAGAAAGAATGAAGAAGAAAGAAGAAGAAGGGAAAAGAAAAGAAGAAGAAAGAAGAAGAGAAGAAGAAGAAAGAAGAAGAAGAAGAAGAAGAGAAGAAGA
>CM054155.1:46379994-46387494 GCA_028751875.1 Rapana venosa
CCTAACATCGGCAGAATACATTGCACCACAAAGGCATGCCCCTACCTTACAAGAACGATCAACAAAACCGAGCGACTCAACAACAAAGTGAATACCGCGGTAGCTTCATTGTCTTGTGTCTTGTCTTCCAACTCCTATCGCTCTGAGTACAGATGTGTGTGTGTGTGTGTGTGTGTGTGTGTGTGTGTGTGTGTGTGTGTGTGTGTGTGTGTGTGTGTGTGTGTGTGTGTGTGTTGTGTGTGTGTGTGTGTGTGTTGTGTGTGTGTATGTGTGTGTGTGTGTGTGTGCGTGTGTTGGTGTGTGTGTGTGTGTGTGTGTGTGTGGACATCCCTCTACAATCGCTCTCTGTCACGATATAGGTTGCTTCATCTGTTTTCTGGCGGCTTGGCATTTAAACTGACATCTTCCTGATTTTATTATTCAATCCTTTAAAAATGGTGTGCGTGCGTGCACGCTACATGCGTGCGAGCGTGCGTGTGTGTGCGTATGTGTGTGTGTGTGTGTGTGTGTGTTGAGGGGGTCTGTTCACTTGAAATTTTGCTAATATCAAAACATGGCGTTGTTCGCTTTTTTGTGTTGTTTTTGGGGGGTATTTTACAGTTAGAAGTCTTTCATTGTAAAAGGAACATACAGTTTACATATGTGGCTAAATGTATACTGGGCAAAACCAAAAGCACACCAGATGGTTTTGATTGATTTATATCTGACCATTTGACTTTTTTTCTCTCTCATGGAACTTACTTCTCTCAAAAGTAGAGTTGTTCGTGTTTCTGTTTAGAGTTATAAACTTCGTAATTGTAAAAACAACAACAAACTAAAAAAAACCCAACTTACTCTTCACATGCATTTAAAGATAAACTAGACCAGTAAAAACATAATTGTTCATGTTATCGATTCTTTGCCATTTAGGTAAATGAAGTACTCACGTATGTTTGAAGATAAGCCAGACAGAAAAAAAAATTGTTCGTGTTATCCATACTTTGCCATTTTCGATAAATGAAGTTTCACAACAAAAGAAAAGCGTTTATATGGTTGTTGTGTTGCTTTTGTATGCTGCTGTTGCTATTGTTGTTGTTGTTGCAGCTACTCTGCTGCTTATTAAATGGGGAATATCTGAATGTTTACTGCTGTCTGTCGGCCACGACTTGCCAGTGCTTGAACTCCACTGTTTGAGGGAAGAGGAGGATTAATAGCATATGCGCAGGTACACTCGCACGCACGAACACACTTACAACGCACGCACGCAAGCACACACACACTAAGTTTGCAACATGCCACTCATTTAACAGCACACGCAGTGAAGACTTACTAATAGAAATATAGACAGATACACAGAAAGACAGACAGATAGATATAGATAGTTAGATAGATACACATACAGACAAATAGATAGATAGATAGATAGATAGATAGATAGATAGATAGATAGATAGATAGATAGATAGATAGATAGATAGATAGATAGATAGATAGATCGATCGATCGATCGATCGATCGATCGATAGATCGAGACTTTGTCATAATATTCGGAGACTAATTTTGTTACACATTATTAATCTCCACTCTCCGTTCCAACTGAGAACTTCATTCGTGGATCTCTCTCCGTCTCTCTGTCTGTCTGTCTGTCTCTCTCTCCCTCTCTCTCTCTCTCATCTCTCTCTCTCTCTCTCTCTCTATATATATATATATATATATTGTGTGTAGTGTGTGTGTGTGTGTGTGATGATGTTTTGATGTGAGTGTGTGTGATGTGTGTGTGTGTGTGTGTGTGTGTGTGATGTGTGTGTTGTGTGTGTGTTTTCTGCCCTTAACAAGAAAGAAGAAAAACATTTTTTTTAAACCTACCAAAGACCTATTTAAACCAACAGAGATTTATCCTTTTTTATAATCTCACTCCGTTTCCTTTTAAGGACGCATAAATTAGCCTTTCGCGTTTCCCTTCTTATTTCAAACACAACTTTACACGACTTCCTATCCATTTTCCTACATTATACAAGTTTTTAACGTGTGTGCAAGATATTCTGCTTGTGTAATTCTTTGTAAATGCAAAACGAAAATTTAAAAAGTTTTTTTTAAAAAAGATGTTCTGCTTGTGTGTGTGTTTGTGTGTGTGTGTGTTTGTTGTGTGTGTTTGTGTATGTGTGTGTGTGCGTGCGTGCGCCCTCCCCCCCCCCCCCCCCCCCCCCCCTTGTCTCTCTTCAATGGGCGAAAGCTTTGCGCAATCAAATTCTGTGTTGTTGTTGTATGCAGGGTACGATTGATTTTGTTATTAATTATATGTGTATGTTGTTCCCAGTCCCCATCCTACTGTTCCCTTGTGAATGGGCATATTTGCCTGCCACAATAAACCTTTTGTCATTGTCATTGTCATGTCTCTCTCTCTCTTCTCTCCCATTACTGACCTCCATTCTCTTCGTTTCTTCTCTCTCTCTCTCCACAAAGCTATATAACTGTTTTCCTCCAATACCCTTTATGCAACCTCGCACACTATCATCCCCCCCAACAGTCTTCCGCGACGTTTTCATTTAACTCCAATCCCCGGACATTTTCTACCAGCAGCGACGGTGCATCAGTACGGGGTACCCGTTCTTCCAGCGGTTAGCTTATAACAGTCCTGTTCTAAAGAGAGCTTTCATTTCCTCAATGCTCTTCTCGGTGAATTCTCAATTTTCTAACTTAACTCGCAAATAACCCTTTTCAGAGAAATCGCTTCCGAGGCGATAGCAGATTTGAAGGAGATATAGAAATACGGGGTTGGGGGGGACAAAAGAGGGGTTGTTAAACGCTGATTGTCATTAGCGAAGGAGGAGCGGAGAGGGATGAAGTTGATAATAATTGTTTCAATGGGTGATGTTGGAAAAAAATTTGAATGAATGAAATGAAGGCTAAGAATAGGAGGAGGAGGGCAGGAAAACATAAATGTAGATACAGCACAGAAAGAGAATTTTTAAAATTCTTTTATATCGAGGATAATGGAATAAGCACTTATGTTGTGTTGTTTTACATCCCGTCCCCATGTGTATGCAGTTTTGTAAATTTGTCATCCGTTCCCATCGGCACACAATGGCCTGCTCTTCCGAAAAGTGGAACGGGTTTTAATGTGTGCGCAAGATGTTCTGCGTGCGTTCGCACACGGGACCTCGGTTTATAGTCCCATCGGAAGAACAGAGAGAGAGAGAGAGAGAGACAGAAACAGACAGAGACAAACAGACAGAGACAGAGAGACAGAGAGAGAGACAGAGAGGTAAAGGAATCAAATGGCTTAAATATATGCGGACAAAAAGAACATACACTAGCGCGCACAAACCCACACAATGTCGCACGCACCCACGCACGCACACGCGCACGCGCAGGCATTTACACATATGCACACGCACACACACACATACACACGCACGCGCGCGCGCGTGCGAGCACAAGAATACACGTATGCGTGCACACATATGTATGCAAACAGACACGCACGCGCGCGCGCGCGCGCACATGCACACGCACACACAAGCAGAAAATTTTGCACACACGTTAAAACCTGTTTCACCTTTTGAAGGAGCAAGTAATTGTACGCCGGTGGGGAGGGATGACAACATCTACAAAACCGCATGCACATGGGGACTGGATGTAAAAAAAAAACCGACATAGTGCTTATTCATTATCTTCAAAATAAAAGAATAAAGTAAGATGAATAGCGCGCGCGCGCGCACACACACACACACACACACACACACACACACACACACACACACACGCCCGCACGCATACACACATACGCGCCACTTTTTACTTTAATTTGAAAGTGGATGTTGTTTTGTTTAGTTGTTGTTGGGAACTATTTTATTCCAATGGAAAAAACAATAATGAATAGAATTTCACTCTTAAGTCACGCCAACTGCAAAAAAAGGAGAACTAGACAAAATAAGTTTTTCAAAAAGGAAGTGCAGATAACTTCCAACTTTCAACGCAATTTTTGTGTGTTTTACAACGTTAAAAATGTTCATTACAACGATTAGAAACATTGCAACTTTTAACAAACAAACAAAAATCAAACGAATAACTCTGAACACACTTGAAATCAACCTATGCAAACGAAAACTTTCTGAAACGTTCATTAAAAAAGTGTGTATGATTCAAAGTTTACTTTGATTACCAATCTTTGGAAAATGTTCGGTTGTAGTTCATAATAATCCACCAACCTGTGTTGTGTTGTGTTGTGTTGTGCTGGTTTTCATTGTATTGTGCTGTGTTGTTGTGCTGGTTTGCATTGCGTTGTGCTGTGTTGTGTTGTGGTGGATCGGTGTTCTAGAGGTAACGCGCCTGTCTAGAAAGCGAAAAGTCCGGGTCTGAAGTGTGCGGCGGTTCGTACCCCGTTTGGACCGGAAACTTTTCCCCCATCCATTAGACCATGAGTGGTGGTCTGGGCGCTAGTCTTTCGGATGAGACGATAAACCGAGGTCCCGTGTGTTACACGTAATTATTTAGCGCACGTAAAAAACCCCACGGCAACAAAAGAGTTGTCCCTGGCAAAATTCTTAGAAAAAAGCCACTCTGATAGGGAAATAAATACAGTTGCAGACATGAAAAAAAAAGGGTGGCGCAGCGCTTGTGGCGACGCGATCTCCCGCTCTCCCCGGGGAGAGCAGCCCGAATTTCACGGAGAGAGATCTGCCGTGACTTAAAGTGGTATGAAATAAAATCTGAGCGCTTTGATTTGTTGCTTTACAAGATTCAGCGCTATATAAATTCCATACATTATTATTATTATTATTGTGTTACGTTGTGTGATGCTGTGTTGCGCTGTGTTCTGTTGTGTTGTGCTGGTTTTCATCGTATTGTGCTGTGTTGTGTTACGTTGTGTTGTGCTGGTTTGCATTGTAATGTGCTGTGTTGTGTTGCGATGTGTTGCATTGTATTGTGCAGTGTTGTGTTGCGATGTGTTGCGCTGCATAACGTTGTGTTGTACTGCGTAACGTTATACTGTGCTGCGTTGCATGTGTTACTTTGTGTTGCACTGTGTTGTGCTGCGTTACGTTGTCCTGTGTTGGGTTGCGCTGTTTTACATAGTATAGTGTTGTGTTGCTTTGTGCTGGTTTACATTGTATAGTGCTGTGTTGCTTTGCTGGTTTACATTGTATAGTGCTGTGCTGCTTTGCTGGTTTACATTGTATAGTGCTGTGTTGCTTTGCTGGTTTACATTGTATAGTGCTGTGTTGCTTTGTGCTGGTTTACATTGTATAGTGCTGTGTTGCTTTGCTGGTTTACATTGTATAGTGCTGTGTTGGTTTGCTGGTTTACATTGTATAGTGCTGTGTTGGTTTGCTGGTTTACATTGTATAGTGCTGTGTTGCTTTGCGCGCTGGTTTTCATTGTATAGTGCTGTGTTGCTTTGCTGGTTTACATTGTATAGTGCTGTGTTGCTTTGCGCTGGTTTTCATTGTATAGTGCTGTGTTGCTTTGCTCTGGTTTACATTGTACAGTGCTGTGTTGCTTTGCTGGTTTACATTGTACAGTGCTGTGTTGCTTTGCTGGTTTACATTGTATTGTGCTGTGTTGCGTTGTGCTGGTTTACATTGTATAGTGTTGTGTTGCTTTGTGCTGGTTTACATTGTATTGTGCTGTGTTACGTTGTGCTGGTCTACATTGTATAGTGCTGTGTTGCTTTGCGCTGGTTTACATTGTATAGTGCTGTGTTGCTTTGCGCTGGTTTACATTGCATAGTGTTGTGTTGCTTTGCGCTGGTTTACATTGTATAGTGTTGTGTTGCGTTGTGCTGGTCTACATTGTATAGTGCTGTGTTGCTTTGCTCTGGTTTACATTGTATAGTGCTGTGTTGTGTTGTGCTGGTCTACATTGTATAGTGCTGTGTTGCGTTGTGCTGGTTTTCATTGTATAGTGCTGTGTTGCACTGTGTTGCGTTGTGCTGCGTTACGTCATGTTGTCCTGCGTTGCGCTGTGCTGTGCTGCGTTACTATTTGCTGACCTGCGTTGTGCTGTGTTGTGTTGCATTACATTGGACCTGTCTGGACCGGATTGGACTAAACGGTGTTGTTTTATTTTGGGTTGTGTTTGATGCGCTGAATAGAATTGTATTGTAATTTTTGTATTGTATTGTATTGTACTGTATTGTATTGTATTACGCGGTCGTTATTTTGATTATAAACACCAATCGCGTATAGCGTAATGAGCTATCAGTTTAAGCAGAGAGCGAGAGAGTGAGAGAGGAGAGAGAGAGAGAGAGGAGAGAGAGAGAGAGAGAGAGAGAGAGAGAGAAGAGAGAGAGAGTGACAGACAGACAGACAGAGACAGAGACAGACAGACAGACAGAGAGAGAGCAGTTAAGTGTTTCTGATTTTTATCATCTGGCCAACACACAGAAACATGCTCCATCTTTCTGCTGCTGCTACTGCTACTACTTCTGCTACTACTACTACTGCTGCTGCTACTGCTACTACAGCTGGTTCTGCTGCTGTTACTGCCACTACTGCTGCTGGTTCTGCTGCTGCTGCTACTGCCACTACTACTGCTGGTGGTAAATGTTGCTGCTGCTGCTGCAGCCATTCCCTTGTTTACATCTTGCCGATAACGAAATTAACTGTGGCTAGAAAAAAAAAGAAAAGCCCCGAACTCTTTTGAACAGATCATGTTTCTCAGATTTGTCAGTCAACTGCACATCTACAGCTTCGCAGAATCAGCCCAACTGTGCGATGCGCTAACTGGCCCGTCAAGTCTGTCGTGTTCCGTGGGGGCATCTTCGTCACTGCCTCTTTCTTGTTGTCCTGGATTATGTCTTCAAACCTGGAACGTCACAGGGAAACGTTCTTCTAAGTATGGACGGACCTGTTGTGGCTAAGGTGATTGTCACGGCGTCAACAAAAGCGAATGTATCCCATTTTCTCTCTGGATTAAACTTTAAGGGTTTCCACGGTTTCATTTTGTTGTTGTTGTTGTTGTAGTTGTAGGTGGTGGTGGTGGTGGTGGTGGTGGTAGTGTGTGTGTTTGTGTATTTGTATGTTTCCTTGTATGTTGGCTTGTTTGTCTGTTGACTTGTTTGTTTGTTAAAGAAATCATATTAAGCATATACAATTAGCTTTATTCATGTGATTGCGAACTGCTCAATCTGGTTTTATACATTGAGTTTTGTTTTGTTTGACAGACTCTAACATGTCTACCACCTCTGGTAACTTGTATCGGTTTTGCTTTAGGAAATGGGTAAGTCTGGTTAGGTTTATTAAACTGTCATTGAACCAACAGCAACAAGAGCGCTTTTCTTCGCATTTTCGCTCATATGACAGACAACAATAGTTGCTGTCTGAGTGTTTGACGAAGAAGAAGAAGAACAACAACAACAAGAACAAGAACAAGAAAAAGACGAAGAAGAAGAAGAAAGAAAAAGACGACAAAAGAAGAAACCAGCCATTATTCAATTTTCGCTGTTGCTTGGTAATGCGCGTTTAAACCTTTCTCACTGATGATGAACGCCATAACGGAATGGACAAAACGCTTGAC
>CM054155.1:46392494-46394994 GCA_028751875.1 Rapana venosa
AAAACGGATGACAAAATTATAAAAAACAAAAAACAAAAACCGTACGCTCGATGGCGTCCTGTTTAGACCTGATTCCCTGACATCAGAATATGGCTACCTTAATATTGGGCAAAAATGTCCGCATACGCAAAACCTCGGCCACTGGGGAACTGTGGAGCTTTAGCCGAGGGGAAGGGGGGGGGGGTAAAAATTTATTCAGCATCAATGACTAGAAGAAGTATCACAGAATAGGATAGAGTGTGTTGTTTCGCATGAGTTGTATCGTTGTTACACTGCCCCCTTCCCCCCTCTCTCTCTGTCTGTCTCTGTCTGTCTGTCTCTGTCTGTCTGTCTGTCTGTCTTCTCTCTCTCTCTCTCTCTCTCTCTCTCTCTTTCTTTCTTTCTCTCTCTCTCTCTCTCTCTCTCTCTCTCTCTCTCTCTCTCTCTCTCTCTCTCTCTCTCTCTCTCTCTCTCTCTCCCTCACACTCTCACTCTCTCGGGGCTGGATGTAAAAAAGAACATGGTGCTTATTCAGTAACCTCGAAATAAAAGAATTTGTCATTGTCAATGTCAATGTCATTGTAGTCATTTCATCTCTCTCTCTCTCTCTCTCTCTCTCTCTCTCTCTCTCTCTCTCTCTCTCTCTCGCTCTCTCTCCCCATTGTTATTATAGTAAGCTATATGATGTACGGGGACGGGATAGCTCAGTGGTCGGAACACCCGCTTTCCCCCAGCCAAGTTAAGCAGCGTCGAGCGTGGTTACCACTTGGATGGGTGACCGTTTGCACGCCTTGGCTTCAGTACAGTTCCCCCAGTTCACCCAGCTGTAAATGGGTACATGCCCTCTTTAGGGTCAGGGAAGGTAAAGCAGCGAGGGAGAGGAGATGGGCGCCGCCCTCAATATGCTGGCCCCTAGAGAAGGGATTGTATTCGCTTGCGTCATTAAATCATTTCAGTCTTCTGTCAGTCTGTACTGTCTCTCCCTCCCTCCCTCTACCCCCCCCCCCCTCCCTCTCTCTCTCTCTCTCCCTCCACCCTCTCTCTCTCTCTCGTTTTCCGTTTTTATGTACACGCTCAGTAGTTGCTGTGATGTTTTGTGAGTGCTGAAAGCATTGACTGTAGTGCATTGACTGTTTTCCTTAGCTTGCAAGATTTTTACTCTCCCTCTTTTTATCTCCCTCTCCCTCTGTCTGTCTCTCTGTCCGTCTGTGTTTGTGTGTGTGTGTGTGTGTGTGTGTGTGTGTGTGTGTGTGTGTGTGTGTGTGTGTGTGTGTGTGTGTGTGTGTCGCTCTCTCTCTCTCATGTGTGACTCCGATGCCTCCCCTTCTCTCTACCTTTGAATAAACCAGTCGCATTCTCTCTGTCTCTCTCTCTTACGACAACTTGAGAGAGTATATAAACGTTCTCTCAAGTTAATTCTGCTTAGAACTACTTCCTTAGAAACTAATAGCTACAAAGAGTTGAACATTCTTCCTTTTAGTTTACATTGTCTCTTTAATAAAGGTGTATTTATGTATAAGATTATGAATAAACTAGCCCCTCATTATCTTTGTCAGCGGTTCCCTGTTAAAACTGTTCGTAACAAAAGCAGTGTTGTTACTCCTCATCCAAGAACCGATCTGTTTATGTCATCCCTTGTTTATTCTGGTAGCAAGTTATGGAACGAAATCCCAGTCAGTATAAAAGAGAAAAGCAGCCTATCATCTTTCAAAAAAGCGTACCACACACACTTGTTTAATTTTCTGTAATATGCATTGGGTGAGGGTGCTTGTTGAACTCTATGTGCGTGAGTATGTATGCGTGCAAGCGCGCGCAATTGTGTGTGTGTGCGCGGTGTGTTTTGATGCTCTGTGGTGGTGGTGGGTTGTGGGTGTTTTTTTTTATTTGTGGTGGTGGGTTTTTTTGGGTTTTTTTTTGTTTTTGTTTTTTCTCCAAAATAATGTTCATTGTTTGGTTTTGACGGTGTAATGTGTGGCTATGGTATTTTGATGATTACGACTTAAGGCTGATATGATATGTGAGGAAATGTACATGTGTATGGATTTGTATCCTGGACGATTTGTGTGATTTGTGCAAGCTCGCACGTGTAGTTGCGTTTCCGTGCATATGTACGCGTAGTGTGTGTATGTGTGTGTGTGTTTGTGCGTGCGTGGGCGCGTGCGTGCGTGTGTGTGAGTGTGTGTGTGTTGATTTTTGGGGGAGGGTTATCTGTTTAGGGGAAGCGGATGTCAAGGATGGGAGTTTGTCAGTGTTTAATTGGTTTTGTTTATTTATTCGATTGGTTTACTTCTGTGGTCTTTCATTGATTTCATGACTTCAGTCAATAATTGAATGGCAATTTGAATGATTCATTTCTTTGCTTTTTGACATTATCTTGTTTGTTGATCAGTTGGTTTATTCATGTTTGTTTCACTTTTTCCCCATGAGGGCCTGGTGTAAAGAAGCCTCTGGCTTATCCAATTACCCTCATTAAAATATTCGAGTTCGAGTTCGAGTTCGAGTTCTCTCTCTATCTGTGTCT
>CM054155.1:46399994-46404994 GCA_028751875.1 Rapana venosa
AATCCGACTCTGGGCGTAGCGTCCAAACCCCACACTACTGTGCATGCATTTTGTT
Organism: Rapana venosa; assembly: GCA_028751875.1. Lineage (NCBI taxonomy): Eukaryota > Metazoa > Mollusca > Gastropoda > Neogastropoda > Muricidae > Rapana > Rapana venosa. The sequence continues at coordinate 46,400,050 of CM054155.1, forward strand.
TATTTTTAAAGAAATATTTTGTCATCTGTTCCTACCGGCACGCACTATCCCACTTTTTTTCCGAAAGGCAGGACTGGTGTTAGCATGTGTGCAAGAGGTTCTGAGTGGATCATCCACGGAACTATAGTATACAGTCTCATCCGAAGGACTTTCAGAGGCGTGGAATCGGTACTGGTGTTAACTCCAGGGGAGAAAAGCTTCTTAAACAGATGCCTCGGTAGAGGATGGAACCCACACCATCAGATCATGGGCGCAACACTCTTAACCACTCGGCTCTGTCCCACCCCCTACCTTCAAAACAGTTCATAATCATATAAAAGCTCGCGTTAATACAGTCGATGTGTATAAACAGAAACGATCCGTTTTAGCAGACATTAAGGAAAACGTGAGTTTGTAAATAAAAACAAACACACACCCCACCCACCCACCACTCCCCCCAAAACAACCCAAAAAACCCCAACAAAACCCAACAACAACAACAACAACAACAACACAACAACAACAAAAAGGCTCTCCTATAACACGCGAGGCTGAAACCTACTAGTATCACTCTGAAATAAGCACTTTACACAGGGGACATCATTTGCACATGGGAAATAACTCCGCTAGATGTCTTAGTAACGCACATAGTAAAAACAAATGCCTTGTTTTGTCAGGTGCATCATAACATGAAACTGGGCGAGTTTTTGGGTGAGCAAACTGAGATTCTATGACTCATACCTACCCCGTACAAGTCTGGATATGTCAATACTGTGTTAGTTTGGGGTAGAAAATTTGCTAGGGATGAAACTAGATAGATTTATCTACAAAATGATATCCATCATGTGTAGGGATTTTAAAAAGTGGGGTTTCAACAAAAAAACTCTAAGGTAATACTGGCCCTTTAATACAGTTAATATGGAAAAGCAGAAACAGTCTTTGTTACCGCCCATTAAAAGAATGATGAGTTTGTAAATAAAAACAAACAAATCCCCCCCACCCCGTAAACAAGGCTTCCAATAACACGCAAGGCTGAAACCTAGTATGACTCTGACATGGTTTTTTAAAAAAGTAACAAAACAATAAGTCAGTGACAGGTCTCACCTTGTTAAGATCTGGGAGCGCTTTGATTTGTTGCTTTACAAGATTCAGCGCTATATAAATTCCATACATTATTATCATTTATTATTATCTGACCAAAAATAGATGACCAGGCAACTTTCAGCACTAACGGTATTACCTTTATATGCTGTTATTTCTCTCCCATCTTTTTTACAACCTGGAATGCTCTCTCACTCCCACTTCTGCTGGGTTCAGTGCATGGTCCTTAAACACTGCAGTTTATACTTGCAGCAAAGCTTCGCTCCTGACTCGTGCAGTGCCCTGTATTTTAACGAGAAGACTTTTAAAAAAAAGATAATTAAAAAAATCTTAAGATCACACACCGGCTGTAAAGGTTGAAATAATTGTCAGCTGTCTGGTTCAGCGCTATAAACAAACCTACTCGTCTGTGTTATATATATATATATATATATATATATATATATATATATATATATATATATATATATATATATATGAGTTGAGAGAGAGAGAGAGACAGAGACAAACAGACAGACAGAGACATAGGAGAGAGTTGGTCAGAAACACGGACAGAAAGACAGGCAAGAAGAGACAAGGCAAGAAAAGAAAGTTGAAAGAGACAGATGGACAGCCAGACTGAGAGACCTGAAATTCTGAGAGCTGGTAATATGGGTTTGTTTTTTTAAAACCTGAAGCACACCTTAAAATATGTTGAAAAAATACCCCACCCCCACCAAAAAAACAACAGCAACAACAAAACCAACCCCAAGACACCCCCTCCAAGAAATATGTACCTTAATTTTAGAAAGCATGTTCAGGTAATAGTGTAATTTTTTTTAAAAGAGAGAGAAAAATTCGCTTTTCAAAAGGGTGAAGGTAAATTCGACCTCATCAAGATGAAGAAAAAACCCCCATAAAAACAAAAGGTAACAAACAAGAATGATAGGGTTCACAACCTTCTCTTTTCTTCTTTCAAACGTTCCTTTCTTTTTTTTATCCACATCCCCCCTCCATTCCTCCTACACAGTTTCTAGTTTCTGACCGTAAAATAAAACATTAAGAAAACTAAGGGTCTCCTCGTTTTTCGTTCTGTGTCCAAAATATATGTGAGACTGTTTTTGTTTTGGCGAGTCACAGTTTGAAGTGGCTTAGATAATGATAGCTGCTCTACATTGTTGCATAATTTTTTATGTATATATATATATATATATATATATATATATATATTATATTATTGCATATTTTATATTATATAATATACATGACGAGATTATGTTTCAAAGCAACATATCTGTTGTTTATTTCTATGATTTGGTAATGTACACAGAACAAAGCCAGAATAGAAAGTTAAGAAAAATGGCCTTGTTCATTTCTTTCTTTAGTGTGTTGATAATACATGCGTGGAGGTACGGTACGCATGCACGCACTTGCATGCACCTACACGTGCACTCGGGCGAGAGAGAGAGAGGAGAGAGAGAGAGAGAGAGAGAGAGAGAGAGGAGTATGTGTGATGTGTGTTGATGTTGTCGTGTTTTGTTGTTGTTGTGTGTGTGTGCTTGTGTGGTGGGTGCGTGGGTCGCGTGTGCCTGCCTGTGTGAGCAAGATACTTAGCCTACTTGTACACGTGTGTAACCGTATTAAACACAACTGACAATGAATAACCTATGTGAACATAACCCCCCAAACAAAAAAAAGGATAAAATCTCCCTCAATACGTTTTCCTTTCTTTATTCCTCGGTTACACCTCCTAGTTTCACCAATGGTGAGAATCTTGCATTACCTATGCGATCGTTTTATTTTGCCTACCGTTAAGGTAGGTGCATTCCGACGACGGAGATGTATTTACATTACCTGCCTAACGTTGACGTGAATGTCGGAATCTTTAGCGTGCATATTTGTTATTTTGCACACACACACACACACACACACACACACACACACACACACACACACACACACACACATATAAACATATACAACATATAATACATAATAATATCAACATAATACATATATTACTACACGAGCTGGGAATAAGCCCTGCAGCTGCATAAAAGACCAGAAAAACTTACCCGATCAGTTCACAGATGCACGACGGACGGTCTAGCAACTAGACCACGCATGTAACCCCGAGTATGATCTATGGTATAATATATTTTCATAAAAAATATTATTTGTGTTGTGTGTGTGGTGTGGTGTGGAGTGTTGGTGTGTAGTGTGTTGCGTGCAATTTGACTTGATGGAACTATAACTTTACGGTTGTATGGACTGTGTAAGAATGAGATGAGTGCAAGCGCTTTGATTTGTCTCTGCAAGATATAGCGCTATATAAATTCCATTTCTTCTTCTTATTATTATTATTATGTACTGCATATTATTTTCGGGTAGGGGTGTACGATAATGATTTTGTAAATTTATTTTGCCCGTTATTTTTATTTCTCAATGTGAAAAAAAAACTTAAACTGGTTTGTGTAAAAGTCCCGTAGAGTGAAAGATATTCTCAATATCTTCCACATACCTGCGTGTATCTAATGGGATTCGAATGCAAGTGGTTTGCTTTAGTCTTTTAACTAAATACTCTGTTATATAAAATTTCAAACAACCCTGAGATAATGCAGTGTTCGTGAACAAATGACATATATTCTACATATCGCCGCGTAGGCGAAATGCATGCCACAAACATGTCTAAACCACCACTATCTAGGATGTGGACAGACAGATAGATAGATAGATAGATAGATGATAGATATAGATAGATAGATAGATAGATAGATAGATAGATAGATAGATAGATAGATGGATGGATGGATGGATGGACCGTCCGGACGGACGGACGGACACAGACAGACAGACAGACAGACAGACAGACAGATAGACAGATAGATAGATAGATTGGAAATTTTCAGACAGTTGGTAGACAGACAAACAGATACATATACATAGACAGACAGACAGACATTCAGACAGACAGACATACAAACATACATACATATATAAATACGTGCATAGTTACAAAACACATATGCATAGATAGTAGATAGATAGTATAGATAGATAGTAGATAGATAGATAATATAGACAGACAGACAGACAGACAGATAGATAGATAAACAGATACAGAAACATAGATACACAGATACACACAAAGATACACAGACAGAAACGTAGATACACAGATGTACAGACAGAAACACAGACAGACAGGGCGACAGAAAGAATGGAAAGAAGAAGAGACGGACAGACAGACAAAGACAGACCAAAATAGTAGACACTGAACGCAAACCAACTCCTTATCTTTAAGAGTAGCTCTCTCTCTCTCTCTCTCTCTCTCTTCTCTCTCTCTCTCTCTCTCTCTCTCTCTCTCTCTCTCTCTCTCTCACACACACACACACACACACACCAAAAAATGCATGCATCCTACTTTTGCTACCTGTAGTTAAAACAACAACTCTGAATGTTATAAAACTGCATTCAAAAGGTCAAGGAAAATCGTGCCTTTAAACCAAACCCCCCCCCCAAAAAAGAGAAAAAACCCCAGAATGATCAATTTTTTTTTCTTCTATGATAAAAGAAAAACCAAAGAGTGAAAGGGTTAACAACATCCACCTTCTCTGTTCTTTTTCAGAGTTTAGTTCTCATCTTTCCATCCCCCCCCTGTCTCCCCCCCCCCCCCCCCACCACGAACACACACACACACACGCACGCACGCACGCACGCACGCACACACGCACGCACGCACACACGCACGCACGCACGCACGCACGCACCTTTATTGTCTCCAAGTTTCCAATCATAAAAAAACTAACGAGAAATAAACAAAAAAACTGTGCTCATCTCTCGTTCACTGCTCATATTAAGCAAGAGAAAAATGTCTCTTGGTTTG
>CM054155.1:46407494-46414994 GCA_028751875.1 Rapana venosa
TACATCTTACCCATTACCGTTAGACTTCTCAATTTCTTTTTATTCGTGAATTTATTCCTGTTTTTTCCCTTAAGTTCCCCCCCCCCCCCCCCCCCGAGGTGTTAGGGTGGGAGGGGGGGGGAGGGAAGAAAGTGTGGATATGTTGGGGTCATTGGGTTGGGTGGTGGTGGTGGGTTTGGGTTGGGGCGGGGGGGGTTGCTTGGGTTGTTTTTCTTCAATATGTATTTTCTTTTTATTTTGGGTGAAGTTAATCCGTCCATTTCCCGAAACTTCAGCATATAAGTTGAAAAGATAGGGGGAGGGGGGGGGGGGTGTCTATCTGCCTGTCCGTCTCTTTGCCCGCAGCAACCTTTAACATTACTGTTTCTCTCTCACAAAACCTGTTTCTCCATTGAGAAAGCAAAAAGAATGGACCGGGCGCATTCTATTTCCACCTGCCCCTCCTCTCCCATTGACAACCATGTATAACTGACGACAGCGCTAAAAGGCAATGACTTAACAACACAAATGCCTTTCTCACTGTAAACTTTACTTAGTTTCCTCTCACAAAAGTAACACAGCTGTCAGTTTCCCCCACTCTCAGCTGCTGTCCATCCCATCCCAGCTGGTGCTGACTTTAGCAGGAACTGACCACTGACTTGGTAAAAGAAAAGGGGTGCGCTAAATTTAGCACTCTAAACTGAGTGATGTATTTGCGCGCTGTGGCTCGATCGACTTCTCTCTCTTAAAGCAAGTAGTGCACTGACTTCCTCGTTAACTCCCTGAGAGATTTGCTGCACTGCACTGCGCTGCGCTGACATTTGCAGGTAGCGAGTGTGTCTTGGCCAAACTGGAGTCTGGCACAGACTAATCCTCTCCAGATCGTAAAAAAATAGAATAGATACATTTTAAAAAGCATGCTGGACATTGTTCGTGTCATCCATACCACTGGCTTACTTTTCCTATGACAGGTGATCGAGCTATTTCGGTTTTTTATAATACGGTTGAGTAATTTGTTATGCTTTGTGGTTTTGTTATGGTATTTTCTGCAGAGCGTGCGTTCGACAGATCAAAGTCTACAGAGTTCGTTTGGTTCTGCCCCTTTTTCTCTCCTCCCCTCTGTGTAAGGGGAGAGAATTCTAATAATGTAAAAGAAAAATCTAGAAAGTTGCGAGGAACTGCCACACGCAGGAGTTACTGTCAGATCGATTACGTTTATTTCGCTACTAAAGGACACACAATCTAACTCATTTACATATATATTCGTTTATCCTCCCCTCCTTTGTGCATTCCCCACTGTGAATAAGCCTACGTCTCCAAACAATAGACAATACTAACAGCGAAGATAAAGTTGTTGTATAAAAACTTTCTGCAATATATCTTTCATCAGTATGTTTGCGATGATGGTGTCTGCGGTCGGATGAGTAGATTGCCAAAATGTATCCTCACATGGGGAGGAGACACCGATTCTCGATGCATAGCACTTCCCATAGGTGTTGCAAGGAAAAGCATCTTCAGAAGTTGAGCCCTGCTTATTACGCTCACGGAGAAATATGTTTGTATGTATCTGTTATTGCCAATGTCTGATTTGTCGCTTTGAACATTTCAAACATGTTTTAGTGCGTACACTAACGTACACTACGAAGTAAGTGAAACCACCACCCAAGGAAACAGAGTGTCGCACAATTCACAGGTGTGTCCCGATTTAGAAACACGACGCCCAGACAGGCCTCATGGGAGATAATCTAATTACCGCCCCTTCTACAGCTACGACCGCTCTAACCGTGCCGCGAGCCGAACTACTGTAGTAGGCTCACTGACCAGCACGTCTGATGCTCAAGCCAGTTCGTCACATGCACCGGTTGTGTTCCAACGTCCCCTCACCGGCTACTGGTATGCGACGATCCTGCTCGAAGCCCCCGATTTGTAACAGAGTGGAGATAGTTCATCTGCCCCAACTCCCTACAACGTCTCTGACCGCATGGGAGATAATCTAATTACCTCCCCTCCCCACTTTGCTTTCTCTTGTTTGGTTGGGTTTGGTTGTGTTGGTTTTTTTAAAGCATAGGCTCGTTACAATACTGTACCGACATCGATTTGTGTAAAAAAAAAAAAAAAGTCAGAATATAGTTTTTCTGTCGTTTATGTCATGTTGTTGGAATGATTCAATGTTAGTTCACTTTCTATGCTGTTTACACGGTAATAACTCTGCACGTCTGTATGCATAGACACACTGATACACACACAGACGTAGACTACCCCTCCCCTCATTTTCCTCTTTCCCTCTCCCTCTTTTTGTCTCTCCCTCTGCCTGTCTATCTGCCTGCCTGCCTACCTAACTGTCTGACTGTTTCTGTCTCTCTCTCGTGTGTTTGTGTGCGTGTTCATGCGTGCGTGTGCACGCGCGCGTGTGTGTGTGTGCGTGTATGCGCGCGTGCACACGCGTACTTACACGCGCACGCTATACGCACGTAATTGTATACAACCTTGTGATACCTATCACGCGTTATGTGTTTAGATGATAAAATGGTGACCCCCTAAACACAACGAGCATCAACAGACACAGTTCCACCCTAATCCTGTCCTGTGTAAGGCAGAGACAGCCACCACAGCACCATCAGGACAGGTTATAACCGTGTGTATTTCCGAGTTTTAGTTCAAAGCAGTTTCAAGGGGGGGAAAGAAACAGAGGGAAAGAAAGAAAGACAGACAGACAGACAGACAGACAGACAAAAAGAAAGAAAGAAAGAAAAGAGAGACAGGCAGAAAGAAAGAAAGAAAAAGAGAGAGAGACAGACAAGGCAGAAAGAAAGAAAGAGAGATGGAAAGAAAAGAGAGACAGACAGACAGACAAACAGACAGACAGAAAGAAAGAAAGAAAGAAAAGTGAGACAGACAGACAGTCAGACAGGCAAAAAAGAAAGAAAGAAAAAGAAAAGAGACAGACAGGCAGAAAGAAAGAACAGAAACAAAGAAACAAAGAAAAAGAGAGACAAGCAGACATGCAGACAGACAGAAAGAAAGAAAGGAAGAATAAATTTACACACACACACACACACACACACACACACACATACAGAAAAAAGAAAGCTAAGAATGGAGAAAAAAAGAGAAAGAGGAATAAACAAATGAAGAAATCAACAAACAAACAAATCGATCAAATAGGATGGAAGACATTTTCTCTCGGTTTCGCTTTCACGTTAAATTCATCACTACCAACAGGTGTCCAACTGCACGACAGCCCGTTCGTGGTAAAACGTAGCTACTATATTGATAGAGAAATAGAGTTACTACGTTTTTGTTTATACCATTTCAACCTGACCCCAATCCCTTGATATAAACAAAATATTCCTTTATGCCCTGTTTAGTTCTGGTAACATAATTATTAAACTCTACACTACGCAAAACACGTTTTGGAATCAAGACGGGGAAAAAGGGGATGTTGTAAAAACCTTCTCTTCTTCTTCTTCGTCAAACGCTCAGACAGTATACAACTATTGTTGTCTGTCATACGAGCGAAAATGCGTTGCGCTGCCGTTAAGCACCTGACAAGTCAGGCCCAGCACATCCGACTTCGGTGTGGGATACAATTGTTATTTTTTTTAAGTCTTTCAGGGGTAAAGAGGCAGAAGAATGGACCAAAAAGGCAGAAAATAGATAAGAACGGTCGGGGGGGGGGGGGGGGGGGGGGCAGGAAAACAAGGAACAAACCAGAAACACAGGGAGGAATAGAAAAGAGGGAACTCCTAGTACAGAATTTCCAGAGAGAAGTTAGGGCTTTACGTCCTCTTGGATTACCCCATGTGAAACTTTTTTTTATAAATCTCTGAACAAGAATTTCAAAGATCGAGCATAAACATTCAAAAACGTGATCCAATTTCAGTGATCCAAAAGGTGGGGTGGTATTTAAATACTGACATGCCCCCAACATCCCTAAGGGGGAGTAAAACTGGCGAAACCAGTATCTTACCTTCTGCGAGTTTCCTCCCCTGTACCGTAAAACCTTGTCCTTGCAGAAAGGTCCAAACAGTGGGTTCGTTTGAGGATGTCTATACTCCACACAGAATCCGGGTAGAGGGTGGAACTTGGGGTAGCTACCAAGCGGTAAATCCGAGGCTCGGGTAACTCATTTGAAAGTCTCTGCCTTGTTTCACGTTTCTCCGTGTGTCACCAGACATCTGCTAAAGCTAGTACAGTCCCCACACGTGTAGAATGAAATCAGATTTGAAACAGATGGTCCAGCCATACTACGCAAGTACACAGCAGACATGCATGCAGAAATGATCGTGTGTTGCCTCTTTTACAGCAAGGATGCCAAAATTTTAAGTAATGATATATGGAATTTTTGTTTTAGAGCACTGAATCTTGCAAACAAAAACAAATCAAAGTGATTTTTGTATGTTTTTGCTGTACAGCATTTCTTTTGCAATTTTTTTTCCGGGTAGCAACTTGCCGCTTCTACTGGGTGACTCCGTCCCTTTCGTTTATCTATCTATCCCAGTACTGCGACATAGTTTGGGTTTGAAGTCTTCATTCTTAAAACAGAGCGAATGTAGATATTTTTTGGTGACGATTTTGAAGCAATTTTCCTTCCACAGTCTCTGGTAGACCCCGTGTAGGTTTCCGAGGCTCCACACACACGTGCATGTTTATTTTAGGTGTGTTCTTCCAAGTTATTGCTCATTAGTTGTCACTGGTTCCCCCAAAACGTAGCTTAAACACACCTTTGTTTAGAAGACGTACAACGTATATTCCCAATACCAACAGGGTAAATATCTCATAGTTCGGTTGTTGTTTTTTAACATTTCCCGATTTTTTTTCTTGTCCATTTCGGCACTTCCTCGATCTAGTTTTCAATCCTTTGTTTTAAAAAAAATTCAGAGAAAATATTTTCGACTTAAACTCTGCACTGCAATATTCATTGTCGGCCATCTTTATTTCAGAATGCCTTCAAGTTGTACTGGCCCGATTTTGTAACAAGGGCTAAACCCGATTCATTATGTCTGGGAAAAAAAACTGATAGGCGAAAAAGCCCTGATCAATTTCACAGATGGCGTGTGATGCTCCACAGATCACTGAGGCTAGAATTTATCAAGGCCATTTATTACCAAAAACTAAAATTTAACATAAAAAGTACGATCTCAATGGTGGGCAGCATGTCACTTACTTTCCAAAATTTGTTTCTTCCATAATGTCAGTTTTTCCAACAATACCTTCAGCCAACACATTCACATAATCTTGAACACACAATTGCAGTCCTAAGAATTCCTTGAAGAACTCCAGTCGCCACAGTACAGCGGGCATTACTCCTATGATCCTCATATCAGTCACAGTAAAAGTAGCGCGCTTTGAAAAAAAACAACAAAAACGACCACACTGTCGTCTGCAATTATCAAGCGCATTATCTCCCTTTTGTGCCGCTTACTTTTTTTTCTCGCTTTTTTTCAAGCGTACAGTTTGATTTGCACGTGCAAAGCGATCAAGCACGGGCAGGACTCAGACGGTCGTCTGGGCGATGTCGCGACTCGGTTTCATGAATCCCGTGCAATTTAGGGCAAGTTGGACTCTGATTGGTGGGATATTTTTACGGTGTTTTTTAAAAAAAATTTTAAGTGTGATCCAAGTGTTTTGGTTGCCAGGGTAGACACTTTTTGTTGCAAAGACAGGATCGAGTTTTTATCTCTCTCTCTCTCTCTCTCTCTCTCTCTCTCTCTCTCTCTCTATATATATATATATATATATATATATATATATATATATATATATATATATATATAATTGTGTGTGTGTGTGTGTGTGTGAATTGATGGAAACTCAAAAACTTAGTTATAAAAATGCTTAAAAACCCAAGAATCAATTCCAAAAAGTGTTCCAAAACTGTCTACAGCCAAATAAACAGAAAATAAATTGATGAATTTCTTGGCAGATATCATGTGTATCTATATTTGTTTTCATTTCTCCGTTTTTAACATTATGAAGTACTCGAATTTGTGTTGTAGTGTAAATGGAATGTTTTGCAAGTTTCGTATACAAAAATGGAAGCTATACGAATATAACCCAAAATGCGTAATATCACCGAACTTGTCATCTAAAAATAAATAAATACATAAAACGGGTAGTGCCGATGATATTGTCTTGCAGTTAGGTATTCCGTAATCAGTTTCGTTTCGGTAACGTCTTAGAATTACTTTCACCTTCACCTACCTTCACCTATCCCGTAGTCCTGTGGACTGTGGGGGCACCACTGAAGATTTTGCAACCAGCTTCCTCCACTCCTCGCGGTGCTCTGCTTTTCGTAGCAACTCGTTCCATTAAAATTCACCAGCACTTAAGGCTTTTGAGATGCCTTGTGTCTTTTCTCATCATCTCTCTTCTATCTCTTCATCTCTCTCTCTCTCTCTTCTCTTCTTTCTCAATCTCTATCTTCTCTTTTTCTCTTTTTCTCGTCTCTCTCTCTCTCTTCTCTCTCTTCTTCATTGTGTTAAAAGTCATAGTCAAGTAAAGTTTTTTTCAGATGGTACATTGAATAGCTAGTGCATTTGGTTTTTTTATCAAGCATTGTGTGTGTTGTGTGTGTGTTGTGTTGTGTGTCTGTGTGTCTGTGTGTGTGTGTGGTGTGTGTGTGTGTGTGTGTCTGTGTGTGTGTGGTGTGTGCATAAGGCCGTGACTCTGACCTAAAAAATATATTGTCCTCAAAGCTGTACCCTCCCCCTTTCTTGCTTCTCAAGCATTGAACCCTCACGTTTCTTCATAATCGAGAAGTATCGATGTCACTCTATGCATCCACTGGATGATGATGATGATGATCATCATCATCATCATCATCATCATCACATGACAAAAATCATGATGGTGATGGTGATTATGATGATGCTAAGATAGTACTACTTTAGTAGCATTTTCATAATTATTTGTTTATCATGACATCATTGCTAAGTAGTACAGTTTTGATTTGTTGCTTTACAAGATTCAGCGCTATATAAGTTCCATACATTATTATTATGATTATTATTATTACAGTAGTTATCTTCCTCCTCAACTCCCTCCCATACACTTTTGTTTCACCATTATACGGGATGCACCTTACATACATATTACATCCCAATTACTCTCTTTTCTAAAAACTTAGGTCTCTAAATCATGCACCCGATTTTTTTTTTAATGAATGGGGGCAAAGACACTATTACAAACCATATCTAAGCACAAGAACAGGGTGGAAGTTCTAACGACCAATTCTCACGCAAAATTCCGCTTAACGCTTCTGCAAACATGATGCTCCTTGGAACGAGAAGAGTTCTGAGAGCGCGTCATTATGCTGGCGATATTGGATGAAAATTGAGAAAGACGTTACAGCATTGTCGCCAGCTGCTGCAGCGATGATGAAACAACAACAAACTAGTAATTAAGGATAACGTCATGACTTCATTAATGATGGCAACACCGACACAAGACCCCCCCCCCCAAAAAAAAAAAAAAAAAAAAATTAAATGAAAGGAATAAGAGAGATTTGCTAAAAATTAA
>CM054155.1:46447494-46474994 GCA_028751875.1 Rapana venosa
CTCATCATGCACAACTCGGAGCCCGTCCGCCACGAGTTCATGAGGTACCTCATGAGCTGCTTGATGGAGGAGTACTGCATCGCGCCTCCAGGAGCCAAGACGCAGTGCGACCATCGCTTTGACGGGGGGGAGGGAGGTCGCAAGGCAGGGACGGGGGTGGCTGGGCGCGAACAGCTGTGGAAAGGGTTCCGGGGTTCAAGCGGAACGGGGTCCTGGGGAGGGACGATTCGCACCATGCTATGAGGCGCGGACGTCAGGCGCAGGGTCGGCGCAATGTGTAGGAAGTCTGAGCCGCTCTTGGCACATGGAGGGATGAGTGTCTGTTGAGGGTTGGGGGAGGGATTGTGGGGGAGTATGGGAAGGTGAGAGTGGGCAGGCAGTGGATTGCTGAGGAGATTGTGGGGTTAGGAAAAGGGGAGGGGTGGTGAGGAGGATGTTGCTGGGTTGTGGGGAGGGGTTTGGGGTTGGGGGGAGGAGTTGTGGGGGTGGGGACGTGGGATATGGGGTTGGTGGGAGGGATTGGGGGTTTGGAGGAGGGTGTTAGAGGTGGGTTGTGGGGAGGGGTTGGGATGCGGGTTGTGGGGAGGGTTATGGGTTGTGGTGGGGTTGTGGGAGGGGGTGGGTGGTTGGGGGGGGTTGTGGGGTTGTGGGGAGGGGTTGGGGTTGTGGGGAGGGGATTTGTGGGGTTGTGGGAGGGGTTGTGGGGGGAGGGTTGTGGGGTTGTGGGAGGGGTTGTGGGGTTGTGGGGGAGGGGTTGTGGGGTTGTGGGGGGGAGGGGTTGTGGGGTTGGGTGAGGGGTTGTGGGAGGGGTTGTGGGAGGGGGTTGTGGGGTTGTGGGGGGGTTGTGGGAGGGGTTGTGGGGGTTGTGGTGGGGGTTGTGGGGGGTTGGGTGTGGGGAGGGGTTGTGTGGGGTTGTGGGAGGGGTTGTGGGAGGAGTTATGGGGTTGTGGGAGGGGTTGTGGGGTTGTGGGAGGGGTTGTGGGGTTGTGGGAGGGGTTGTGGGGAGGAGGTTATGGTTGTGGGAGGGTTGTGGGGTTGTGGGAGGGGTTGTGGGGTTGTGGGAGGGTTGTGGGGTTGTGGAGGGTTGTGGGAGGGGTTGTGGGGTTGTGGGAGGGGTTGTGGGGTTGTGGGAGGGGTTGTGAGAGGGGTTGTGGAGGGGTTGTGAGAGGGGTTGTGGGGTTGTAGGGAGGGACTGCCGATTTTAGGGAAGGATTGTGTGTTGTGGGGGGGGGGGGGGGAATATTGTTTGTAGGGGTAACGGATTATGGGTTGTGGGGAGGGGTTGTGGGGAGGGATAACTAGTGGGTTTGGGGGAGAGTTTGTTGGGAGGGATTGTGGAGAGGGATGGGAGTAGAGAATAGGTATGGGTGAATTGGTTTGAAGAAGTTCGGTGTGCATTCAAGAGAGGAGTTTAACAGTCGTGTGTTTGCATGCATGTTTTTTTTCCTTTTAACTCAATGTGCACAATCTATTTGGATAGCGACTTATCATAGAGTACAGGCCTTGTCTGTCCACTGCAGGATATGGCCCTGCCTTCCTGGTTTAGTCTTGTTTCTTTTCTTTTCTTTTATCATCAACTTGGTTTGAAAGTAATGGACACATTTGCCTCCCTTTTCGGAAATGCTGTTTTTATCGAGTTTTTGAAAAAAAATAGTGTGATATTTTTTTAAAAAAAAACCATCACCTAATTGTAAAAAAGGTAAAGGTAAAGGAGTCCCATAAAATGTAAGGTCGTAGGGGGGCGAGGCGTCAGAGACCTCACTTCTCTAGGGCCAGCATATTGAGGGCGGCGCCCATCTCCTCTCCCTCGCTGCTTTACCTTCCCTGACCCTAAAGAGGGCAGGTACCCATTTACAGCTGGGTGAACTGGGGGAACTGTACTGAAGCCAAGGCGCGCAAACGGTCACCCATCCAACTGGTAACCACGCTCCATGCTGCTTAACTTGGCTGGGGGAAAGAAAGTGCTCTGACCACTGAGCTATCCCGTCCCCCACCTAATTGTACACAGCGTAATTATTGGCTGTTTTGAATTTTTAAAAAAGGAAAAGAAATAAGGAAGCATATTAATGTATTTGATTTTTGTGTCATGAATGTATACAAATACAGATTTGTTATATACATGTTCCTTTGCTTTATTTAATGTCCACGCCAGTTTCTCTTCTTATCATTTTTTTTAAAACTCTCACTGTCAATTAAACAAATTCATGCATAAACAGAACAAAAATTGCTGTTTATTAATGTCTGATTGTCTTTTATAGTCTGCAATAATGTGAAGCACTTTGTAATACCCCTAAAAAGGGGAAAGAAAGTGCTCAAGAAAATATGTCCATCATTTATTTTTTATTAATGAAAACGCTCAAGAAATGTCTATTATTATTTTAGTTAAGTCACATATGAACAGAATTTTTTTCCTGCTTTTGTTTACGATTGTTTATCCTATCTTACACAAACATTTGAAACTTGTTAGTTCCAGGATTGGCAGAAAACATATCGTTGGAAACCAGACTGAAGAAACTACTTCAGGTCAGTTTTTGTTGTTGTTATAATAAATGGTAAATTCATGCTTCCACATGGCCTCGAAAAAGGTTAAGTTTACACACACGACTTGTAGAATTATCCTAAAGGGTAAATATGCGTTAAAATACTTTTCCTTTAGCGCATAAGTTTCACTTCAATTGTTATTGGTGATAATGGCTTAAACCGAAATTTTGTCGAAGAAAGGTGTTATAAAAACACAAATCTTATTTCGACATTTCAACGAGTACGCATGTAATGGTTGTCTATCACGCATACACACTGTGGCAAATGACTTCATAGTACTTAACAACAATTGAATAAATCATACAGTATTCTTTACTACTGCACGTACGTACTTATTGATATTCATATGCATCCTGATACAAAAGGGGGTATTTTTTCTGTTTGTATTAACATTTTTTCTTTCATTGCAATGACTGGTTTGTTTGTTGGTTCGTTTTTATTAACTTGAAACACGTTTCTTTCTTTCTACTAAAATCGTCTGTTGTCTAAAGTGCACTTGTGAGTTTTTTCTGTTATTGAACACTTTTCCAGCACTGAAAAAAAAACTAAGCACAATTTTAGGAAAAAAGTAATGGTTAAGAAAGACAGGCACTTTGTTTTATAATGGAAGGATTGTGTGGTCAACATATTTGTAAAGGGTTTTGTTTCCTTTCTCCTTCAATAATAAGTGTATACTTCTTTGGGTAATGCCTGTGCGCAGAGAGAGAGAGAGAGAGAGAGAGAGAGAGAGAGAGAGAGAGAGAGAGAGAGGTCATTGTGTAATTGAAACTGTTGATTTTTTTGCAATAGTTTTTTTTTTTTTAAACAACAACAAACTTTTACATATTCTTCTTCTTTGTTTTGTTTTTCGTTTAAAAAAAGAAGAAAGTGCCTTATTGATTTATCTGGGTACAACATGTTCGCCTATTATTGTTGACTTAATAATTTGTCCATGAAATTCCACACATTTTAAAGATAATATACTTGAAAACTTTCACAACAATGTCTTAAGAAGTAGAGGCAGTAGAATGAAGATGTGGTTAAAATCTTTCACACAATGTCTTAAGTAGTAGTGGCAGTAGAATGCAGATGTGGTTAACAAATTTTCATGACAATGGCATAAGTGTTGGTAGCAATAGAACAAAGGTATGGTTCAAAACAATGGCATAAGTGTTAGTGGCACTAGAACAAGATGTGGCACACATCTTTCATGACAATGGCATAAGTATTAGTAGCAGTAGAACAAAGACGTCGTTAAAACCTTTCATGATAATGTCATAAGACTTAGTGTTAGTGGCAGTGGAACAGAGGTATAGTTAAACATTTTGAATGACAATGGCATAAGTGTTAGTGACAGTATAACAAAGGTATGGTTAAAAACCTTTCATGACAGTGCCATAAGTGTAAGCAGCAGTGCAACGAAGACAGACCATGTTACGGTCATGAAATAACAATAATAAAAGAATTCCCTTGGAGAGAGAAGGACTCTACCAGGTTAAAATTTCCTCACAAAGCTGCCTGAAAAAATCCAGTGCTGTTGGCGGTGTCCTTAGATGGTGTTCTTGTCCCTAATTGGATTAAAACGTTCAACTGCAGCAGAACCGGGTCCAAACGTAACTAGAAATGATCTTAAACTGATAAGCACATCGTTTGATATCAATGCAGATGAAAACACGACCCAAAATATTGGCAATACAAAAGATATGATATATATAAAAACTCAGTTGTTTTCCCAGAAGGACAGTGTTAGATATTTGACGGTTTTAGGAGGTATCGGTTTTGAATTTGAAGTGAAAGTTACTGGAGCGACTGAAACTGATTGAGGTGACAGACAGCCCTGATATGACTTGCGTGGTCGGTAGGCTGTAAACAATATGGATGGATGGAACTCAGCTGTGACCGGGTAACATAAAAAGAGTACTCCCTAACTTTCCCAGGGAAATGTAGTGTTTTATCCGATTCGCGCGCTTTCGAAGACAGTAATAGAAATTGTCAGATTCGGAATTGTTTGTCTTGAGATTTGCAGTCTGTGCATTGACAGCTACTTGGAGACCCAAAAGATAAGTTTCTACAGGAGGTTTCCGGACCTAGAGAGAAGTTCTTATCTCCGTTGAGTCTGTCCACTTTACGACAACCAACTCTTTAGGACACAATAGTTGTACCCCTATCACTCATCAAAGTGTAAAAGTCAAGTCAAGTCGTCAGTCCTTAATGACTTTGCACCTGCAACCAAGGGTAAGGGTGCAATAACTGCTGTTGAACTTATATTTAGTTTGTTTTGTCATGTTGCTATGTGTTACTTAGTACTTCATTTTCTGTGTGAAATTGATATTTGTTTTTGTTTTTCGGTAATGTATTGTTATGCATGTGTGTACACGTGCTGGGTCACTGCACATCTCAGAAAGAACAAAAAGACACAAAAATGGAATAAATATTTTCTTATTCACTCACATACAACCATTATCAGAACGCAACGAACACAAGTACACACGCCACGCGACACACCACACAACACACACACACACACACAACACACACACACACACACACCCATATGAGATCCTGGAAAACAGGTATGGTGTCTTGGATGACTGGTTTTAAACAAATACCATAATAATTGTTTTGCAATAACTTAGCAGTTTGGCTATGACAGTTAGTCTATATGTTTTAATTTTATTACCGCCATTTCTTAATTATAATAGTGCCCGTGATCTATTTGTAACTACTATTTAAGGCTATTTAACAGTGGTTTGGTATCACGTGTGTTAATACCATTAAGCCTTCTTTTCCTTTTAGAGTAGTTCCGAATCTTTTCATAATTGTTGGATTTTCCTTTATATTTTGGTTGCTATTGTTGTTAGATTTTGTGTGTGAGTTTGTGATTTCTTTATTCTGAAACCATTGTAGTAACCGCTGCGGGAACAGTAGTTCTCATTGTTTGTTAGTTATGTGCAGAACCACCTTGTAAAACTCATGCCATGGAACTGCAGGTCCATCAATACAAACCTTTTATACCTCCTCCAACATCTTGCCTCAGAGAGGTATAAAATACCTATTTGTCAGTCCCTGAATGTGAATGTCAACAACTTGCCAAAGCTTCTTACTTTTTACTACCCTCCCGTTCATGAAAAGGCAGGCGCTGAGGGTAAAATAAAAACAGCTATCTATGTACATGAAACTGTGAGTATAGCCAATATCCTTCTCCTTTTAAGACAATAGGCAAAACATTCATCATGTACAGCTCCAGTAAAACTAAGTGATGATCAGATTATCAATATTGTTTCTGTTTACCTATCAAAAGGTCCACTTGAAGATAATACAGACTGGGTGAGATCTATACAAATATCAAAAGAAAAATGGATAATAGCTGGTGATTTTAATGCTCATTCTCCTTTCTTGGGAAAAGATAATGTCTCTATTATCACTAGTAAGAGATTTTTTAGAGAGCATTGTTGATTCTTCTTTATACCTCCTTAATGATGGAAGCGTTAGGAGGATTCCAGATATTGCAAGTCAAAGAGCTACTGCCATAGATCTGTCCCTTATTTCTCCTATTCTAGCTTCGCACTGCTCATGGGAAACTCTCAGTGACTCTCTAGGAAATGACCATTTACCAATTATCATAACACTGTATGGAAGGTCAGCGCATAATGAAAGTGTCAAAGATAAGATTCCAAAATATAGTTACAATAAAGCAAACTGGGACCTGTTTCAATCTTTTCTAAAAGTTAATGACACTAGCTGTATAGAAAGTGGTGACATAAACATGTTTTATGATAGATTTACAAAAACAGTTTTACAAGCAGCTGAGATAGATTGACAAAAACAGTTTTAAAAGCAGCTGATTGTTCCATTCCCAGATGTTCATCTGTAAAATCTGATAAACACGCATGGAATATTTTGGCGGAATGAAACGTGCGAAAATGCTGTTAATAAGAAAAAATAGCATTCAAAACTTTTGTAGAAAATAAATCAATAGCTAATCACATTTTGCTAAAATCAGCAAATGAAATATGTGACAAAATTTTTAAGCAAGTTAAACGTGAATTCTGGTCTAATTTTTGTACACAAGAAATTTGTTCTCATAAAAATATGCAAAAAGTGTGGGGAAAATTTAATGAAATGAAACATGGTATAAATCAGCCACCTTGCCCAATTGTAGTTAAAGATAAAGAGTTCCCCTCAGATTCCGACAAGGCTGAAGCTTTCATTGATATGTTTGCTAATACAATGAGTAACGCATGTCTCTAAGAGTAAGAAATTACTTTTAGAAATGAAGGAAAAAAAGATATAAATAAAGATCCTATTCCAGATAATACATTTTTCATAAACACACCAATAACTTCATGAGAAGTTATAGATGCTATTTGATCTCTTAATAATAAGAAAACATCAGTAGGAGTAGATGCTATTTCAAACCAAATGTTGAAACATTTACCAGAAAACTGGGTTCTTTTACTACACCAATTATGTCAGCAGTGCTGGGAAGAAGGTAAGATATCTCTGATTTGGAAGCAGTCTATTATTATCCCCATACTAAAACAAGGACAATTAAAAAGTGATACAAAAAGTTGTAGACCTGTTGCACTTACATCACATACTGGAAAAGTTATGGACAAAATCATTCTAATTAGACTATTGTATCATTGTGATAAAAATAAAATTGTCCCGGTAAATCAAGCAGGATTTCGAAAAAGAAAACAACTATAGATCATTTAGTTAAGCTGATTACTTAGATAAAATATCAATTTGCACAGAGACAAAAGATTCTTGCCACTTTCTTTGATATAAACAAAGCTTATGATCAAGTTTGGCATGCTAGAATGTTATATAAATTAAAATGTATTGGATTGTCAGTTTCATCGATTCGTATTTTAGAAATTTTCTTTCAGGGAGAAGCATTCAGGCAAAGGTTGGAAATTCTTAGTCCACTCTTAGGTTTCCACAAATGGGTATACCAGAGGGTTCAGTGATTGTGCCTTATTTATTTAATATCTTACTTTATGATCTCCCTGCATGTGTTTCTGATAATGTTGTTCTTGTCCAATATGCTGATGACCCTTGTATGTGGAAAAGGGTAACAATGAAAAGGGTAACACCTAAAAGACAATTGAATTATGTTAGAAAGTTATATCAGCTTAAGCTGGATAACATTGATAAATATATGGTATTTAAATGGAATAAGTCTTTCCACAGAAAAAACACAAGTTGTGCTTTTTGATAATGGTGCTGATCCTCCTAAACTTCCTGTTTTTAAGATTGGTGAAACTGTTTTGGATTATAAGCCTATAGTAAAATTTCTAGGTATCATACTTAATTCAAAATGAACATGGCATTGTCACTTCGAATATGCTTTAAACAAAACCAGAAGTCTAAATATATTAAAGGCAATTAGTAAGCAAATATGGGCACAAGATTCAGTAGTTCCAAAACATTTATCACTATCTCTGGTACGTTTTAAACTAACATATGGTCAAGAATTATTTTTTGTTCCCCCAAGTATCTATTGAACAAAATTCAAAGTTAAGATTGTAAAGCCTTCCTGATTGCTTTGGGAGTTCAGTTTCATGCATCTTCTTTGGGAACATACAGAGAAATAGGAGTACTACCTTTAGAGGATTATCGTAACTTAGCCATTTCAAAGTATATCTAAGAAGTTCAACAGTCGAAAATAATATTGCATCAGAAATTTCAATTAGCTCTGACATAGATTTTCCTAAAAGAGCTAAAAATATTTATTCTCTTGCTACAATTGGTACACATACTTCTGATCTCTTCAAAGAGTCAAGTATTAATCTGAAAGATTGGAAAAAATCCACACCTCTTTTAACCCATTGTCCAAAATGGGAACTTCAAAAAGCATATTTTGATATCAACCATCTCTCTTTAAAGAAAGAAGAAAATGGGCTTATTCTTGGCTCTTATATAAAAGTGCACCTAGAAGATACATATCCTTCTCATCTGAAGATATACACTGATGGATCCCTTCTTGAAAATAAGGAAGCAGGGGCAGCATTCATCATTCCAGCATTAAAGATTGAAAAGTCCTGTCATATCGGCAAAAACCATTCCATCTTTACTGCTGAACTCATTGCTATTGTTATGGCTTTGAATTTTCAGTTACATTTTCCTAATATTGTTTCGCAGATTTTGTTCTGTGTTGATTCTAAATCTGCATTGCAGTCTCTTAGTAACTCAACGTCGGCAGTTAGGAAAAATCTCATTACTGAAATTAGTTTTTGTGGTGTATCCTCTAATTCTGAAGGGTTCGCATGTTACTTTCTGTTGGGTTCGATCTCACTGTGGTATTTATTTCTATGAAAAGGTAGATAAAGCAGCCAAAAAAGCAGGAAAACATTCTAGCTGTTCATCTGTTTTAGATATTCCTCTTTCTCTTCGTGAAGGTTATCCTTTGCTTCAAAATGTTTTCTGGAAACATGTAAAAAAGAAACAGGAAGAGGCTGGCTATCCCCAGCATACTTGTTGTGTTCTGGATATCGAGAATATTCTTTGTACTCAGTATGGCTTTCGAAAATCTTGAAGTAGAACAATTGTTTCTTTAATCCATAGACTGAAATTAAATACCTTTTAGAACAAAATTTGTAAGAAATATACAATGCATATGCGGTGAACAACTGTCCAATGTTCATGTTTTATATCAAGGTTTAAAAAGTTCCTACCAACATTTCAAGATAAGTCTCTGCACGAAGTTTTAACCAATCCAAAGTTATTGTGTGAGATAGCATTGTCTCTGATGCAATCTCCAGTATTCTCTTTTTTGGAAAGTGCGACCATGGAATCATAGCACCTTTTCTGTCGCGATATCATTTTACTTTATCCGTGGCAGCTTTTACACGTAGTTGGTAGTTGTTCATTTCCAAGTTTAAAGTAGTTTTCAATTTTTCTGTGTTGTTGTTATTATTTGCGTTTCTTTGCCATGTTTTTTGCAATATAATTTATTGTTTATAAGGTTTGGAATAAGTTTTTTTAATGTGCATTTAAATACCAACATGCATCTCTTTTTCTTAAAGACCTCATTTCACCATGCCCCCTTCCCCACCTCTTTCGTCTAATATCACTTTGAGTGAACAGAATAAAATCGAAGACACACACTCATGACTGCTCAACCAAGCGATTTATTTCAGCGCTTTTTGGTCCGTGACAATAATAAATGAATATTTTTATACATAGAATAAAACACTCCAGTAGATCAGAGAGCTGTTTAAGTGTGATATATGAAAGAAGTTTTCTTCTTAAGTTTCCATTTTTGTTGTATTTTTTTATTTGTAAAAGTATCAGTAAACAAAAACCCCACCAAAACTAGGATCATGTTGATCGTTGTTATATTGAATATTAACATATTGCACATTTCTTAGAAAACCTTGTCATATTTTATTACACAAACATAATTATTTTGCTCAGACTATACGCTCTTGCTTGAGAAAAAAAAGTCATGTAGGTACACAGTACAAACAGAGTGTTCAAACCCTTTTAAAATGTTGTGATATATCATATAAGTTATCATAATATATTGTTCAACTGTACAAAAAAACTTAGACAAATGATTGAAATTTGATAAAGTATAGAAAAAGACAAGCAGGTTGGTAGTAGGTAGGTAGATAGGTAGGTAGGTACAGACATAGGTAGAGAAGTAGCCAGGCAGGTAGGTAGGTAGGTACAGACATAGGCAGAGAAGCAGGTAGGTAGGTAGGATATAAATGTATAGGTAAGTATGTATATTTGGCGATCCAAAGTTATAACGAAAGGTAAAGGTGTCCCATAACTTATAAGGTCGTAGGGGAGCGAGGCGTCAGAGACCTCACTTCTCTCATTCAAAGTAAAGCAGATGCTTGATAGACCAGTAAACAGACCACTAGATGCTTTTATTAGATTATAATTTCTCCCATTGATTTAACATGGGTTGAAATCATCAACTATATCATCGGTATTGCGAATAAACTTGCTTTCAAACGAGAGTAAAGCAGCAGAACAAAATTGAAAAGAACTCTGTGAAGAGAAAAAAAATCACACACTCATTTAAGTTTTCATTTAATTGCATCTAGACTGAAAACATCTTCAAATTTCTTTGAGAAAACCTATTCTAAAATGACTAATGACATCTTTTATATCATTGATTGATTCTTCTTTAAAAAGTTATGATACATTTGGCCTAATCTTTATAAAGAAAATGTTCGAGTGATTCATAATGAGAAACAAAATGATGAAAACTTAGGAAAAGAACGAATGAGCACATGGCTAACAAACCAAACAGAACTTTAGAAATATCTATTTTTAAAAAACGAGAAAGAGTGAAAAGGATAACAAAGTAAAAATCAAGAAGGATACAAGATAGGAATGAAGGCATAAAAAGGTCGGGGGGAAACTGAGCGAACGACCATGAGTGAATGACTGAGAGAGAGGGAGAGAGACGTCATACAACAAAATACACTCTGCTACAACAACAATACCAACAATAAATAATAATCACCACACAAAGGCCAGACCATCAAATATAGAAGACTTGCCAAATAATTTTAAAAAACCTAAAACAACCTTAGTCTAAGATCTACAGCAGTTTTTACAATAGCAAATCCAGGAATATATCACACAATACAACAACAATGGCTACACTTCTTGGTTAATTAAAAATCACATTTATAGACAGCGAGTTGGCAATAATAACCTTTGCTCGGCAAGGGAAATAATCGGGTCGATTAAATTCGAGGCAGTTGCAATCAATGTTGACACCATTTCCTTTTGTTACCCTTTCTTCTCACGGTATTAATTTAAAAGTAGATCGTGGGAGTCAGTTGGGATGGAAGAGAAAGATACCAAAAATAGAATTGGGGGAGAGGGACGATGACGTATAAAGGGGAGGCAAGTGTACACTACCATACTGTTCAAAAAGAAAAACTGTCTAAATGATAATAAATCAAATTTTACTGAGATTCTAACTATAGTACTATAAAAGTATACATAGTAAATAGTAATATAATAAATATAATAAAATAAAGATTAAAATAGTATATAAAATATAGTAATAAATACAGTAATAATAAAAAAAGAAAGAAAAAGCAATACCCACTAAGTGTCAATAGGAGCCAACTTTGACGTTTTGAATACTAAAACACTTCCCTACCATATTCGATCAATAAACCAAATATTATCAAACAACCTGGCAAATTTAAATTTAGATTTATTATCAGTTTACCAAAGTCTTTATTTCTCTTAAAGATTTTTGTAGATTGTAATAACTACAACAAAAAACTACTTCAGGAAATGCAATCAGTCAGTGCTAAAATGGTAGTTTTTTTCTTTAAAAAATGTGAAAAAATATGAGACATTTGACAAAAAAAAGAAAAACAGATTACTATTTTTGTTTATGATATGAATCAAGTAATTTTTATCCTTAATTCTAGATTATATCAGAGACTCAAAAAAAAAGGAAAAGAAAACCAAATGGGTTTTGAATTTTTAGACTGTCTCGAAATGGGTTTTGAAATCTCGAGTTATCTTCTCCTGGTTCTGTGGGACTCCTTTAAAATGGTGACTCTGATGACATTTCTTAGGGGGAAATGATTTTTCTGAAACCGAATTGCGACAAGATGTCTCAGAATAACCAACAGCGTAGTCCAACTGATAAAAACACTCTGAGTAAACATCGTAGAAATTCAATGCTTCTTTACTAACTGATGATATAGCAAACATATTGTTTCAAAAAATATTTGCTGTCAATAACGGTTCCTTCTCTCATAAGTCATGGGGCCGCAGTAGAGTAGTTATCTCAAAATTTCACAATCAACCACTTTTTGTCTCTGATTTTTCTTTTTAAAGAATAAATTATATCTTTAATCAAAGAACCCAGACTGCATAAGATGTGATTAAAAATTCTAAGAAAAAAAACACCCTGATAAAACTGTGATGCATTTTTACCGATGTTACAACCACCACAGAACGATTTTTAAAAACCCAACTTGTGTCTGGAACTTGAAGAGTAGAACCCACTAAAAACATTCCGGTGAGAACGGTTCTTAACAATTATTGTAAACATGTGATAGGGTTTGTTAACATTAAGTCAACCATGATGATGCTCATGAAGAAATCCTGTATCTTGACTGGGGGGGGGGAAGAAGTGGTGATGGTGGTTGTGGCAAGAAGCGGGTACAAGTCACCAAACGGGTGGATGACCTCTTCACAAACGGGTAGATGACCTGCTGAGAAGATGTCAGCTTGCTTCTTGTAGAGATGTTCACTGAAAGGCGTTACACGGATCCTCGTTCGAGGGGACTAGACAAAAGCAGAAAAACAAATGACATAAATTAATACCTGACACTATCAATGTAGAAAATAAAGAGAGCAAAAATAAAATGATGACCAGGGTCAGTCCTTGCAACAAAACTGATAACCCCTCCCCCCCCCCCTTCCTCCCTCAGGCCAAAACTGTACAGTTTAAACCAAGTTTTGTGGCCCAGCTATGTCAGTTAAGATGTAAGCTAAGTATTATGTCAGTTAAGATGTAAGCTAAGTATTAAGTCCGTTAAGATGTAGGCTAAGTATTGTGTCAGTTAAGATGTAGGCTAAGTATTATGTCAGTTAAGATGTAGGCTAAGTATTATGTCAGTTAAGATGTAGGCTAAGTATTATGTCAGTTAAGATGTAGGCTAAGTATTAAGTCAGTTAAGATGTAGGCTAAGTATTAAGTCAGTTAAGATGTAGGCTAAGTATTAAGTCAGTTAAGATGTAGGCTAAGTATTATGTCAGTTAAGATGTAGGCTAAGTATTATATGAGTATTTAAGTATTAAGTGTAAGTATTATA
The DNA here is from genome assembly GCA_028751875.1 of Rapana venosa. Taxonomy (NCBI): domain Eukaryota; kingdom Metazoa; phylum Mollusca; class Gastropoda; order Neogastropoda; family Muricidae; genus Rapana; species Rapana venosa. The sequence goes on from CM054155.1 coordinate 46,460,832, forward strand.
GGCTAAAGTATTATGTCAGTTAAGATGTAGGCTAAGTATTAAGTCAGTTAAGATGTAGGCTAAGTATTAAGTCAGTTAAGATGTAGGCTAAGTATTAAGTCAGTTAAGATGTAGGCTAAAGTATTATGTCAGTTAAGATGTAGGCTATTATGTCAGTTAAGATGTAGGCTAAGTATTATGTCAGTTAAGATGTAGGCTATTATGTCAGTTAAGATGTAGGCTAAGTATTAAGTCAGTTAAGATGTAGGCTATTATGTCAGTTAAGATGTAGGCTAAGTATTAAGTCAGTTAAGATGTAGGCTATTATGTCAGTTAAGATGTAGGCTAAGTATTATGTCAGTTAAGATGTAGGCTAAGTATTATGTCAGTTAAGATGTAGGCTAAAGTATTATGTCAGTTAAGATGTAGGCTAAGTATTCTGTCAGTTAAGATGTAGGCTAAGTATTATGTCAGTTAAGATGTAGGCTAAGTATTATGTCAGTTAAGATGTAGGCTAAGTATTATGTCAGTTAAGATGTAGGCTAAGTATTATGTCAGTTAAGATGTAGGCTAAGTATTAAGTCAGTTAAGATGTAGGCTAAGTATTGTGTCAGTTAAGATGTAGGCTAAGTATTGTGTCAGTTAAGATGTAGGCTAAGTATTGTGTCAGTTAAGATGTAGGCTAAGTATTGTGTCAGTTTAGATGTAGGCTAAAGTATTATGTCAGTTAAGATGTAGGCTAAGTATTATGTCAGTTAAGATGTAGGCTAAGTATTAAGTCTGTTAAGATGTAGGCTAAGTATTATGTCAGTTAAGATGTAGGCTAAGTATTAAGTCAGTTAAGATGTAGGCTAAGTATTGTGTCAGTTAAGATGTAGGCTAAAGTATTATGTTAGTTAAGATGTAGGCTAAGTATTATGTCAGTTAAGATGTAGGCTAAGTATTAAGTCAGTTAAGATGTAGGCTAAGTATTATGTCAGTTAAGATATAGGCTGAAGTATTATGTCAGTTAAGATGTAAGCTAAGTATTATATGAGTATTTAAGTATTAAGTATAAGTATTATAGGCTAAAGTATTATGTCAGTTAAGATGTAGGCCGAGTATTAAGTCAGTTAAGATGTAGGCTAAGTATTAAGTCAGTTAAGATGTAGGCTAAAGTATTATGTCAGTTAAGATGTAAGCTAAATATTATATGAGTATTAAAGTATTAAGTGTAAGTATTATAGGCTAAAGTATTATGTCAGTTAAGATGTAGGCTGAGTATTAAGTCATTTAAGATGTAGGCTAAGTATTAAGTCAGTTAAGATGTAGGCTAAAGTATTATGTCAGTTAAGATGTAGGCTAAAGTATTATGTCAGTTAAGATGTAGGCTAAGTATTAAGTCAGTTAAGATGTAGGCTAAGTATTAAGTCAGTTAAGATGTAGGCTAAGTATTATGTCAGTTAAGATGTAGGCTAAGTATTAAGTCAGTTAAGATGTAGGATAAGTATTATGTCAGTTAAGATGTAGGCTAAGTATTATGTCAGTTAAGATGTAGGCTAAGTATTAAGTCAGTTAAGATGAAGGCTAAGTATTATGTCAGTTAAGATGTAGGCTAAGTATTAAGTCAGTTAAGATGTAGGCTATTATGTCAGTTAAGATGTAGGCTAAGTATTAAGTCAGTTAAGATGTAGGTTCAAGTATTATGTCAGTTAAGATGTAGGCTATTATGTCAGTTAAGATGTAGGCTATTATGTCAGTTAAGATGTAGGCTAAGTATTATGTCAGTTAAGATGTAGGTTCAAGTATTATGTCAGTTAAGATGTAGGCTAAGTATTATGTCAGTTAAGATGTAGGCTAAGTATTATGTCAGTTAAGATGTAGGCTAAGTATTATGTCAGTTAAGATGTAGGCTAAGTATTAAGTCAGTTAAGATGAAGGCTAAAGTATTATGTCAGTTAAGATGTAGGCTAAAGTATTATGTCAGTTAAGATGTAGGCTAAGTATTATGTCAGTTAAGATGTAGGATAAGTATTAAGTCAGTTAAGATGTAGGCTAAGTATTAAGTCAGTTAAGATGTAGGCTATTATGTCAGTTAAGATGTAGGCTAAGTATTAAGTCAGTTAAGATGTAGGCTAAGTATTATGTCAGTTAAGATATAGGCTAAAGTATTATGTCAGTTAAGATGTAAGCTAAGTATTATATGAGTATCTAAGTATTAAGTATAAGTATTATAGGCTAAAGTATTATGTCAGTTAAGATGTAGGCCGAGTATTAAGTCAGTTAAGATGTAGGCTAAGTATTAAGTCAGTTAAGATGTAGGCTAAAGTATTATGTCAGTTAAGATGTAAGCTAAATATTATATGAGTATTAAAGTATTAAGTATAAGTATTATAGGCTAAAGTATTATGTCAGTTAAGATGTAGGCTGAGTATTAAGTCAGTTAAGATGTAGGCTAAGTATTAAGTCAGTTAAGATGTAGGCTAAAGTATTATGTCAGTTAAGATGTAAGCTAAATATTATATGAGTATTAAAGTATTAAGTATAAGTATTATAGGCTAAAGTATTATGTCAGTTAAGATGTAGGCTGAGTATTAAGTCAGTTAAGATGTAGGCTAAGTATTAAGTCAGTTAAGATGTAGGCTAAAGTATTATGTCAGTTAAGATGTAGGCTAAATATTAAGTCCGTTAAGATGTAGGCTAAGTATTATTTCAGTTAAGATGTAGGCTAAAGTATTATGTCAGTTAAGATGTAGGCTAAGTATTATGTCAGTTTAGATGTAAGCTAAATATTAAGTCAATTAAGATGTAGGCGAAGTACCAAGCTTTACATTAAAATGTTGCTGTGCTTTACAATGTAATGGGGAGACTGTCTTTATCAGTGACAAACAAGCTCCTGGTATAACAATTTGTACTCTCAATTTAAAAGGAGAGGGGAAAAATGTTATCTAAAGTTGGAGTATGGCTGTTTATGGTTATGATTACACGCGCGCGAACACACACACACACACACACACACACACACACACACACACACACGCGCGTACACACATTTACTCACACACGCGCACTCACTTACACCCACTCACTCACAAACACACACACAACCAAAATAGGTCTTCAAACTAAACTGAATAAACTGCAAGAATACTGTTCTAATTGGGGTTTAAAGATAAACAAAACAAAACCAAAGGTAATAGTCTTTACGAGATCGCCTCCTAAAATTCCAATTCATTTTAAATGTGGAGAGCATGTAATTGAAACAGTAGAAACTTATAAATATTTAGGTGTCGTTTTTCATCAGAACGGGAAATTTCAAGCAACACAAGAACATTTAGTAAAGCAACAAAGCAATATACGCCTTTAAAAGGGCAATTCATGGACAAAATTTAAAGACTACTATAATAATGTGTTTATTCGACTCACTGATAACCCCTGCTTTAACCTATGGAGCAGAAGTTTGGTTTCCTTTTTGTTTTAATGGGGAGACAGAATTTCATATTGATAAACTGTTCAAGGCATGCTTATCCAATCAGTTTTTGTATGAGAATTTTCATGTAAAATTTTGTAAACAAATGATAGGAGTTCATAAAAAAGCATTAGTACTACCCACTTTGGGTGAATTAGGGAGATTTCCACTGACCCTTAAAATCATATGCCAGATAATATCCTTTTGGATTCATTTGACAGAATCAAAACCAGACTCTTATATTAGAATAGTATACGATTATTTGTATCAGAAGAATACATACGATAAATGGATAAACACAGTGAAAAATATTCTGTACACAATTGGATTCAAACATGTCTGGAAGAACCAAAGCACTCTTAATGTTCATCGGTTGAGTTATGCTGTTAGAAGAAAACTTGAGGACATGTATAAAACATTTTGGATCTACCAAAAGAAAGAGTTTGCAAAACTAAAATTTTATGATTTTGCTACCAAAGAATACAGATTGGAACCATACTTAGTAAACTATGAAAACAAAACTCATAAGAAGACATACTGTAAATTTCGCACAAGCTGTCACAATTTAATGATAGAGAAAGGGAGACACCAAAATATATCCAGAGAGGACAGAAAATGTAGACACTGTAACAAAATTGAAGATGAATTTCATTTACTTGATGAATGCATTTTATATGATGAACTCAGAAATAATTTGTTATTAAAAATCAAAACGAAAGACAAAGAACGCAAAAACTGTGTACATAAATTAAGTGACATAATCACAGTTGATATTTATCAAGCAGATATCATCAGATATGTGTATGAGTGTTTTGAAAAAAGAGAAAAAGAGAAGTAGAACACAACATGTTTTTAGTGTACATCACTTTTAGCCAAAATAGATAATAATTATAGTTGATGTTTTTGTTGTGTCAAATAAGTCTACATGACTTAAATGGCAATAAAATATTCTGAATCTGAATCTGAATCACACTCTCATACACACACGTCTAAAATCACTAAATGTGAATAGACGTTAAACTGAAGATCACACACACACGCACACACACACACGTTAAATCCTGTTCCGCTTTTCGTAAGAGTAGACTATTGTGTGCCGGTGGGAACATATGACAGAATTTACAAACCGCATACACACGGGGACTGGATGTAAAAAAGCACGTAAGTCCTTATTCCATTATTCTCGATATAAAAGAATAAACTAAAATAAATAAAATAAATAAACACACACACACTCACAAACACACACACACACACACACACACACACACACACACACACACACACACACACACACACACACACACACCTCTCCTCTCTCTCTCTCTCTCTCTCTCTCTCTCTCTCTCACACACACACACACACACACATGTACACTCCCTCCCCACCCTCACTCTTCACACACAAACTCCAACCCATCCATCCCCCCACCTCCCACTCACACACAAACAAACACACACACAAACTCCCTCCCCCCCAAACACACACGCACACAAAGTCCCACCCATCCACCACCACCCTCCCCCCCCCCCACTCACACACAAACACACACACAAACTCCTTCCCCACCCCCCACCCCCCCACACACGCACACAAACTCCCACCCATCCAACAACCCCCGTCCTCCCCCCCCCCCACAAACTCCCACCCACCCACCCATCCACCCTCCCTCCCCCCTCTACCCCCCTCCCCTCCCCTCCCCCCCCCACCATCCCCACCCTTCTACCCCCCATCCCCCCCCCCTACCCCGCCCACACACACACTAAGATCAGACACAGTACTTGTATTTTGGCATCTGTACTGGGTGTAAAGTTTTTTGTCGCTGTAGTCGAAGACGAGGCGTTTGTACACTGTGGCTCGGTTCAATTCCCGACGGCTCCTGGATGGCAACGGCACGTGGTGGTTAAGACAACGGCAGTTGATCTGAAATCAGCAGTAACAACAACAATAACAACAATAAGACACAAGTAACCAGTCAGTCGAATGGGATTTAGTTATAAACATAGACTAGACCCACGTGCACATACATAGATCGTCTAATATCACTTAAGAGTGAACAGACGTTAAATTGAAGACAACAACAACAACATACATACATATATATATATATACCTGGCGCATACACATACATGGTATACACACATACATACATACATACATACATACATACATACATACATACATACATACATACATACACACATACCCTTCATACATACATACATACATACATACATACACACATACATACATACGTACATACATACATACACACATACGTACATACATACATACGTACATACATAAATACATACATACATACATACATACATACATACATACATACATACATTCATACATACATACATACATACATACATACATACATACATACATACATACATACGTACATACATACGTACATACATACATACATACATACATACATACATACATACACATACATACATACATACATACATACATACATACATACATACATACATACATACATACATACATACATACAAACAAAAATGCATACATACATTCATTCATGGTACGTAAACACAACACACACACACACACACACACACACACACACACACACACAAAACACACACACACACACACACACACACACAACACACACACACACACACACATACATACATGCATGGTACACACACATACATACATGGTACACACACACACACACACGCTACACGCATACACGCATACAACACATACACGCACACTCACTCACTCACTCACTGACAGACACACAGGCAGCATGCAGACAGATAGACAAACAGGCAGGCAGACACACACACACACACACACAACACACACACACGCATACACGCATACACGCATACACACATACACGCATACACGCATACACACATACACACACTACACATTCACTCACTCACTGACTGAAAGACACCAGACAGACATGCAGACAGATACAAACAGGCACACACACACACACACCACACACACACACTTATGATCTTCCTCAGTGCCTCTCCAGTAATGCCATCCACGTCCAGTATGCTGATGACATTTGTATGTGGATGAATGTTACGATGAAAAAAAGAAAACACCAAAGAGGCATCTAAACTATATAAAAAATATGTATCAGCTTGAGCTAAACAAACTTAATGACTACATTTTTGAGAATGGTCTTTCATTGTCTCCTGAAAAGACTAATCTCGTACTTTTCAATATGGCACTAACCCCCCAGTTCTCCCCTGTTTTCAAATAGATGGGAAAGTGTGGAATATAAAACTTTGGTGAAGTTTTTAGGAGTATATTTTATGTCTACACTAAGTTGGAATTATCACATTGATTATTTAAATACTAAGGCTCGGAAAAGTCTTAATCTTTGAAAGTTATTAGTAAACAAGTGTGGGCTTATGATGTAGCTGTTTTAAAACATTTGGCATTATCTTTAGTACGTTCCAGACTCATTTATGGCCAGGAAGCATTAAATTTTTTCAGTGCTCCAAAATATTTATTACAGAAAATGCCAAGACTAGACTGCAAGGCTTTTCGATTAGCTCTGAGGGTACCTTTTCATGCATCGTCCATGGGTACCTATAAGGAGATAGGAATTTTGCCATTAGACGAATATCGACAACTGGCTGTGGCTAAATATCTCTTACGTTGTTCAACACAAGAAACCAGTGTGGACAACGAAATTAGTATAAGATCTGATGTCAACTTTCCAAAAGAGCACATTCTGTTCGTTCTGTAACCACAGCTAGAACCTATACTTCTCAATTATTTGATCAAGCAGATATAAAATCCCACAAAAATAGCTAAATCGAAGATTCACTCCTCGCCTTGTCCCCCATGGGAACTTAAGAGAGCTAATTTTGACGTAAATTATTCCTCTTTAACGAAAAAAGGTAATGAAAATATTCTTAGCGCATCAGTAAAAGAATATATACAAACTACATATCCAAATCATTTAAAAATCTACACAGATGGTTCCCTTTTGAACAATAATGAGGCGGGTGCAGCGTTTGTCATACCATCTTTGAAAATAGAGAAATCATTTTATGTAGGAAAAATCGATCTATTTTTACAGCTGAATTGTCTGCTATTTTGATGGCTTTATATTATCTTTTAGATTTTCCTAAAGACATATTTCAAATACTTTCTGTGTTGATTCCAGGTCAGTCTTACTTGCCCTGAGAAACTTCAGTTCAAAAGTGAGACAAGATTTCATATTGAGATTAGTCATCTAATTCATTTTCTGATGATACGAGGGTACTGGTGTTACATTTTGCTGGATTCCCTCGCACTGTGGTATTTACTTTAATGAAAAAGTTGACAGAAAAGCAAAATGTGGAGCTGAGCATATCGATGGGTCTTGCAGCATAAGTGTTCCTCTATCCATCCATGAGGCTATAGCATGTTACAAAATGCATGTTGGAAACACTTTAAAAAGAAACTACAAAGTACCGGTTATTCCTGGAGTGATGATGTAGCCCATGTATTATCTTTTGATAAGATCAAATATCGTAATTACATGAATATAGAAATGTTGTATCTCTTATATACAGGTTTAAGCTCAATGCTTTTAGAACAAAATTTTTTAAAAAAAGCAACATGTATCTGTGGTGAAAATCTTACCAATGATCACATTCTTTACGATGCAGAGATCTGAAAAACATCTTACCTGCCTTCCCAGTCCGTAGCTTGCAGCAATTCTTAAAGACATTCCATTAATGAAAGAAATTGTATTGTCATTAAGCCATACCCTATGTTCAGACTCCTCTGATATAAGGATAGCTTCAAGTTATATGAATTGGAAAGTTGGTATTTTGCTGTTTGATGTTTTTGGGGTTGGTTATCTTTTTTTTTTTTTTTTTTTTCTTTTTTTCCCCCTCCTCCCGAATTCTTGTTTATGCTTGTTTCATAATAGTTGTTTATTGCGATTGATTAGTTATATGCATACCCCTCCCCCCTACACACACACACACACAAGCACGTGCGCGTGCGCACGCACACACACACACACGGGCACACACGCACACACACATACACACACTTCCTGTCTGATATCACTATTTAGTGGAAGGACGTTAAACTGAAGAACTACTACACACACACACACACACGCATACACGCATACACACACACATACACACACATACACATTCACTCACTCACTGACTGACAGACACACAGACAGACATGCAGACAGATAGACAAACAGGCACACACACACACACACACACACACCACACACACACACACACACACACACACACACACACACACACAGCGACATACACACACAGTGTCATACAGACAAGAGGCTTGCCCTGTAATATCTGTAGGCTTAGCGATTTCACAGACAGCTGAACATAATACCTCTGGCAGACCTGCCACTAGAAGATGGACAGAGAGACAGGTAGGCGTAGACAGGCAGACAGACAGACAGACAGACGGACAGACAGACAGACAGACAGACAGACAGACAGACCCACAGACAAAGACTGATCCTGTTATATCTGTAGCCGTGGGGATTTCTGGGGCTGATGACCATCTCTTCGGCAGGCCAGTGATTGGCAGACAGACGAAACAGAGATAAACAGACGGACAGACAGACAGACAGACTCACAGACAGACAGACAGACAGATACTGACCCTATAATATCTCTTACATCCTTTGGATGAGACTATAAACCGAGGCTCCGTGTGCGAACACTTGCAGAACATCTTGCGCACACGTTAAATCCTGTTCCGCTTTTCGGAAGAGTAGCCATTGTGTGCCGGTGGAAACAGATGACAGAATTTACAAAACCGCATACATACGGGTACTGGATGTAAAAAAAGCACATGAGTACTTATTCCATTATCCTCGATATAGAAAAATAAATAAATGCATAAATAAATAAACAAATAAATGATCCTGTTATATCTGTAGCCGTGGGCATTTCTGAGGTTGATGACCATCTCTTCGGCAGGCCAGTGATTGGCAGACAGACGAAACAGAGATAAACAGACGGACAGACACACAGACAGACAGACAGACAGACAGACAGACAGATACCGACCTTATTCTCTAACCCCAACGATCTCGAGAGGCTGATGACCATCTCTTTGGCAGCTAGGCAGAGTGGTAGACGACGGACAAAACAGAGATAGACGGACAGACAGACGGACAGACAGGCGGACAGACAGACAGGCGGATAGAGACTGACCCGGTAATATCTGTAGCCTCGGCGGTTTCTGAGGTTGGTGACCATCTCTTTGGCGGGCCATTCAGTGGAGTTGCATCGAGACAGGCTGCATGCAGGCTGGCACATGTACTGGCTGTGTGTGGACCATGGGCAACGAGATGGTCAGAATGGCCGGGCCAGCTGTTGGTTGGCTTGCGTGTGTGTGTGTGTGTGTGTGTGTGTGTGTGTGTGTGGGTGTGTACGTGTGTGGTGTGTGTGTGTGTGTGTGTGCGTGTGTGTGTGTGTGTGTGTGCGTGTGTGTGTATGTGTGTGTGTGTGTGTGTGTGCGTGTGTGTGTGGTGTGTGTGTGTGTGTGTGTGTGTGTGCGTGTGTGTGTGGTGTGGTGTGTGCGTGTGTGTGTGTGTGTATGACAGTGTACGTCTCTGTCTCTGTCTCTGTCTCTATTTTGTGTCTCTGTCTTTTGCTCTCTCTCTCTCTGTCTCTCTCTCTTTCTCTCTCTGTGTCTCTGTATCTCTCTCTTTCTCCCTCTCTCCCTTCTCTCTCTCTCTCTCTCTCTCTCTCTCTCTCTCCATCTCTCACTCTCTCTTTCTCTCTCTCTCTCTCGGTTTTAATTTTTTCCTTGTTGCAAAACAACAACAACAACAACACAAACGTGTTGCTTAAGTTGTGTTCATACCGTGCTCCTTGCCAAAAAAAAGACCGTATTGTTAACGGCAATAAATGACTTTCAGTGTTCAGTGTTCAGTTCTCTCTTTCTCTCTCTGTGTTTCAAAGGAACATAGCTATGCTGTGCTATTTATAGATTATGACCTAATGTTCTCTATGGCTCAGTGGCTAGAGCTTTGGACTCCGGACCTGATGATGATAAGCGCTTGGATTTGCTTGCTTTACAATGTTCAAGCGCTATATGAATACCATACTTCATCAGTATTATTATTTTTAGTAGTAGTAGTAGTAGTAGTAGTAGTAGTAGTAGTAGTAGTAGTAGTAGTAGTAGTAGTAGTAGTAGTAGTAGTATAGTAGTAGAAGCAGCAGCAGTAGCAGCAGCAGTAGTAGTAGTACTAGTATCAACATCATTATTATTATTATTAACTTTATTATCCTCATTATTATCGTTATTATATCATCATCATCATCATCATCATCATCTCAAAGCATGGGGTCAAACCTCCTCTTATGGGCTACTTGTATGGATTTTTCTCCTAGAATTAATGTTGGTTTTGACTTAAGTCCCAGTGCCCTATAAGTCCTGTGAGTGAGTCAATGCATACTTGTTCCCCCTGCTAACAAAACGTTCCCTCCACTCTGCTGCAGATACCTTGTGTTTAAGAATACCTAGATTCAACCAGTCTACCCTTGGGGGTGGCTCTTTCTCTGTTTCTGGCCCCATTGATCTGGAATGACCTTCCTCTCTCCCTCTGCCAAAAGCCTTCTTATGACACTTTTAAATCCGGCCTCAAGACATATTTATTTCAAACTTAAGATTCTCCACTCTTGTCCCTGCCCTCAACAGCCAAAACCCCATCACCCTGCCGAAGTGTATAACCTTTATGTGTGTGCGTGCGTGTGCATGTGCGTGCGTGCGTGCGTGCATTTGAATTTGTAAAAAAAACCCAATTAATTGTAACTGGCTGTATGTGAATGAGTGGGATGAATGAAAGTGATTTGATTTGTTTTTTGAAGATATGGCGCTATATAAATTCCATGTATTATTATTATCATAATGTTAAGTTTTGCAGATAGGTTAAAAGATTTCCCAATGTAGGTATAAGTCTCCCCTGCTATGTCTGGTGGTAAGGAAGACACGAACATACCCAGTGTGTAACAAGGGACCCAGAGAGGGATAGGTGGCACCCTGTTCAACTGTCCTAAGACACACTACCCGAAGAATTCCGTGCAGTGCCCCTAACGTACTTTACCAAGTTGAGGGACAAGTCAGTTAGGTCATATCTTTTCATCACCACAAAACGATGAACAATAGAAAAACAGATACACCGAACCCTAGTTTCAATCCCTGAGTCATGACCCACTCTCACATTCCCCCTTCCTAACAAAAAAAATCCATATAAAAGAATAAACAAACAATACCACAGCACATAATGTATGTACATAATTAGTCTCTAACAAGACAAACACAACCATCACAAACAAAGGTCCCGAGAAAGGTTTGTGATAAAGGGATCCCTCATTACAGCAGTACTTCGGTTTGAACAGTCCCCCTTTCAAAAATAAAGACGGCAACAAAGACAGGAAAAGATTGTCTGATTTCATGTAGGCCTTGTGTACTGTCATGAAATGGACACTGAAATTTCTGATGAGGTAGCAAGCGTTGTGAATCCTCACACCATTAGGAGGAGTGTTTCTATCAAAGCTGCTCCTTTCCCTTCCTCATTTCAGGAACACTTAGAGATCCTGTGATCGTGACCCAGCCAGCCAGAGATATCAGTGTCTGACTTTGACACTGTGGGTGTAACTGAACTTGGTCTCAGATCTGTGTAATTTGTTTTCTCTGGTGTAATTCATGTTGCCAATGACTGACAGGAGTTTAATTGCTGGCTATTTTTTTTCCATTTTACTTCTTATGGAACATGGGCAATGCTGCTTTGGGACATTTATAGCTCTCAATGTGAACGTGGACTTGCTTTTTGCCCTAAAGGTAAATAGTTATGCCCTGTTATTCATAGACTATGTCTAAATATTCTCTACAATTTGGTGGCTAGACCTTTGAATTATTGACCTGACAACAATCTCAAAGTGTGGGATCATGTCACCACTTAGTTGTTTGCTGGAGGGGATTTTCTCTCTTAGAATTAACACTGGTCTTGACTTTAGTCCTGAATCCCCAGTAAGTTCGTTGAGTGAGTCGCTAGACAGATAGTCAATGTATAATTTTGCAGACTAGTGAAAATCTTTTCCAACGTATGTGTAAGTCTTCCCTGCTATGTCTGGTGGTAGGGAAGACAGAAACATACCCAGGGTGTAACGAGGGACCCAGAAATGGATAGGTGTCATCACGTTCAACTGGCCTAAGACACACTACCTGAAGAATTCTGTGCATTAACAAGTTGAGGGATAACTAAGTTAGGTCATATCTTGTCATCACCACAAAACGATGAACAATAGAAAAACAGATACACCGAACCCTAGTTTCAATCCCTGAGTCATCACCCACTCTTACATTCCCCCTTCTTAACAACAAAACATGATATGAAAGAATAAATAAACAATACCACAATGCATACTGTATGTACATAATTAGTCTCTAACAAGACAAACACAACCATCACAAACAAAGGTCCCGAGAAAGGTTTGTGATAAAGGGATCCCTCATTACAGCAGTACTTCGGTTTGGACAGTCCCCCTTTCAAAAATAAAGACAGCAACAAAGACAGGAAAAGATTGTCTGATTTCATGTAGGCCTTGTGTACTGTCATGAAATGGACACTGACATTTCTGATGAGGTAGAAAGAGGAGTGAATCCTCACACCATTAGGAAGAATCTTTATATCAAAGCTGTTCCTTCGGCTTTCTCTACAAAGAAACACCTTGGTTGGAGGTTTCCGTTGCTGAACTGGACACTGTAGGTGTAAGCAAACTTTGTCTTGAATCTGTGTCATTATCTTTCTCTCTTGTGTAGTTCATTATGCCAACAGTTGATGTGGGGTTTCTGTTTGGCTGCCTGCTTTATTTATTCACTTATTCTTTAGTGTTATTTTATTTCATATTTTTATTTTGATGACAACAGAATAAGTATTCATGTACTTTTTTTTAAACATCTAATCCCCATCTGTATGCAGTTTTGTAAATTTGGGGTTATCATTTTTTTCGCAGCTTGCTTGTTTGCTTTTTTCATCTTATTTCTTTCCTAATTCCGTTTTTCATGTAAAAAGAGTCCAGAATGACACCAGCACTCAGCATTATCATGAAGAGGACAGGTATTTTGCCCTATCAGTCATCACAGCCTTGATGTCTTTTCAGCACAATATCAGTTTTTTTGAGCTTTTTGTTGTTATGCTGGTACTGATTGTTGTTCATATACATATGTAATAAATATGCTTTATTTATCAAAATCTTATGTAAAAAGAAATGCTCTCTCAATATACTCATAGGTCTTCATCTTACATCTAGCCAATGATAACAGAGTTTTGCAATATTTCCCGTGACCTAGTTAACTATTGGGGACGGGATAGCTCAGTAGTCAGAGCACTCGCTTTCCCCCAGCCAAGTTAAGCAGCATGGTTACCAGTTGGATGGGTGGACGTTTGGGTGCCTTGGCTTCAGTACAGTCCCCCAGTTCACCCAGCTGTAAATGGGTACTTTCCGCTTTAGGGTCAGGGAGGGTAAAGCAGAGATGGAGAGGAGATAGGTGCCGTCCTCAATATGCTGGCCCCTAGAGAAGTGAGATCTCTGATGCCTCACTCCCCTATGACCTTATAGGTTATGGGACTCCTTTACCTTTAGTTGACTATTGGGAATTACCTTTTGTTCCTTGAGCAGCAATGAGGTCTGTTTTCTGATCTTCATTAAACACCT
>CM054155.1:46494994-46499994 GCA_028751875.1 Rapana venosa
CATTCATTCTGAGAAAGACATGGACATTCATTCTGAGAAAGACATGGACATTCATTCTGAGAAAGACATGGACATTCATAAGACATGGACAGTCATTCTGAGAAAGACACGGACATTCATTCTGAGAAAGACATGGACATTGATTCTGAGAAAGACACGGACATTCATTCTGAGAAAGACATGGACATTCATTCTGAGAAAGACATGGACATTCATTCTGAGAAAGACATGGGCATTCATAAGACATGGACAGTCATTCTGAGAAAGACATGGACATTCATTCTGAGAAAGACGTGGACATTCATTCTGAGAAGGACATGGACATTCATTCTGAGAAAGGACATTCATTCTGAGAAAGACATGGATATTCATTCTGAGAAAGACATGGACATTCATTCTGAGAAAGACATGGACATTCATAAGACATGGACATTCATTCTGAGAAAGACATGGACATTCATTTCTTGAGAAAGACATGGACATTCATTTGAAGAAAGACATTATCATTCATTCTGAGGAAAAGACATGGACATTATTCTGAGAAAGACATGGACATTCATTTGAGAAAGACATGGACATTCATTCTGAGAAAGACACATGGACATTCATTCTGAGAAAGACTGGACATTCATAAGATGGACAGTCATCTGAGAAAGACATGGACATTCATTTTGAGAAAGACGGGGGACATTCATTTTAAAGGACATGGACATTTTCTGAAAAAGGGACATTCTTTTTTGAGAAAAAAAACATGGACATCTTCTGAAAAAAAGACTGGACATTTTTTTCTGAGAAAGACAGGACTTTCTTTTCTGAGAAAAACAGGACATTCTTTCTGAAAAAGAAAAAAAATTCTTTCGAGAAAGACAGGGACATTCATTTGAAAAGGAAAAATGGACATTCATTCTGAAAAAAAAGACGGGGACTTCTTATGAAAAGACATGGACATCATTCTGCAAAGGCATGACTTCATTTGAGAAAGGGATATTCATTTTAGAAAGACGGGAAATTCTTTTGAAAAGGTATTCATTCTGAAAAAGACATGGATTTTCATTCTGAGAAAGACATGGACATTCACTCGGAGAAAGGACGGGCATTCTTCTTTTTCCCCCTCTTAATACACAAACGTGCCGAATCCCAAAAATAAAGCCAGCAATACTTTCCTTCATTGCAGAAAATAAAAATCCCAAATGCAAGCCCCCCATACGTCTATGTAGAAAAAAAATAAAAGAGGAAAGAAAAAAAAAGAAAGAGGGGGGTGGGGGGGGGGGAGAGAGAGAGGGGGGTGGAAAAAGAAAAAGGGGGGGGGGGGGGAGGGGAGAGAGAGAAAGGGGGGGGAAAAGGGGGGGGGGGGATGGAGAGAGAGGAGGAGGGGAGAGGAGAGAGAGAGGAGGGAGAAGAGAAGAGAATTGGAAAAATTCCTAGTTGTTTGGTTTTTGCCCTTCATTCATGACAGAGGGGGAGGGGGGGGGGGGGGGGCGGTGATGGAAACCCAAAACGGCAACAAATGATCGTCAAACATCGTCAGCAATATCGAATAAAAGCAAAATTATGATTTTATCATTTAACAGGGTTTTTCTTTTCCCTTTTGTTTGTTGGGGTGGGTTTTTTTTTTTTTTTTTTTTTTTTAAAAACGCTATTACATGTCAATAATGGAAGTCAGATTCCTGTTCGAATTGCCCGTTTCTAAACAGCTGCTCTAGGTTTTTTCTTTGTATATAGTAGGAAAATTATCAAGGGGGGACGGGTTTTAGTCATGGTCGGAGAAACTCGTTTTCCTCCGCCAATTTTTTAAGCAGCCCGACTTTGGTTACCAGTTGGATGGGTGACCGTTTGCGCGCCTTGGCTTCAGTACAGTCCCCCAGTTCACCCAGCTGTAAAATGGGTACTTGCCTCTTTAGGGTCAGGGAAGGTAAAGCATCCAGGGAGAGGAGATGGGCGCCGCCCTCAATATGCTGGCCCCTTGAGAAGCTGAGATCTCTGACGCCTCGCTCCTCTACGACCACATAGGTTATGGGACGCCTTTACCGTACTTTTTCTAATATCATCCATTTTAGGTCTAGAAAACGTGGATAGCTGTGTAACATGCACACAAGGTGTTCTGTGTGCGTTCTCAAGCGGGATACTGGCTTAAATTCTTATCCAAAATACTTTTAGGGGAGTGAAACAGGCACCAATGTTTACTCAAGGGGTAAAAACCAACAAAAAAGAAAGTTTTTTTCAAGATGTGGCTAAATGTGTGTTGTGTTCAGGATCTAGAATCTAGCCGGTAGCTAAGGCCTGCACACTGCAGTCTCAGACATCACACGTTCACCAAGTTCCACATTGTCAGTGATTCTGAGGCGTGCCCCTGTGTTAGCACTTCTCCCATGACAGTGGAGGAACACTTCCCCCTCCAGACCTGTCTGTCCAACACACCAAACCTGAGGACTGGCCGATATCTGGCCTACTGACCTAACTGCCGATGAGGGACACACTCTTCAGACCCCTGGAGGGAGGGCCTTCAGCGCACTACGGCAGCATTTGTCAGGGCCTCAGGAGTTGCTGTCTGAGCCTTCGACGAAGAAGAAGAAGCTCGGTTTATCATCTCATACAACTAGCTCTCAGAATACCGCTCAGGATGGGATGAAAGTTTGTGTCCAAACGTAGAACCGAACCACCAACTTCTTGCTTTCTTGACAGAAGCGGTTACCTCTAGACCACCTATCTCCACAGCAAGTTCACTAATGAAGTGTTTTAACGCACAAGGTTGCATTACTAACACTATTGTTGATACAGCGAGTTCACATGAGTGACGAATCGCTGTGACAGTATGGGTATAATTATTAACAAAACTGAACCATGAATGCAATAACATCTTGCACCGTTGTTACAAAAAAGGTTACATAGACAAGGAAAATCGTTGATACAGAAAACGTCCGATCACAATCGTGTTTTCTTGATAACAAAAAAAGGTCATACAGATAATGAATTGTTTGCTGCAATATTGTATATTATGACTAAAGATTCGTTGTTACAACAAGCTGGCATAATTCTTACTTCGGTTCTTCCGTAACGGGAGTCTTAGAGAATCTTCACTGAACAATTTCTCAGGCCCGGTCTCTTAGACAAGCGAGTCTGGCAACACCCATCCCTGTCTGCTATGTTAAGGTATTATAAGGTCACATAGTTGATGAATCGTAATTACAGTAAGGTCACGTAACAAAAGAATATTAGTACCATAAGGAAATTACGACTAACGTACTGTAATAACAACGGACACTCAAGACAGATTTAGCGCGAATGTACCAATAAAGAGTACACTGATCTGCTTTGCACTGATCTGATCTGATCTGATCTGATCTGCTCTGCACTGTGCTGCGTTGCACTACACTACATTACACTATACTACACTGCGCTGCACTACACAGCACTGCACTACACTACACTACACTGCGCTGCACTACACAGCATTACACAGCACTACACTACACTACACTACACTACACTACACTACACTACACTACACTACACTACACTACACTACACTGCGCTGCACTACACAGCACTACACTACACTACACTACACTGCACTACACTACACTACACTGCACTACACTACACTACACTACACTGCACTACACTACACTACACTACACTACACTGCACTACACTGCACTACACTACACTACACTGCACTACACTACACTACACTGCACTGCACTACACTACACTGCACTACACTACACTGCACTACACTACACTACACTACACTACACTGCACTACACTACACTACACTACACTGCACTACATTACACTACACTACACTACACTACACTGCACTACACTACACTACACTGCACTGCACTGCACTGCTTTGCACTTCACTGCACCACACCACACCACGCTACACCACGCTACACGCAAAACAACTTGCGCTCGCGTTAAAGGCTGTTTCGCTTTTCGTAAGAGTAGGCCATTGTGTGCTTGTGGGAAAAGATGACAGAATTTACACAACCACATACACACGGGGACTAGATGTAAAAAAAAGGCACATGAGTGCTTATTCCAATATCCTCGATATAAAAGAATAAAATAAAATAAATTAAAAATAAATAAATAAATAAAGGCAATACACTAAACCTCACTACACTACACTACACTGGGACTGGATGTAAAAAAAGCACATGAATCCTTATTCCATTATCCTCGATATAAAAGAATAAATACATAAACAAATACACTTACACTACACTTCAAGACACTACACTACACTACACTACACTACACCTCACTACACTACACTACACTACACCACACCACACCACACCACACCCCACCCCACCCAACCACACCACACCACACACCACACCAAACGTGTCCAGAAGTCCCTCTGACATTTGAGTAGAGGGTGTATGTATGTATGTATGTATGTATGTATGTATGTATGTATGTATGTATGTATGTATGTATGTATGTATGTATGTATGTATGTATGTATGTATGTATGTATGTATGTATGTGTGTGTGTGTGTGTTGTGTATGTATGTATGTATGTATGTATGTTATGTATGTATGTATGTATGTATGTATGTATGTATGTATGTATGTATGTATGTATGTATGTATTGTATGTATGTCTGTCTGTCTGTCTGTCTGTCTGTTGTCTGTCTGTTGTCTGTGTATGTATGTATGTATGTATGTATGTATGTATGTATGTATGTATGTATGGTATTAGTATTATGTATGTATGTATGTATGTATGCATGCATGTATGTATGTATGTATGTATGTATGTATGTATGTATGTATGTATGTATGTATGTACGTACACAGCTGCACGCTTGTTGACACTACAGGGTAGGAATTTAGAACCCAAGATTAGGACCACCAACGGTGGAAAAAGATTAATTATGAATTATTGTCCTCCTTCTTCTTCTTCTTTGCATTCTTCTTCTTCTTTGAATTTTTCTTCTTGTTCTTCTTCTTGTTCTTCTTCTTGTTCTTGTTCTTGTTCTTC
>CM054155.1:46502494-46522494 GCA_028751875.1 Rapana venosa
CTCTCTCTATCTCGGTGTGTGTGTGTCTGTGTGCGTTTTAATGCCTTCATAAACTCTCTCTCTCTCTCTCTCTCTCTCTCTCTCTCTCTCTCTCTCTTCTCTCTCTTCTCTCACTCTCTCTCTCACTCTCTCTCTCTCTCTCTCTCTCTCTCTCTCTCTCTCTCTCTCTCTCTCTCTCTCTCTCTCTCTGGGTGTATGTGTGGGTTCAAACGCCTTCATAAACTTTTGTCTTGGCAGAAACGTCAAAACAGGAAAAAAAAAGTCTCTAAGTGTTAATCTTTGTATAATGTTTTCCTTAGCTTTACTTTGGTAACCTCTTCCTCTTTGCTCGCTGACATTTCACGTTCACTTTAAAGTCAGAAGATGTCAAGTTATTTCTGAAAAGTGAGGTACTACCAAAAAAAACCCAACAACTCAAAGTATGTGCCACTACCTTTCAGCTGTATTCAAGACTGCTGTAAATAACTTCTACTACTGTTACTGCCTAGACAGTTTAGAAATAGTTGTGGTTACTTTTTTTATATATACACTTTCTGTATTGGCGCTTGTTACTAAACTAAATTAGCATTTATGAATATTTTGAAATACCTTTGCACAACTGAACACATAGTGATATTTTTGCCGTCTCTGTCTGCTTGACTTGTCCTCAGCCTTTGACACTTACTATGCATGTTAATCGTTCATAGACTGTCTGTGACTTTCGGGTGTACACTCGTAAATAATCAAGCTCTCTTATGATTTTGATAACATTCTTCCTTAAGTAACCTGTTGCATTGCAGTCCAGTTACCTTGAATTTGGTGTTCCCTAAGGATTTGTCCTTGGTCCACTGTTCTTTGCGCTCTGTATACAACTGATTTAGAAATCGTATCCCACCTTTCCTTTTGTTAATAGCACACTTTCCTTATGACAACGAAATCTACAATTTTTGATCATTTCCTTAACAATCCGAGAATACTTAAGTACTGGATGTCTTGAGTACTTCTTGTTGTGACTTCAGACATTTCAACTATATGTAACAGCACAATACATTTATCGTTATTTAAGTCTGCAATTGTTTCTTTTTCATCTTTATTCACTCCACTAGTTACTTGTGTATATAAAAAATACCAACTGTCTTAAGTTCGTAAAAAAGTTGTGAATGACATGACTTTATTTTTAACGCTCCTGAGTTCGATCCTGCATCATTATTCTACAACCTGTGTCTTCACGTTTCTCTTATACCCCGATGACACTCGCCTGCTGAAAATCACCTCTTCTTGATTATAAGGCCAGCCTTGTTTTTCCTTTGAAGCCAGCAATCAAGGAATACTCTGACAGCTTTTTTGTTTGCTCCTTTGCTAAGTTTTGTTCCAATCCTCTTTGAAAACTTTTGCGCTTCCGTCTTCTCTAGCTAGTCATTTACACTCTCATGATCATTGCTAGTCTCTAATTTTGCAGAGCTTTGCTGGCCGTTTTACGTGTCAGCACTTGATAATCATTGTCGGTTTCTGGACTTAAAAGGTTCGTGAATGAGCCAATGAATGGACAAAAGATCAAACAAAAAACTGACTGACTGACTGTATGAATGAACTGATTATTTATTTATCGATTGATTTATCTATTTATTTATTAACTGCCTAACAATGTTCACAACTGGGTGTCTGATCATTGTGTTGGGGGTAGAGGGGTGCTTTCAAGAAAGTGATGATCTCTCTCTCTCTCTCTCCCCTCTCTCTCTTTTTCACACACGCACTCACAATCACACACACACCACACACACACACACACACACACACACACACACACACACACACACATACACACACACAATCTCACGAACGCAAATATTAACTTCTATAGCAACAACGGCAATAGCCCCCTCCCCCCCCCCCCCCGCACTAGCGAATTTATTATTATTAATGGGATTAACTACTACTACTACTACTACTACTACTACTACTACTACTGCTGCTGCTGCTGCTGCTACTGCTACTGCTGCAACTACTACTACTACTACTACTACTACTACTACTACTGCTGCTGCTGCTGATGCTGCTGATGCTGCTCTACTACTGCTACTGCTACTGCTCTGCTGTTGATGTTATTGCTGCTACGACTGCTACAACCATTACTGCTATTTCTACTCTACCCTTACTACTGCTATTGCTGCCAGAGTACTGGTACTAAAGACAGACTAACTGTACACAGAAAGTAAGGGAACTAGCAATTTTTTCCACCCATAAAGCATGCACGTGTTGCTTTGACTGTCAGAGAAAACAGTACACAACTGTTGTGTGCACATACTCCGTCGCCTGCACGCGCGCACACACACACACACGCGCGCGCGCGCGCGCGAGGTTCGTACTTTGAGAGCTAGAGGGGTGGTGCACTTAAAAGAGGAATGTGGTTCCTGCAGCATTGGTTGGCAAAGGAGGATGGCAGTTATCTCCCCTCCCTTCACTCGTAAACTGCCTGCTCCCCCTTTGCTTCCTGCCATTTTGGAAACCTCGCCTATAGTCAATCCTTTTTGTCAAAAGTCTGCATTGCCATTTTGTAAATAAAAATAAAAATATAAATAAATAAAATTGAAAGTTGGAAAAGGAAAATTGATAAATGAGAGAGAGAGAGATGTTTTCTACCAGTGATCATTTATGTGTAAAGGCTACAATGCACGGATTAAAAACCTATGGTATGGTCCATCGCTTCAGTCAAAATTCTGCAATGCATGAACAAAAAGCCCAAACATTTTACCCACAGGTGACTATTTTTGCAAAAGTATGTTGTTGTATCCAGTTTTGTTTGTTTGGTGTGGGTTTGTTTTTTTAAAGAAATAACTTCTATAAACAAACCTTGCTGTCAAAACTCTCCTTTGCAATTGTAGCTTGGTGCATGCGTGCCATGTGTGTGTCCCCATGCTTTTGAGAGAGAGAGAGAGAAGGAGAGAGAGAAGGAGAGAGAGAGAGAGAGAGAGAGAGAGAGAGAGATATATATAGATTTGAATTATTTTCTCTTTAATGCAAGTGTTTGTATGCTAGATCTAGTGTGACAGGTGATTAGATTATCTCCCATGCCCTCAGAGGCGCGGTGGCAGCAGCAGCACTGTGTTTCTAAATTGGGATTTACCTGTGAATTGTGCGACACTCTGTTTCCTTGGGTGGCGGTAGTGAATCCAGCTGTACCAGAGACAGATCATGCACTGCCATTGTCAAAGTAAGCATCTTAAATTGACCACCTTTAGCAGCTGTCTATACCTTATACAGTGCTAAAAAAAATTTCTGACTTACTGATGTTCTGCTCTGTGGTACCATGCATGAATCCTTGACACTTACTACACAAATGTATGTGTCACTTTGAGTTATAATAGCTGATTTCTATCAGTTATGTGCGAGGTGCTCATTGGTAAACTTCTGTAGAGAAGACTACTTCTGCATTGTATTTTGTAATCTTGATTATCGTTTGAGAAGTCTTGACACAGGAGGCGTATTCTGCTAAAACATCTTTATTACATTTTTCGTATGATTCTACAAGTTATTTTTTCAGTTGAAACTAAGGATTGTTAATAACGCATTACAGAGTATGATTATCCATTATGGTAATAATTTTGTACAGGAAAGAAATTCAATATTTACTCATACCGACGTTTGATTGCCATGAATTTTGACATTCAATTTATCACCGCTATTTTTCATATCACTCTTGTTATTGAAAAAAAGACTAATATATACATTTAAATAAATGTATATAGAATACATAAACCGTTACAAATTTATCAAATTCCCATAAAATATCATTTAGAGATGCCATTGTAAAACTGAACTATTTTATGAAAAAAACCCCGATTTTTGATGAGTATGAACTGTGTTATAATGAAAAGAACGCTGTAGTGTTCTTTGTTCTGACATAGATTGATCGCTGACTGTTCGTGAATGAGAAATAAAATAGCCAGTAGTCATTTTTACATGGAGGAACACAGTAATTTTGCCCGCCATTTACCCGGTTCATAGTCAACAATTTGCTACATTTGATACGCTTGCTGACAACAAAAGGGCAATGATTTCACAGTAGACGGCCCACGAGGTTCGCGCGCGTGCGCGCGCGCGCGCACACACACACACACACATGCACGCACGCACACATGCACGCACACACGCGCGCGCGTGCACACACATGCACGCACACACACACATGCACGCACAAGCACACAAACACACATGCACGCACAAGCACGCAAAACACACATGCAACAAGCACACACACAACACAACACACAGACGTACGCTTGTACGTGCTTATGGAGCACATACAAAAGTAAACATACTTCTTTGTAGGACAGAAGCTTTACAAAAGAGAGAGACAGACAGACACAAAATTGATTTATGATAATACTGAGAGAGACAGAGACAGACAGCCCAGACACAACATTGATTTAGGACAAAAATTACTGAGAGAGACAGAGACATACAGACGGACAAAATTGATTTATGACAATACTGAGAGAGACAGGGGACAAAACAGACAGACAAACACAAAATTGATTTAGAACAACATTACTGAGAAAGACAGACAGACAGACACAAAATTGATTTAGGACAACAATACTGAGACAGAGACATACAGACAGACAGACACCAAATTGCTTTAGGACAACAATACTGAGAAAGACAGACACTAATTTGATTTAGGACAACAATACTGAGACAGAGACATACAGACAGACAGACACAACAAATTGCTTTAGGACAACAATACTGAGAAAGACAGACACTAATTTGATTTAGGACAACAATACTGACAGAGACAGACATATATACATACAGAATGACAGACACAAAATTAATTTATAACAATACTGAGAGAGACAGAGACATAAATACAGAGAGACACAAACTTGATTTAGGACAACAATACTGAGAGACATACATACATACATACATACATACATACAGATACAAAACTATTATATAACAACAATACTTAGATCTTCTCTCAGATGAAAGTAGGGGAGGACAAAACTTACCCTTATATGGCCTTCGTGGGCGGGGCTATAAACAAAACAATGTTTTGATTGGATGGGACGAAATTACTTCTTAACAGGCATGGAATTTTGTTTTTCAAAATGAAAAAGAAAAATTCTGTTTTAGTTGTTTCTTCTGACAGAAATTGACCACAGACTATTTATTATTAGTGAGTGAGAAATAAAAATAGCCGGGAAATAAAGTGGACACCAGACCATGGCAATTTTGCCACCCCCACCCCCAGCCCCTCCTTTTTGAATGAGAAATAAAATAGCCGGAAAAAAAGGTGGACACTAGACCATAGCAATTTTGCCCCCCCCCCCCCCCCCCCCCCCTCTCCTTTGACCTTTTATAGCAAACATTTATATCCGTTCAATCGTTGCTATCAACGGAAAGAACTGATTTTATAGTGGGGGGGGGGGTGGGTGTGGGGTGGGGGGAGGGGAATAGGTGCAGGGTTTGGGGCGTTACATGCGCGCATCCGATACTCAATATGCATGCATACGCGCCGCGTTCACAGCTTACACGTTGTGTTATGTTGTTTTAATGGGTTTGTGTTGTGATTTTTGCTGTTTGGTACTATTCTTAATATAAAATATATAATATATATATATATATATAATATACAAATAATAACAAATTAATACACACACACACACAGCCTGAACTCTGAAATGTACATCAGCTTGGGCCACAGTACATTTGTTGAGAGTGAGAAAGAAAGACAGAGAGAGACAAAGAGAGATAGAAGAGAGAGAAGAAGAGGACAGAGAAATACAGAAGAGAGAGACAGAGAGTTAGAGAGAGAGAGAGAGAGGAGAGAGAGAGAGAAAGAGAGACAAAGAGAGAGAGATAGACAGAGAGAGAGAGAGACAGAGACTTCAGACTTCAGACTAGACTTTACTGTAATCGCCTAGGCCACAACACAAAGAATGGTGGGCATATGGATTGGGCATAAGACAAAGTTTATAAACATAATTACTATCAACGATATAAAAATGAAACAATGCAGCAGCAATAATAACGACAAGAAATTTCATCCACAATACTGAAAATCATCACAAAATAATTCACGTGCGTCATAATCGACAATGTTTGAATATAGAGAGACAGAGAGAGACAAAGAGAGAGAGAGAGACAGACAGAGAGAGACAGAGAGATAGAGACAGAGAGATAGAGACAGAGAGAGAGAGAGAGGCTCGCAATGAAATGAGATATTTTCATCAACAGAAACGCTAATGTGGCAGCCCTGTTAACCTTCTCATTCATACAATGCAGGGCAGAATGGGTCCTCTTGCCCAATCGCACCACACGCAGTCATAAATCCACACAGCACTTCTGAAAATGTCAAACATCAAAGCTACATTATCACAGCTTGACAGGCATAGGTTTGAACTGAAAACGGGTGAAGGGGACTGCTGCAAAACAACTTAGGATATATATATATATATATATATATATATATATATATGTATGTATGTATGTACGTATGTATATATATATGTATGTATGTCTGATCCATTGGAACCTACTTCGCTTCTTTTATTTTTTTAAATTTTATTCTTTTATATCGAGGATAATGGAATAAGCACTTATGTGCTTTTTTACATCCAGTCCCCGTGTGTATGCGGTTTTGTAAAGTCTGTCATCCGTTCCCACCGGCACACAATGGCCTACTCTTACGAAAAGCGGAACAGGATTTAACGCGTGCGCAAGATGTTCTTGCGTGCGTTCGCACACGGGGCCTCGGTTTATACTCTCATCCTAAGGACTTTTGGGGATGAGTGGAGTCTGCACTGATGTTCACTCCCGGGGATATATCCCCTTGAACGGGAATCGAACCCGGGTCGTCAGATTGCGAGCGCAATGTTCTGACCACTAGGCTATCCCGTCGTGAGTGACTCGGTCATTTGCCAGCATGACTACATCAAAAAGAAAAAAAAAAACACTTCATTATTCCTTTCAACGCTCCTGGATAGTCATTGAGGAGTAAAGGTGAAAAACATTATGGGACTTTCACTTCTGAGACGCAGTCGCCATGATTATGCATATTCTTCTGCCTTAATGAACAGCATTGCATTGCTAGTGTGTTAGTAATTACCTATCATTAGAACTCGCTCGATTTTAATCATGAAGTTTTTTTGTGTGTGGTCTTTTTATTTTCGTTCCTTGGCTAAAGCTTCGAGGTTCAGGTTCGCGTATGTCACCGTTTACCCACCAATCAGGCACCCGCATTCCAAATTCAGGATTGATGTCGAAACACGACACTAGCGTGAAAGCATCTTTAAAAAAGAATTATCATCCATTCCTACGGACGACATTGCCTTCCCTTCCAAAAGGTTCAACAGGTTTTTAACATGTGCATAATATGTTCTGCGTGTGTTCGCACAAAGAAACCCGGTTTATAACCTTCATATGAAAGCTTTACGGGGGAAGTGATGTCGGTACTGATGTTGACTCCAGGAGAAAAATCTCCTCAAACTGGCAATTCTGTAGAGGCTGGAACCAGGGCTGACAGATCACAAACCCAACGCTCTAACCACTCGTCCATCCTGCCCCCTTTGGTGAAATAACCCTCGTGATTTGCCCAGCATATATAACGTTTTATAACATAACAGCAAGTTAATCTAGGCTTTGGGGAATTGGGATATAATTATTAGTAGCCGAAAAAAGATTGTAGTCTAAGTCAAAGTAAGCTTGTTCTTAAACCTTATTGAAGTCATCATGCATTTGATCCCATTAACTCATTATTTTTTTCAATAATTATGTGCTTTGGTGACTTTGTAAAGCTTCCCTAAGACTTTGCTAATCTTCTCCATTAAACAGAAAATCCAGGATTTTTTTTTTAAAAAAGAAAACGGGGATTACAAAAGAAATGAATCCTTCAATCACAAAGAGTTATAGAACAGGTCAGGTAAGTCCTTGTATTAAATGCATTCATGTGGTAATGCCAGTGACGTGAGAGAAACGGATCCCAAACACTGAAGCCGATTTGGAAGGGGGGGGGGGAGGCGGTGGAGAGAGACAGAATGCGAATGCGAAACGTTTATTCAGATTTAGGTCTAGGCCCCTTTCTGAAGGGGATACACATGATATTAATACAAGTATGAAGTTGAATATGATTTTCTATAAGCATCATACAACATTTTAACAGGCGTTCTTCCATATAAAAAAATAAATGTATTCCAGCTCTATAGATCATGTTGCCACAGTATATAATATTCTCAAAGCTTTGTAAGTATACAGTGCCAAATTATATAGTATATTCTCATTTTGAGATGCCATAAGTAAATTGAATCTAAAGCGGCATGGATTATTATAAAAAATTAGGCTGAATTAATTCAGTTCTCAAATCATGAAGAACAGGGCAGCATAACATGAAATGAACTTCATTTTCCTCAGAACTTTGACATAACCGGCATATTGTCACGTTGTCAATTATCAGAGAGAGACAGAGAGACAGAGAGAGATGGGTTCTGCCAGAATGGAGTCTGATCTGGTCAGGTCAGCTCCTGCATCTGCAGCCAACATCATCATGTGATGTAATCGTCATCAGCCAGGATGTTGTTGCACCTGTGATCTACACACTTCACATCTCGTTGCTTGATTAAGCTGTTGAGATCCGTATTAGTCTACTTTTGCACGGTGCTTACAGTCCAGCCAATCACTGACGCCGTTTCATCAGGGTAGCCATCTTGTTTACGTAAAACTCACGTCACGAGCTATCTCTACATCAGCGAAATTTTACGATTAAAAAAAATCGACTGTTCGTCAAAATCCGATTGCTAATTTGTCTTTTTAATTTTTTTCTTCACCCCATTGATTTTCTGATCATATAATTCATGCATACAGACATACAGACACACAGACACAGACACAGACAATACACACACACTCACACACACACACACACACACACCATGTACAAGCAGAAAAAGTCACTAGTTTGATTCATTCCATAAATGTAAACACTGCACTATGCTAACGATGTTTCTCATTTATCTACCTTATCCTACTTCTTGATACAATTTTTTTGAAACACAAAAAACAGCATGAAAGTAATCAAAATACATTCGAAGCCATGTTAGAAAATAACACCATAAAATAAACATCTTACACTCCTCGCAATTTTTTTTTACAAACTAATTTCAAAGAAAAAACAATAAGATACAATATGAAGGAAGGAGACATCACACACTGTGGGGACAAACAAGCAAAACAAAAAACCCAACAAAACCCCAAACCCAGTTAACAGTTTCCCATTAAAAAAGAAATATGAATTGACTCCGAAAGTGGAAAACAAATCAGAAAGAGATAATTAAACATCTGATAGGAGAGGATAGAAAAAAGAAGACTTTTAGCAAACAGAAAAAAAAGACCCTCAAACTAAAAGAAAGCCAGAAGCAATTTCAGCAACAGAAACAGATCTTTTCTTTTCAAACAAAGATCTTTTTTTCTAAAAGAAGGTAATGAAAAAGTTACATTGGTAACGTTCCTGAATCTCAGCAAACGGAATTTTACATGCGCAAGTGGAACACTTTGAACATGAAGATTAAACAAAACGGAGCAATCAAAAGATATTAGCCTAATTAAACAAATTTTCCGAGCTTTACAAAGCATTCTCACGACCACGTTAGTTGCTTCTTTGATTAGATTTAAAAAGATATTTACAAAAAAAAGACTGAGTAAGGACTTACAATTTCCTTTGTGGCAAAGTCTTTTCTTCCATATTGTTCATTGTTTTTTCCCTTCTCTTCTGATGAATGCTCAGACAGCAACTATTGTCATCTTGTAACTATTGTCATAACTATTGTCATCTTGCAACTATTGTCATAACTATTGTCATCTTGCAACTATTGTCATAACTATTGTCATCTTGCAACTATTGTCATATGGTAACTATTGCTATAACTATTGTCATCTTGCAACTATTGTCATGACTGTTGTTATCTTGCAACTATTGTCATAACTTTTGTCATCTTGTAACTATTGTCATAACTATTGTCATCTTGCAACTATTGCTATCTTCACAGTTTGGCATGGTAAGAAGATGGTCAACTATTGTCATAACTATTGTCATCTTGCAACTATTGTCATGACTGTTGTCATCTTGCAACTATAGTCATAACTTTTGTCATCTTGTAACTATTGTCATAACTATTGTCATCTTGCAACTATTGCTATCTTCACAGTTTGCCATGGTAAGAAGATGGTCATTTCCTTTCATAATTATATTTTTTCTAAACAAACTGGCTGATGCCTCGCACTGACCACAAAAGAAAAGGAAGATTATCTATCCTCAAGGCCATCTCAAGGACCTCTTTAGTCATCCATCATCATCAACATTATAGCTGCAACTAGTTTTCAGCTTTCCCAAGGACACTAATTGTCCCTGCAGTCTGTATAACTCATGCGACACACACAACCCATCACACCCACAGAGAGAAAGACAGACATAGATATGACTGTGAGGGGAAAGAGATGGAAAACAGACACATCGACAATCACAAGATATAAACAGACAACCACCAAACATAAGGACTGACAATCAAGCAACAAAAACAACCCCCAACTGTTTGCCCAGAAAACCTTGAAGAGAAAACCGCACAAAAAGCTAATCTCTCTCTCCTCTCTCTCATCTCTCTCTCTCATCTCTCTCTCTCTCATCTCTTCACCTCTCTCTCTCTCTCTGTGTCTGTCTCTGTCTCTGTGTCTGTCTGTCTGTCTGTCTTCAGCTCAATCAGAGCTTTGCGTGCTGACAGACAAACGAGAAGGGCCAGGTGATCGTTCTTTCCCTCATTACAGGGCTGATGCCCCGCGACAGTTGATCAAGCCACGTCACAAAGAGTACACCCCAAGTCAGGAGACAACGAAATGAACCCAGCTTTGCTCTTACTTCTAATGCTGCTGTTGTTGCTTCTGCTGTAACACAACATGAACCCAGCTTTGCTCTTACTTCTCTGTTGCTGCTGCTGCTGCTGTAACACACAGCATGAACCCAGCTTTGCTCTTACCTCTGTTGCTGCTGCTGCTGCTGTAACACAACATAATAATAATAATAATAATAATAATAATAATAATAATAATAATAATAATGTATGGAATTTATATAGCGCTGAATCTTGTAAAGCAACAAATCAAAGCGCTTTGCTGTTACTTCTGTTGCTGCTGCTGCTGTAACCCAACATGAACCCAGCTTTGCTGTTACTTCTGTTGCTGCTGTTGTTGCTTCTGCTGTAACCCAACATGAACCCAGCTTTGCTATTACTTCTGTTGCTGCTGTTGTTGCTTCTGCTGTAATCCAACATGAACCCAGCTTTGCTCTTACTTCTCTGTTGCTGCTATTGCTGCTGCTGTAACACAACATGAACCCAGCTTTGCTGTTACTTCTGTTGCTGCTGCTGCTGTAACCCAACATGAACCCAGCTTTGCTGTTACTTCTGTTGCTGCTGCTGCTATAACCCAACATGAACCCAGCTTTGCTGTTACTTCTGTTGCTGCTGCTGCTGCTGTAACCCAACATGAACCCAGCTTTACTCTTACTTCTGTTGCTGCTGCTGCTGCTGTAACACACAGCATGAACCCAGCTTTGCTCTCACTTCTGTTGCTGCTGCTGCTGCTGTAACACAACGTGAACCCAGCTTTGCTCTCACTTCTGTTGCTGCTGTTGTTGCTTCTGCTGTAACACAACATGAACCCAGCTTTGCTATTACTTCTCTGTTGCTACTGCTGCTAGGCTACCACTCAAAAGTACCGTTGCCTCTTTATTTTGTTGGTCCTACCGCTGCTACCGCTGCTGCTGCTGCTTATACTGTTGCTGCTGCTGCCGCTTATACTGCTTGCTGCTGTTGCTGCTGCTACAACACAAAATTAACTAACGTTTTCCTCTACGCCGCCTGTTGTTGCTGCTGCTGCTTCTTCTGCTGTTGCTGCTGCTGCTGCTTGTACTGCTGCTGTTGCTGCTTATATACCGCTGCTGCTGCTGCTGCTGCTGCTTATACTGTTGCTGCTGCTGCCACTTATACTGCTTGCTGCTGTTGCTGCTACTACAACACAAAATAATCTAACGTTTGCCCCCTACTTTTGATGGTCCTATCGCCGCCTGTTGTTACTGCTGCTGCTTATACTGCTGTTGCTGCTGCTGCTTGTACTGCTGCTGTTGCTGCTTATACTGCTACTGCTGTCGCTTATACTGCTTGCTGCTGTTGCTACAACACAAAATAAACTAACGTTTTCCCCTACTTTTGATGGTCCTACCACCGCCTATTGTTGCTGCTGCTGCTTATACTGCCGCTGCTGCTTATACTGCTTCTGCTGCTGCTTATACTTCTACTGCTGCAATAACAACACAAACCAACGTTTGCCGCTACACTTTTTTGGCTGGTCTTACTGCCGCCTGTTGTTTGTCGCTACTGCCTCTGCTGCTACTGCTGCTGCTGCTGCTGCTGCTGCTGCAGTTGCTGTTAGCACTGCGGGTCGGTGATGCTCTTATCGCCCCACTTGGCCCCCTTTGGTCCTGCCTCGCTGATAAAGCGACGAAAATAGAAGAAAGGGGGAAGCAACGCTGGATGTGAAGATTTCTAGCCGCGCTTCCTGGATGAGTGATAGTGTGTACTACTTTCAGTGACAGCAGAGGTTGTTTTTTTCTGTATGAAATTTGGGGCTAGTATGTATGTTTTTTCCCGTCGTGTTCGACGATGACCTCCAAAACAGCAGAGGAGGCAGCTGCTGTTTCGGAATTTGGGCAGAAATTCGATTATAGTGGAGATGCCTTGCCCACAGTACATCTCCACTCTCTCGGCCAAGTGGGCAAAGGACAGTCAGCGTTGGAGATGGGCTAGTGGATAAGTGCGTCGCCACAAGAGCAGCGCCACCCATTACTTACTTAGATCACCGGTCTAAATGTTTCTTGGTTTTCTTGAGAGCATGGCTTGTTTTTTTTAAACAGAATATTTCTAGGGACGATTCTTTTGTTGAGGTCATTTTTTTGTAGCGCGCTTAATGCGTGTTATACTCTCTGGACCTTGGTTTGTCGTCTTGTCTGAAAGACTAGCACCCAGACCACCACTCAAGGTCTAGTGGTTGGGGGAAATATCGGACTCCAAAGAAGTTCGAACCCCTGGATTGTATCTTGGGATCAAACACACACTTCTCTCGCTTTTTAGACGGGTACATTTTCTCTAGACCACTTAGCTACCGAGGTCTTGGGGAAAATACTATAAAAATGGCTTTATTTCTCGGGTTGCTGGGGGCCTGTCAGTATAAATAGCATCCCCGCCTTCTGGAAATTCTGTGCTAGGAGTTCCCTCTTTTCTATCCCTCTCTTTGTTTCTGCCTTGTTCCTTTTCTTCCCGTCATCTCCTATGCTCTGCTTTCTTGGTCCATTCTCCTGCCTTTTTTTCCCCTCAGAAAGACTTTAGAAAATTTATCTCCCACGCCGAAGTCGTATGCGCTGGGTCTTGACTTGTCAGGTGCTTAACGGCAGCGCAACGCATTTTCGCTTATATGACAGACAACAATAGTGTTGTCTGAGCGTTCGACGAAGTAGAAGCAGCTATATAATAATAATAATCATCATCATCATCATAAATGGAATTTATATAGCGCTATACCTTGCAAAAATAAATCAAAGCTGCTCTAGATTATTTGCAGCATATACTAAGGATTAGCAAAGATTACAAACAGTGCTTTAGTGAAATAACAGCTTTGGACTCATTATTGATGCAATATTGAGAAAAAGCCTTCACAGAGGTGGCCAAACAATAATATTGCAATTAAAATATCCCCTTTTCTATCTGTTGTGTTTTGCGTGCACAAAGATCAACAGCATAAGAGCACAAGAATTCTACATAATAAATTATGATTATATTGATATTCAACTCATTTCAAATCCATTCAGTTCAAAACCTGCTTTGAAATAGCTTATTTTCGATTACCTTTATGCTCGATACTTTACCAAATAGACAGAACAATTATACAATTTTAAAAAAACTAACATGAAACATTTTAAATACGGTAACTGCAATTTTAGAGACAAACGAAAAAGACCCACGAATGACAAGGTTCTGAGTAATCACGACAAGGACTAGCACATTTTCTATAAATATATGGGAGGTAATTCCTGCTTTTCTCAGCATGATTATCTCCCATCGTAGTAGAATGGCGGCGGAACTGTCAATTGTTGTTTGTAGCTGTAATCGGGATATCGTTTGAGAAATCAGTTTTCGTATCGATAACCGCAGCCTGATTTGATTTCTTTAGAAATAGTTGTGAAAAAAGACAAATCTAATAATTAGCTGTCTGTCTCTGTGTCTGTCAGTCTATCTGTCTCTGTGTCTGTCAGTCTATCTGTCTCTGTGTCTGTCTGTCTCGGAATGCTGTGTGCCGAAGGACGTGGTGTATGACTGCTCCGCATTATGCATGAAAAAAGTGACTGTTCTGGTTCACGCAGTGTGGTGATTTTGGGCAACAGTGTTGATGAAGGACTGATAAAGACGAACGTATCCTCCAATTACAAATGAGGTTAGTAATTATGCCGAAATCAACATTTTTGTTAATTACTAGGGACATATAGAGAACCGGGTTTTTGAACCTGAACTCAAATTCTAGTCGACACGCACGTGAACTTGTTACGCAAAATGCACGTGCAATTCAACGTCACTACTAACAGTGCACGCACACTGCAAGTGGCTGTCACAAGCGTTCTGCTAGCTTGTGTAACAGTGATGTGTTATGAATCCCTGACCTTTGCTCCTGCTCCCGTGTTAGGTGCGTGTGTACTGTGACAGTAGCCAGCTGTGAAAACAGGCGCTTGAAAGAAGTGAATAATGTGAAAATGTTTGACAACACCAGCGCATGATATGCGTATGATGGACTGGCGTGTTTTCCTCAGATCCAGCAAGGATTTCTTCCTCATACGCTCGACAATTTTTTTACGCAAGTAAGTAAATATAATCTCTCTTAAAATTGTCGTAACCTTTTGTTAAACCTAAGATTTTGATTAATTTTGCCTACGCATGTAAAAGGTAAAGGTGTCCCATAAGGTCGTAGGAGAGCGAGGCGTCAGAGACCTCAACTTCTCTAGGGGCCAGCATATTGAGGGCGGCGCCCATCTCCTCTCCCTCGCTGCTTTACCTTCCCTGACCCTAAAGAGGGCAGGTACCCATTTACAGCTGGGTGAACTTGGGGGATTGTACTGAAGCTAAGGCGCGCAAAACGGTCACCCATCCAAACTGGTAACCCACGCTCATCAACGCTGCTTAACCTACGCAATATAGAGACAAAACATGTCACACTACTTAAAAGTTACATATCCAAGAACGTTTTCGTGATAACTTTGGTGATATACGTAATAACCTGTCATTACTTACGTTTGTTACATAAGGAGAGGTGAGAGGAGGGAGAGGGAGGAGGGGTGGGGGGGAGAGGAGAGATAAACAGTATTCTTAACCAAAAGATCTAAGTTGGTTTTTTCTCCGAAGTCGCGGAATTCAATTCCGCAATCAGACGACCTCCCTCCCCCCCCCTCCCCCACTCGGTTTACCCCCCCCCCCCCCCCATTCCCCAATACAGGTCTTCTTGGTATGGAGGCTGTGTCATGTTTATGTAACACAGATGAGCTTTGCGCGTGAGCGGCTGGGAAAATTGCCTCCCCTTTTGTGATGCCCTGCCCCCTTCTTCTTCTCTCTTTTCCCCATCACCCTTAATTAATGGTAGATGGAATAGGCCCAGCTTGAGATGACAGCCCTCCTCTTCCCTCCTCCGTCCTCCCTTCCTTTCTCTGTCTGTCTGTCTGTGTGTCTGTCTGTGTCTGTCTGTGTCTGTCTCTGTCGTGCTCTCTGTCGTCTGTGTCTGTCTCTGTGTGTTCTGTCGCTTGTCCCTGTCTGGTCTGTCTGTCTGTCTGTCTGTCTCCTCTCTCTCTCTCATCTCTCTCCTTGTCTCTCTCTCTCTCTCTCGGTCTCTCTCTCTCTTTCCCTCCCTTCTCCCCCCCTTCCTCTGGTGTGTGTGTGTTTGTTGTGTGTCGTTGTGTGTGCTCGTGTGTGTGTGCGTTTTTGTGTCTGTGACTGTGTCGTCTGTGTGTCTGTCTCTGTTTCTGCCTGTCTGTCTGTCTGTCTGTCTCTCTCTCCTACCTCTCTCTCTTCACTCTCTCTCTCTCGTCTATTATATATAATATATATATATATATATATATCTCTTTCCCTCCCTCTCTCCGCCTTCCTCTGTGTGTGTGTTGTGATTGTTGTGTCTCTGTCCCTCTCTGTCTCTCTCTCGTCTCTCTGTCTCTCTGTCTGTCTCTCCTCTCTCTCTCTCTCTCTCTCTCTCTCTCTTTGTGTGTTGTCTTCTCTCTCTGTGTCTTTCTCTCATCTGTGTCTCTCTTTCTCTTCTATCTTTTTCTCTCTCCGTGTCTCTCTGTCCCTCTCTGTCTGTCTCTGTCTCTCTCTCTTTCTCTCTATCTCTCGTCTATCTCCCTGTCTCTCTCTCTTCCACTCTGCTCTCTCTTCTGTCTGTGTTTGTCTCTGTGTATCTGTGTCTGCTGGTCTCTGTCTGTCTCTCTGTCTCTCTTCTGTCTGTCTCTGTCTCCTCTATCTCTCTTTCTTCTCTCTCAACTCTCTCTGTTCTGTGTCTGTCTCCCTGCCTCCTCTCTTTCTCTGTGTCTCTTTGTCTCTCTCTATCTGTCTGTCTCTTCTGTCTCTCTCTCTCCTCTCCTGTCTGTGTCTGTCTTTCTGCCTCTCTCTTTCTCTGTGATTTTTTGGTCTGTCTGTCTCATGTGCCTGTCCTCTGTCTGTCTCTTTTTCTCTTTCTTCTCTCTGTCTACTCTTCTGTCTGTCTGTTCCTGTCTTCTTCTCTGTCTTCTCTCCTCTCCTCTCTCTCTCTCTCTCCCCTCTCTCTCTCTCTCCCCCTCCCCCCCCTCTCTCTCTCTCTCTGTTTTCTTCTCTTTATCCTTCTCTTCCTTTAAAACTATCCTACTCCTTCTCTTTTGTCTCATCTCTCTTCCTTCTTCTCTCTCATCTCTCTTCTCTCTCTTCTCTCTCTTCTCTTCTCTCTTCGGACCCCTCCCCCACACCACAACACCCTCCCACATACTTTTTACTGCCTTCCCCACCGCCCCCCATCCCCCCTCCCTCCCCGCCTCCTCTCTTCTCTTTCTCTGTTAACTCTTTAATCCATAGTTCCACCAAGCGTGATTTCCATTTACGGATCGATATACTTTTGATACATCAGACTGCTTTCCTACTCTTTTATACTTCGTGGTGTGTTTTTGAGAAGAACAAGAGTTTTGGGATGTTGTTGTTTTTTGTTACAGCGGTACCACGTCGTTACTTTGTTGTTGTTAGTTTTGTTTATTTTGTATTTTTTAGGAGGGGATACTTTCGCAATTTTCCAAGACTTAAACTAGAAAGACGATATTATCGCTTTTTTAATGAATCAATACTACTTTCGTTACTTTTTTTGGGGGAAGGCGGATACTTTTGCAAGTTTTCTTTTTCAAGACTTAAGTAGAAAGACAGTATTAGTTTCGATATTGTTTGATACATTGCGTATTTTGTTTTAAAGACTAAGCTAACAAGACTGTTAGCTTTGATGTGGCAATATTTCTGTTTATACTTTCTTTGATATTCTACAATTTTCCGAGACAAAATTAGAGAGAGAGAGAGAGAGAGAGAGACAGACAGACAGACAGACAGAAGAGATAGATAGACAGAAGACAGAGAGACAATTCTTCTGTTCATACTCTCTTTGATACTTACAGTTTCGAGACAAAACTTGTGTGAGGTGAGAGAGAGAGAGAGAGAGAGAGAGAGAGAGAGAGAGAGAGAGAGAGAGATGAGGGAGAGAGAGAGAGAGAGAGAGAGAGAGAGAGAGAGAGAGAGGAGAGAGAGAGAGAGAGAGAAGAGATGTAGGTAACACTTCCGTTCATATTCTTTGACACTTTACAATTTTTCATAGATAGATAGATAGAGAGAGAGAGAGAGAGTAGAGAGAGAAGAGAGAGAGAAGAGAGAGAGAGAGGAGAGACAGACAGACAGACAGACAGACAGACAGACAGAGCCAGCCAAGGACAGACAGGCACAGAGAGACAGACAGACCTACAAACAGACGCACACAAACATACAGTAGGATCATAAAGAAAGGAGGTGGTGGTGGAGGGGGAGGAGGTGATGATATAGGAAGAGAGGGGGAGGAAAGGGAGGAGAGGGGGTGGGGATGAGTTGAAGGTAAAACTTTTTTTTTGAAAGCTGCAGGATTTCGGGAACAAGCCCACGTGACTAGATTCCAGATAAACGCCATTTCCACCAAACGTGTTCGTCTGAATTCATCCACCCCTCACCACCACCCTTACCACCACCACCCTCACCACACAGTACACTTTTTCTAAATCTAAAATAAAACTCCTATATCTTTCCTCGTGAAAGCCCCGAGAAAAAGCTCTGGTAAACAACATTCTATTCTCGGGCGGGCGGGCGCGCGCGATAGCAGCTTTAATGACGTCATAGGCCTGACGTCAACTCAGTGGGCGCAAGATGTAACAGCATAGGCAGTGACCGAATTATGTAATCTACGTTTTAATGGAGTCGGCGACAACATAGGGCGGAGTTGAGGGAGAGAAGGAAGAAGAAGAAGAAGGAGGAGGAGTAGGAAAGAAAAAGACGAAGAAAGAAAATAGCAGGAGATAGGGTACAGGAATGTGTGTGTGTGTGTGTGTGGTGTGTGTGTGTGTGGTGTGTGTGTGTGTGTGTGTGTGGGAGAGAGAGAGAGGAGAGAGAGAGAGAGAAGAGAGAGAGAGAGAGAGAGAACTCTGAACTCTGAAATGGTTTGATGTACATTGGCCCTGGGCCACAATACATTTGTTGGGCTAGGGATACAACAGGAGGTTCATTCATATCATTGGGAAAGCAAATGCACAAAAAGTACAGATTTATAACTCATCAAAGTAGAAAAACACAAGACTATTCTTATTCATTATCATAAGAGAGAGGGAGAGACAGACAGACAGACAGAGACAGACAGAGAGAGAGAGAGACAGAGGCAAAGAGAGACCTCAGACTTGAGATGGTTTATTCATGTAAGGCCAACCCCATATGAAAGGGGCCAGAAAAAATGCAATACATATGTATATACCAAACACGAGACAGACAGACAGAGATAGAGAAAGATATATAGAGAGAGAGTATGGTGAGACAGAGAGGAAGAGAGACAGAGAGAGAGCGGGTATAGTAAGAGAGAGAGAGAGAGAGAGGGGGGGGGGGGGAAGATGGACGAGGTATAATGAGACAGACAGACAGAGACAGACAGACACAGACGGAGAGAGACAGAGAGAGCGACAGAACAGAGAGAATGAGAGAGAGAGGGGGGGGGGGGTCAGAGAGAGAGAAAGAGAGAGAGAGATACAGAGACAGATACAGAGACAGATACAGAGACAGAGAGACAGAGAAAGAAGGAGAGAGACATAATACCCACACACATACACACAATGCACAAAGACAGACAAACAGACAAACAGACAGATAGACAGACAGACAGACATACAGACGAGGAGACGAGAGAGAGAGAGAGAGAAGAGAGAGAGAGAGAGAGAGAGAGAGAGGAGAGAGAGAGACAGAGAGAGAGCGAGCGAGAAAGAGAGAGAGAGCGAAGAGAGAGAGAGAGAGAGAGAGAGAGAGAGAGAGAGAGAGAGAAGAGAGAGAGAAGAGAGAGAGAGATGTAAGCGATCTTGCAATTTATCTATCGGTGTTTGACGGCTGGTTTGGCACCAAGTCAAGTTCTGGGTGCTAGTAACCTGCGCCTTGGCCTTTATCTTCTGCCTGCCAAGGTGGAGAGACAGAGAGAGAGAGGTGGGGGAGAGACAGAGAGAGAGAGGGGGGAGAGAGACAGAGAGGAGAGGGAGGGAGAGAAGGAGAGAGGAGGGAGAGAGGGAGGGAGAGGAGGAGGGGAGAGGGAGGGGGAGAGAGGGAGGGAGGGAGAGAGAGAGATGGGAGGGAGAGGGAGGGAGAGAGAGAGGACAG
>CM054155.1:46525269-46530269 GCA_028751875.1 Rapana venosa
CTGCCAGACACAGAAAATAATAGACAGACAAGCACAGACAGAGGAACAGAGAGAGAGAGATTCAGAGACAGACAGACACAGAAACATATTGACAGACAAGTACAGACAAACAGAGAGACAGAGACACAGAGCCAGAGCCAGAGAGAGAGACAGACAGACAGACAGACAGACACAGAAACATATAGACAGACAAGCACAGACAGAGGACAGACAGAGACAGAGACAGAGAGATTCAGAGACAGACAGACACAGAAACATATAGACAGACAAGCACAGACAGAGGGCCAGAGAGACAGACACAGAGAGGTTCAGAGACAGGACACAGAAACATAGACGACAGACAAGCACAGACAAACAGAGAGACAAAGACACAGAAAGAGACACAGAGACAGACAGAGAGAGAGAGATAGGGGGCATGGTCAGATTGGCAATGATACGATTTGCTGGTGTGTGTGTGCGTGCATGATGTACGTGAGCGTGCGTCCATTACACGCTAATGCAATGCCAACAGAGGACTGAGTTTCAAAAGACCGGTTCATATTGCAGAGGAACAAAAACAGAACAAGAAGGAGAAAGAGGAGGAAGAAGAGGAGGAGAAGGAGGAGGAGGAAAAGGAGGAGAAACAGGAGGTAGAAAAGAAAGAACGAAAAATATGATGATGATGATGATGATGATGATGATGATGATGACGATGATGATGATGATGATGATGACGACGACGACGACGACGACGACGACGACGATGACGATGATGGTGATGTGATGATGATGATGATGATGGTGGTGGTGATGATGACGACGACGACGACGATGATGATGGCGATGACGACGACGATGATGATGACAAAGATGACGATGATAATGATGATGAAAAGAAGAAGAAGAAGAAGAAGAAGAAGAACAACAACAACAACAACAACTACAATTACAACTACTACTATCACTACTACTACTACTACTACTACTACTACTAGGCCTACTACTACTACTGCTACTGCTACTACTACTACTACTACAACCACAACTACTGCTACTGCTACTACTACCACTACTACTACTACTACTACTACTACTACTACTTACTGCTACTACTACTACTAGTACTTGTACTACTACTATTACAGCGGCAACAACAACAACACAAAAAGAAAAGAAAAAGGAGAGAAGAAAAAAACATACACACGTGAGCGCTTAACACACACGGTGAAAAACAGAGAGAGCGACAGACACAGAGGCAGACAGAACAGACACAGACATACCAGGACAAGCTTATAAAAACAGATACAGCCGACCGACTTACAAACAAAGCACTTGAATACACTCACACATACACACACAACACACAACACACACACGAAATTTGTTCTTAGATAATGGCTTGATGAAAAAAAGCAAATGCATTGCTTATTCATGTACCATCTGGAAATAAAATTTTGACTTGACTGACTGACTTGACACACAACACACACTCACACACACACCATAGTGAACGAAATAGAGCTGCCTCACACACATTTTTCTAACTTATCTGTTTACAACAACCTTCTTCTCTTCCTCTTCTTCTTCTTTTATTCTTCTTTCTTCTTCTCTCCTCTCTCCTCCTCCTCTCCTCCTCCTTTTCTTCCTCTTCCTCCCCCTTCTCCTCCTCAACCTCCCGCTCCTACCCTTCTTCTTCCTCCTCCTCCCTCTCTTCCCTCCTTCCCTCCACCTCCTCTTCCTCCTCTTTCCTCCTCCTCCCTCTTCCTCCCCCTTCTCCCCCTCCTCTTCACCATCTTCCTCCTCCTCCTCCTTCTCCTCTCCTCTTCCTCCTCCTTCTCTTCCTCTTCCTTCTCTTCCTCTTCCTCCTCTTTCTCCTCTTCCTACCCCTCCTACTCCTTTTCTTCATCCTCTTCCTTCTTCCTCCTCCTTCTCTCCCTCCTCCTCCCCTCCTCTTCCTCCTCAATCTTCCTCTTTCTCCAACTTCTTCATCTTCCTTCCCTCCCTCCTCCTCCTCCTTCTCCTCCTCTTCTTCTTCCTCCTCCTCCTCCTCCTTTATCATCATCATCATCACCATCATTATCCCCTCTTGGTCAACAAGCGGACAATGTTTCAGCCAAACAAACGAGACAAGGTGACCATAATCATTTCTTCCTTTCCTCCACCTCTTCCTCTTTCTCCTCCTCTTCCTCCTCCTTTATCATCATCATCATCACCATCATTATCCCCTCTTGGTCAACAAGCGGACAATGTTTCAGCCAAACAAACGAGGCAAGGTGACCGTAATCATTTCTTCCTTTCCTCCTCCTCCTCCTCCTTCTTCTCTTCCTCCTCCTCTTCCTTCTTCTCCTCCTTCTCCTCTTCCTTCATCATCTTCATCATCATCACTGCACCATCACCATCATCATCCCAACTTGGTCAACAAGCGGACAATGTTTCAGCCAAACAAACGAGGAGGCAAGGTGACCATAATCATTTCCTCCTTACCACGACCCCAGCCCAAGAATAGCACAAAACTAGCCGTTTTTCTGTGTCTTAGTTTTGTTTTTGCTTTGTTTAGTTTTGTTCTGCTATCTTGATCTGATTGTCACCCGAGAAGAAAATCGAGTGCCAGCGGGATAAAAAGAAAGAAAGAAAGGAAGAAAGAAAGAAAGAAAGAAAGAAAGAAAGAAAGAAAGAGAAAAACGGAAATTTTGATTTTTCTTTTTTTTCCGAATGAAAGTTTCATTTCTGGAGCAAGCAGGTGAGACCATGTACAATTATCTGAAAAGACAAATACGTGCATGCACGCGCGCTCGCGCGCGCACACACACACACACACACACACACACGCACACACACACGAGCACGTGCGCACGCACGCACGTATGCACGCACACTTGATTTACTGACAGTTATCAAGATAAATGATGTGACTGTTTTCCAATTGTGATCCAGTGTGTGTGTGTGTGTGTGTGTGTGTGTGTGTGTGTGTGTGTGTATGTGTGTGTGTAAGTGCGTGCGTGTGTGTATATGTGGGTGTGGCCGCGTGCATGCCTGTATGTGTGTGCTTTTGTGTGTATGTGTGTGTGTGTTTGCGCGCACGCGTGCGTCTGTGTGTGTGTGTGCACGCGTGCCTCTGTGTGTGTTTGTGCTTGCGTGTGTGTGCATGCGCGCGCGTGTGTTTGTGTTTGCGTGTGTGTGCGTGGTGTGTGGTGTGTGTGTGGTTTGCGCGCGTGCGTGCGTATATGTGTGTGCACGCTTGCGTTTGGTGTGTGTGTGTGTGTTTTCGCACGCGCGTGTATGGTTTTTTTTTTGGGGGGGTTTTTTTTTTTTTTGCTGCCTCATCTTCTGACGACCCCCGTCCTACTGTTCCCACGCCGCTCATTCCAATCTCCCCGCCACAACCACACCCAGATTTGTTATGTCTCATCCTCAGGGTCGGAAGTCCACAGGGAGCCCATCACTATCAGGCCGCCGTGGGCCACCAGCCAGAGGGGCCCTGCACTGCTGCTGGGTCACTTTGGTGGTGTTCAGTGGTGCCTGTTCTGAGCTAACATACGCAGGACACCGCCTACTAAGCCCCCTACTAACGACAGTTTTAGCTCAGTCGCGGAGCCAGACTGAGTGAGTTGCCCACCCCAGGTGGCAACCACAACAACGTCCCTCCAACGACCGTCCCCCGCGAACCTCCAACCCCAAAGGCTTTGACACAAACTCACCACAGGCACAGAAGTGTATGGGCAAACCAAATCTGAGGCCACCATGAGACTAGAGAATTCGGGACCACCGAATCAGAGGCAATTTTTTTTAATGCATGATGATCAATGACAATGAGGATGACGTAATTATGCTGCTGTGGAAGTGCATATCCTTGAGACTACTTGACAGGGTTGTACTCTACGCTTACTATCATAATATATCCCGGCGTCAACCGGGCCCGAGAGATACAGACACCTGCAGTGTTGGTCAGGTAATTTGAGCAACACTCTCAAACTCGCATCCGTTAAGTGGATGAAGCTCGACTGTGTGGTCCCAGTCTTCACACTGAGCCCACAGCACACTCACTCTGGGTAGGAGCCGGCCGGAGTCCGAAAAATCCCTATGACTCTTATGGGATTCGAACCCGCGACCTTCCAGTCCGTAACCCAAGGCGCTAACCACTGCGCCATGGCGGCTGGTACGCGCGTGTATGTTTACGCGTGCGTGAATGTGTTTGTCTGTAAGAGTGTGGTGTGTGTGAGTGTGTGTGTGTGTGTTGTGCGTGTGTGTGTGTGTGTTTGTGTGTGCGCGTGCTTTGGGGGGGGGGCCCCCGGGGGGTTTTTTTAATTTTTTGGGGTGTTTTTTTGGGCCTTTTTTTTTTTTTTTCCCCCCCCCCCCTTTTTAAAAACCCCCGGGCCCCCTTTTTTTCCCCCCGGGCCCAAACCCCCAAAAAGGTTTTTTTCCCCCCCCGGGGGAAAAAAAAAAAAAAAAAATTTAAAAAAAAAGGGGAAAAAAAAAGGGGAAAAAAAAAAAAAAAAAAAAAAAAACCCCCGGGGAAAAAAAAAAACCCCCCCAAAAAAAAAAAAAAAAACCCCGGGGGGGGGGCCCCCCCCCCCGGGGAAAAAAAACCCCCCCGGGGCCCCCAAAAAAAAAGGGGGGAAAAAAAAAAAAATGGAAAAAAAAAAAACCCCTAAATTTTGGGGGGGGGTTTGAAACAATTTTTTTTTCCCCAAAAAAATAAAAAACCCGGGCCCCCGGGGGGGGGGGTTTTTGGGGGGGCCCAAAAAAAAATTCCCCTTTTT
This sequence comes from Rapana venosa, assembly GCA_028751875.1. Lineage (NCBI taxonomy): Eukaryota > Metazoa > Mollusca > Gastropoda > Neogastropoda > Muricidae > Rapana > Rapana venosa. The sequence continues at coordinate 46,530,009 of CM054155.1, forward strand.
TGGGGGGGGGGGCCCCCCCCAATTTTTTCCCCCCCCAATCTTTTTAAAAAATTAAAAACCCCCTTTTTTTCCCCCCCCCCCCAGCCCCCAAACCCGGGTTTCCCCCCCGGGGGGGGGCCCCAAAAAATTTAATTTTTTTTAAAAGGGGGGGGTTTTGGGGGGGGGGGGGGTTTTTTTTTTTGGGGGGGGGGGGGAAGGTGGGTTTTTTGTTTGTTTTTGGGGGGGGTGGGGTGTGTGGTGTGGGGGGGGGGTTTTTTTTTT
>CM054155.1:46532769-46552769 GCA_028751875.1 Rapana venosa
GGGGGGGGGGGGGGGGGGGGTTTTTTTTGGGGGGGGGGTTTTTTTAAAAAAAAGGGGGGGGGGGGAAAAGGGGGGGGGGGGGGGGGGGGAAAAGGGGGAAAAAAGGGGAAAAAAAAAAAAGGGGGAAAAAAAAGGAAAAAAAAAGGGAAAAAAAAGGGGGAAAAATGTTTTCAGCCAAACAAACGAACAAGTTGACCCATTAATCATTTCTCCTTTCCCTCCACCTCTTCCTCTTGTCGCGCGAGCCACTTCCTCCTCTTTATCATCACAACACACCATCATTAATCCCCTCTTGGTCAACAAGCGGACAATGTTTTCAGCCCAAACAAACGAGGCAAGTGACCGTAAATCTATTTCTCCTTTCCATCCTCCTCCCCGACCTTCTTCTCTTCCTCCCCTCTTCCTTCTTCTCCTCCTTCTACTCTTCCTCTTCATCTTCGTAGCATCATCACTGCACCACACCATCATCATCCAACTTTGTCCCACAAGCGGACAATTTTTCAGCCAAACAAACGAGGAGCAAAGGTGACCATAATCATTATCCTCCTTACCACGACCCCCGCCCAAAATACACAAACTACCGATTTATTTTCTTTCTGTGTCTTAGTTTTTGTTTTTGCTTTGTTTTAGTTTGTTCTGCTTAACTTGATCTGATTGTCACCCGTAGAAGATAAATTCGAAGTGCCAAGCGGGATAAAAAAGAAAGAAAGAAAGGAAGAAAGAAAGAAAGAAAGAAAGAAAGAAAGAAAGAAAGAGAAAAACGGAAATTTTATTTTTCCTTTTTTTTCTCCGAATGAAAGTTTCATTTCAGGACGTCAAGCAGCGTGAGACCATGTACAATTAAATCTGAAAAGAACAAATACGTGCATGCAGCGCGCTCGCGCGCAAGCACACACACACCAACACACACAAACAGCGCACACACACACGACACGTGCGCACGCACGCACGTATGCACGCACACTTGATTTACGACATTTATCAGATAAATGATGTGACCTGTTTTCCAATTGAGAACCAGTGTGTGTGTGTGTTTGTGTGTGTGTGTGTGTGAGTGTGTGAGGTATGTGTGTGTGTAAGTGCGTGCATGTGGTGTAAATGTGGGAGTGGGCCCGTGCATTGCCTGTAAGGAGTGTGCTTTTGTTGTATGTGTGTGTGTGTTTGCGCTCACGCGTCGTCATTGTGTTGTGTGCCACCGTGCCTCTGTGTGTGTTTGTGCTGCGTGTGTGTGCATGCGCGCGCGTGTGTTTGTGTTTGCGTGTGTGTGCGTGTGGGTGTGTGTGTGTGTTTCGCGCCGAGCGTGCGTATATCGTGGTGTGCACCTTGCGTTTGGTGTGTGTGTGTGGTGTTTTCGCACAGCGCGTGTATGGTTTTATTTTTTTGGGGGGGTTTTTTTTTTTTTTTGTCTGCCTCATCTTCTGACGAACCCCCGTCTAAGCTGTACCCTGTGGAACGCCGCTCAATCCAATCTCCCCGCCACACCACACCCTGATTTGATTATTTCTCATCCACAGGGTCGTCAGTCCACAGGGAGCCCCATCACTATCAGCCGCCGGGGGGTCCCACCAGCCAGAGGTGTGGGGGCCGGCTGCGACAGGCGGGGAGGTCTGGGGGGGGGGGGGAGCAGCTTGGTGGTGTTCAGTGGTTCTGTTCCTGTGCATGAGCTAACATACGCAGGACAAACCGCCTACTTAAGGGGGGGCCGCGGCGGCTGCGGCTAACGACAGTTTTAGCTCATCGCGGAGCCTAGACTGAGTGAGTTGCCCACGCGGGGGCCCAGGGTGGCAACCACAAAGAAACAACGACCCCTCCAACGAGAACACTTTCCCCCCCGCGAACCTCCCCTACCAACCCCAAAGGGCTTTGACAACAAACACACCAACAGCAACAGAAGTGTATGGATTGTGGCAAGTACCAAAAATCAGAGGCCACCGGATGGGGGCGACAGAAATATCGGGTACCGGGCGAGGCGGCAGGGATACCCGAAAACAGAGCAATTTTATTTTAAAATGCATATGAACAATGAAAATGAGGATGACTAATGATGCTGGAGATTAAGTTGCGATAATAATATATGCTTTGAGACTTTACTTGACAAAAGAGGGTAGTACTCTAAAACGAGTACTCTACGCTTACTTATCATAATATATCCCGCGCCCGGCGTCAACCGGGCCCAGAGATACAGACACCTGCAGTGTTGGTCAGGTAATTTGAAAGCAACACACGTGCGAAACTCGCATTCCGTTAAGTGGATAAGCTCGACTGTGTGGTCCGCGCGATGAGCGAGAGCCGAGCAATGATGCCCAACCTCACACACACTATCTGGGTAGGAGCCGCCGGAGTCCGAAAAAAAATCCCTATGACCTCTTATGGATTCGAACCCGCGACCTTCCAGTCCGTAACCCCACGGCGCTAACCACAGCGCCATGGCGGCTGGTACGCGCGTTATGTTTACGCGCGTGCGTGAATGTGTTATCTGTAAGAGTTGTGTGTGTGTGTGAGTGAGTGTGTGAGTGTCGTGTGTGTGTGTGTGTTTGTGTGAGTGCGCGTTGTCGTTAATGTGTGTGTGAGTGTGTGTGTGTAAAGTGTCGTGCGTGTGGGTGAATGTTGGTGGGAGCGTGTGGTGGATGTTTGTGTGTGTGGTGTTGTAGTGGAGTGTGTGGTGCGCTCGCAGCGCGCGCAACGCTGCAAATACCCCCTTCCCGCTTTTGCAATCCCGCCCGGGCATGCAACATTAACCAATACCAGTCATTCTCTTCCTCAGGTCTAACGGAAAACACACAGAAGAAGAAGGCTTCTATTCCTCTCTCCATTTCTCATCATCCTCAACCTCCGTCTCTCATCATCCTCCTCACTCCCTCGCTCTCCTCTCACATCTCACCTTCATTCTCTCCTCCTACTCTCTCTCCTCTCATCCCTCATCAGCCCTCTCTCTCTCTTCTCTGCGTCATTCTCCACTTCTCAACCAACATCTCTCTCTCTGCATCTCCTCCTCCATCCTTCACTCAAGCCTCTCACGGCCTCACCACCCCAACACCCTCCCTCTCTCCGTCAACCTCATCACTATCGAGTCTCTCTCCACACTCCCACACACTCTCCTCTCATCATTCCCTCTCACCCCCTCATCCTCGCATCTCACCACCATCATCCTCCTCAACTCTCTCATCCCAATCACACTCAATCTCCTCTCTCTCTCTCTCTCTCTCTCTCTCTCACAAACACACACACAACACACACACACACACACACACACACACACACACATAACAATGCTGGTATAATTCCACTGCCTACGCGTCTATACGCCCAATGCAAAACACCAACAGCACAACAACAACAACACAACAACAATGAACGACAACAGAGGCAACATGAATAGAACACACACACACACAACAAGCCAGATTTTTTGTTTATTTTCCATAAATAACAAGGGACTGAGATTGGGGGGGGGGGGGGGGGCGGGGGGGTGGGGGGGGGAGAGAGAAGGGAGGGAGATTTCTGGAAGCTGAAAAAATCATTGGAAGCTCTAATGATTGTGCAGTTTGGGGGTTTGGCTTTTGTGTTGTTTTGTGGAGGGTTTTTATGTTGTTTTGTGTTTGTTTTTGGTGTGTTTTTTTTTTTTTTTGGGGGGGGGGGGGGTTGGTTGGTTTTTTTTTGTTTGTTAGGTTTTTTGTGCTTTATTTTGGTTTGTGGGGGGATTTGAGGTATTGTTTGGGTTTTGGTTTGGATTTTGGTTTTTGTTTTTTTGTTGTTGTTTTTTGGGGGGGGGGGTGTTTTTTTGTTTTTGTTTGTTGTTGTTGTTGTTGTTGTTAGTTGTTGTTTGGGGGTCGTAAATCTATCGGAGAACCCAGAACATAAACCTTCATACAGTGAAGAGTCCTCAAATGAGCATATGGAAGGATGGAGGGAAAAGAGAGGGGGGAGGGAAGAGAGAGGGGGGGGGGGAGGGAGAGAGAGAGAGAGAGAGAGAGAGAGAGAGAGGAGAAGAGATAGAGAGAGAGAGAGAGAGAGAGAGAGAGAGAGAGAAGAGAGAGAGAGATGAGCTCGAGACTCGAACATTTTTATTGAGGTATTGGGCTAAGCCAGAGGCTTCATCTTTACAACACACCAGAACAGACCTAAGCCCTCATGGGGGAAAAAAAAAGGGAAAACAAACATGAATGAATGTGGGGGATGAATGAATGGAAATCAGATAATGTCAAAGAGAGAGAGTAGCATGAGAAATGGAAAGTGGAGTACCGAACTACTACTGGGAAAACACGGGGGGGGGGGTAGCTCTAGAGAGTTGATCTTTCAAAGGTAGGGGGCAGGATATCGGAAAAGGGGGAGATAGAGAATTGAACGGGTAGAGATAGAGAGAGGCAAAACACAACACTACACACAACAACACACACACATCCAACACACACAAAAACACACCACACACACACACAACACACACAACAGAAGAGCTCATGTAGCCTATTTCACAAAATAAAAACATTACACAACACAACACAAACACCAACACAACACAGAACGAGAGAGGGTGAGAGAGAAGACCGACACAGACCCGACAGATAGTGAGTAAGTAAAAGACACAAACAGACACACACACATAATTACATATATATATATATATATAAATATATATAATATATATATATATAATTATATATTGCCTTCAAATAGTTAATCTTGTGGTGATTTTTTTTCCCCTCGAATCTTGACAAATATTAGTTTTATGATCAAATGAAGTTTGTAATTGTATTACCACCTATGCACTTGTTTTTTTCCTCACTCATTTGTCTCATTTTTATATATATATATATATAGATATATATAATATATATATATATATAAAAATATTATGATATATACAATAAAGAGCAGACTGAAGGAGAAGACTGAACAGCAAGAGGGAATGGAAGAAGGAAAGGGAGGTTTAAGAACATCGATCGGATGTGATGTAGGTCCTTAATTGGTTTTCCAATGTCCGTAACGGACCAACAACAGTACGAACCTTGTCCACAAACGTAAACTGATTTTTTGTTATTTTTATACATTGAAAAGCCGCATCGACTTTCTACATCAACACCACATATGACAACAACAGTACAAAATAACGACGGCATAAAAAGATAAAATTCTATAAACACAAACACAAAACAATTAAAACACACAACAACAAGATCATACACATATCAACACAAACACACACTATACACCAAAAGAAACCCCCCACACACACGACCAGCACAAGAGACACAAACACATAAAACACCACACAAACACAAAACCAAACCACAAAAAATATACTCAAACACCAACACACGTCTCTCGGCTCATCTCTACCTCCTCAACCTCGACATCAATCAAACTCTATCGTCTCCCCTCGTCAATCCGCTCCCCTCAGTCTCTCTCCATCTTCCTCTCACTCTCCTCCTCCTCCATCCTCCTCATCTCTCACTCCCTCCACTCTCCTCTTCTCTCCTCTCATCTCCCACTCACTCTCGTCACTCTCTCTCCTCACTCTCCTCACATTTCTCTCTCCTCACTCCTCTCTCTCATCTCCTCCTCCTCTCATCTTCTCATCCTCTCTCTCTCTCACACCCCTCCTCCCCCTCACTCATCTCACTCTCCCTCCTCACCTCCCTCTCTCGACCCCTCATATCTCTCCTCTCTTCTCCAATCACTCACCCGCCCCACCCTCTCCCCACTCCAACTATCTCTCCCTCTCATCTCCTCTCTCTCTCATCTCACTCTCATCCATCTCCCTCTATCTTCTCTCTCTCTCTCACCTCGCCCCTCTATCATCACTCCTCTCACCTCTCCTCGATCCTCCTCTCTCTCTCTCTCTCTCTCCCTCCACTCACTCACCTCGTCCTCTTCCTCTCTCACAAATACCCACATCTCCCTCTCTCGCATCCTCTCTCTCTTCTCTTCCTCCGAGTCTCTCAATCTCTCTCCTCGTCTTTTTCCTTTAGATTGATGGCTTGATGACAAAAAAAATGCAAAATGCTCTGCTTATTCAAAGTACCATCAGAAAATAAAAGTTTGATGACTTTCACTCCCACACACACACACAACACACACACACAAGACTACACTCACACAACACACACACACCACAAAACAATCGAGACTGCTGAACATAAAACAAAACACTCACAGACCTCCCTTTTTTCCTCGAAAAATCAGTAGCTTTAACGCCCGATTTACACACTCCCACACACAGAAATGGTCAGATCGGATCGTTCGCCTTGCGAATTGCAGTCTCTGCATTAGCAGCGCGCCGCCCCACACACCCCCACCCACCCCCCCCCCCCCCCCCGACCCCCCTTGTACAACGAACAGAAGAAGGTAAAAGATTCAGCCAGAATTTTCCAGAACCTGGGCGAAGTTCTATCTCCGAACGAGCCTGGGCTGTCCACTTTAGGACACCAAGCCGGAGGTTTAGGACACGGCGATGGAAGATTCTCTATCCACACGAAAAAAATGGAGAGCTCTTAACTCATTATAACCAACAGAGCAAGGTTTGCATTCAGGCAGCCGTTCTTTTCCCTTTCAAGCTGCCTACAGGGGTTTGGGTTATCATCTGCAACATAGCACCGCATTCCTGGCACAAAAACAAACAACTTTAGGTTTTGTGTTTGGTTTAGGTTGTGTATTTTGTTTTACTCCCTAAGATTTTTTTTCATATCTTGAGGTTTTTTCTTCCTCCTTCCATCTCACTCTCTCCTCTCATCTCTCTCTCATCTCTCTCTCTCGCTCGTCTCTCTCTCTCTCTCTCTCTACTCTCTCCTGCACATAAAGAAACATTATAATACCTGTAGTCTTCCAGCAAGAATAATTTTTGAAAATTTTCACATACAATGGTCAATGGATTGTCTAAATATAGCTTTCTAGACATGATCTTTTCATTATTTTAGTTAATTGCTTATTGTTCCAAATTTCATTCCTTGTTTATTAATACTTTGTGTTCCATTTTGAAACTGAGTTACGTCAGAGCTTAAATCCGTATCCGATCATAAGAAGCTCATTTTTGGTTTTTTTGGTTTCATTACGTTAAATGCATCATGTGATATATCTGTATTTTATTTGTATTTACAAAAGAAATTCGTGTATATAAACCCCCCTTGTCCAATATAGCCACATTTGGCAATGGACAATAAATAGGTCAAAGCGTCAAAGCGTCACTATGTGATGTGTGTGTGTGTGTGTGTGAGTGTGTGGTGTGTTGTGTGTGTGTGTGTGAGATGTTGTGTGTATAACTTTTATGAAACATGATATAAAGAATACTTCTGAGAGAACGATTTTCTCTCTTTTGTGTGCTCTGTCTGTCTGACTGTCTGGTCTCTGTCTGAGGCATGTATGCCGGTATGTATGAAAACAAATGCATAATGTAAGTATTTATATGAGCGTGCTTTCTATGCATGCATGTGTTTATGACATGTCTGTCACTGTCCTCTATCTCTCTCTTTATGCATGTATTGCAGGAATGTATGAATACAATGCACATATGGCATGTACGTATGTATTTATATGTGCGTGCTTGCATGCATGAATGTGTGTATGTCTGTCTGTCTGTTTGTCTGTGTCTCTGTCTCTCTCTGTATGCATGTATGCAGGTATGTATGAATACAAATGCAATTATGTATGTATTATGTTGCTTGCATGCAGCATGTTGTATGTCTGTCTTGTCTGCATGCTCTGTCTCTCTCTGTATGCATGTATGCGTATGTATGCATAAAATGCACGATATGCATTATGTATGTATGTATATTGCGTCTTGCTCATGCAGTGCATGTGTGTGTCGTCTGTCTTCTGTCCTGTCTTCTGTCCTGTCTGTCTGTATATGTATGTGCACGTATGCTCGTATGTATTTAGTATGTTGCATGTATGTATGTATGCATGTGTGCATGTGTGTATATCTCTGTCCTCGTCTCTCCCGAACAGTCTGTCTAGTCGTCCTACTCTCTCTCGCTCTCACTCCTCCTCTCTCTCTCTCTCATCTCTCTCTCTCTCCAATAGTAGTACAGTTTCGTTAAGATTCGCGTAAAAAAACAAAGATATCCCGAAAGTTTAAAGAGGGCCTACAGGAAAATTTTTGAAATAAATTTTGCGTTTCCGGGAAAAATCTACGTTTTGGGGGAGGGGGGGGAGAGATACGCAAAAGGGCACACAACCCGACAGGACAGATACAAAAAAGGGAAAATTAAAAAAGAAGCACCCCGGGGGTGGGGGGGAAAGAAAACCAGAAACCGGGGAGAGAAAAGAGAGAGGAAAGAAGAGAAGGAGGAGAAGAGAAAGGACCTTCATTTCATACCTTTCAAAACAGACAAGACTGTGACAGAAAACAAACAGAAAAAAGAAAACAGGAAAAACAGACACAGACAGACAGATTGACAGAAAGACAGAGGGGCACAGGGGAGAGAGAGACAGAAAAACAGAAGGGACAGAGAGAGGGGAGAGAGAAAAAGACCCGACAGAACAAAAAAACACTGTGAACAGAGACAGAAGTAGAGACGAGACAAAGGGAAAAGACAGAGACCGAGGGGACAGAGGGGGGAAGGGAAGGGGAGAGAGATTAGGGGAGAAAAGAGGAAAGAAAGGGGGGGAGAGAGAGAAAAAGGAAAAGGGGAAGAGAGAAAAGGGGGGGCCGAGCCCCAAAATGGGAAAAAGAGGGGCAAGATTGTGGGAAAAAGGGGAACACAGTGGTTTTCAACAAAAAAAGGGAAAACCCACAATAAAGGGGAAAAGGGGAGTGCCCGGGGAAGTGGGTTTGGGTTGGGGGGGGGGGGGGCAGGAAAAAAGGGGGGAGGAGAGGGAAAAAAGGGGGGAAGGGGGGGGGGGGTTTTTCAGGATTCAAAGCTCAAAGCTTTTCATCCCCTTGCCAGCAAAAACATAAAAAAAAGGGCCCCGTCACCTTTTTCCCCAGAACCCGGGAGGAAACACTTTAAACTTTAAAAATCAAACATTTTGCCCTCAGCATCAGCCCTTTTTGCATCAATTTTGATCAGCAAAAGCTCAGCCATTAGCATCAATTCAGCATTAAAACATCAGATTCGGGATTTTTTATTCAAAACCCGCATTTGCAATTTGCCTTTTTGCAAAAATTAGCCCCCAGCAATCAACATTTAAACATCGCTTTTAAACTTTTGCAATTTATCATTTAAATTTGGGATTTAAAATCACCCTTTTTCTTTTGCATTAACCCTCCCAAAACATTTTGCCTTAAACCCTTTGCATCAACATAAGGGATTAGCATTTTAAAATTAGCATTTTAGCATTACCATCAGAAAAGATTTGCATTAGCCAACCCTAGATCCCCGCTTTTGCATCAGCATTACCTTTCCCGGATTAATTTGGGATCAACATTTAAACCTTTTGGGTTTTAACCTTTTTTCATCAGCATTTGCAACGAATTAGCTTCAACTTTAAAATTTAAGCTTTAAAATTAGCAATCAGAGGGGCCTTTTACCTTATTTTTCCTTTGGAAAAAAGGGTTTTTTCAAAAAGGGCAAATTCCCCTTGGATTTTTTTTGTTTTTCTTCTTTAAAAAGGAAAAGGGTTTTTGTATTTAAGGGTTTCTATTTTGTATATTTTTTTCGGGGGGGGGGGGGGTGGGGGGGGGAGGGGGGGAGGGGGGAGGGGGGGGGGGGGGGGGGGGTTTTTTTAAAAGGTGGGGGGGTTTTTCCCCCCCCCCCCCCCCTTTTTTTTTTTTTTTTTGTTTTTGTTGGGTTTTTTTTTTTTTTTTTTCACTGTCTTAACCTTTTGGGCAATCCCCCGTCCCCAAATGTTTCCAAGTCGTTCAAAATTTGGGTTTTTATTGGGTCGTCCCCCCCCGTGTATTTTTTCCAGGCTTTTGGGCATTTTCATGTCATGTCTTCAAGAAGTCAGGGGGGGTAAGTCACGGAAAGCTTTTTTAAAAAACCTGTTTAGGCCCCCCCACGGGGGCCCACCAACAGAATGGCTCGGCCCCCCCTTGGGGGGGGAATTGTTGGGTTGCATTTAAGGATCCCCCCCCAAGGCAAACCGGGGCCCTTTTTCATAAAAACTTTTGCATCTTTTTCCCCATTTTTGTGGAAATTTTGTGGGTTTTTGGAATTTTTTTTTTTTTTTCTATTACGCGTTTTGTTTCCCGCCCTTTTCCCCTTTTCCTCCCTATCCTCTCTCTTTGCATCTCTCCCCTCTCTCTCTTCTTTTTCCCCTCTCTTCTTCCGCTCCCCTGTCCTTGATCTTCTCTGGGCTCCCCCTATCTTTTCCCTCTCCCGCCTCGTCTGCTCCCCGTCCCGTTTTCCCCTTTTCGGTGTGTTTTGTGGTTTCCCCTTGGGGGCCCGGGCCCGGACCTTGGTTTTGTGTGGGGTGTGGGTGTTGGGGGCTTTCCTTTCCCCCGCCTCCCTGGGGGGCCCGGGGGGGAAGGGGGGGGGGGATTGGGCCCCTTTTGTGGTTTTTGGGGGGGGTCCACCTTTTTCCTCTCCCCCCCCCTTTCCCTCTCTTCCCCTCCCTCTTAAACTTCCCTTCCCAAAAAACACCCCAAAAACCCCCACCCTATTTAAAATTTTTTTTAAAAGGGAGAAAAATCCCCAAAAAACCCCCCAACCCCCCAACAAAAAAAAACAAACCCCACACAAAAAAACAAACCAACACAAAACCCCAAACACACAAAAGGCAAAAACGAAAAAAATATACCCCCTATCCCCCCCCCCCCAAAGGGCCCCACCACACAAAACCCCAAAACCACACCAAAACAACCCCAAACACCACAACACCCCACAAACCCCAAAAAATACACAACCAAGAAAAACAACACAACCCCCAAAAAAAGGACACGCACCAAAAAAGAAATAAACAGGAACAAACCCAGTTAATCCGCTGCACAAACAATAAACTATAACTGCAGGAAATGGATGAAAAAAAGAAAAAGAAAAAAGAAGAAAAAGGGGGGAAAGAAGAAGACAAGAAGAAGAAAGGAAAAAGAAAAAGAAGAAGAAGAAGAAGAAGAAAAAAAGAAGAAGGGGGGGGAAAAAAGAAGACGAAGAAGAAAAAGGGAAAAAAAAGAAAAAAAAAAAAAAAGGGAAAAAAAGAAAGAAAAAAAAAGAAGAAAAAAAAGAAAAAAAAAGGGAAAAAAGAAGAAGAAGAAAAAAACATAAAAAAAAAGAACAACAACAAAAAAAAAAACAAAAGAGGAGGGGGGAGGAAAAGGGGGAGGAGGGAAAGGAAACAGAAAAGGGAGGGAAAGGGGGTTTGAGGAGGGGGAAGGAGGGGGGGAAAAAAGGAGGGGGAAGGAGGGGGAGGAGGAGGAGAAACGATGACCCAAAGAAAAAAGAAAGAAAGAAAAGAAGAAGAAAAAAAACAACAAAAAACCCAACCCAAAAATAAGAACAAGAACAAGAAGAAGGGGGAGGAGACAAGGGGGAAAAAAAGGGGGGAAGGGGGGGAAGATGGAGGGGAAAAGGGGGGGAAGGAAGAGGAGGGGGGAGGGGAAAAGGGGGAGGGGAAAAGGGGGGCGGAAGGGAAAGGGGAAGGGAAAAAAAAAGGAGAAAAGAGGAGGGGAAGGGCGAGGAGGAGGAGGAGGAAAAAGATGAATTTTAAAAAAAGAAGAAAAGGAAAAAAAAGAAAAAAAAGAAGGGAAAAAAAAGAAAAAAAAGGAAGGGGGAAAAAAAGGGGGAACCGAAGAACCAAGAGAAAAAAAAAGGGGAAATGAATAAAAAAAAAAGAAAAAAGAACAAAGAAAAAACCAAGAAAAGGAAAAGGAAAAAAACCCAAAAGAAAATTGGGGAAAAAGGGGCAGGGTAGCTGAGAGGAAGCTAACAGAACCGGACCTACAGCACCCCCGCCGATTAAGAGAAAAACCACGCCCCCCCCAAAGACCCCCCCCCCAAAAAAAAATCCCTTTGTAAATTTTCAAATTAGGGTCAACGAAACCAAAAAAGCCCCAAATTAGGCAAAGGGTTAAAAGACTTGGAAATACTACTTTACACCCTAGGGTAACCAAAAAGGGCCCTTTGACCCGTGGTTTACCCCCCCATAACCAACCCCACCAAACCCCAAACCCCCTTTTTTATTTTTTTTTTTTTTTTTGGGTTTGTTTTTGGGTGTTGGTTTGGGGGGGGGTGTTTTGGTGTCTGTTTTTTGTTGTTAGGAATTTTTGGGTTGGGTTTGGTTTTTTGGGTTGGTTTTTTTTTGTGTGTGTGGTTTTTTGTGTTTTTTTCTTTTTTGGTTTTTTGTTTTTTTCTTTTTGTTTTGTGTGTGTGGGGTGTCTTTTTTGTGTTGGGGGCGGGTTGGTTTTTGTTGTGTGGGGGTGGGGTTGGGGTTCTTTTTGTTTTGTTTTTTTTTGTGTTTTTGTGTTTTGGTTCCTGTATTTTTTTTGCTGGAAGGCTGGCTTTTTGTCGTTCTTTTCGTCTTTTTCTTTTTTTCTGTCCTTTCTTTTTTGGGGGTTTTTTTTCCTTTCCCCTCTTTCCTTTCCTCTTTTACCTCTTTTTCTTTTTTTTTCCTTTCAAATCCTTCCTCTCTCCTGTCTCTCCCCCCCAATCTCCCTTTCCCCAAACCCCTTTCCCCCCTCCTCCCCTTTTTCTTCGGATTTTATTTCCCTTTTTTTAATTTTTGGGGTGCCTGTGTGTCCGTCGGCCCTTTTTTTGTCCCTTTTTGGCTGGGTCGGGGGTTTTCTCTTTTTCCCTCTCTCCCTTTTTTTTCTTTCCCCCCCTTTCTCCCCTCCTCAATCATCGTCTCTCCTCCCCTCCTCCTCTCCCTTCTTTTCTTTTCTTTCCCTGTCTCCATTTCTCTCTTTCTATGATAAATCTTTTTTGTGTCCGTGGGGTTTTGTCCCGTTTTTTCTCTATTTTGGCTGCTCGTTTTTCTCTCTCTCTCCCCTCCCTCTCAAACCTCTCTCCTCCCCATCCCCTCCCCCTCCCCCTCTCTCCTCTCACCAATCCCTTTTCCCCCTCTTCTCTTTTCTCTCCAACTCTCCCCCTCCTTTTCCCTCCCTTTTCCCCCCCATCCTCCAAAAACACATAATTTTTTGTTTTTTCTGTGTTCTGTCTGTTTTGTCTCTTTGGCTGGCTCGTTTTTCTCTCTCTCCCTCTCTCCTCTCTCTCTCTATCAAACCCCCTCTCCCCTTTTCTCTTTCCCCTCTCTCTCTCTCTTTCTCCCCCCCCCCCCCCTCTCTCTCTCTCGCTCTCTTTTTTTTGATCATGCAAACTTCCTTTTTTTTGTCTGTCGGGCTGTCTGTTTTTTTCTCTGTCCGGGGGTTTGGGTGGTTTTGGTTTGGGGGGTTTTTTCCCCCCCCCCCCCCCCCCCACCCCCCCCCCCCCCCCCTGTTCTCTTTCTCCCCTTTTCATAACTTTTTTGTATTTCCTATGTTTTGTTTTCTGTTTGGGCCCCCAAATTTTGGCCCGGCTCCCCTCTCTCTCTTTTCCCCTTTACTCTCTCTCTCTCTCTCCTCTCTCCCCTCTCATGCATAACTCTTTGTGTGTCTGTCTGTTTGGGGGGGCTGGGCCTTTTGGGTGGTTTGGCTTTTGGGAGGATGGGTTTTCCCACTGTCTGTTGGCCTTCTGTCTGTCTGGGGTAATTTTTGCGTCTGTCTCCTTTCCTGCCGGGCCTTTCTGCCTTCCTGTCGCCTGCCCGCCTCCCTTTTCTTCTGCCTCCGGGCCCGTTTCCTGTCTGTCCCGCCGCCCCCTCCGGCCCTTTTCTTTTGCCTGCCTGGGCTGTCGGGCGTCTTGTCTGTCTCCTTTTTCTCTCACCTCTCTTCTCCCCTTCTCTCCTCCCCCCTCCCCCTCTCTCTCCTCCCCCTTTCTCCCCCTCCCCTCCTCTCTCCTCTCCCCCCTCTCTTTTCCCCTCTCTCTCTCTCCTCTCTCTCTCTCTGGGCTCTGGGGATAAAGCCCCCTGCTTGCTAAACAAGCTTATATAAATAGGCCCAAGACATAGGGGGCATGAAAAGAGGGCCCCTTTGGGGGAGAAGGAAAGAGAGAGGGGAAGAGAGGGGAGGGGGAGGAAAGGGAGAGGGGAGAGGGGGTAAAGGGGGGAAAGAAAAAAGAGAAGAAAGAGAAAGAGAAAAAGGAAAAGAGATAAGGAAAAGGGAAACAGATCAAAAATTAACGCCCAAAAAAAAAATAAAATTTAAATTTTAAAAAAAAAAAAAACGAAAAAAAAGGAAAAGAGGGGAGAGAGAGGGGAGAGAGAAGAGAGGGGGGGTGGAAGAAGAAAAGGGAAAACAACCAGGAAAAGCGGCAGGCCCGGCAATTTTTTGAAAAAAAAGGGGGAAAAAAAAAAAAAAAAAAAGAAAAAAAAAAAAAAAGAAAAAAAGAGGGGTGAGAGAAAAGGGGGGAGAGAGGGGGGGGGGGGAAAGAGGGGGGGGGAGGGGGGAAAAAGAGAAAAAGGGGAGAGGGGAGAGAAGAGGGCAGAAAAGACGAAAAAACAGGCAAAAGGCCCTTTCAGGGTTGAAAAAGGGGGAAAAAGGGGGTAGGGGGGGGAAAGGAAAAAGAAGGGGAAATGAAGGGAAAAAGAAAAAGGGGAAAAAAGAGAGGATAAGGGGGGGGGAAAAGAACTTTTTACCTCGGGGGGAAATGGGGAAAAGGAAAATTTTAAAAAAACCCAAAAATTCCCCAAAAAAAAAAAAAAGGCCATTGGGGGGCCCAAAAAAAACAAAAAGAAGGGGGGGAAGCCAAAACCCGGGGGAAAAACCCCAACTGCTTAGGTAAAAATTTTTGGTTTTAATAACTTTTTTAAAAAAAAACCCAAAATACAAAAAGGGGGGTTAATTCCCAAAACCAATTTTTTTAAAAAAAAAAAACACAACAAAAGAAAAAGACAGAGACAGAGAGAGAGAAGGGGGAGGAGGAGGAGAAATAGAAGGAGAAGGAGAGAGAGGGGAGGGGAGGTTTTGAGAAGAAACAGACAGGGCAGGAAAAGACGAAACCGACCCGAGACACCTTAGGAAAGGAAAAACCCGAGAGCAGAGAAAGATAAGGACGGGAAAGCCCGGGCCCCTAGAGAGTAAAAAAAAAAATATATTTTTTCCTTGGCCAAACCCAGGAAAAATTCCTACCCTTGAAATCCCCCCCTCCAGTTCCCCCAACCCCCCCCCCACCCCCTCCCACCCCCCCCCCCTTTAAACCCCCCTCCCTTTCCCACCTCCCCCCCCCCCCCCCTCTCCCCCTCCCCCCCCCCCGGTCACCCCAACCCCCCTTTTCTTTCTAATCGAAAATGGAAAAAAAAAAAAAAAATTTTCCCGTTTCAAAAAGCGTCTGGAAAGTTCCAATATTTATTATTCTTCGGCGAGGCATAATTTAAAAAATTTTCTTCCCATCCTAGGTTTAAACCTCCTCCTCCTCCCTTCCCCCTCCTCCCCCTCTTCCTTTTTTCCCCCTTCCCCCCCCCACCCCCCCCCCCCCCCCCCCCCCCCCCCCCCCCCCCCCACTCTCGTGGTAACCCCTTTTTAAACCAAATTTTTTACAAGCTCAGGTTTTTTTTGTTATTTTTTTATATTAGTAAATTTTCATTTTATCCTCACCATCCTCAATATTCATTCCCTCTTTATTTGTCATCTTATTTTATCATCATCAACCCTTTTCAAACACCATCATGTCCATCATCTTTTTCTTCCCTCGTCTTTATTTCCTCGTCAATTTTTATTAAAACATTATTAAACCTACCCAAAACCCTCGTCAAACAAAAAAACGCCAATTTTTACAACATATTTCTTTACCCTCAATATCATCATCCTCGGCAAAATTTTTTTATCATTTTTGTTTTTTTTTTTTATTATAAGTATTACATTTCACCTCCAATATAAACACCATCATCATCATCATATAATCATTTATCTCCCTAAAAATTATTAATTATCTTATCATCCTCATTTACCCCTCCTTTAATTTTATTGTTGTTATAGTTTTTCCCCCCCAAAAAAGTTTTTTAAAAAATAGTTTGGGTACCACCCTTTCTTGGAAAAATGATTATTTTCATTATTAATTCTAAAACTGAAAAGGATATTTAAATTTCCCGCAAAAAGCAGGGATTTTTAATTTAAAAATTTTTTTTTCTGTTGTATTTTTGGTTTTTTTGTTTTGGGTTTTTCCTTTATCAAACATATTAATTTCTTTGGAAAAAATTGTGTTTTCTGGCCAAAAAAAGGTTTTTTTCTAGCTCAGAGCATTCTTTAAATTTTCGGGAAGAAATTTTTTTGCGAATGCACGAAATTAAACCGCAAATAGGGTGCGTGAAAGGGGATGAGCACTCATGCACGTCCCCCCCCCCCCCCCCCCCCTCCCCAACCCCCACAAACACACACCCCGTCCCCCCCCCACCCCCCCCCACACACCCACACAAAAAACAAAACCCCACCCTCCAAAAAACACAAAAACACACACACACACAACACACAAAACAAAAAAACAACAATAGACGAAACCAACAACAACCCCCTGGGTTCCCGAAGGCAAGGAAAAAGGGCCGCTTGGGTTTGGCCCCCCCTCAAACCAGGGTGAAAAGGGGGGTTTTTTGTAAACCCCAAAAGGGTGAAAGGAAAAACTGGGGGGGAAAAACCCAAACCGAAGACAAAAAAACTAGGGCCAGAAACCCAAAAATTAAACCAACGGAAACTGGAAACAAAAACCCCCCCAGGGGGCCCAAAAATTTTTTTTTTTTATTTTTTTTTTTCAATTGTTTAACATTTCCAAAATTTTTTAAATTTTACCCCCAAATTTAATGTCTGTTTTTGTCGGTCTCTGTTCTCTCTGTTGCATGAATGCAGGTATGTTAAAATACAAATGCATTATGTATGTATATGTTGTTTGAGCTGCATGTGTGTTGTCTTCTGCCCTCTGCTCTGTCTCTTCTGATGCATGTATGCAGGTAGTATGAATACAAATGCACATATGCATGTATGTATGTATGTATATGTGCGTGCTTGCATGCATGCATGCATGTGTGTCTGTCTGTCTGTCTGTCTGTCTGTCTGTCTGTCTGTCTGTATGTATGTATGTGTGCACGTATGTCTGTATGTATGTGTATGTATGTGTGCATGTATGTATGTATGCATGTGTGCATGTGTGTATATCTCTGTCTCTCTGTCTCTCCCTGACTGTCTGTCTGTCTGTCTGTCCTCTCTCTCTCTCTCTCATCTCTCTCTCTCTCTCTCTCTCTCTCTCTCTCTCTCTCTCCAATTAGTAGTACAGTTTCGTTAAGATTCGCGTAAAACACAAAGATATCAGAAAGTAATGAGGGCCTACAGGAATATTTCGAAATAAATTAGCAATTCAGAAGATCTACGTTTTGGAGGGAGGAGGGGGGAGAGATACGCAGAGACACACAGACAGACAGAGACATGATACAAAAAGAAACTTAGAGAAGCACAGAGTGAGAAAGAGACCAGACCGAGAGAGAGAGAGAGAGAGAGAGAGAGAAGATAGAGAGAGAGAGAGAGACATACATACATACATGCAGACAGACAGACAGAGACTGTGACAGAGACAGAGACAGACAGAGACAGAAACAGACACACAGACACAGACAGACAGATAGACAGACAGAGACAGAGGGACAGAGAGAGAGGGACAGAGAGAGGGAGATACAGACAGACAGACAGAAACACTGTGACAGAGACAGAAGTAGAGACAGAGACAAGGGACAGACAGAGACATAGGGACAGAGGGACAGAGGGACAGAGAGAGAGAGAGGAGAGAAGAGAAGAGGAGAGAGTGAGAGAGAGAGAGAGATGAGAGAGAGAGAGAGCTAGCTGTGTGGAATTGGAACACAGTGGTGTCAACAAAACAAGGAACCGACATTAAAGGCAAAAGGGAGTGAGGAGATGTGATTTGGATGGGGGTGGGGGATGGGGGCAGGAAGAAGGGGAGGAGGAGAGGAAGAGGGAGGAGGAGGGGGGGGGGTGTCAGGATTCAAAGCATCAAAGCTGTCATCCACTTGCAAAGACAAAAACATAAAAAAAGGCCTGTCACTCATATTACACAGAACAGGCAGGATCAGCATCAGCATTAACATCAGCATTAGCATCAGCATCAGCATTAGCATCAGATTCAGCATCAGCAATAGCATCAGCATTAGCATCAGATTCAGCATTAGCATCAGATTCAGCATTAGCATTAGCATCAGCATTAGCATTAGCATCAGCAACATTAGCACCAGCATCAACATTAGCATCAGCATCAGCTTTAGCATCATCATTAACATTAGCATTAACATCAGCATTAACATCAGCATTACCATCAGCATCAGCCTTAGCATTAGCATCAACATAAGCATTAGCATTAACATTAGCATCAGCATTACCATCAGCATGATTAGCATTAGCATCAACATTAGCATCAGCATTAGCATCAGCATTACCATCAGCATTAGCATCAACATTAGCATCAGCATCAACATTAGCATCAGCATTAGCAACAGCATTAGCATCAGCATCAACATTAGCATCAGCATCAACATTAGCATCAGCATGCAGCCATGTTACGTTATTCTCTAGAGGATTAGTTCATCAACAAGACATACATAATCACCCCCTGCATCATTCTTCTTTCTTTTAAAAAAAAAATATATATATATATTTTTCTCCCTCTTCTGTCTATTTTCTTTTGGGGAGGGTGATGGGGGAGGGGGCTTTAAAAAAAAGGTATTTTTTGTTCCCATCCCCCTCCTTCCCCCCGCCCCCCCCCCCCCCCCCCCTACACACTTATTTTTTCTTTTTTTGTTTTTTTGTATGTTTGAATGTCTTGTTTTTTCACTGTCTTATTACCTTCTGTGGCATTCTGTCCTACTGTTCCCAAGTCGTTCATTCGGGTTGATTGATCAGTCTCAGTGTATGTTCCAGGCTCGACATGTCATGTCACATACTCAAGAGTCAGGAGTGAGATCAAAGGAAAGGCTTATAAATCAATGTCAGGCCGCCACGGGGCCACCAGACAGAGTGGCTCTGCCCCGGCCTGCTGAGGGAATTGTTGGGTAGCAGTGAACGAACGATCCCACCACGGCACCAGGGACCCTTTCAGTATCAATAGCATCATATCCCCACTTTCTGTGGAAATTCTGTGTATAGGAATTTTTTTTTTCCTTTTTCTATCACTCGATTTGTTTCTGCTTTTTCCTTTACCTCCCTATTCCCGTCTTTTTGTTGCCCTATAACAACCACGGCTCCACCCCCCCCCTCTCCCTCTCTCTCCCTTCATCTCTCATCTCTCAGCTCACTCTCTCTCTGTGCCTCTGTCTGTCTGTGTCTCTTCTCTGTCTGTCTGTGTCCTTGTCTGTGTGTGTGTGTGTGTCTCTCTCTCTGTGCCACTGTCTCTGTGTGTGCTGTCTGGTCTCTCTTTCTCACTCCGTCGCCTCTCTCTGTCTCTCGCTTCTCTGACCTGTCTTTCTCTCTGTTTCTGACTCACTCTATCTCATTGTCTCACACTCTCTATCTCTCCCTCTCTTCACACACACACACCACAAAACACACACACACACACACACACACACACACACACACACACACAAACACACACACTATACAAGACACACACGAGAAAACATAAAACCCATAACCACCCCACCCCCACCCCCACACATACGCACACAAACACAAACACACACAAACACACACACACATTTCACACACCACACACAACACAAACCACACACAAACACACACACACAGGCATCACAGAAACAATACCCACCCTCATCCCCCTCCCCCCAAAGGACACACACACACACAAGACACACACACACACACACACGACAACACACACACCAAGAAATACAACACACACAAAACAGACACGATTATCACAAAAAGGCACTCAAGGAAGATAAACAGTACAAAACGCCAGTCTACTCCGCTACACAAACAAACTATACTATGACTGCGAGGAAGTGGATGAAAAGCAAGAAGAAAGAAGAAGAATAAGAAAAAGAAGAAGAACAGAAGAAAAGAAGAAGAAGAAGAAGAATAAGAAGAATAATAAGAAGAAGAATAAGAAGAGAAGAAGAAGAAAAAGAAGAAGAAGAAGAAGAACAAC
>CM054155.1:46557769-46560269 GCA_028751875.1 Rapana venosa
GAGAGAGAGAGCGTGTGTGTGTGTGTGTGTGTGTGTGTGTTGTGTGTGTGTGTGTGTGTGTGTGTCTCTGTGTGTGTGTGTGTCTGTGTGTGTGTGTGTGTGTGTGTGTGTGTGTGTGTGTGTGTGTGTGTGTGTGTGTGTGTGTGTGTGTGTGTGTGTGTGATTCGGATTCAGATTCAGAATATTCTATTGCCATTTAAGTCATGTAGATTTATTTGACACAACAAAAACATCAATTATAATTATCTATTTGTCTAAAAAATTATGTACATGATCTACACTGTGTGTGTATGAGTGTGTGTGTGTGGGTGTTCATTCTTTAATTCAACGTGTGTGAGAGAGAGACTGTGTGTATGTGTTTGTGTGTGTGTGTGTGTGTGTGTGTGTGTGTGCGTTTGTGATGTGTATGTGTGTGTGCGCGCGGCGTTTGTGATGTATGTCGTGGGTGCGTGCTGTGTGTGCGTGTCTAATCGTTCATAGCTGCATGCGACGACTCAGATCTGATGTGTGACGATAGCTAAACAGTCTGCTCAAACTAGCTACCAAACTCCAGACACTCGATCTATAGATGGAAAGCCAGCTGGCTCGAACTGTGGTATCAATCCAACTTCTTCTAACAGTGTGGTAGACGTGGATAGGTAAGTTTGGGTAGTGTAAGGTTAGTTTCTGGTATGGTAAGTAGGTAGGTAGGTAGGTAGGTTAGGGGTAGGTAGGGTAGGGTAGGGTGGTGTGGTAGGTAAGGTAGGTAGGGTAAAGATAGAGTAGA
The DNA here is from genome assembly GCA_028751875.1 of Rapana venosa. Lineage (NCBI taxonomy): Eukaryota > Metazoa > Mollusca > Gastropoda > Neogastropoda > Muricidae > Rapana > Rapana venosa. The sequence continues at coordinate 46,558,536 of CM054155.1, forward strand.
GGTAGAGGTAGGGTAGGGTAAGTGGTAGGGTTAGTATTAGAAGGTAGAGTGGTAGGTAGGGTATTGGTGTGGTAGGTGGTAGGGTAGGGTAGGGTAAGGTAGTGGTAGGGTAGTGGTAGGGTAGGTTTAGGGTATAGGGTAGGGTAGGGTAGGTAGGTAAGGTAGGGTAGGGTAGTTTATTAGGCTAGAGTAGAGGTAATGGAGAGTAGGTAAGGGCTAGTGGTAAGGTAGGTGTGTAGGGTTTAGGTAGGTATAGGTATGGTTATAGGTCAGGGTAGGAGTAATAGGGTAGGGTCTAAGGTAGGTAGGGTAGGGTAGGGTAGTAGGGTAGGGTAAGGTAGGGTTATAGGTAGGGTTGGTAAGGTAGGGTAGGTTATAGGTGTTAGGTAGGTAGGGTAGGGTAAGGTAGGTAGTAGGGTTAGGGTAGGGTAAGGTAGGGTAGGGTAAGGTAGGTAGGGTAGAGTAGGGTAGGGTAGGGTAAGGTAGAGTATGGGTAGGGTAGTAGGGTAGGATAGGGTAAGGTTAGGGTTAGGTAGGGTAGGTAGGGTAGGGTAGGGTAGTGGGTCAATGGGTAGGGTAAGTAGGGTAGGGTAGAAGTAGGAGCAAGTAGGGTAAGGTAAAGGTAGGGTAGGTAGAGGGTAGGGTAGGCAAGTAGGGTAGTGGTAAGAGTAGGGTAGGGTAAGGTAGAGTAGGGAAAGTAGGGTAGGGTAAGTAGGTAGGGTAGGGTAGGAGTAGGACAAGTAGGGTAGGGTAAAGTAGGGTAAGGTAGGTAGAAGTAGGAAAAGGTAGGGGTAGGGTAAAGTAGGGTTAGGGTAAGGGTAGTAGGACAAATGGTAGGGTAGGGTAGTAAAAGTAGAGGATAGGGTAGGGTAGAGTAGGAAAAGTAGGGTAGTGTAGAGTAGAGCAGGGCAGGGTAAACCAGGTAGGATAGAGTAGGGTAGGGTAGAATAGGCTAGGGCAGGGTAGGGGGTAGGGTTGTGTACACGCAGAGAGTCCATTGATCAGATGACGGCGAGGCAGCAACAGTACCCAAGATCAACAAGAACTGATGGAAGAAATGCCACGTCACCTGCATACTGTCATCATCGTCTGCGCGTGCGCGCATACACGCACGCGCGCGCGCGCGGACATACGCACACACACACTCACAAAGGCGCGTGTGCACGCACACACACACATGCACGCACGCACGCACGCACACAAACGCACATTAATTTATATGTATAGGTGTGTGTGTGTATATATATTAGAGAAAGAAGATAGATAGATCGATCTATAGTCTACTCTATTCTTACTCTCTCTCTCTCTCATATATATATATATATATATATATATATATATATATATATATATATAATATATATATATATATAAAACAGCAAGAAATATCAAATCCAACCTAGCCAAAACAAACCAAAAAATCGATAGACAAGAGGAAAACAAGACAAAACAAGACAGAACAGGACAGACAAAGAAAGAAAGAGGTGAAGAAAGAAGGACAGAAAGAATGAAGGGAAAAAAAACAAGAAAAGGAAGAAAGACAGAAAGTGAATGAACGAGTAACTAAACCATATGAAATTCTTTGATTTCGAGAATAATGAATACGCACCCATGTGCTTTTTTTTTTACATCTAGTCCCCGTAAGAAGAAAGACAATACATTATTTTTTTTTAAAAGGACAAAATAAGAAAAGACAAAAATACAAAACTAGAAAAGAAAGAATGACAGACAAGA
>CM054155.1:46565269-46567769 GCA_028751875.1 Rapana venosa
ATGCTGAGAGTTCAGCAGCAGGAGGAGGGGGAGGAGAGAGAGAGGGGGGGGGGGGGGAGAGAGTTTTAAATCAAGTTTTCGTTGATGTAAATTTTCATCCAACAGGTCAGTTTTCATGGACGAAAACGAAATGCAGCCGTCCACCCCCACTCAACTCCAACCCCTTACATTAAAAAAAAAAGAAAAAAAGAATCCGTGTGTGTGTGTGTGTGTGTGTGTGTGTGTGTGTGTGTGTGTGTGTGTATCCCCAAACACACCACAACAAATACAGAAGAACAAAAACAGAATACATAGAGACAGTCACAGACACACGTACACACACATAGACACATACACAAATGTTCACACACTCATATACACGCATGCACGCACGCATGCACGCACGCGCGCTGTTGTTGCGCACGAACACATACACGCACGCATGCACGCACGCGCGCGCGCGCGCGCGAAACCTGTTTCCACAGTCAGCATCATTGTTCTATTCTTCCCGCATTCTGATTAAGTCTGTTTCCCTTTATCTAAAAAGCAAACAACACACACACACGTACACAGATGTACACACACACAACACACCACACTACACACAAACACACACACACACACAAACATACACACAAACATACACACACAAACACACACACTCACTAACTCCTCCCCCCCCCCACACCACACACACACAAACACTCACCCTCTCCCCCCAACCCCCACACTACTCACCCACCCCCTACCCCCCCCCACACCCACACACAACACACACTCACCCCTACCCCCTACCCCCCCCCCCCCCCCCACACACACACACACACACACAATCTCATGTTATCATTTATTGACTTTTCCAACCAACCAAAGACCTTCGCTCCTACTACAATTTACTTCAAACAAGATGTTCTTTTAGGTCCTAATTTCCTGTGCCCATAAACTAAAAAGGTCATTGGAAGTCATAGCTCGAGACCAACCCAACACAACTATCAATTATTAACAGTAATGGACGTCTGCGAAAAAATGAACTTCCTGCGCGCACACAAAAAAATCAATACACTGTCGGCGTGTGTTTGAAACATGAAAAAGGTTAGTCATCAACAAATCAACCAAACTCCTGTAAGTCTGTCTGTCTCTGTGTCTGTCTTGTCTGTTTGTCTGTCTGTCTCACCCTCCATCCCCTAAATGCATGAACGCCTGCACGCGCGCGCGCACACACACACACACACACACATTCACATGCACACACACACTCTCTCTCTCTCACTCGCTCACACACACACACCCTAACACACACATACGTATACTCACACGCACGCGCACACACAAATAAACATATTCTCTCTCTCTGTCTCTCTCTCTCCATTCCATCACCCACACACACACACACACACACACACATGCCACACACACATATTCTCCCCTCTCTCTCCTTCTCTCTCTCTCTCTCTCTCTCTCTCTCTCTCTCTCTCTCTCTCACTCGCTCACACACACACCCTAACACACACATACACTCACACGCACGCGCACACACACATAAACACACACACACATTCACACACATAATTTTCTCTGTCTCTGTCTCTCTCCCTCCATCCCCCCTCTCTCTCTCACACACAACACACACACACACACGTGCGCACACACAAACATATATTCTCTCTCTCTCTTCTCTCTCTCTTCTCTCTCTCTCTCTCTCTCTCTCCCCCTCTCTCTCTCTCTCGCTCCCTCGCTCACACACACACGCACATACATACACACACACACACTCTCTCTCATCCCTCCCTCGCTCACACAAACACACCACATTCACACGCACACACACATATTCTCTCTGTCTCTCTCTCTCTGTCTGTCTCTCTCTCTCTCTCTCTCTCTCTCCCTCACACACACACGCGCGCGCGCGCGCACATACACACAAACCCCACACCCCCACCCACAAATTTATACTCTCTCTCTCTCTCTCTCTCTCTCTCTCTCTCTCTCTCTCTCCCATTCATACACCCCCCCCCCCCCCCCATACACACCCACCAACACCCACCCACCCACCCACACACAACACACACACCCACATCTCTCTCTGTGTCTTCTTCTTCCTCTTCCACATTCGTTCTCCCATTTCTCCTAACTCGTCTTGTCGCCGCCTCCTTCCTCTCCATTATCAATTAATCAATCCATTCCTGACCAGCTTTTTTCTGCGCTTCTGCTGTCTGTCTTCAGGATTCCTCAGACCAAAGTCTACCTAGCCATGCACTATCGACTCTTTCATGCCATGCCAGATTCTGACAACTCCCGAAGTATGTTGTTGGGGTTGTTTTGGGTTGGGGTTTTTTTCAAGGCACCAGTTGTGTGTGTGTGGTTGTGTTGTGGGGTTGTGTTGTGTGTGTGTTTGTGTGTGGTGTGTGTGGTTTGTGTGTGTTGGTGTGTGTGTGTGGGTGGGTGGGGGGGTGTTGTTGTGGGTGTTGTGTGGTGTGTGTTGTTGTGTGTGTGTGGTTTGTGTGTTTTGTGTGTGTGTTTG
>CM054155.1:46570269-46575269 GCA_028751875.1 Rapana venosa
AATCTACTTTATTGTCATTAAGTGAGAAAGGACACTTATTTTGACACACCAAACACAAACGTACATGAAATGGATGACTTCTTTCGCTGGTGACTCAAGGAAAGACTCAAAAGTCTATGAGAAAATAGAAATGCTTGGTGTATATTTATAACTGCCCTCTGAGTGGCGAAACTTGCTAATTTTGCTACAACACCCCCCCCCCCCCCCCCCCCCCCCCTCCAAAAAAAAAAAGCACATGAGCGCTTATTCTACGATCCTCGAAATAAAAGAATAAAAATAATTAATTAATAAATAAGTTTACACCACACAACCGCTGCCACCACTCAGGTAGCCGCATTTCAACTTCAGGTATTCAGAAATGAGAGGCAGTGTGTGTGTGTGTGTGTTGGGGGGGGGGGGGGGGGGGAGAGAGAAATGAACATGGCGAACGCCAAGTTGACAAGACGACTGACAAATCAATAGTCAAACGACTTTTCTCTTTTCTGTTCTTTTGTTGTTGTTTTTTTGTTTTTTTCTTTAACGAGTGACTCAGATTCTTCGTTAACGTCATTGTCAATGTTTCCCAACGTGATTAATGGATCTTGCGCATTGTCATGGAGAGTCATTCACTGTGTGTGTGTGTGTGTGTGTGTGTGTGTGTGTGTGTGTGTGTGTGTGTGTGTGTGTGTGTGTGTGTGTGTGTGTGTGTGTGTGTGTGTGTGTGTGTGAGTGAGTGAGTTGTGTGTGTGTGTGTCTGCTTTGTCTGTCTGTCTGTCTGTCTGTCTGTCTGTCTCTCTCTCTCTCTCTCTCTCTCTCTCTCTCTCTCTCTCTCTCTATCTCTGTCTCTCTCTGTCGCTCTTCTCTCTGTCTCTGTCTCTGTCTGTCTTTATCTCTCTCTCTCTGGCTCTATTACCCCCCCTCTCTCTCTCTCTCTCTCGCACATACACACACACACACACACATACACACACACGCGAGCATCCATCCACCTCCTCTCTCTCTCCTCTCTTTCTCTCTCTCTCTCTCTCGCACACACCACACACACACACACACACACACACACACACGAGCACCCATACACGAGCATCCACCACCACCCCCTCTCTCTCTCTCTCTCTCTCTCTCTCTCTCTCTCTCCGCACACACACACACACACACACACACACACACACACACACACACGAGCACCCACACACGAGCATCCTCCACACACCCACCTACCCACACCTACCCACACCTACCCCACACGAGCACCCACCTCCCCCCCTACCCCCCAACCCCCCCCCCCCCCACACACACACACACGAGCGTCCACCCTTCCAGACACACACACACCTACACGAGCGCGCCCCCCCCCCCCCCCCCCTCCCCACCCCCCCCCCCCCCCCCCCCCCCCACACACACACACACACTCACACAGAGAGAAACACGGCACAAAGACAACTAATGAGGTCTTTTCAAGGATTCATATGATCATGCTGCCACTGTAGAAACTGCCAACCGTCTGGCATGACAGCAACACACACACACACACACACACACATACAACATACATGCACGCACGCACACACACACACACACACACACACACACACACATACATACAATATACATACACGCACGCACTCACATACACACACAGATAGACACACACACACCACATACATGCACGCACGCATGCACACCTACTTACATACACTAACACACACACATACTGCACGCACGCACGCGCACACACATACACACAAACTACACGCACACACACATACAACATACATACACGCACGCACGCACACACACACACACACAACATATATGCACGCACGCGCGCACGCGCTAACATACATACAACATACACACACGCACCACTCATAAAACACACACATATACAACCCCACACGCACGCACAACGCACACACACAGATCACCTACACACGCACATAACACACACTACAAACACTAACCCCACACCATACAACACACACATACAGCGTACATTCACCCCACGACACCTACAGTGGCTACACATACCACCACATCCAGACAACACCACACATCCACACAAAACACACCACGGGGTTGGGGGGGGAGGGGAAGAGACGGGACGGACAAAAAGACGAGGAGATGAGAGAAGAAAGGGGAGTAAGAGACACACACACACAGACGACAGGAGAGAGACAGACAAAAAAATGAGGCAGAGAAAGAATGGGGAGGGGACAGAGGAGACCAGACAGAGAGGGAGAAACAGAAAAGACATACAGAGACAGACCAGAAAGGGGAGAAAAAGACAGGAATACAGAGAGAGAAGAGAGAAAAAGGGACGGGACATACGAGACAGACAGAGATAAGAGGAGAGAGACCCCAGTTTGAAGAGAGATGGGGCTGTATCAAGTTCAACATTGCTCAAGAAGCCCACAAAACTACCTGACAGTTCCAGTACAGGGGCCAGCAGTGAGTTAACCGAAACAGTCAGTCACTTCGTCAGTCATCAGTCAGTAAATCGTCAGTCAATAGTCAGTCATCAGTCAACCAGCAATTTGAGCAGGTTAAGTATTAACATCTTTTAGTTTTCAGTTTTAGACATTTAGAGATTTTTCAAACCCGGGTCGTCAGTCAGTTATCAAAATGTATTGCAAATCGTCGTTTTTTTCGTTCATCAGTTATCATTGTCACTCAGTTATCATTACGTCAGTTTTAGTACTCAGGTTTTCAGCCAGCAGTTATCAGAGCCATTCTTATCAGCCACCATTTTCCCCAGTCAGTTTCATGTCAGTTTTCAGTAGTTTTGCTGTATAAATTTTTAATTATTTTATTATTTTAGGATTAAAAACCCTTTCAAAGTCAGGGGTTTTTTTTATTTTTTTTACAACCCGTCAGTTAATCAGCAGATAGTCAATCATTTTCACTCCTTACTGAAATTCCCTGCCCTTTACCCCTTTTGGGTCAACCCCCTTTCCCCGCGCCCCCCAAAAATTTCCCCATTTTTACTCTCTTAAAGCTTTTTCGCCGACCCCCGGGCTTCCTCCCTAAGGTGTCCCCCTTCCCCCGGTTTTGGCCTTTTGTTTCCCCTTGACCGGAAAAAAAAAAGGAAAAAGAAGGAATGAAATGGGTGGGAACAAAAAAGAAGAAAAAAGGGGAAGAAGGAAGCGGGGGAAAAGGAAAAAAGGAGGAAGAAGAGGCCGGCCCCAAAACTTCCCAAAGGAAGGCCCCCCCCTTCCCCCCCGGGGCCCCCCCCCCCGGGGGGGCCCCCCCCCGGGGGGGGCCCCCAAAAAGGGAAAAAAAGGCCCCCCCCCCCCCCCTCCCCCCCCAACCCCCCCCCCCCCCCCCCCTTTCCCCCCCCCCCCCCCCAAAATCCCCCCTTTCCCCTCCCCCCCCTTCCCTTTCCCCCCCCTCCTCCCCCCCCCCCCCTTCCCCCCCCTTCCCCTCCCTCCCCCCATTCTTTTTCCCCCCCTCTCCCACAAAAAAAAAAAAAAAAAAATTTTTTTTTTTTTTTTTTTTTCCCCCCCCTTCCCCCTCTCCTTTTTTTTTACCCCCCCCAAAAAAAATTTCCCCCCCCCCCCTTTTTTTTTTTTTTTTTTTTTCCCCCCCCCCCCCCCCCCCCCCCCCCCCCCCCCCCCCCCCCCCCCTTTTTTTTTTTTTTTTACCCCCCCCCCCCTTTCCCCCCCCCCCCTCCCCCCCTTTTTTTCCCCCCCCCCCCCCCCCCACCCCCCCCCCCCCTTTAAAGTTTGAAGAAAGAAAAAAAGGAAAGGAAAAAAGGGGGGGGGGAAAAAAAAAAAAAAAAAAGGGAAGGAAGGAAGGAAAAAGGGGAGGGAGGAGGGGGGGGGGAAGGAAAAGGGGGGAAGGAAGGAGGAAGGAAGGGGAAAAAAACAAAGGAAAGGGAAAAAAGGAAGGAAAAAAAGGGAAAAAAAGGGGAGGGAGGGGGAAGGGAAAAAAGGGAAGGAAAGGAAAGGGAAGGAAAGGGGGGGGGGGGGGAGGAGGGAAGGGGGGAAAAGGAAGGAAGGAAGGAAGGAGGGAGGAAAAAGGGGAAAAAAAAGAAGAAGCAAGGAAGGGGGAAGGAAGAAGGGGGGGGGGGGAAAAAAAAAAGGGGGGAAAAAAAAAAAGAAGGAAAGGGGGAAGGGGAAGGAAGGAAGGAAAGAAGAAGGAAGAAGGAAGAAGAATCGAAAAAAGAAAAAAAAAAAAAAAAAAAAGGGAAAGAAAAGAAAGAAAAAAGGAAAAAAGGAAAAAAAAAGGGGAAAGGAAGAAGGAAAAAAAAAGGGAAAGGAAGAAGGGGGGGGGGAAAAAGGGGAAGGAAGGAAAAAAGGAAGGAAGGAAGGAAAAAGAAAAAGGGGAAGGGAAAAGGGGGGAAAAAAAGGGGAGGAAGGAAGGGAAAAAAAGGGAAAGGGGAAAGGAAGGAAGGGGGGAAGGAAGGAGGAAAAAAAAGGAAGGAGGAAAAAGGAAAAGGAAAGGGAAGGAAGGGGAGGAAGGAAAAAGAAAAAAAAGGGAAAGGGAAAAGGAAGGAGGAAGGAAAAAGGAAAGGGAAAAAAAAGGGGGGAAAAAGGGAAGGGGAAAAAAAAAGGGGAAAAAAGGGAAGGAAGGGAAGGGAAAGGAAGGAAGAAGGGAAAAAGGAAAGGAAGGAAGGGGAAAAAAAGGGAAGGGGGAGGAAGGGGAAGGAAGGAAGGGAAAGGAAAAAGGGGGGGGGGGGAAAAAAAGGGGGAAGGGGGGGAAAAAAAGGGAAAGGAGGGGAAAGGGGAAGGAAGGAAAAAGGAAAGAGGAAGGAAGGGGGAAGGGGGAAGGAAGGAAGAAGGAAGGAAGGAGGAAGGAAGGAAAGGGGGGAAAAAAGGGGAAGGCAGGAAGGAAGGCGGGAAGGGAAGGCGGGAAAGGGGGGGGAAAAAAGGGAAGGCGGGAAAGGGAAGGGAAAGGGAAAGGAAAGGGGAAGGAAGGGGGAAAGGGCGGAAGGAAGGGGAAAGGGAAAGGAAAGGGCGGGAAGGGGGGCGGAAGGAAGGCAGAAGGGAAGGCGGAAGGGGGGAAAGGGAAGGAAGGAA
>CM054155.1:46580269-46602769 GCA_028751875.1 Rapana venosa
ATGTATGTATGTATGTATGTATGTATGTATGTATGTATGTATGTATGTATGTATGTATGTATGTATGTATGTATGTATGTATGTATGTATGTAGTTGTATGTATGTATGTATGTATGTATGTATGTATGTATGTATGTATGTATGTATGTTGTATGTATGTATGTATGTATGTATGTATGTATGTATGTATGTATGTATGTATGACAACACACTCTCTATGAAAAAATTCATCACCCAGACCTGCCAGTCTTGCTACTATCAATTACGGCGCGTAAGCGCGATTCGCAAGTATCTGTCCACTGATGCAACTTCCAAGCTTGTCACATCTCTTATTCTTTCACGTTTAGACTACTGTAATTCTCTTTTGGCTGGCCTACCAGCATCATCTATCCACTCTCTTCAACGCATACAAAACTCTGCAGCTCGACTGGTCCTAAGAAAGAAAAAATCTGAACACATCACTCCTCTTCTGCGATCTCTTCACTGGTTGCCTGTCTCACAAAGACTGCAGTATAAAATCAATACCCTCTGTTTCAAATGTCTCCACAAATCTGCACCCTCTTATCTCTGTAACTGTCTTCACCTGTACACTCCATCCCGTTCCCTTCGTTCAGCCGCAGATACTTTGTGCTTTCGAACACCCAGATTCAAACAAACCACTGTTGGCCGTCGCTCCTTCTCTGTTTCTGGTCCATCCACCTGGAATGACCTCCCTCTTTCACTTCGTCAAAAGCCTTCACTTGATTCCTTCAAATCCAGCCTCAAAACACACTTATTTCCTACCTGAGACTTTCCCCCCACATATCTGTCCCTAATTTTCAACAGCATCTTTCACCGTCTAAGTGTTGTTCCGCGTGTGTGTGTGTGTGTGTGTGTGTGCGTGCGTGTGCGTGCGTAGTGCGCGCGCATGGATTTCTCATTATGCTTAAGGAGAGTTGCATGCCTGTAAATGATTGAGTGCAAGCGCTTCGATTTGTTTGTTTTTTACAAGATTCAGCGCTATATAAATTCCATATATTATTATTATTATTATTATTATGTATGTATATATGTATGTATGTATATATATATGTATGTATGTATGTATATCTATATATATATCTATATATCTATATCTATCTATATATATAATATATATATATATATGCTTTGTGTTATTCACAGATTGAAACAAGGATTCCTACAGTAGTGATGACCAACACTACAGTGAGCCATTGTATTCAAAGAAATGGGCATGTGTGTGTGTGTGTGGGGAGGGGGGGGGGGGGGTGGAGCAGGGGTTGAGTGTGGGAGATGAGGGGGTGGTGAAGGAGGGGGGAGGGGGGGGGGGGAAGATCCATGTAGAACAACAAGTATAATCTTCAATCTTTTCTGTCTGTCTGGGTTTCTTCCTTTTTCTTTATTTTACATTTCTCTCTCTCTTTCTTGTATTTTATTCATTTTATTTAAATGGATGCTTCGGTACAAGGTTTTGGGGGGGCTTTGTTGCTTTTTCAGATTGTTTTTTCAAATGATTATAAGTAAGTTTTGCTTAATCCTAAGAGACTAAGTTCAATTTATTTCAAGAACATTTATTTTCTTCTTTATTTTTAAAACTTCACTTTTGTTGATCGTGTCACATTAATTTTATTTGAAGTTGTCATTTGTTTTACCTAAGTGACTGCATCGTAATCTGTAATCATAATCTTACTATATACTGATGTTATAATACTCTTCATACTTACTATACTAATATCACTCTAAATAAAGATTTAAGTTTAAGCTCCTATTAACTGATAGTTTCACTCAGAAGGTTTTCTCATTTGGTTTTGAAAACTAAATCAGACAAGAAGAAAGGATAATTATGTAGAAAATTATCAAAATTATACTTTTTCAAAACATACCGTGCCGATACAGAACCAGAGACTAAGAAAGACAGTTCAAATAAAAGAAATAAAATTACAACTTTTTTTTTTTAACCAGAAGAAAAAACACAGAGCAAACATATTGACACTAGTGCTTAAAGCTATCAGATTCAGAAAATGGGAGTTTTTAGTCACACATGTACAATTACTCTAGAACGTGTGTTAGCTTGCAAGTGTTCAATATGTGATAAATAATGTTTATAGATAAATGCCACACCACACCCAAGAATCCCATGGAAAAAGTGTTAAGTTGAAAAACCAACTTTCACTGGAAGAAAAGGAAGAAGCAGGAACAGAGATTGAGAGCTAGATATGCATGCATGCACGCATGCACACACACACAGACTGTATATGTACACACACACACTGTATACAATGTACACACACACAAAACACATACACACACACTCACACATGTACACACACACACACAAACATTATATTTACACATGTATGTACACACAAACACACTGTATGTACACACACACCACACACACACACACACACATGAACACACACACACACCACAAACACTATACACATGTAATATATGACTATGTTCACACACACACACATACACACACACACACAAAAGTATGTACACACACACACATACACACACACACACAAACACGTGTATCTCAACTGACCTGAGGTAAAAGCCTTGAAGTCAAGCTTGCATCTACAGCCTGCAAAAGCAATAAACATGACAGAATAAGAACTAGGAATTTTTTTAATTATTATTTGATCAGGAAAATGTTCCTAATGAAATCAGTTCTTGAATACATTTTTTCCAGATTTAATCCATCAACCAACATTAAATAATAAAATTTGAGCTTTGACTTCCTAAACTTTACTAATTAACTGAATCAGGTTTACTTTTTATAATATCTCTCACCCTGTATCTCTGAGTCTGTCTGTCTGTCTGTCTGTCTGTCTGTCTGTCTGTCTGTCTGTCTCTCTCTCTCTCTGCTTCAAAGGGGACTGGATGTAAAAAAGCATGTACATGAGTGCTTATTCATTATCCTCAAAATAAAAGAATTTGTCTTTGTCATTGTCCTTGTCTCTCTGTCTCTGTCTCTCCCTCCCTCCCTGTCTCTCTGCGTCTGAGTCTCTGTCTCTGTCTGTCTCTGTTTGTCTATCTGTCTGTCTGTCTGTCTGTCTGTCTGTCTCTCTCTCTCTCCTCTCTCTCTCTCCTCTCTCCTCTCCATCCCCCCTCTTTCTCTCTGTCTCTCTCTCTCTCTCTCTCTCTCCTCTCCATCCCCCCTCTTTCTCTCTGTCTCTCTCTCTCTCTCCTCTCCATCCCCCTCTTTCTCTCTGTCTCTCTCTCTCTCTCTGTCTGTCTGAGTGTCTGTCTGTCTGTCTCTGTCTCCCCCCTCTCTCTCTCCCCCCCCCTTTCTCTCTCTCCACCCCGCTCTCCCTCTCTCTCTCTCTCAACCCCCCTCTCTCTCTCTCTCCACCCCCTCTCTCTCTCTCTCCCCCCACCCCCTTCTCTCTCTCCACCCCCCCTTTCTCTCTCTCCACCCCCCCTCTCCCTCTCCACACACTCCCTCTCTCCCTCCCTCTCTCTCCCCCCCCCCCCCCCCCTCCAACATTTACCTCCATCGTCTGCCGTGTGCGCTGTGTGCGCTCATCCCTCATCTGATCATAGTCGGGTTCATCCAGGGAGGTCAGCTCCTCTACGTTGATGCCGGGGAACCCATTGTTCCTGAAAGGTGGAACCCCTGCCATGGCTGAAGCCCAGTCCTGTTAAACTGTGAGCACCCTGACTCAGTGACCGGCTTTGATGTCAAACCTGCAATCATGCATGATGGCATAAGATGTAGTTTAAGCAGCAGTATGCTGGTTAATTTTCAGACGATGACTGATAACTGGCGGAGTGTTATGATGGACTGAGACATACTAGAGACTCGCAACTTAACGCTTAACAAATATGTGTAATATCAATTGTAATAGAATGTGTCATGAATATTAGAAGATAAGCTGAACTGCTGTCTACACACACACAATGACACACACACAGAGTGACACACACACACACACACATACACACAAACACATATATATATATTCACACACACATGTACACACACACAATGACACACACTCACATGCATGTATGCGCACACACATGTATGCATCCACGCAAATATGCACACATGCACATGCACACACACAGAGATGTATATGTATTTTTTTAACGCACACACACACGCAAGCACGTCTCACACACACACACATGCATGCACACACACACTCATACACACAGTGACACACACACACAAACACATGAGTACCAAAAAAAAGTTGTTTGTACTTTATCAAAGGAATTAATTATAATTTATATCATAACTAAGTTGCAGTCTGTATACTGTAAGTGTATTATTTTCTATTTGAACTGCCAGCCTGTATACTGTATAGTGTATTATTTTCTATTGAACTGCCAGCCTGTATACTGTATAGTGTATTATTTTCTATTGAACTGCAGTCATTTCACTTATAATAACAATAACATCACCAACAACAGCAGCAACAACAACAACAACCAGTTCTTTGATCAACCCAAACACGTGCCTATCAACTATCATTTTCAATTACATCACGATTATCACTACGTCACATACAGTGGAACAACATTTCCTAAAATATATTCTCATAAGCTTCAGAAGAAATACGTGCGACCTCCACAGAACAGGAACACCTTCAATGTCACACTCCTACCTACAGATCATGTTACACTCTCCATTTTCATTCACCGTGCCTCCGACACTACCACTACTACTAACACCGTAACAAGATGATATGATCTATACTTGGAAACCAAGCACAGAATGCAGTCCAATGATTTTCGATATTACGATCAAGATCATCACAAGCAACGAAGAAACTGACCTTACTGGCATAAAATTTCAGGCTGTGGCTGGCTTTCTAAGATACTGAAACTCTCCAGGGCACCTCCAGTAAGACACAGGCGAACTTATTTTACCCACTTGGATGCGAACATGACGCTTCGCCCGCCATTACAGTTTGCTGTCAACAAACTGGCAAGGGACGCAATGCTGGTCAGCGAAGTTGAATTTCCTTACACGGTTGTCTTTCTGTCTTCTGTACTTGAAGTCGTGCGTCGGTGTTTGTGTGTTTGCGTGCGTGTGTGTGTGCGTGGTGTGTGTGTGTGTGTGTGTGTGTGTGTGTGGTGTGCTGTGCGTGGTGTGTGTGTGTGTGTGTGTGTTGTGTGTGCGCGCGTGCGTGCGTGTTGTGTGTGTGTGTGTGTGTGTGGTGTGTGTGTGTGTGTGTGCGCGCGCGTGCGTGCGTGCGTGCGTGCGTGTGTGTGTGTGTGTGTCGTGCGTGTGGTGTGTGTGTGTGTGTGTGTGTGTGTGTGTGTGTGGTGTGTGTGTGTGTGTGTGTGTGTGTGTGCGCGCGCGCGTGCGTGCGTGCGTGCGTGCGTGCGTGCGTGCGTGTGTGTGGTGTGTGTGTGTGTGTGTGTGTGTGTGTGTGGTGTGTGTGTGTGCGCGCGCGCGCACGTGTGTGTGTGTAAAGATTTGCTCTAGTACAATATTATATGGCCAAATGTTACCATAAAAGACAACGTACTCATCTACTCGTGCGCTTTTATTTTATGCAGTTTTGTAAAATTTGTCATCCGATCCCACCAGCAGACAATGGCCTACTCTTCCAACAAGCGGAACAGGTTTTAACATGTGCGCAAAGTGTTCTGCGTGCGTGGTTTATAGTCTCATCCGAAGGACTATTTGGGGGGAAGTGGAGTTGGCACTGATGTTAACTTCAAGGAAAAAATTATATCCCTTTAAACGGGATTCGAACCCGGGTCAGCAAATCACGAGCGAATCGCGCAGCGCTCTAATCACCAGGCCATCCCGTCCCCAAGAAAGGGGATCGTATAACTTCCTTGATAGGAACTGGAGTATTAATACAAAGAGTGTTATCAGGCTCTGGATCTATGTATTCATTTGTGGATGACAGATCGATGAGTGAAGCTCTTTATGAAGGAACAGGTACAGGTATCTCTGTTCTATTTTAGTGAAAATTAGAATGATTAGGTTTGGGGCTGATATTGTTGTCACCATTCTGACAAAACTGTGAAAAAATCTATCTGAAACTGAATTTGACTGTGATTTGGATTCAAGTATATTTTAATATGAAAATACTCTAATGTCGAAATATCACACAAGACCTACAGAATGATTACATCCAAAATATGGTGTAATGATTATCGTTGAAAGTGGCGATAGATGCTTATTTTATGAATATTAGACGATGGGAAAGGGAGGAGAGGGGGCACTTATGTTGGTGGTTGTGTGCAGTGAAATGTCTATCTATTGCTAAGTAATGTAGACGGTACACAGAAAATGGCTAAACAATGATAACAACAAATAAGTACATAAGAAATGCTAACATGACTTATAACTATGACAATTGTCCTATAGGACTGTTCATTAAAGATTTTGTTTTACGAAATGCCAAGTTAATTTTTTTAATATCTTATCCAGGGATTTCTCAGAAAAAGAAGATAAGAATGGTTTTAGACTCGTACATTCAAAAATTTTCTCACCACACAAACATTTTATATTTTTGCTATATATGGTAATAAAAGCATTCAGTTTTATCCACACACAAAAACAGAGCGCTAGCCTTTCTTGCCATGACCAAACTTGAATAGGTGTCAGAGTGATCAATATCCCTTAAAACCGGGACAGTGAATCTGTCTGAAAAGTGCTCCTTTGGACAAGAAGCTTTTTTAGCCCTGCTCCACGATGCCTCTTCTAGTAAATGATAGCCCTCTTGTAAAGATAATGGAACATGTAGTTCTACGGAATCCTCTCCATGCTTTGCACCTCTCTTTGCAGCTCTGTCAACCCACTCATTTGGTAAGAACCTCACATGCGAAGGTACCCAACAGAAGGTGACATAAACACCCCTTAAAGCTAAAACATGTATGACATGATTGATCTCTAGTATAACTGTAGACATTTTCTTAGAACCTGTGGATTGCAATGCATAGAGTACCGATTTACAATCAACGTAAAGTAAAATTTGAAATATATTCAGCGGAATATCAAGAATATAATTAAGAGCCATTAAAATTGCTATTAGCTCAGCTGTGAATATCGAATGATGTTTACCAACATAACAACATTTTTCTATTTTAAGCGATGGTATTACGAAAGCTGAACCTGTTACTTGATCATCTATATGTGAACCATCTGTAAATACTTTTAAATGATGAGATTATTTTTATGATGAATGTGAGATCGGACTTACGAAATCATATTATTTTAATTTTCACTCTTTGCCATATTAGTATATTCTAATAAAAAAAAAAATTGCTTTGTTCATTTCCCATAAAGGATAGGGTAGAACTTTAGTATATATATATATTATATCTGTGTGTGTGTGTGTGTGTGTGTGTGTCCCATAACCTATGTGGTCGTAGGGGAGTGAGGCATCAGACTTCAGCTTCTCCAGGGGCCAGCATATTGGGGGCGGCACCCATCTCCTCTCCCTCGCTGTTTACATTCCTTGACCCTAAAGAGGGCAGGTACCCATTTACAGCTGGGGGAACTGGGGGAACTGTACTGAAGCCAAGGCAGCAAACGGTCACCCATCCAACTGGTAACCACGCTCGACGCTACTTAACCATAGCTGGGGAAAGCGTGTGCTCTGACCACTGAGCTATCCCGTCCCCACTATTAGCAATATTAAATGTCTTTGTTGCAAATATGACACGAGTTGTCAATGGGGGTGCATTGTATTTCTTCGTGGAATGTCCCGAATTTTAAGAATCATCAAAATCGATTTGTCACCGCCCTCCGCCCCCCCCCCCCCCCCCCCCCTCCCCCCCACAAGAGAAAGTATTCATAACCAAGGTAAGTTTTTAATTGTTGTAACCAATTTTGTTTAAAGAGGGGAAGGCAGTCTGTTTAGAATTGAGAGATTTATCACATCTGGAAAGGCTACGGCATAATTTGTTCTTCGATTTACCTTGTGTGTGTGTGTGTGTGTGTGTGTGTGTGTGTGTGTGTGTGTGTGTGTGTGTGTGTGTGTGTGTGTGTGTGTGTGTGTGTGTGTGTGTGTGTGTGGTGTGCGCGCGCGCTTGCTTGTATGCGTGAGTGCGTGTGTGCGCGTGCTGTGTGTGTGAATGAATAAAATATTCTCTCGGTACAGAGAAAAGGAAGGGGAAAAAATGTGAACACTGAATTGAAAAGAAAGAGAGAAACTGTTTGGAGAGAGAGAGAGAGACAGACAGACAGACAGACAGACAGAGAGAGGGGGGAGAGAGAGTGACAGACAGATACAGAGAGAGACAGACAGAGACAGAGAGACACAGAGAGAGAGGATAAGAGAGTGACAGAGAGATAGAGAGAGGGAGGGGGAGGGAGAGACAGAGACAAACAGACAGACAGAGACAGAGATACAGAGAGAGAGAGGATAAGAGAGTGACTGACAGACAGACAGAGCGAGACAGAAAGAGAGAGAGAGAGAGAGAGAGAGAGAGAGAGAGGGGAGAGAGAGAGAGAGAGAGAGGAGAGAGAGAGAGAGAGAGAGAGAGAGATGGTTGATGGTGGAGAAGAGAGAGAGAGAGAGAGAGAGAGAGAGAGAGAGAGAGAGAGAGAGAGAGAGAGAGAGAGAGAGAGAGAATCATCTGTATTCAAGAGAGAGAGAGAGAGAAAGTGGGAGAGAGAGAGAGAGAGAGAGAGGGGGGGTGGGGGTGGGGGAGAGAAAGACAGACAGACAGACAGTGGATAAACGAACGAATGAATAACTTTGATTATGCAGGTATAAAATTTCTAGGCTCAGTCTTGCCTTCTTATCTGTCCATGTAAACAATAATAATAATAATGTATGGAATTTATATAGCGCATCCATACATCAAAAATACCGGTAAAACAACTGGGGAAAAAAAAAACCCACAAAACTCCATAGCAACATCATAACATAAGACAATCATATTACACAGTTATATCAGTCTTTTCCTCAAAAATGAAGCCGACACTTTTAAAAAGAATTGTGTCAATAAATCAAAGGACACTACCCCGTCTTTCTTCTTAAAGAAACTTTAAGAATAACAAAAGAAAACGCACACACACACCACACACACACACACACACACACACACACACACACACACACACTCGCACACACACACACACTCTCACACAAGCACACACACAAGCACACTCACACACACACACACAAGCACACACACACAAGCACACTCACACACACACACACACACACACACACACACACACACACACACACACACACACACACTCACACACACACACACAACTTATATCACTTTAATACACACACACTTTAATATCACTTAGAGTGAACAGACGTTAAATTGAAGACACACACACACAAGCACACACACACACACACACACACACACACCACACACACACACGCACGCACGCACGCACGCACAACACACATCAAGAAAACATGAGGAAAAACACAACGCTAAATAGCAACATCATAAAAAAAGACAATCATATTACAGAGTTATATCAATCTTATCTTTCAAAACAAAGCCAACATTTATCATGAACAGAACATTTAACAGTATGATCATGATCATGATCATTCTTCTTCTTCTTATTATTATGATTATTATTATCATCATTACTATTACCATTGTTATTTAGATGGCTTGATTAAAAAGCAACTGCACTGCTTATTCAATGTACCATCTGAAAATAAAAGTTTAACTTTGACTTTCTCACACACACACACACACGCGCGCGCGCGCGCGCGCGCACACACACACACACGCACACACACTACACTTCGTCTAATATTACTTAGAGTGAACAGACGTTAAACTGAAGACAACAACAACACACAACACTACACTACACTATACTACACTCCACTCCACTCCACTCCACTCCACTCCACTCCACTATACACACACACACCTTGTTTATACATTATTATTATTACTATCATTATTATTATTACTATCATCATTATCATTATTATCATCGTCCATACACAGTAGGTACTGAACAATCATCTACACACGATGATCAATACTTTGCCCTCATTTTACAAATGCGGGGATTTCCCAGCAATACACTGATTATGTCAGTCACACAGTCCGCGAACCAAACTTAAGAAAGAAAGGCGTAATCCATCTTTTCCACTCAAGTCCACAAACGTAATGCAATAACGTCAGATTGGAGTCCACCAATCAATCAGTCAGTCAGACAATCAATCAATCAATCAGTCAATCAATCCATGCATCCATCAATCCAATGCAATCCAATCAATCAGTCAAACTGTCTCTCTCTCCCTCTCTCTCACTCTCTCTCTCTCGGGGACTGGATGTAAAAAAACAGCACTTAAGTGTTTATTCCATTATCCTCGATATAAAAGAATAAAAATAAAAAATAAAATCAATCTCTCTCTCTCTCTCTCTCTCTCTCTCTCTCTCTCTCTCTCCTCTCTCTCTCTCTCTCTCTCTCTTCCCTCCCTCCCTCCCTCCCTCCCTCAAACCGAGGTCCCGTGTGTGAACACACGCAGAACATCTTGCGCACACGTTAAAACCCGTTCCGTTTTTTTCGGAAGAGTATGGCCATTGCGTGCAGGTGGGAACTGGATGATGCTTTGATTTGTTGCTTTACAATATTCAGCGCTATATAAATTCCATACATTATTATTATTATTAAAAATGGACAAAACTGCATACACACGGGGACTGGATGTAGATTTTTTTAAAAAAAGAACATGAGTGCTTATTCCATTATCCTCGACATTTTTTTTAAAAAAATGGTGTAGTGTTGCTTTTTATTGAAGTTTGGCGTCCTTTCTAAGGAAAGCACTTTTACGGCCTACTCTTCCATAAAGCAGAACGGGGTTTTAACGCGTGTGAGAAATGACGTTCTGTGTGCGTTCATACACAGAACCCCCTCGGTCTGTAGACTCATCCGAAATAATTTCCCCGGGGAGTAGAGTTGGCACTGGTGTTAGGTTCAAATCCATGTCTTCTAATCACAAACTCAAAGCTCTAAGAGTGCCCCCCCCCCCCCCCCCCCCCTGCACACCCCCCCCCCAACCCCCCAGGTTGAATCAATCATTCAAGCAATCACTTTTTATCAGACTTTGATTAAATCGGTGTCTTTTGATTGTCGACAATCAACCAGCCTCAGTAGAACAATCTTTGGAACAATCAGAGACTTCGCGAGTCATTACTGAGTACGGGAGGCCTCTGAGATTGACAGATCGATCGATTGATCAGTAATTGCGTGATTGGGTTGTTTGGATAGTTGATTGATTGATTGATTGGTTGTTCGATTGGTTATTTGAATAGTTGACATATGGATTGATTATTTCATTGATTGAGTAATCGATTGGTTGAGGGATTCATCCTTTCATCCATCCATCCATCCAGTCATTCATTCATTCATTCATTCATTCATTCATCCATCCATCCATCCATCCATCCGTCCGTCCGTCCATCCATCCATCCATCCATCCGTCCATCCACCCATCCATTCATCCATCCATCGACTAATCCGAACCATTGACGGACTTTCTCTTTTGATAACAACCAGCATCTGCAGAAAGTCTGCTGCGACGGATAAATCCCACACGTCTATTCATGCACAGAAGAAGACGAACAAGACTCTT
This sequence comes from Rapana venosa, assembly GCA_028751875.1. Taxonomy (NCBI): domain Eukaryota; kingdom Metazoa; phylum Mollusca; class Gastropoda; order Neogastropoda; family Muricidae; genus Rapana; species Rapana venosa. The sequence continues at coordinate 46,591,835 of CM054155.1, forward strand.
CCCAGTTCATGGGCAATGCTACCCCATCCTGATACGGGTGCTTGGAGGGGTACGGGTGGACGTATTCCGCTACAAGGGAAGGTTGTGGAGGGCAGAGCCCTTGAGTTCGCGCGGAGTCCAAGTCCGGCAACTCCTTGTAGCCGCCATCCATCTCGTCCACCGCATTTCCCTCCCTTTCCTTGAACCGGGATCCTTGCTTCGTCAGCGAAACCTCTCCCGTGTCTGTGTATGTGATGGAGAAATCTGGAACAGGAATGGAATGGATGGTTGGATGGATGGGTGGGTGGGTGGATGGATGGGTGGGTGGGTGAGTGGGTAGGTGGATGGATGGATGGGTGGATGGATGGATGGGTGGATGGATGGATGGATGGGTGGATGGATGGATAATTGGATCGATGGATGGATGGATAGTCAGACAGGCAGACAGAGAGGCAGGCAGGCAGGCAGGCGGACGGATCGATCAATAGATTGATAGATTGATAGATAGATAGATAAATATATAGATAGATAGATAGATATAGATAGATAGATAAATAGATAGATAGATAGATATAGATAGATAGATAAATAGATAGATAGATAGATAGATATAGATAGATAGATAGATATAGATAGATAGACAGATAGAAAGACAGATATAGATAGATAGATAGATAGATAGATAGATATAGATAGATAGATAGATAGGTAGATAGATAGATAAGTAGATAGATAGGTAGATAGATAGATAGATAGATAGATAGATAGATAGATAGATAGATAGATAGATAGATAGATGGTCGGAAGGACGGACAGACGGACGGGGCAGGCAGACAGACAGAGAGGTAGATGGATGGATGGATGGATGAATAGATCGATAGATCTATAGATTATCTAGATAGACAGACAGATAGATAGATATTTATTTATTTAACTTTTTATTTATTCTTTATTTTGATGATAATGGAATTTGCACTTATGTGCTTTTCTACATCTAGTCCCTGGGTGTATGCGGTTTTGTCAATTTTGTCATCCGTTCCCACCGGCACACAATGGCTTACTCTTACGAAAAGCAGAACGGATTTTAACGTGTGTGCAAGATGTTCTGCGTGCGTTCGCACACGGGACCTCAGTTTATAGTCTCATCCGAAGGACTTTTAAGGGGGAGGGGGGATGGAGTTGGCACTGATGTTAACTCCAAAGGAAAAATCCCCTTGAATGAGATTCGAACCCGGGTCAGCAGATCACAGGCTCATCACTCTAACCACTAGGCTATCCCGTCCCCCAATATATATAATGAGTTATAATGCAGGTAGGATGTCTGTGGATACAATAAACACAGGTCTGATTTCACAACTACACACGACGCCAAGTTTGCAACGAGAGAGAGAGAGAGAGAGAGAGAGAGAGGGGGGGAGAAGGAGGAAGAGAGAGAGAGAGAGAGAGAGAGGAGAGATAGAGAGAGAGAGTGAGAGAGAGAGGAGAGAGAGAGAGAGAGAGAGAGAGAAAAGGAGGGAGGGAGAGAGAGTGAGAGAGAGAGAGGGAGAGAGAGGTAATGATAATAACAATAATATTAATAATAATAATAAATGGAATTTATATAGCGCTATATCTTGCAAAAAACAAATCAAAGCGCTTTCATTCATTCTACTCATTCACATGCAGCCTTACAAATTCAAATGTATACACACAAGCTCGCGCGCACGCACACACACACGCGCACGCACGCACACACGCACGCACCACACACACACACACACACACACACACACACACACACACACACACACACACACACACTCACGCCCACACATAAAGGTTGTACACTCCGGCGGGGTGATGGGTTTTGGCTGTTGAGGGCAGGGACAAAAATGAAATGGTACAAGAGGGGAGAATCTTAGCTTTGAAATAAATGTGTCTTGAGGCCGGATTTAAAAGCGTCATAAGAAGGCTTTTGACGAAGGGAGAGAGGGAGGTCATTCCAGATCGATGGACCAGAAACAGAGAAAGAGCGACGGCCAACGGTGGATTGGTTGAATCTAGGAATTCTTAAGCACAAGGTATCTGCAGCAGAGCGGAGGGAACGAGAAAGAGTGTACAGGTGAAGACATTCAGAGAGAGAGAGAGAGAGAGAGAGAGAGAGAGAGAGAGAGAGAGAGAGAGAGAGAGAGAGAGAGAGAGAGAGATTACCTTTCAGGGGAAGTGACTGCAGTCGGAAGCTGCGATAAGGTTCTCTTATTTTCTGGAACATTCGGGGATCTAGTGACCTCACTGGTGACTGGGGAGGCTCCTGAAACCATCATGGTCATCATGGTCACTTTATCATCTTCATCACCACCATCATCATCATCTATCTATCTATCTATATCTCTATCTCTCTCTGTTGGGGGACGGGATAGCCCGGTGGTTAGATTGACGTACTCATGATCTGCTGACCCGAGTTCGAATCTCGTTCAAGAGGATTTTTACCTCTGGAGTTAACATCAGTGCCGACTCCACTTTACCCCAAAAGTCCTTCGGATGAGACTATAAACCGAGGTTCCGTGTGCGAATACACGCAGAACACCTTGCACACACGTTAAAACCCGTTCCGCTTTTCGGAAGAGTAGGCGCCACTGTGTGCCGGTGGGAATGGATGACAACATTGACAAAACTGCATACACAGGGGGACTGGACGTTCACAAGAGCGCTTATCCCATTATCCTCGAAATAAATGATGAAACTAAAATAACACACACACACACACACACACACACACAACACACACACACACACACACACACACAGATGAACTTTCTGTTGCTTTACAAGATTCAGCGCTATATAAATTCCATACATTATTATTATTATTATTATTATCATTATTATCATCATCATCATCATCATTATCATTATTATTATCATCATCATCATCATTATTATTATCATTATTATCATCATTATCATTATTATTATTGTCATCATCCTCATCCTCATTATTATTATTATTGTCATTATTATTAATTATTATTATTAACAACTCACCATAAGCGAAACCGAAGGGAAGGCGCCGCCTTCTCGCACTGCAATAGCCTTGTTGAAGTGGAGGTTCGTGTAGCTGTACACCATGCCCATCACACTGTCCTCCAGCCTCATCCTGCGCTGAAACAAGCCCTGCCCCTTCGAGAACGGATCCACAAACCCCATCCTAAGCCCTAGCTCACCTCGAGCCCCTACCTCCACGTAGAGAAACCTGTTACTGTGAGGGTTGGCTGCTCGCAAAAGCACTGTGTCAGCCGACACACTCCGTCGCAGTCGTCTGCGGCTGTTATCTCGCCGTCTCTCAGCCCGACTTTCGCGGAGACTTTCTCGAAATTCTTCTTCTTCTTCTTCTTCTTCGTCTGAGAAACTGACGGGACTGTCAGAGTTGGGAGGTCTGTTGTGTACGAGTTCGAATTTGTGCGAGCGAAGTTTGATGAGGGTTTCCTCTGACATAGTTAGAGGTATGGCGGCTGTGTCGCTTTTCGGCTGTGGTCGTGTGTGTAAGGTTTTTTTTTGTTTGGTTAGGCCTGAACTGAACTGTCTGTGTAGGGCCGTGCCGGTCTTGTGCCTTTATATTCTTCACATGAGCGGTGGGTTTTGGAGTGGATTTTCTTCCTGTTGTTTATAAATCTGGCTGTGTGGGTTTTCCTGATGCACGCTCGTCAGAAAAATCCGAACATTGCCAACGCGAGCATTCATTGGCTGAGATGCTGAAAGACTTTTTTTTATAATATAAAAAAGAAAAACCCCAGGTTTCTGTTCACAAGTTGGAGTTAAAACTGCAGTCATTGGGGGGAAAAATAATACAGCTAGTTATATCAACTCATCAAAGTTCAAAGTCAAAATAAAAGAAAAAGAAACCCGCTTAGAAAAGGTCCGAATTCTGTAGGTGACATATAACAAATTAATGTTCCATTTTGTTTTAATTGAACTTCAGAAAGTATGACATTAGACAGAGTTAAGGGTGGGTGGGGGGAAACACACACTATGGGTAACAGTAAATTCTATTAAAATTCTATATAAATTCCATACATTATATATTATTATTAACAGTTGCATCTAAAATTAATGTAAACGGATCTTCTACTTTAATGTAATGGACAGTGAGGACATGCACATTTTTAGTACGCAGACCTCGACATTAAACAAAAACAAAACAAATTGGAAAAGAAAAGAGAGTGCAGTAATAAGAGTATGGTTAGATCGAGGAAAAAGAAACCCGTCTTTCTGATGGGTTTATTGTTCTCTTGTTATTGCGTTTTTGTTGAAAATTGGAAATGAGAGAGAGAGAGAGAGAGAGAGAAGAGAGAGAGAGAGAGAGAAGAGAGAGAGAGAGAGAAGAGAGAGAGAGAGAGAGAGAGAGAGAGAGAGAGCAACAACTTTACTTCCTTCCTTTTCTACTACTGTGGATTTCAGCTGGAAAATGCGCAGGTCTGATACTAACAAAGATATGTGTGTAAACTAAGTTGCAAAACAATCTCTTATTCCTCATCGGTAACGGTGAACTACCTACTACTCAAAATTCGTGCATTTTCTTGGGGACAGCATTTTATTTCCAAAGAATGAACACAACAGATTTTGATTTCATTTCAAGTTGTTTACGAGCCCCAATGACGAGGAAGGCCACATCAGGGCTGTCATCGTATCTCAATTCCAGCAACCCCATTAACGCTCACCTCAACTTCAACATCAACACCACATAATCCCTTCAAACAGTCAACTGCGTCAAACTTGAAAAATCAACAACAACAACAACAACAACGTGAAATGACAAAGTGCCTCAATTACATTACCCCTTAAGAAGAAGAACAACAGAACCAAAGAAAGTGCCTCAAATATATTACCCCTTAAGGCCAATCAAAACAAGGTGTTCTGAGGAGGTCAGCTATTCTACCTAATTCACCAGCCCCAGGGTACAAAAAGGGGTTGAAAAGGTTAACGCACATTTCAGTGTTCTGAAAGAAGCATAGGCAAAATGCCATACCAGCCAGGAACACTGTAGAATGGACATCCTGGGCCCAGTCTGAAGTATCTCAACAGCCACCTTCATTCCAACAGTCTCCTTCCTGCATTTCAGTCTGCCTGTCGCGCCAACCACAGCACTGAAACCACCCTAGTTCACACCTTACTTAAATACGCTTCTACTTGCTTCTGACTCGAGGAAAATCTCCCTTGCACTCTTCTTGACTTATCTGCAGCCTTCGACATTATAGACCACTCAATTTTTCTCTCCCGTCTCCACCCCCTCCCAAAAAAACCCACCCCCGTTTGATATCAATGCACAGCCCTCACCTGGAGTAATTCATATCTTAAAGATCGATTTCAGAATGTAGCTGTGAACAAGATCCCATTAATACCTACCAAACTGGAATGTGGAATCCCGCAGGGATCAGTTCTGGGCCTTGTTCTCTTCAATTTGTCCACTACTCCTCTGTCATAACTAATAAACCGTCATCAGATCAACCACCATTTCTATGCCCATGACTCGGATTCAAAGCAGTGGTACTCCTAAACACCTGCCTTCTCTCTTGTCAAAGATAATGTCTTCATGGTATTCAAAACTGGATAACACAGAGCAAGTCCCAGTTAAATACAGATAAAACCGAAGCCATGCTTGTAGGAACCAAACACAAACTCTCTTCCATTACAGCAGCTTCAACAGAATTTGGCGGTACCCCAGTTCCTCTATCCACCGTCTATCTAGGGGTTCTTATTGACACTCAGTGGTCGGAGCACTCGCTTTCCCCCAGCCAAGTTAAGCAGCGTCGAGCGTGGTTACCAGTTGGATGGGTGACCGTTTGCGCGCCTTGGCTTCAGTACAGTTCCCCCAGTTCCCCCAGCTGTAAATGGGTACCTGCCCTCTTTAGGGTCAGGGAAGGTAAAGCAGCGAGGGAGAGGAGATGGGCGCCACCCTCAATATGCTGGCTCTAGAGAAGTGAGGTCTCTGATGCCTCGCTCCCCTACGACCTTATAGGTTATGGGACACCTTTACCTTTACCTTTATTGACAACACACTCTCTATGCAAAACTTCATCACCCAGACCTGCCAGTCCTGCTACTATCAATTACGGCGTATTAGTGCAATTCGAAAGTATCTGTCCATGATCCACCGATGCAACATCCAAGCTTGTCACGTCTACGTCTCATTCTTTCAGGTCTGGACTATTGTCATTCTATTTTGGCTGGTCTGCCAGTACCATCCAGTCACCCCTTGAACGTATAGAATTTGCTCACTCTCGGGGACTGGATTTAAAAAAGTACATGAGTGCTTATTCATTATCCTCGAAAGAAAAGAATAGGTCATTGTCATTATCATTGTCATTCTCTCTCTCTCTCTCTCTCTTCTCTCTCTCTCCTTCTCTCTCTCTCTCTCTCTCCTCTCTCTCTCTCTCTCTCTCTCTGTGAGAGTTTTCTCTATCTTGCTGGCTTTTCAGTGTGTGTGTGTGTGTGTGTGTGTGTGTGTGTGTGTGTGTGTGTGTGTGTGTGTGTGTATGTGTGTGCGCACGCGCGTACGTATGTATGTGTATTGTTTTCTATGCAATTCTATGTCATTATGCATATTTTTTCCTTATTATTTATCTCCTTTTTTTTCGAGGGCTGGATGTAAAAATGCAATGTGATGCTTAATCTATTACCCTCTGAACAATAAAAATTGTTCAAATTGTTCTGTGTGTGTGTGTGTGTGTGGGGGGGGGGGGGGGTGTAAGGAACATAAATACATGCGTATAGATCTGTGTACATACTTATGTATAGAAAGTGTGTGTGTATTTATCTATTTATTTTTATATTTATCTATTCTTATATTTCGATGATAATGGAATAAGCACTCTTTTTCTTTTTTCCCCATCCAGTCCCCTAATGTATGCAGTTTTTGTCAATTTTGTCATCCGACCCCACCAGCAGACAATGGCCTACTCTTCCAAAAAGCGGAACAGGTTTAAACGTGTGAGCAAGGTGTTCTGCGTGCGTGGTTTATAGTCTCATCCGAAGGACTTTTGTGGGAGAGTGGATTCGGCACTGACGTTAACTCCAGAGGAAAAAATATCCTCTTGAACGAAATTCGAACCCCGGTCAGCAGATCACGAATACATCACTCTAACCACCAGGCTATCCACCCCCCCCCCCCCCTCCCACCCCCCTGCACGCTGTGTGTGTGTGTGTGTGTGCGTGCGCGCGGCGCCGCGTACGCAGTGCGCGCGCGTGTGTGTGACACTGCTTGTTTCATTGTTTGCAAACACCAGAACCTAAAAGTATGAATGCACTACTATTTCCCCCACAGAAACAAGACGACCCCCCCCCCCCCCCCCCCCCTCCCCCTCAATGAGGAAACTGAGCTATTTTTGTCCATGTAAATGAAATTTCCGTCGGTTGGTGTGTTTTTTCCCCACCCCATCACTGATTGGTTAAACACAAGTCCATGTCCTTTTGGGGGAAAATCCCTTTCGTCATTTTCAACAATTTGAAAACGACATTTCCCCCCCCCCCCCCCCCCCCCCCACCCCCTTCCATTCACAAAAAAAGATCAGTTTACTGAGTTGCAAAAAAAAAAAATAAAAAATTCGGACAAAATTAGCATAAACAATAGATAGACGTGGAAAAACTGGGTTATTCTCAAACCAAGTTCGTTTGTGGAAGATTTGGTGATTGTAATACTCGACAGGAAAGGGAAGGAGGTTGGGGGTGGGGGGGGGGGGTTCGGGGGGGGGGGGGGTAGCCGAGTGAGTAAAGCGCTGAGCTCGTGATATGATGGCCTGGGTTCGAGCCATATCCGAGCCCCCCCCCCCCCCATCCCATCCCCCCCCCTTCCAACCCACTGGCAAGGGGATTTTTCCCTGACGTTAACAACACTAGTACCGAGTCACTCGGTCAAAAGTCCTTTGGATGAGACTATAAGTTGAAGTCTCGTGTGTAAAAGCATGCCGAACATCTTGCACACAACAATCATTAAAAACCAGTTCCACCTTTTTGGAAGTACAAAACTACCCACCTCTCATCCCTACCTCTGAGAAATCCCAGCAACAACAACAACAAAAACAACTAACCCCCCCCCCCCCCCATCACACACACACACATTCACACACATGTACGCATACATACAAAACAAAACAAAAGCAAAAGTAAAGACAAATCCAATAACAACAAGGCAAAACTAGACCCCACCCTCCACCCTATCTCCGAAAAATCCCAGCAACAACAACAACACAACTACCCCCCCCCCCACACCACACACACACACACTCACACACATGTACACATATATACAAAACAAAAACAAAGCAAAAATAAAGACAAATTCTATAACAACAACGCAAAACTAAAACTAGCCCCCACCACCACCACCACCTCCGAGAAATCCACAACAACAACAACAACAACAAACAAACCACCACCACCACCACCACCACCACCCCACACACGTGTACATCACTTTTAGCCCAAATAGATAATAATTGTAATTGATGTTTTTGTTGTGTCAAATAAGTCTACATGACTTAAATGGCAATAAAATATTCTGAATCTGAATCTGAATCATGTACACCTACATACAAAACAAAACAAGAGTAAAGACAAATCCAATAACAACAACAAAACAAAACAAAATAACCCCCCCCCCCCCCCCCACCCATAAAACACCCCTGGAAGCTTTTTTTAAAAAGTTTAGTTCAAGATGAACAAAGCAGATAATTATCAATCATTCACTTCCACAACTGAATAGGAAAAACTTCAGACCACACGCTGACAAGACAAAGGGGACATAATGATAATTATGCAGCAATTATGACCATGCGAACTTCTATCCCAGTCAGCGTGAGTAAGGTCAGACAAAATGTACTTCAAAACGCCATTACACACTTACATGAAACTGTTTCATCATTAGTGCATAGGAATTTCTCCACACATGGACAAGTAGATTTCGGCAAGATAGGATATAACGGTTGGGCTGACAGATTTTACAGACATTGAAAAGAGAGAAGATAAAAAAAGAAGATAAATTTCGCTGAAGTTAGAAAAAGCCAGCGAGAAACTGTTTGGTTTAATAAGGGAAATTAATAAAGAGTTGAAGAAACACACTCAACTTCCTCTTTATTGGTCGTGGAACGCTCAAACAGCAGCCATTGTTGTCTGTTATATGAGCGAAAATGCCTCACGCTGCCGTTAAGCGCCTGACAAGTCAGGCCCAGCGCAACCGACTTGGGCACAAGAGTGAAGTGTTATAGTTGAAGTCTTTCTGGGGGGGGAAAAAGTCAGGAGAATGGACCAAGAAGGCAGAAAACAGACATGGAGGAGGAGGCGACAGGAAGAAAAGGAACAAGGCAGAGAGACAAAGAGAGTGATAGAAAAGAGGACATTTCTAGCACAGAATTTCCAGAATGTGGGGATGCTGTTTATAGTGATAGGCCCCCGGCATCCACACGGGAGAGACACACTCGACTGAAATGGTTTCTACCAACACAGGATTGTAAAATTTAGTTGATTGTTATCGGTTATAAGTGCATGATTGTTATCTGTTATAAGCACATGGTTGTTATCTGGTACGTGATTGTTATCTGTTATAAGCACATGATTGTTATCTGGTACATGACTGTTATCTGTTATAAGCACATGATTGTTATCTGGTACATGATTGTTATCCGTTATAAGCACAGGATTGTTATCTGTTATAAGCACATGATTGTTATCTGGTACATGATTGTTATCTGTTATAAGCACATGATTGTTATATGTTATAACTGCTTGGTTATCTGTTATAACTGCTTGATTGTTATCTGTTTTAACTGCTTGATTGTTATCTGTTATAACTGCTTGATTGTTATCCGTTATAACTGCTTGATTGTTATCTGTTATAACTGCTTGATTGTTATCCGTTATAACTTCTTGATTATTATCTGTTATAACTGCTTGATTGTTATCCGTTATAACTGCTTGATTGTTATCCGTTATAACTTCTTGATTGTTATCTGTTATAACTGCTTGATTGTTATCCGTTATAACTTCTTGATTATTATCTGTTATAACTGCTTGATTGTTATCCGTTATAACTGCTTGATTGTTATCCGTTATAACTTCTTGATTGTTATCTGTTATAACTGCTTGACTGTTATCCGTTATAACTGCTTGATTGTTATCTGTTATAACTGCTTGACTGTTATCCGTTATAACTTCTTGATTGTTATCCGTTATAACTTCTTGATTGTTACCTGTTATAACTACTTGACTGTTATCCGTTAATAACTACTCGATTGCTATCTGTTTTTACCACAATTATGCGCATGCTCTATTCGTCATAGAGATTGCTTATCGCTTGTGCTGCTGCTGTTGTTGTTGTTGTTGTTATTCTAGAATTTATTTTCCTTCTTCTCTCTTCTCTCTTTGCCCTCTTTAGGGTCAGGGAAGGTAAAGCAGCGAGGGAGAGGAGATGGGCGCCTCTGCCCTCAATATGCTGGCCCTAGAGAAGTGAGGTCTCTGACGCCTCGCTCCCCTACGACCTTATAGGTTATGGGACTCCTTTACCTTTACCTTTCCTTTACCTTCTCTTTTTTCTTCTTTCAGTTACTGCTCTTGATGAATTTTGCGTGTATAGAGAGTTGTGCAACAGGTTTGCATAAGGAACCTAACCACTCGATAAAGGAAATAAAAGCCAACCTTAATTCCTACCACGCAAATGCTTGTTTTCCCTCACTTGGCAAAAACCTTCCTGGTTGTCAATGGTAAACTTCGCTCTGCGAGAGAGAGAGAGAAGAGAGAGAGAGACAGAAGAGAGAGGAAGAGAGAGAGAAAGCTATGTGTGTGGTGAGAGAGAAAGAGAGAGAGAGAGAGAGAGAGAGAGAGAGAGAGAGAGAGAGACAAGCTATGTTGTGTGTAGAAGAAAGAGAGAGAGAGAGAGAGAGAGAGAGAGAGAGAGAGAGAGAGAGAGAGAGAGAGAGAGAGAGAGAG
>CM054155.1:46615269-46625269 GCA_028751875.1 Rapana venosa
AAGAGAAAGAGATAGAAGTGAATGCAGGCTTTGTGGGTTTTTGTGTGTAAAGTTGAATGAATGATACAAAAAAAACCCCAGATCTAACCACAAGAAACTGTACATACAAAAATTAAAACAAAGTAAAAAGATAAACTTGAGTAAGTGGGACTGCGCCCACGTGTGTATTGTTGTTCTTCTTCTTGTTGTTGTGCGTTCCCCAGCTTAACACTCTGGGGGTCACCCAGAATATGCACCCTTGACTCAACTCATCCCATATTAAAATGTTGTTATGTTGTAACATGCTATATTGAGATTGCCTTCAGCCATGACAAGTTCTTAACATAACAACCTGCACTCTCCATTATAGGAGAAAAAATCCTCTGAAGTCGGAGTATAGCTGCCTAAATGGCGAGGTACTTGAAAACAGTCATACACGCAAACTTCTCATCCTGTGTACTTCCTGTCTCACAGTGATTCATTCCCAGGTGGGATGATGAGTGAGTCAGAGTGTGGCATGTTCTGGGTGACCCCCAGGGTGTTAAGCTGGGGAATGCCCGACAACAAGAACAGCTAACTGGTTTGGATGTTTATTCATTGAACAAGGGTGATGATGTGTTTAGTCATGTGTGGGCGTGATCTAGTTCCTAGCCACAAGACCAGGCTGTACTGTGACACATACATAACGTCACCTTGTGCTTAAGAATACCTAGATTCAACCAGTCCACCGTTGGCCGTCGCTCTTTCTCTGTTTCTGGTCCATCGATCTGGAATGACCTCCCTCTCTCCCTTCGCCAAAAGCCTTCTTATGACGCTTTTAAATCCGGCTTCAAACCTAAGATTCTCCCCTCTTGTTCCATTTCATTTCTGTCCCTGCCCTCAACAGCCCCAAACCCCATCACCCTGCCGGAGAGTAAACCTTTATGTGCGTGCTTGTGTGTGCGTGCGTGCGTGCGTGCGAGCGTGTGTGTATACATTTGAACTTGTTATAAAAAACAAACAAACCACCCTATTAATTGTAACTGGCTGCATGTGAATGAGTAGGATGAATGAAAGCGCTTTGATTTGTTTTGTTGCAAGATATAGCGCTATATAAATTCCATGTATTATTATTATTATTTTTTTAATATTATTATTATTATTATTATTATTATTGTCGTAGGCTTTTGGTTGTTGCTTAGTGTAATATTAATATGACCAGCTAAGAGTGCACCATAACATATGCAGTTGCTATGGGCCTTTCACCCATCCTTCCTCCCCCCACCCCCCTCCCCCCTGTCGAAATCCCACTAGCCACAGCAGCCACGAGAACATAGCTCACGTGCCTAGGTGTGTTACCTACCTACCTACCTACCTACCTACCTACCTACTTACCTACCTACCTACCTACCTACTTACCTACCTACCTACCTACCTACCTACTTACCTACCTACCTACCTACTTACCTACCTACCTACCTACTTACCTACCTACCTACCTGAGAGGGCAGACTTCTGCCGCCTGGCACCTCCTCTCCTAAGGCAAAGAGCAGCCTGGCATCCCCCCAACCATCCAATCACACCCAGACCCCCAGACAACTGGTCAGCTGGTCAAGCCCTACAACGACTAGGAAAGAAGTGGGCTCTGGGCAGAGAGCCCCAGAGAGAACCCCAGAGGACGTACAGCCCCAGTGGAGACAGGAGAGAGAGAGAGCCCCAGAGCCCCCAGAGCCCAGAGAGAAGAGAGGAGAGAAGCAGCCTCGGAAGAAAAACTCAGAGACAAGGGAAGACGCTAAGATAGGAGAACTGGACAAGTAGAGATAGGAGTGGGGCTGACCTTAAGACAGGCTTATCAGAAAGCGGGCAAAAAACGCCTGTGAGCAGAAGAAAAGAAACGAGTTAGTTAGAAGGCAGTTTAAAGAGGAGGGATTCAAACCGTGTGCTGCGGTGTTCCTGTAGTGCCAGTGCCCAATGGAAAGGCCAGGTAAGGGAACCATTTTTATTGATCTTGTGTTGTGGGTCGAAGGGATCATTGTACCAATTTTACAGCGCTTGTGGTAACCCAAAGTATGTTCCTATAATAAATGTGCTAACCAGCGATGGAATCTGTTTGGGCTGCATACAGATAGTGTGTGTAGCAGGCGTGAGTCTCTGTATTTCTGCCTGGTCTATACACTCCGTTTATCCTTTCCGTGCGCCTGTCTTTGGTGTGACTTGATAACATCGTTCCGATTCCGCTGTCTGCTCTGTCTCTGTCTTCCACTGTCTGTCTTTAATCTGTGGAGCACAGGAAGCTACATCCCCATCACTTGACAGGTCATGACATCAGGGCCTGGCATTCTTCAGCCAGTGGCTTTGTCACAGGACAGACGAGAGACTTGAACCTAGAGATGAGAGAGAAGCCCTCTCAAAACATGGGGCGCTCGGCGACATAAACACAAAGTGGCATAACAAACGGCTAGATGATTTAAAAACAAAAAAACGAAGACCACGTTCTCACCAAAAAAAAACCCCGTGCACAGTGGAAATTCACACAATGCCAACATGTTGGTAAGTCCTCTATTGTTGTCAAGCATTCCTCTTAAGCTGTTATTGTTTGAATGGAAAATATTTCCTGTCTGTGTCATCTTAGCCTTCTTTCCTAGAAAGCTGTTCACTCATTGGGGTAAGAAACTTCCGCCACTCAGTTTTGTCGTCTGCGCGCGCAGGGTCCAGTTCAGATAGCTTCCCCTGTTTAGGTCGAAATTTCTTACTTGGAAAAGGGGAAAGTCTGAATCACTCTTGGATAAAAAAAAAAAAAAAAAATCCATTCTTTGTCAGCTTTGGTCAGGTATGATTAAGAGTCTCTCTCTCTCTCTCTCTCTCTCCCCTCTCTCTCTCTCTCTCTCTCTCTCTCTCTCTCTCTCTCTCTCTCTCGGGATAGCCTGGTGGTAAGCGTGATGCACTCCTGATCTGCTGACCCGGGTTCGATTCCCATTTAAGAGGGTTTTTCCTCTGGAGTTAACATCAGTGCCGTCGATACTCTCCCCAAAAGTCCTTCCGATGAGACTATAAACCGAGGCCCCGCGTGCGAACGCAGGCAGAACAACTTGCGCACACGTTAAAACCCGTTCCGCTTTTCGTAAGAGTAGGCCATTGTGTGCCGATTGGGATGGATGACAAAATGTACAAAACTGCATACACACGGGGGACTGGATGTAAAAGAAAGCACGTGAGTGCTTATCCCATTATACTTTGAAATAAAAGAATAAAATAAAATATAATAAATCTGTGTGCGCGGCGTGTGTGGTGTGTTGTGTGTGTGTGTGTGTGTGTGTGGTGTGTGTGTGTGTGTGTGTGTGTGTGTGTGTGTGTGTGGTGTGTAGTGTGTGTAGAACGCAAACAGGACCTTTGGACACTACAAGCTATTTCCTGAATGTACAGCAATTACTCGCTCCCCACTTAGAATCTTGTGAACACCATTTGTCACGTCCTGTTTTCAGTTTGTTATGTAATGGCTCTTGCATTGATAACGATTCAGCAAATTGTGTTGAAGTCTGTACACTCCTTCTCGTTCCCTCCGCTCTGCTGCAGATACCCTGTGCCTACGAATACCTAGATTCAACCAATCCATAGTTGGCTGTCGCTTTTTCTCTATTTCTGGTCCATCAATCTGGAATGACCTCCCTCTCTCCCTTCGCGCAAAGCCTACTTACGGCACATTTAAATCCAGTCTCAATCCATACCTATTTCAAACCCAAAGACTTTCTCCTATTGTTTCATCTCATAATTATCTATCCCTGCCTTCAATGACCAAAATTCCCATAATTCTGCCGAAGTGTGTAACCTTGTGTGTGTGTGGTGTTGTGTGGTGTGTTGTGTGTGGTGTGTGTGTGTGAATTTGTTAAAACTGTTAATTATTGTTGGTTGCATGTGTAGGAATGGGTGGAATGCGAGCGCTTTGATTTGGGGGGGTTTTTTAATATATTTTTTTACAAGATATAGCGCTATATAAGTTCCATTTATTATAATTATTGAAGTATTATATGCACACACCTTAAGTTACCGACATATTAAAAGTAATCTTGATCTATCTTTAGTTTATAATTTGCCTAGTTAATCTGTTTCAGCTCAACTGGCTCCCCTCCCCCCCCCCCCTCTCTCTCTCTTTCCCCGTAATTTCTTTCTTCCTTTCCTTATTTATTCATTCACTTACCTATTATCTCTTTATTTGTTCTATCATTGATCTATTATTTCTTTACGTATTTATCTATTTATTCCATTTTGTTGGTTTTCTTTTATTCTAAATATATTTTACTGGCTCATTTGTTGGGTTTTTACAGCATGTCTTTATTTTCAGGGTGGGGACGGGGTAGCTCAGTGGTCAGAGCGCTCGCTTTCCCCCCAGACCAAAAAAAAGCAGTGTCGAGCGTGGCTACCAGTTGGATGGGTGACCGTTTGCGCGCCTTGGCTTCAGTACAGTCCCCCAGTTCACCCAGCTGTAAATGGGTACCTGCCCTCTTTAGGGTCAGGGAAGGTAAAGCAGCGAGGGAGAGGAGATGGGCGCCGCCCTCAATATACTGGCGCTTAGAAAAGTGAGGTCTCTGACGCCTCGCTCCCCTACGACCTTATAGGTTATGGAAACACCTTTACCGTTACTTTTATATAGTTTTTTTTTTTTTTATAGCAAAACAAAAAAGCCTATGTTTCTTCGTTTCTTATGTCTGTTTTTCAAGGAAATACAGATGGCTACAAGTAGGTCAGCATTCTTGTTGGGTTTGTTCGTTGGACATAATTATGCCATACGTCTGTCATTAATTTGTTGTTTTATTAATGTTTGCTGCTGGTGATTTTCTGCTGGTTATGAGCTTCTTCTGGGTGAAACAGTTCACAATTGTACAACAAAAGTAGTGGTGGTTTTACCATCACTGAAATAGAAGAGAAGAGAGGAACCCTGTATGTAAAACTGAAAATCTGTCTGTCTGTCTGTCTATGTGTGTATGTATGTATGTATGTATGTATGTATGATGTATGTATGTATGTGTGTGTATGTATGTAGTATGTATGTATGTGTATGTCTATGTGTCTATGTATTTATGCATGTATGTCTATGAGTCTATGTATGTATGATTATGTATGCATGTATCTACCTATATATATAATATATATATATATATATACATAAATGTATTGTGTGTTACATGATATGAATAAAGGGGCCAGAGATGAGAGAGCGAGAGAGAGAGGAGAAGAGAGAGAGAGAGAGAAGAGAGAGAGAGAGAAAAAGAGAGAGAGATTCTTTCATTTTTATGAGAGAGAGAGAGTAATTCTTTTACTTCGAGAGAGAGAGAGAGAGAGAGAGAGAGAGAGAGAGAGAGAGAGAGAGAGAGAGAGAGAAAAGAGAGAGAGAGAGAGAGAGAGAGAGTGAGAGAGAGATAGAGAGCTGAACAAACAAACAAACAGCCAGTGCTCAATCTTCTTTACTCTTGTTCAGCTGCCCTTGCCAGCTCTACTCACACACACACCCACACACACCACTCCAGCCCCAAAGGATGGAATCCACACAACAGGCCAGACATTGCCTTCTTTAAGTTCTAGTCGAGGAACGAACATAAAAAAGCCTAAAGAAGCCATTAAACAGCACCCATTGCCATCATAAAAAGTAGTATGTTCTTTCGAGCCATAAGGCCCATAGAGCCGGAGCTTATCCCGGTTTCTGTAGCGTTAAGCGAACTGATGGTTTTTCACCACCCCTGTGACAGGACGCTAGTCTGTCGCCAGATACTTCCCCAGAAGAGCTGGTACCCACTTGTACACCTGGGTGGAGTGAGGAAAATAGGAGTAAAGTGTCTTTCCCAAGGACACAACACCGAGCCGAGCGGGGATCGAACCCGCGACCTCTGAATCACGAGTTGACCGCCTAAACCACTTGACCACGGTGCCTCCTATTGCCATCATAAACAACCACAATATTTTGACGATAAATCAAGTCAAAGTATTTCTTAACTTTGTTTTACATGGAAAATTTCCCCTCATCTTCAACGCACCCTTCACTGGTTTATTCAAAAAAAAAAAAAGGTAAAGGTATTCCCATAACCTATGTGGTCGTAGGGGAGCGAGGCGTCAGAGACTTCAACTTCTCTAGGGCCAGCATATTGAGGGCAGGTGGCGCCCATCTCCTCTCCCTCGCTGCTTTACCTTCCCTGACCCTAAAGAGGGCAGGTATCTCATTCACAGCTGGGTGAACTGAGGGACTGTACTAAAAACCAAGGCACGCACACGGTCACCCATCCAAGTGGTAACCACGCTCGACGCTGCTTAACCTTATACTTGGGGAAAAGCGAGTGCTCTGACCACTGAGCTATCCCGTTTGGGCCCGAAAATTTTCCCCCCATCCATTAGACCACGAGTGGTGGTCTGGGCGCTAGTCTTTCGGATGAGACGATAAACCGAGGTCCCGTGTGTTACCCAGAATTATTCAGCGCACGTAAAAGAACCCACGGCAACAAGAGAGGTGTCCCTGGCAAAATTCTTAGAAAAAAGCCACTCTGATAGGGAAACAAATACAGTTGCTGACCAAAACAAAAGGGTGGCGCTGCTCTTGTGGCGACGCGCTCTCCCTGAGGAGAGCAGCCCGAATTTCACGCAGAGAAATCTCGTGACTTAGTGTGGTATAAATAAATAAATAAATACATAAATAAATCCACTGTCTCAACAGATGACAGTGACAAATTGCTGGCTGTGTGTGTGTGTGTGTGTGTGTGTGCATCTGCTACAGATGAGGTCTGTGCCGAAGTCACCGACGACCCAGGTGCTTGGACAGACCAAACTGGACCTGCCGGACACGCGTGGTCAGTGCTTCTTTTACCTGGCACTCACTGGACTGGTCAAGGCTGCTTGCGCCATTACCTTTCTGGTCTACAGACATTGGACAGGTAGGAGGACTAAGAGAGGACAACATGTTTGGCACTAGCGTTTCGTAAGTGTGTGTGTGTGTTCTTTCTTTAAGTTAACGTCTGGTGCTCACTCAAGGTGATATTAGACCAAAGATTAAGTGTTACAATTTGTAGAGAACCGCGCGCGCGCGCGCGCGCGGCGCGTGTGTGTGTGTGTGTGTGTTGTGTGTGTGTGTGTGTGTGTGTTGTGTGTGTGTGTGTGTGTGTGTGTGTGTGTGTTGTGTGTGTGTGTGTGTGTGGTTGTGGTTGTGTGTCTGTGTGGTTGTGGGGTTGTGTGTGTGTTTCGTGTGTGTGTGTGTGTGTGTGTGTTGTGGTGGTGTGTGGTGTGTTGTGGTGGTGTGTGTGTGGTTGTGTGTGTGTGTGTGTGTGTGGTTGTGGTGTGTGTGGTGTGTGTGTGTGTGTGGTGGTTGTGTGTGTGTGTGTGTGTGTGTGTGTGTGTGGTGTGTGTGTGGTGGTGTGTGTGTGTGTGTGTGTGTGTGTGTGTGTGTGTGTGTGTGTGTGTGTGTGTGTGTGTGTGTAGAGAGAGAGAGAGAGAGAGAGAGAGAGAGAGAAGAGAGAGAGAGAGAGAGAGAGAGAGAGAGAGAGAGAGAGAGAGAGAGAGAGAGATATTCAGATTCAGATTCAGTTCAGATTTAGATTCAGAATATTTTATTGCCATTTAAGTCAAGTAGACTTATTTGACATAAACAACAAAACAAGCAAACATTAGTTATAATCATCTCTTTGGCTCAAAATGATGTACACTGTGTGTGGTGTGTGTGTGTGTGTGTGTGTGTGTGTGTTTGTGTGTGTATTTTTTATTGTTTATTTTTTTTTTTCGAGGATAATGGAATAAGCACTTATGTGCTTCTTTTTTTTTACCTCTAGTCCCCGTGTGCATGCATTTTTGTCAATTTTGTCATCCGTTCCCACCGGCACACACTAGCCTACTCTTCCGAAAAGCGGAACGGGTTGAAATTGTGCGCAAGATGTTCAGCGTGCGTTTGTAAACGGGACCTCGGTTTGTAGTCTCATCCGAAGGACTTTTGAGGGAAGAGTGGAGTCGGCACTGATGTTAACCCCAGAGGAAAAGCCCTCTTGAACGAGATTCGAATCCGGGTCAGCAGATCACGAGCGCAATGCGCATCACTCTAACCACCAGGCTATCCCCCCCCCCCCCTCCCCGTGTGTGTATGTGTGTGCGTGCGCGCGCGTGTTCGCTTGCGTGCCTGCATATGGGCGGTGCTCGCACACATGTATATATGGATGCCTATGCAAATCGTCTCCTACTACTTCTGCTACTACTACTACTACTACTAGTAATAATTATGCGCACATAGAGACCCCACGAATCCAAACTCAAGTGCACACGCTTTCGACCCAGTCTCAAGGTTTACGTAACGGATGTTTGGTTGTTGTTGTTATTATTATTATTATTATTATTATTATTACTATTGTTATTCTAAGGACACTTATCTCGCGTACACAATGTGCTTTGCCTTAGGATATCTTTCGCTTCCTGTTTAATGCGAACGTAGAGTTTAGATACATTGTGGAATAGGTAGAATACAAGGAGGGTGGGTGATGGTGGTGGTGGGGGGGGGGGGAGTGAGGGGTGAGTGGAGGGGTAGGGAGAGACATAAAAAAGAGATGAAAGAAGGTAAGAGTGTAGGGGGAAGGGGTGGGGAGCTGGTGGCAGGGGGTGTGTGGGGTGGGGGTGGGGGGTGGGGGGGGGGGGGGAGGCGGTGGAGGGGGGGGGGGTGGGGGACTGGTGTGTTAATGATAATACAAGTTGCAAGTTTTGTTTCGTGAAAGAGAGTTATCTTTGCCACACAGCTCGGAACAGTGTTTGTTATGCGTTTGCAGGATGTACATCTTCATTTCTTTATCCGTCTGTCTGTCTGTCTGTCTGTCTGTCTCCGCCCGTCTGTCTGTCTGTCTGTCTGTCTGTCTATCTATCTATCTATCTTTCTGTCTGTCTGTCTGTCCGTCCGTCTGTTTACTTACCTACTTACCTACCTATCTCTCCACCATGTTGGTGTCTTCGAGTTCTACCGTCGATTAATCTATCTATCTATCTATCTATCTATCTATCTATCTATCTATCTATCTATCTATCTATCTATCTATCTATCTATCTATCTATCTATCTATCTATCTATCTATCTATCTATCTATCTATCTATATCCATCCATCCTCCATCATCCATCCATCCCATCCATCTATCATCTATCTATCTATCTATCTATCTATCTATCTATCTATCTATCATCCATCTATCTATCTTCTGTCTGTCTGTCTGTCTATCTGTCTGTCCGTGTGTGTGTGTGTGCATGCGTGCATGCGTGCGTGTGTGTGCGCGCGCGTGCGTGTGTGTGTGTTCATGAAGAAAGCACTTTGACAGACAGTCTTATGTAAATATTAGAGAGAGAGAGAGAGAGAGAGAGAAGAGAGAGAGAGAGAGAGAGAGAGAGAGAGAGAGAGAGAGAGAGAGAATTCCAGTTAGCCAAGAATGCGAGGCTGTCTCTGTTTAGTAAACAGTCACACAAGGACACTGCGATCAACGCCTAAATAATACATAAAAAAAGAAAGTCAGGTAAAATATACAAGGCGTCCCTGGAATCACAACGATAACGACATGCTCTCCTCTACACAGCATAACATTTCTACACTTAGCAGCAACGAAACTGTTCGTGACATCAAAGATAAGTAAGTGATGTGGAGGAGAAAGCCACAAACAACACAAGCCAAATTACGACAGCAGCAGCAGCAGCAGCAGTAACAGCAACAGCAGCAGCAGCAGCAGCAGCAGCAGCAGCAGCAGCAGCAGCAGCAGCAGCAGCAGCAGCAGCAACAGCAGCAGCAGCAGCAACACAAAATAAGCTATAATATTCGAACAAAATAGAAAGGCCCAAACCAAACACACTGTTAACCCATTATTGTTCATTAAGCACACATTGCATTGACGGAAGCGATAGCCGAGTTGTTGTTGTTGTAGTAGTAGTAGTAGTAGTTGTTGTTGTTGTTGTGGTGGTGGTGGTGGTGGTGGTGGTGATGATGATGTTGTTGTTGTGGTGGTGGAGGTGGTGATGATAATGTTGTTGTTGTGGTGGTGGTGATGGTGTTG
>CM054155.1:46630269-46637769 GCA_028751875.1 Rapana venosa
GAAATAAAAGAACTTGTCATTGTCATCGTCTCTCTCTCTCTCTCTCTCTCTCCTCATCTCTCTCTCTCTCTCTCTCTCTCTGTTTTTTTTTCTCATTTGTTTGTTTGTTGTTGTTTTTTCTTGTTTTTTGTTTGTTTGTTTGGGAGGGTGTTTTTTTGTTGTTTTTTTGTGGGGTGTTCTGGGTTTATTTTGTCTTTTGCTTGTCTGGGGTTGTTTGTTTGTTGGTTGGTTTTTCTTTTTCTCTCTTTTTCTTTTAAAAAAAGTTTTTTCCCTTTGCTTCTACTGTTTGAAAGTATGAGTACTGAGTGCATTTTTACATGTGACCCTACGGGCGGGGACTGGGTGTAAAAAAGCACATGAATACTTATTCATTATCCTGGAAAAAAAGAATTTGTCTCTATTACTTACAATGTGTAGATGTTCTTTTTATGACGTTATTGGCTTTTCCCCCCTCTTTATTGTGTGAGTGTATGGGTATTGCACTTATTTTATTATCATGACATTCAATTTGCATGAGTATAATTAAAACGTGTTTGTGTTGATCGTGTGCTATGTGGAGTATTACATTTAGTATTATCCCTGAACCCCCCCCCCCACCCACCCCACACACACACACACACACTCACTCACTCACTCATCATATATTCTCTCTCAATGACTGTATAGGTTTAGATTTCTTTTTTGTTTTGTTTCTTGTTTTTATTGTTTTGAATGTATGGGTATTATTTTACTTCATTATCATGACATATAATTTGAAACGAGTATAATCAAAATGAGTGTTGATGGATCACATATGTTTTGGGAATTATATATTGGATATTATTTTCTGAAATACACAACACACACCACACACAACAACACACACACCACACAACACACACATCACACACACACACACTCTCTGTCTCTGTCTCCCTCTCTCACTTTTATCGTCTTGCTTATTGTTATAGTGTACCTGATGAAAGGATTCATAGTTATATATTTCATACTTTATTGGACTGCCTCTGTACTTAAGTTTTAATGAGTGCCTATCTCAATATTATATATGTTTTGTAACAAGATATGTCATTTGACAATGTGTAGATGTTTATCTTTATGACTTATTAAGTTTGTTGATGTGTATTTTTCGGCTGTTGTTGTTCTTGTTGTATGTTTGTCAGATTCTCTTTTTTTCGTTTTTGTTGGTTGGTTTTCTATATCTCTGTTTTGTTGTGTTTGTTTTTGGTTAGGTTTTTTTTTTGGGGGGGGGGTGGGGGGGGGTGGGTGGGGTTTTTAGGTTTCGTTTATTTGTTGGTTTGGGGGGGGGTGGTGTTGGGTGTTGTGGGGGTGGGGGGGGGTGGGGGGTGGGGGGGGTGTTTGAAAAGGGTTATTCCCTTGTTTTCTATGTGTGAGGAAATGTAGTAGGGTTTGGTTTTATTAGTTATCCTGCGGGCGGGGACTGGATGTAAAAAAGCACAGGTGCTTATTCATTTCCTCGGAAATAAAAGAAATTGTCATTGCATTACTCTCCTACCTCTTCATCATCTGACTTCGTCTCTACTCTCTCTCTCTACACAAGTCTAAATCCATCCTCCTCTCATCTCTCCTCCCACTCTCTTCCTCCCCTCTCCTACCCTTCCCTCTCTCTCCTCTCTCTCTCTCTCATCCTCTCTCTCATCTCTCTCCCCTCCCACTCCCTCCCCCCTCTCTCTCTCTCTCCCCTCCTCCTCCCTCCCCCCTCTCTCTCTCTCCCTCCTTCTCCCCTTTTGTATAAGTATTGGGTTATTATATTAGATGTTCCCTACGGGCGGGGACTGGAGTAAAAAAGCACATGTGTGCTTATTTTATTATCTCGAATAAAAATTTTCATGTCAAATTCAAATTTTCTCTCTCTCTCTCCCCTCCCGCCCTCTCTCTCTCTCTTCCCCCCCCCCTCTCTCACTCTCTCCTCTTTTTTTTTTTTTTTTTTCCCAATAAAAAAATTTTTTTTTTTTTTATTTTTTTTGGGTTTGTTTTTTTTTTTTTTTTTCTTTTTTTTGGTTTTTTTTTTTTTTGGGGGGGGGGGGGGGTTTTTTTTTTTTTTTTTTTTTTTTTTTTTTTTTTTGGGTTTGGGGTTTTTTTTTTTTTTTTTTTTTTTTTTTTTTTTTTTTTTTTTTTTTTTTTTTTTTTTTTTTTTTTTTTTTTTTTTTTTTGTTGTATTTATTTACCTACCCCCCCTTCCCCCAACATTTTTTTATTGCCCCCGAAAAAAAACTGTCATGTTCATTCCCCTCTCTCTCTCTTTTCTCTCCTCCTCTCTCTCTCTCTCTGGGGATTTTTTTTTGTTTCTTTTTCCCTTTTTTTTTTTTGTTGTTTTTTTGGGTTTTTTTGTTTTAAGTTCATCCTCCCTCCCCTTCCCTACCCTCCAAAGCAAAGATTTTTTTTCTAACTTCCCTACTGGCGGGACGGAGTTAAAAAGCCATGAGTGCTTATTCATATTTATATCAATATTTTTTGGCATTTGCCTCTGTATCTCTTAGTTTTATTGTCCCATCTCATATCTTTATCTACTTCTTGTCAAGATCTTCTCCATTTGACATTGTACGATGTTTCTCTTTATACTCTCCTCTCTCTCCCTCCCTCTCTCTTAACTTTTTCTATTCTCTTCTCTTTGTTCGTTCTGTGTTATCTTGTCTCTCTTTTCTCTTTCTCTTCTTTCTTCGTTCTTGGTTTTTTTTCTCTTTCCCCTTTGTTTGATATTGGGTTAGTTTTTTTTTGGGGGGGGGGGGAGCTGGATGAAGAAGCAGGTGGTGTTTTCTGAATATGAAGTTTTGCATTGTGTTGCATTGGGTTGCGGCCCGTCCCTTCTGGGGCCTCTTTCAGGTTCTCTCCTCCTTCTCTCGCTTCACTGTCCCTTTCCGGTCTCCTTCCGTCCTGTTCCTGGCGTCTCGTCTTCTTCTTTTGTCCTGGCTGTCCCTCGTTCACTCTCATCTTCCCTCTCTTTTCCTGTCTCTGCAATCGCGCTCCCCCCAACATCGCTGATCTTTCCCTCTCCACGCCATATCTTCCATCCTCTACCCCCCCCCATCACACTCTCGTCGCCACCCAGTCCATCGCGATCCTCCGCCGCCCGAAACCCAACCCACTCCAACCCCCTCCGCCTATTCACACGTCTCAGTACCCCTCTCTACTCTCCCTCCCTCCCTCGTCCCTCCTCCCTCTCCGGGCCCTTCCCCCTCTTCTTGGGGCATTCAGCATCCCTCTCTCCGTTCTTCTCCTCTCCCCTCTTCTTTCCCCCTTTGTTTGTGTAGCGCGCGCTGTGTTTGGGCATACTGGGGGTAAAAGGAAGATAAGGGGGAAAAAAAGGGTCAGTTAAAACGGGAGAAGGGCGCAGTTTTTGGGGGGAAGCGAAAAAGGGGGAGCATGGAAAAAAAAAAGGGGGGGGGGGGAAAAAAGGGGGGGGGGGGGGGGGGGGGGGGGGGGTTTTTTGGGGGGGGGGGGGGGGGGGGGAGTGTGTGTGGGGGGTGTGGATGGGGTGGGTGGGGGTGTGTGGGGTGGGGTTGGGGGGTGGTGGGGTGTGTTGGGGGGGGGGGGGGTGGGGGGGGGGGTGGGTGTGTGTGGGGGGGGTGGGGGGGGGGGGGGGGGTGGTTTTTGGGGGGTGTGTGTGTGGGTGTGGGTGGGTGGGTGTGGGGGGGTTTGGGGGTTTTGGGGGGGGGTGTGGGTGGGGGGGGGGGGGGGTGGGGGTGTGGGGGGGGGGGGTGTGGGGGGGTGGGGGGGTGTGTGGGGTGTGGGTGTGTGGGGGGGTGAGAGAGATGCTTGTTAGTGTGTATGTGTGTGTGTGTGAGATGCTGTGTTGTGTGTGTGTATGTGTGTGGGGGTGTGGGTGTGTTTGTGGGTGTGTTTCTGTGTGTGTGTGTTTGTGTGGGTGTGGGTGTGTGTGTGTGTGGTGGGTGTGGGTGTGTGTGGGTGGGTGGGTGTGGGTGTGTTGGGGTGGGTGGGTGTGGGTGGGGTGGGTGTGGGTGTGTGTGTGGGTGGGTGGGTGTGTATGGGGGTGGTGTGTGTGGGGTGTGGGTGTGTGGGTGTGTGTGGGTGTGGGTGTGTGTGTGCGTGTGGGGTGTGTGTGTGTGTGTGTGTGTGTTTGTGTGTTATGTTTTTTTTGTGTGTGTGGGTGTGTGTGGGGGGGTGTGTGGGTTGTGTGTGTGTGTGTGGGTGGGTGGGTGTGTGTTGGTGTGTATATGTGTGCGTTGCGTGTGTGTGTGGGGGGGGGTGAGTGGGTGTTTGTGTGTGTGTGGTGTGTTTGTGGTGTGGTGTGTTTGTGTGTATGTGTGTGTGTGTGGGGGGGGGTGTATGTGTGTATGTGTGTGTGGGTGGGTGTGGGGGTGTCTGTGTGTGTGTGTGTGTTTGTGTGTGGGTGTGTGTGTGTTTGTGTGTGTGTGTTTGTTTGTGTGTGTGTGTGGGGGGAATGTGTTTGTTTGTGTGTGTATGTTTGTGTGTGTGTATGTTTGTGTGTGTGTATGTGTGTGTGTGTGTGTGTGTGTGTGTCTGTCTGTCTGTCTTGTCTGTCTCTCTTCATGCACACGTAGTATGAACACACCTGCGAGTGAACTATTCCCAGGACAGAAGTCAACGAACAACACATTGACAAAACTTTTGGCCGAAGCCAGTCTCAGTATGCCCATGTAAAGGAAGATGTATATTAAGGAGGAAAAACCTTCTGAAGAAGCAGTGCGGCTACCTAGAGTGTGACGAGGTATTTGAAAAAAAGTTATACGCGAAGTTATTATCTAGTGTGTACTCCTACTGTGGCTGTACAAATCTCTCTCTCTGTGTCTCTCCCTCCCCCTCCCTCCCTCCATCTCTCTCTCCAATTATCTATCTATCCATTCATCTATCTATCTACCTATCTGCCTACCTACCACCTATCCATCCATCCATCCATCTTCCTACCTACCTACCTACCTACCTATCTCTCTCTATCTATCCCTCTATCTACCTACCTACCGATCCATCCATCCATCCACCTATCTATCTATCTATCTATCTATCTATCTATCTATCTATCTATCTATCTATCTATCTATCTATCTATCTATCTATCCCCCTATCTACCTACCTACCTACCGATCCATCCATCTATCCATCCATCCACCTACCTACCTATTTATCTATCTACCCATCTATCTATCTATCCCTCTATCTACCTACCTACCCATCCATCCATCCATCCACCTATCTATCTATCTATCTATCTATCTATCTATCTATCTATCTATCTATCTATCTATCTACCTACCTAACTACCTACCTACCTATCCATCTATCTATCTATCTACCTACCTACCTATCCATCCATCCATCCATCTATCCATCAATCTATCTATCTACCTACCTATCTCTCTATCTATCCCTCTATCCATCTACTTACCTACCTACCTACCTACCTATCCATTCATCCATCCATCCATCCACCTACCTACCTACCTATCTATCCCTCTATCCATCTATCTATCCATCTATCCCTCTATCCTGTCTACCCACCTCTACCTATCCATTCCATCCATCTACCTACTTATCTATTATCTATCCTCTATCCATCTACTATCCATCTATCCCTATCCATCTACCTACTACCGACCCTACCTACCTACCTACCTATCTTCATCTTCTTTTTTGTTTCGATGTCTTCAGATGCTACTCTTTTTCGGCACTCACCAATCTCGCATGCCCTCAGGTCAGTGTCGTGGCCGTACCGACATCATCGTGGCGGTGATGGTGGTGGGGTGGGGTGGTTGGATGGAGTTGCAAGATGGTGCTTCAGAGATGCTATGTGTGGCAGTGTATTCGGGCCGTGAAAGCCGAATGGGAGAGGGAGGGAGGGAGAGAGAGAGAGGAGGAGGAGGGAGTGGAGAGAGGGAGGAGAGGAGGGAGAGGAGAGGAGGAGGAGGGAGGGAGAGAGGAGAGAGAGAGGAAGGGAGGGAGGGAGAGAGAGAGAGAGAGGGAGGGAGAGGGAGAGAGAGAGGAAGGGAGAGAGAGGAAGGGAGGAGAGGAGAGAGAGGAGAGGAGGGAGGGGAGGAGAGAGAGGAAGGGAAGAGAGGAGGAGGAGAGGAGAGAGGAGGAGGGGAGAGAGAGAAGGAAGGGATAGAGAGGAGAGGGAGAGGAGAGGAGAGGAAGGAGAGGGAGGGAGAGGGAGAGGGAGAGAGAGAGGGGAGGGAGAGAGGAAGGAGAGAGAGAGGGAGGGAGAGAGGAGAGGAGAGGGAGAGAGAGAGAGAGAGAGGGAGAGAGGAAGAGAGAGAGGGAGAGAGAGAGAGAGGAGAGAGAGAGAGAGAGGAGAGAGAGAGAGAGGAAGGGAGGGTGAGAGAGAGGAAGGGAGGGAGAGAGAGAGAGGAAGGGAGGAGAGAGGGAGGGAGAGAGAGGAAGGGAGGGAGAGAGAGGAGGGGAGGGAGAGAGAGAGAGAGAGGAAGGGAGGGTGTGTGAGAGAGAGAGATGACTGAAATGCACACTAAAAATCAGCATGTTGCATTCTACATAGCTTTTTCTTCTTTTTTTTCCTCTCAAAATATTCATCATATATACGATCATTACCTGACAATATTTACTTGGTAGATATGCATTGTAACTTTCTATTATATAGTTTCTGCGTTCTTTGCCTCTGGTTTTAATTTCCATGACAAATCGTTATGATCATGATGATGGGTTTATTCAGGGATGATAATGAAAATGATCATGATGATGGCTTTTTATTCAGGATGATAATGACAATGATCCGCATGCTTGTTTTTACTCACGATGATAATGACGATGATCATGATGATGGATTATTCAGGATGATAATGGCAATGATGAGTTTTTACTCAGGATGACAAAGATCATGAGGGGTATATTCAGGATGATAATGACAAGGATCATCATGATAGTTTTATGCAGGATGATAATGACAAAGATCATGATGATGAGTTTATTCAGGATGACAATGATCATGGGTATACTCAGGATGATAATGGACAATGACCACCATGGGTTTTTCAGGAAGATAATGACAGTGACCACGGTGGATTTTTCAGGAAGATAATGACAATGATAATGGGTATACTCAGGACAATGATGACCTTGATGGCTTTTTCAGGAAGATAATGACAATGATCATGGGTATACTCAGGACAAAATTGACCACGATGAGTTTTTCCAGGAAGATAATGACAATGATCATGGGTATACTCAGGACAATAATGACCACGATGGGTTTTTCAGGAAGATGACAATGATCATGGGTATACTCAGGATGACAATGATCATTGGAATGCCCAGGATAATAATGACCACGATGGGTTTTTCAGGAAAATCATGACAATGATCATTGGGTTTTTCAGGAAGATAATGACAATGACTATGGGGTTTTCAGGAAGATAATGACAATGATCATGGGTATACGCAGGTTAACAGTGACCAGGTGACTACTCAGGATAATAATGACCACGAAGGGTTGACTCAGGACGACAATGACAATGACGGACGGGGCTTTCACTCAAGGATGACCATGACCCT
>CM054155.1:46642769-46667769 GCA_028751875.1 Rapana venosa
TATATATATATATATATATATATTATATATTATATTTTATATAATATTATATATATATATAATATATATATATATATATATATATTATATTACAGAGAGAGAGGTTAATCAAAAAGGCTCTGGCCTCATTTGAAGAAGAACAATCCCAAAGCGCATACTATAATGCAATTATACCGAGAATGAATTCAGCAAACATTTTGCAAGCACATCAATGGATCTGAAGTTTAATATATAGTATCCCGCAACCTAAATGCTTTATAAAGAATAACAGCTAGCCATAATTATGATAATTACAGGCTGACAGATTGTGGGTTCAAGTCCCATAAGAGTCGTAGGGATTCTTCAAACTCCGACCGGCTCCTACCCAGAGTGAGTGTGCTGTGGGCTCAGTGGGAAGACTGGGACCACACAGTCGAGCTTCATCCACTTTTACGGATGCGAGTTTGAGAGTGTTGCTCAAATTACCTGACCAACACTGCAGGTGTCTGTATCTCTCGGGCCAGGTTGACGCCGGGACTCATTATGACAGCAAGCGTAGAGTTCTGTCAAGTAGTTTCAAAGCTTATATGCAGTTCTATAGCAGCAGCATTATATTATTGCTATCAAAGAAAACTGTCTCAGATTCGGTGGTTCCGGTTTCTCTGCTCTCATGGTGACCTCAGTTTTGGTTTCCCCATACACTTCTGTGCCTGTAGTGAGTTTGTGTCAAAGCCTTTGGAGATGAAGGTTCTCGGGAGAAGATTATTGGATGGACTTATATTTTTATATTGGTGTATTAATCTGTATTGAATTGCACTGTTTAAACGTATGAGCTTTGATTTGGTTTCGAATGCTCGGACACCAACTACTGTTGTCTGTTTTATGAGCGAAAATGCGTTGTGCTGCCGTTAAGCGCCTGACAAGTCAGGCCCAGCGCATCTGACTTGGCCTTGTAAGAGAATTGTTCTGTTTAAGCCTTTTCTGGGAAAAAAGGCAGGCGAAAGAAACAAGGAGGCAGAAAATAGACCAAAAAGGAGGTGACGGGAAGAAAAGGAACAAGGCAGAAACAAAGAGAGGGATAGACAAAAGGGAATTCCTAGCACAGAATTTCCAGAAGATGGGGATGCTATTTATACTAACAGGCCGCTGGGGCCCTTACAAGGAAATCATTGGATTTGATTAGCGGGTTAAGTTCATTAAACAAAATTGACACAGAATGATTATGTGGATACTTTTAAGACGTTCAACGATTTGGTGGGTATTTTTGTGATTAATGTTGCTTTTTTTTAAAAAATCAACACAAGATAATTCGATGATTTGGAAACAAGCTGTGATTTTTCTTTTTTTTTCTGTATTTGATTAGTGCTGTGTGTGTGAAAGATTGTTGGTGTTTTGGGGTTTTATTTTGTGTCCTGTTTGCTGCTTTTTTGCATCAGTTCTATCGCTTTTCAGGTTCTGTTGAGTTTATTGTAAAGACTGAAGTTTGATGATTTTGATGTATATACTTACTTCTAACTGTTGTGTGTATTTCTGCATTGACTTATTTATTTACTTAACAGTTTATCTATTTCTTATTGACTAATACACATGGTTTATGTTCTTTATGGACAAACCAGACTGTTTCAAAAAATGAAAGGGGTGATTGAGGGTCAACGTTGATCCGACATCGGCTGAGTATTACACAAAGTGAATAAATCATTGGCTGAAGGATTGATTGATTGATTGATTGATTGATTGCCCGATTGATTGATTGATTGAACTGTATCTTCTGTCTTGAGCTTGAATTCTGTTTGGATATTTGTCAGCTAAATTCCATTGAGTTCTATAGCTTAGAAGCAATTTCTAAATTACAGTTTCTATGTTTCATCATTCATTCACAACAAATCTACCCTTAGATCTAGAAATGCAGTGGTTAAAATGAAGAAGTACCCCTCCCCCGACTCTGAAAAAAAGCCACAACCCCTCCACCAACAAACAAACAAATGAAGGAAGAGGGCAAAGAAATGAAACCTGATCTAAAATACTTTGTAGAAGAAGATGAGAAAGAACAAAGGAAGAAGAAGAAGGACGAGGAAGAGGAGGAGGAGGAGGAGAAGAAGGAGGAGGAGGAGGAGAAGAAGGAGGAGGAGAAGAAGAAGAAAAAGGAGGAGGAGGAGAAGAAGGAGGAGAGGAAAAAGGAGAAGGAGGAGGAGGAGGAGAAGAAGAAGAAGAAGTGAAAGAGGAGGAGGAGAAGAAGAAGGAGAAGAGGAAGGAGAAAAAGAAGAAGAAGATGATGGTGATGAAGGAAAAGGAAGAAGGGGAGGAGGTAGAGAAGGAGTAGAAGAATGAGGAAAAGAAGACTAAAAACAGCAAATATAACAAAATGCTAACACAAAATAAAGAAAGACACAAAAGAAGCAGGTAAGCAAAAAACAAACAAACAATGACAAAAACACCACCACACACAAAAAACCCGATTCTGCTCAAAAATGGCAAAACGCGAAAAAAGAGATGTTTTCTCCCTAAGAAAAAACTAACTACCCCACTTTTTACAGAGAAGAAATGTATCCTGACAATACTACCACAAACTTTCATTCTCATCCATACAAATAATAATAATAATAATAATAATAATAATAATAATGTATGGAATTTATATAGCGCTGAATCTTGTAAAGCAACAAATCAAAGCGCGTCTCAATACCCTCCACACACTTTCATTCTTATCCATACACAAATCTTCTCAATACCCCCACACACTTTTCATTCTCATCCATACACAAATCTTTTTCAAAACCCCCACACACTTTCAATTCTCATCCATACATAAATCTCTCAATACCCCACACACTTTCAAAATCTCATCATACTATACACAAATCTTCTCAATATCCCCACACACTTTCAATTCACCATACATACACAATCTTCTCAATACCCCCCCACTTTTCATTTCATCCATACACAAATCTTTTAAATACCCTCACACACTTTATTTTCATCCATACACAAACCCTCTCAATACCGCCACACACTTTCAATCTCATCCTTACATACAACATCTCTCAATACCCCACACGCTTTAATTCATCACCCATACACAAATCTTCTCAATACCCCCACACACTTTCAATTCTCATATCATACACAAATCCTCTCAATACCGCCACCACTTTCAATTCTCATCCATACAACAAATCTTCTCAATACCCCACACACTTTCAATTCTCTATCATACACAAACCCTTCTCAATATCCCCACACACTTTCAATTCTCACCCATACACACATCTTCTCAATACCGCCACACACTTTCAATCTCATACATACATACACACATCTTCCCTGGAAGAACCCTCTAGCCCTCCTCTCGACATCTCCTCCATAATGGCTAAGATTTCACAGCAGCGAGTTATGATCATCATACTTTCATGGCGACGGCCAAACCTCCTGTTTGGCCCACAATCCACTACCCCTGTGCTGTTTGAGTGGCGGGAAAAGGCGTTCATTCCAGCCAATGCATGCTGGGTCCACACGCAACCTCGCTTGCAAGGCGGGTGTACATTGTATGAAAGTGGGTCTGGTTTGCACGCAACCGTGAATGAATAATATATGTGTATACATAGAGAGAGATTGTAGAGTGTGTGTGTGGGGTATGTTGTAGTGTGTGTGGTGAGTGAGTGAGTGTGTGTGTGTGTGTGTGTGTGTGTGTGTGTGTGTGTGTGTGGTGTGTGTGTGTGTGGTGTGAGTGAGTGTGTGTGTGAGAGTGTTGTGTGTGTGTTGTGTGGGTGTAGTGCGTGTATGCGTAGTGTGTGTGTGTGTGTGTTGTGTTCTGTTTGTTGTTTTGTGTGTGTGTGTGAGTGAGTGAGTTGTGTGCGTGTGTGTGTATTGTGTTGTGTGTATGTGTGTGAGTGAGTGAGTTGTGTGTGTTGGTGTATGTGTGAATATGTGTGTGTGTGTGTGTGTGTGTGTGTTGGGTTTGTGTGTTGAGTGAATGTAAGTGTGGTGAGTTTGTGTGTGTGAATTGATGAGTTAGTATGTGTGAGTGAGTGAATGTGAGTGAGTGTGATTGATTGAGTGAGTCTGAGTGATTGATTGAGTGAGTGTGTGTGATCTTTATCAACTCTATATTCCATCTAGTTATCTTTGTACATCACTTTATAACCATTGTTTGGAATTCCAAGTTTTGGCATTTTATGAGAGAGAGCGACAGAGAGAGAGAGAGAGGGAGAGAGAGAGAGAGAGAGAGAGATGAGAGAGAGAGAGAGAGAGAGAGAGAGAGAGAGAGAGAATGACAATTATTATTTTGACGATGACAATGACAATATTATTTTATTGTCTGTAGCATTGCAGCCCTTTAGACAAAGGGGATAATAATAAACAAAAATACAAGAATAGAATCACCAATTATTTCACGCAGGCACACGCACGTGCGCCACACCACACACACACACACACACACACACACACACACACACACACACACACACACACACACACACACACACACATACAGAGAAAGAGAAGTGGATAGAGGAAAAAGAAGATATTTCTGGCACAGAAACTCCAGAAGGTGGGAATGCTATCTATACTGCCCCTTCCCACCCCCCCCCACCCCCCATCTCCCCTAAGCATCTCCAAGGGGGAGAACTCTTTCTTAATTCTATTGGAGTTTAAGTTCCACACATGGCACAAGTTAATTCGAACTCATTCAATGGGCACTTTAAAAAAATTTGATTCATAATTTCTGCACTACTTCGATGAATACTTTCAATTCCAGCTGGTTCATGATTGATACATTTATGAAATATATGCTTTTCGAATAGAAATCGATTTACTCTGTGAATTTTTTTTTTCCATTTTACTGTTGACATTTGGTTCATCTTTATTATCGTACTTTTGCATTGGGTACGTTCAAGTAAAGCTGGCTCATAATTTAAACATGTATTGAATAAAAGCTTTGGAATAAGAATTGCTTGATACTTAGTTTGTACTCTATACAACATTTGTCCTTCTTGCTGTTGAAAGTTAGCTTATTACTGTTGAACTAAATAAAATATGATCAATACTTTCAAATAAGGTTGGATAATTATTTATATATGAACATATATAAAATAAATACTTTTCGATAACATCTGGTTGATAATCTGCTGCACAATGTCTTCTTCATGTTGCTGTTACCTCTCTGGTCATACCATTGTATTATCCATACTTGCATTTTAAACGTGTTTGCAATACTTGTGCATGATTTCCTTTTGAAATGTTTGGTCTAAAGCCATAGGATGTAATGTCGTTGACTTTTTTTGTAAAAACAGTTTCAAAAACTTTCAAAGAAAAGCTATTTTCATCTCAATGTTATTGTTATCATCGATATCATTATTGTTACTTTTATCTCTATTTTTTTGTTTACTGTAGTTTCATTGAAAGCAATAAAATTTTGAGAGCGAGAGAGAGAGATAGACATACAAACACAAATAGAAGAGAGAGAGAGAGAGAGAGATGAGGAGAGGAAAAGAGAGAGAGAGAGAGATGAGAGAGGAGAGAGAGAGAGGAGAGACAAACAGACAGACAGACAGACAGACAGACAAACAGACAGACAGAGTACACTTTCCATATGAGCTGTGTATATATGTATGTATGTATGTATGTATGTATGTATGTATGTATGTATGTATGTATGTATGTTGTGTGTGTGTGCGTGTTGTGTGTGTGTGTGTGTGTTTGTGTGTGTGTTGTGTGTGTGTGTGTGTGTGTGGTGGTGGTTGTGTGTGTGATATAGAAGATAGAGAGATAGAGATAGACAGACAGACAGACAGACGAACAATCAGACAGACAGACAGACAGACATGCACGCACAACGCACCAACAGTGAGGGACAGGTAAATGATGGCTAATGACTGTCCAGAAACATCATGTTGCTTCATTATCAGAATCACGCTGTTTGTTTTCATCTTGTTGCTGCTCTGCTGCTGTTGTTGTTGTTGTTGTTGATGTTGTCATTGTTGTTGTTGTCAGGCGTTCTTCAGTTTAGCATCCTAGTAGTTACGTTATCTGTTTATTTGATTTATTCTTTGATTTCGAGGACAATAGAATAAGCACTCGTGTCTTTTCTTTTATATATATCCACTCCCCCGAGTGTTTGCAGTTTTGGAAATTTTGCCTCAAGCTCCCACCGGCACACAAGGGCATACTCTTACGAAAAGCGGAACAGGTTTTAACGTGTGCGCAAGATGTTCTGAATGTGTTCGCATACAGGACCTCGGTTTATAGTCTCATCCGAAGGACTTTTGGAAAGAGTGGAGTCGGCACCGATGTTTAACTCTAAGGAAAAATATCCCCTCGAACGGGATTCGAACCCGGGTCAACAGATCACCAGCGTAATGCGCAACGCTCTAACCAGCCAGGCTATGCCGTGACTCACCATGACTCACTCTTCACGTCTGGGGATTGTGGTGAGACAGTGAGCACCACACTATAAGAGCTTCATGTGTGGCTATGTTTCCAAGATCTGGTCAGCGTGGAGCGTGGAGACCACATGGATGGGTGACCGTTTGCGCGCCTTGGCTTCAGTACAGTCCCCCCCAGTTCACCCAGCTGTCAATGGGTACCTGCCCTCTTTAGGGTCAGGGAAGGTAAAAGCAGCAGCGAGGGAGAGGAGATGGGCGCCGTTCTCAATATGCTGGCCCCTAGAAAAGTGAGGTCTCTGACGCCTCGCTCCACCCCTTAGGTGATAGGAACACCTTTACCTTTTTACCTTTTGGTCAGAAAGGTAGCCGTACTCCGACCTTGGAGGACTTTGTTCTCTTGAAGTGGGAGTAACGCTGAGAGGTCCTTGTAATGGCTAAAGACAATCTCAACTTTTTGTTAAAAAATCGTTTTTTCAGCTATAGAGCTCCGAGGTTCACCAATGGTGACAGTTTGCGTATGCGACAGTTGTTTTTTATTTTTTATAACCCACCATGAAGGTAGCCACATTCCGACTTCGGGGATAATCTCAACAGAACATTCGATATTTGAAGGCAAAACAACACAATTTTATCGAAGTCCTTAGCACTTTGCTTACATCAAAGAAGTGACAATGCTTTCTGCCTGAGGGAAGACGTTGGTAAAAAATAAAGGTAAAGGTGTCCCGTAATCTATGTGGTCGTAGGAGAACGAGGCATCAGAGACCTCAGCTTCTCTAGGGGCCAGCATATTGAGGGCGGCGCCCATCTCCTCTCCCTCGCTGCTTTTACCTTCCCTGACCCTAAAGAGGGCAGGTACCCATTTAAAGGGGAACTGGGGGAACTGTACTGAAGCCAAGGCGCGCAAACGGTCACCCATCCAAGTGGTAACCACGCTCGATGGTGCTTAACTTTGGCTGGGGGGAAAGCGAGTGCTCTGACCACTGAGCTATCCCGTTCCGCAAGACGTTGACAACTTTGAGAGCTAAGATCTTTAAAGGGACGCAGAACAATCTCCACTTGTCCACACCATACAACTTTTTAACATGGAAAAAAACGATTTGGTCAGCCGTACACACATGGTGTTTGAACAAACTCCTCTAGGATCAATCCCAGAAGAGGAAAAAAGTTATATTAATTTTTTCCGGCATAGTTTTTTGTTTGTTTCTTTTTGTGTGTTGTTGTTTGTATTTTCTAAACAATGTATGCCGTTACATGGTGTGTGTGTGTGTGTGTGTGTGTGTGTGTGTGTGTGTGTGTGTGTGTGTGTGTGTGTGTGTGTGTGTGTGGTGGTGTGTTTGTGTGTGTGTGTGTGTTGTGTGTGTGTGTGCGAGTGTGTGGTGTGGTGTGTGTGTGTGTGCGTGTGCGTGTGTGTGTGTATGTATGAAGGAGAGAGAGTTACACACGCGTTTGTACACATTCAGGAATATGTGTACGTATAGTTGCATGTAATGTGAACATCCATAAAAGTAAATGCTTTACTCTTTAAGCGCTTCGATTTGTTTGTTTTTACAAGATTCAGCGCTATATAAATTCCATATATTATTATTATTATTAATACTCTCTCCCTCATCTGTATGTGTGTGTGTGCGTGCGTACGTGCGCTTTGTGTGTGTGTGTTGTGGTGCGTTGCGTGCGTGCGTGTGTGTGTGTGTTTGCGTGCGCGCGCGTGTGCGTGCGCAGGCCTTAAAACTCGTTGATTTTATTTCCCCCAACTACTAACCCTTCAAAACTCTATCAGTTATATGTGTCTTGTTAATATTTGCATGCCTAGGGCGAGGATGGGAAGTTTCTCTGCAACAATTGGCTTATTTCATCATCCTGATAAAATGAGATTTTGGCAGTCTCAGTTTGTCTGTCTGTCTCTCAGTTTGTCTATCTGTCTAACTGTCATTCTGCCTTGTGTGTGTGTGTTAGTGTGTGCGTGTGTGTGTGTGTGTGGTGTGGTGTGTGTGTGTGTGTGTGTGTGCGTGTGTGTGTGTGTGTGGGGTGGTTGCGCGCGCGCGCGTGGCGCGTGTGTGTTAGTGTGTGTGTGTGTGTGTGTTAGTGTTGTGATCTTATAAATCGATTTTAGTTCTAGGATAATGGAATAAGCATTCATGTGCTTATTTGTATCCAGTCGCCGTGTGTATGCACATTTTGTAAATTTTGTCATTCGTTCCTACCGGCACACAATGGTCTACTCTTCCGAAAGGCGGAACGGGTTTTAAGGTGTGTCTCGAGATGTTCTGTGTGTGTGTGTGTGTGTGTGTGTGTGTGTGTAACAACAATAACAATAACAATAATTTTAATTAAGTTTTTCAGGCCATATGGCCCATGGGAACAACAGTTAATCATATACTTTCATGTAAGGTGAACATCCTTACTTCTGATATCTAAACATTTAGTAAGAAATAATCCAAATTTAAACATCAAACTAGATTTAGTGTTCATACAAAGAAGCTGCACTTTCAGATTCGATGGAAATTTGTAATAATACAGAGGAATACATTTTCTTCGCAATACAGTATATTTTGGGCATACAAGTAAAAAGTGACAAACATCTTCAATTTGTTGGCCATCACACTGAGAGCAGAATGGATCAGTAATCGGTTTGCCATAACGTGAAATTCCATTTAAAGGTAATCTGTTTGACCTCAGTAAACATATAGCTCTACGGTATTCTAAAGATTCTACTTCACATACATAATTTGCTCTACAAATAATCGGGTGATAATCTAAGTAGTCAGGGTATGCTGATAGAGAGTCATGCCAATTTTTGTTGGTACACATCTTGTATTCGTATTTGGAATTCTTTCATGAAGGATGAAGAATTACCACAATTCTGCATTGTCCAGACATAACCAAATCCGTGGGTGCATAAAATCTTTCTAACATGTGTTACCCAATTTATTCTCCCTGCTTCATCCTGTCTACACAACATATTGTAGCATTGTCTGGGATATCTATGATCAGGCATATCCAAAATTTCTAGCCAATATTTGATTACTCTGGTAACAGTGTCAACAAAAATGGGATATCTACCACAATCGCCAAGGCAAATATTATTTTTAACATCTCTGCCAACCCCCAGGACCATTTTGTAAATTTTTACCTGTATTTTTTCAATATCATGATACTGCTGAAAACCCCAAATTTCAGAACCATAGAGGAGGATTGGTTTCACTTTTGTATCAAAAATACTAAAAACTGTAGATGCTGGAAGATTCTTTAACCTGAAGTACAATCTTTTGATACCAGCAACAGCCTTCAATGCTTTTCCAGAGAGATTTTCGATACATTTTGACCAGTTCAATGTTGAGCCAAAAACCACACCCAGATAATTATAACTAGATTCTACTTGTATCTGCTTTTCTAAATAACACCATTTTTCAGACTTCTTAATAAATCCACCATTTTAAAAAACGACTACTTTAGTTTTGTCCATATTTACAGAAAGTCCCCATTTCTTACAATAATTTTCCAAACAATTGATCTTTTTCTGCAAGTCTACAACTGAATCTGAAACTAAAGCAATATCATCGCATACATAAGTAAGAGTATGTCGAGTGGCTCAGAAAATACATCTATGCCTTGAGTATCTAATCCAGAGAGATCTGATTCTAGTTCAGAAATAAAATAATAGGGGACTCAACATACAACCTTGTCTGACACCAGAAATACAATCAAAATATTCAGTAATGTGAGCCCCGACTCTCACAGCTGCCTTCACACTTTTGTACATGCTTTGCAGCGTCATGAACATTTTATCATGGATTCCTTTTTGCAGCAGCAGAAATAAAAGTTTTATTCTGTCAACACTGTCAAATGCTTTGGAAAAATCTACAAAAAGAGTATAAAACCTACCACCTTTCTTTGTTAGATACTTTTGTGCTAGAGACTGAAGTGTAAAAATGTGATCGATGGTGCTGTAACCTTTGCGAAAACCAGCCTGTGCCTCAAAAATTAAGTGTGCACTTTCACATAACTTTGTCAGTCTTTCATTCAGAATTGTACCATACAGTTTACCAATTATGTTCAACAATGAAATACCTCTATAATTATCAACATGTGCAGTGCTACCTTTTTTATGCAGAGGAAAAATCACAGCATGTGTCCAGCTTTCTGGGTATGTTCCTGATGAAAACACTGTGTTGAACAGAGGCAA
Source organism: Rapana venosa (assembly GCA_028751875.1). NCBI lineage: Eukaryota > Metazoa > Mollusca > Gastropoda > Neogastropoda > Muricidae > Rapana > Rapana venosa. The sequence goes on from CM054155.1 coordinate 46,653,318, forward strand.
TAAAATCTGACATGAATGTCAGTGGCATGCTGGAAAAAATCTGACATCAAACCATCAGGACCAGAAGCCTTACCACTCTTCAGTTTTTTCAAGGCTGTATAAACTTCACTCTCAGTGATATCATCACCAAGTTGTGAACCAACACAATTTTCACAATTACTGAGGTCATGCATATTCAGCATATTTTCAATTTCTTCAGTGAAATCAGTATCATCTGAGTGCTGATTTAAGGACAACAATGACTTAAAATAATCTAGCCATGTGCGTGGTGATATTTCATTTGATCTGCTTGGTTTCAAAGATGTCAGTGCTTTCAGTTTCTTCCAAAAGGCTTTTGAGTTCTTACTCATGCATAAGTCATTCAGATCCTTTAAAATTGTGTTGTTATGTTCAACTTGTTTTCTCTTACACAAGGATTTGAAACTTTTCTTTTGACGTATAAAAGCATCTAAATCTCCCTGAGAGTTTGTGTGTCTAAAACTCTTCAGTAAGTCATATTTAACTTGTTTACTTTCTTCACAATCATTATCCCACCATGGTGGCTGAGAGTGAGCTTTAATGTTTTTCTTCTGCCTGAATTTCATTGTTTCTGCAGCATTCTGTATAAAGGAGATATAAACTTCGCATGCTTCATCAATATTTCTACAGAGAGCTGCAGTAAAATGTTCAAACACAATCTGTACACTGTCAAGGAGATTACTTTGAAATAAACCGGCACTGTCATCTTTCCACACGTATTTTGATATTTCCTCTAACTCTATGTCTTCCTCACATGTTTCTTCATAAGACTCTATGGAAAAAGAAATGACAATTGGAAAATGATCTGATTCACATCTACTTGCAACAAACATGTCATCAACAAGTTCAAAACAAGGAAAATGAACAAATGAAATAGTCAACAATACTCTTGCCACTGTTAGCAATGCAGGTTATTTCCCCTTCTTTATCACCCTGTGATCTGCCATTGACAATAACTAAGTCAAATTCCTTACACAATTCCAACAACTTTTTACCAAAATTATTTACACTTCCGTCTTTTGATTTACGGCTAACCAGTGTGGTATTGTCAGACAACTGGTTTAAATCATCAAATAGTTGAATGTGACTGTCATCATAGTCTGTGGCAACATCAGAAAGATTACCGGTGCGGGCATTCAAATCTCCACATAACAACCAGGGGAGATCAGGATACATATTCATGATTTCTGTCATATAATTCTCGAGAGTTTCAAATCCTGCCATATTGTTTTCATTATATATCACTGAGCGTTCTGGAGCTACATAGACAAAACATGCAAGAATGTCAGAAAAGAGTACTTTAGAAAAACACAGTCCTCTGCCTTTTCCAATATCCTTCCCACGTGACATGAAATACTCTTATGAACACACACTGCCACGCCCCCTTTTAGTCGTTCAGTACGAGGACAGAAAAACACTGTATAATCTGAGAATGCACTCTTCATTGCACTTTTACCGCAAGACCATACTTCACAAAATCCAAAATTTTAAACTTTTGACAAAAACGCTTAAATGACAAGCAATTCATTTTTTCTTTCCAAACCTTGAATATTCCACATCATGATCTGAAAAAAAAGACTGTGTATGTTGCGTATGGGTTGTGTCTTCTGTGTATGTGTATCATCTGTCTTTTCATTTGACACAGTAGAAGGCAAAGAGGAGGAGGACCTTTCGGAAATCTTTCTCCTAGGAAACTTGGGCCGGCCAGATCTTCATTTTTGCTAACGTTCTTTCAGTCCCTGGGTAGCTGCATCATACAGGAAAGACTTACCCTCGATCACAAGACAGTCATATCTCATAAAGGCCTGCTTCTTTTCCGACTTCGCCTTTTTCAGAAAGGGCAGCAGCAGTCGACGAGCATCCCGAACTCTCTTGGAGAAATCTTCCCCAATGAAAATAGTTTTCCCTGCACTGCTGTCCTTCAGCTTCTTCTTGTCTCTCAGAACACGCTGCTTGTCTTTGAACTTGGAGAAGCAGCGATGATGGGGGAGTTTGGATTGTTGCCAGGCGGTGCACACGTTCAAATTCAACGTTTCCTTCAATTTTCAGCTGGCTGTGAAGAACATCTTGAACAAGTTTTTCACAGTCATCCCATGTTTCTGGCTGTGAGGTTTGACGCTTTAGTCCATTGAAGATCAAATTATTCCTTTTTGATCTTCCTTCAAGATCGTCTAACTTCCTCTCTGACTCTTCCACCCTGTTCAACAATTCTTCATTCTGCTGTTTCAGTGCTTGATTTTCCTTTTTCAGGTCATTCACCGACTGAGACAGCTGGCTGACTTCATCACGAATACCAGAAACAGAAGCATTGAGAGAGTCCAGCCGATTGTTGACCGAGTCAAATCTGCCAGGAAAATCCTCCTTAATGCTAGTCAGAACTTCCAACAATGACGTCAAAGTAGGCTCTGTTTGCTGCTTGTCTTTTTCAGGACCCTTCCCCCTCCTGCCATATCCGTGGGTAAACTCCTGGCCGACATGCTCAGACGGGATTGTTTGGTATTCTTAGTAGGGCCAGGGTTTGTGTGTGTGTGTGTGTGTGGTTCCTGTGTGTGTGTTTGTGTGTGTGTGTGCGTGTGTGTGTGTGTGTGTTTGTGTGTGTGTGTGTGCGTGTGTGCGTGTATGTGTGTGTGTTTGTGTGTGTGTGTGCGTGTGTGCGTGTGTGTGTGTGGTGTATGTGTGTGTGTGTGTGTGTTTGTGTGTGTGTGTGTGTGGTGTATGTGTGTGTGTGTGGTGTGTGTGTGTGTGTGTGTGTGCGTGCGTGTGTGTGTGTGTGTGCGTGCGTGTGTGTGTGTGTGGTGCCCTATATTCGTCTGTACCCATAGTGCCTGCATGTCTGATTGTTTGTATGTGGGTGTATGTGTTCCTGTGTGTGTCTGTGTGTGACTGTGTGTGTACGTCTGTCTGTGCTTGCGTGTATCCGCAAGCGTATTAATTTTATGTATTATTGCCTATTTTTATTTGTATTGATATTTTGCGCATTTCCGTGTAATCTGACTCGTTCATGTGTACGCATATTTGGCAAGAATATTCGCGTCTAACAACACGTGAATCGCTGGAGGCTAACCAGATAATTTTCAATTATCTCGAGAAAATTCTAATATAGGAAAGGAGTAAAATGTCTCTCCAACCTCTCCCCTCCCTTTGTGTGTGTGGGGGGGGGGGGGGGGGGGGGGGGGGTGGTGGGGGGGGGGGGGGGGTGTATGTGTGTATGTGTGGAGAGGGGTAGGGGTGGTGGGGTAGGGTTGGTGTGTGTGTGCTTGCGTGTGTGTGTGTGCGTCGTGTGTGTGTGTGTGGGGGGGGTGGGGTGTGGGGAGGGTGTGTGTGTGTGTAGGTGTGTGTGTGTGTGGAGGTGTGTGTGGTGTGGTAGTGTGTGTGTTGTGTGTGGAGGTGTGTGTTGTGGGAGGGTGTGTGTGTGTGTGGAGGTGTGTGTGTGTGTGTGTGAGGTGTGTGTGTGTGTGTGTGGAGGTGTGTGTGCGTGTGTGTAGTGTGTGTGTGTGTGGAGTGTGTGTGTGTGTGAGAGAGTGTCGTGTGTGTGTTGGAGGTGTATTGTGATGTGTGGGGAGTGGTGTGTGTGTAGTGTGTGTGTAGTGTGTGTGTTGTGTGTGTGTGAAGAATAAATAAGTAAAGTTTCTTTCCGATGGTACTTGATAAGCATGCATGTGTGATGTGAGTGTGTGTGTGTGTGTGTGTAGTGTGTGTGATGTGTTGTGTGTGTGTGTGTGAAATATGAAATATGAAAGGTTTCGGTACGCCCTGCCGTCACTGCATAAGCAATAGTGTGTGTGTTGTGTGTGTGTAGTTGTGTGTTGTGCGTTGCGTTGCTGCGTAGTGTGTGTTGTTGTTGTATATATGAAACAAGTAAAAGGTTTTCGCTACGCCCTGAGTCACTTGCATAAGAATGTGTGTGTTGTGTAGTGTATGTTGTGTATGTATGTATGGTATGTATGTATGTATGTTGTATGTATGTTATGTGTGTGTGTGTATGGTGATGTGTGTATGTATGTTATGTGTATTTGTATGTATGTATGTATTATGTATGTATGTTATGTAATGTATGTATTGTTGTAGTATGTATGTATGTATGTATGTGATGTGTATGTATGTATGTATGTATGTATGTATGTATGTATGTATGTATGTATGTGTATGTATGTTGTGTGTTGTGTGTTGTGTGTGTTTAGAGCGCATGTGTCTAATACATGGCACAATGAAAGGTTTTGCTAACCTCTGCTCTCACTTGTATTTGCAAATATATGCATGCGTGCGTGCGTGCGTGCGTGCGTGAGTGTGTGTGTATTTGAGTGTGTGTGGTGTGTGTGTGTGTGTTTGAGGTGTGTGTATGTATGTGTGAGTATGTTTTTATGTATGTATGTATGTTGTACGTATTGTGATGTGTGTGTTGTGTGTGTGGTGCTGCGTGCGCGTGTTTGTGTGTCTGTATGTCTGTGTGTGTGTGCGCACCCGCGCGTGTGTATATGTGTATGTGTGCGTATGCACGTGCGTGGCGCACCCACACCCACACCCACGCGCAGAAGCATGCGTGCGTGCAAATGCACGAGAGGAAGATGGGAATGAACAGAGAAAGCCCATGTACTTAACTGTAGACCTTTTGTTACTCTGTAATCAAGTGTCATATTCGTGATCATCGTTTGTAGGTTTAGTGTAAGGCTATTCCACTTCATTCCATATTGTTCACAGCCCTACCGACCACAAAGCCATACCAGGGCTGTCACCTCATCCAGTTTCTGTATGTAGCTCCAGTAACTTTCACTTCAAATTCAAAACCAACACCTCCTAGTACCTTCAAATATCTAACACTGTCCTTCGGGAAAACCCCCTAGCAACATTAAATGACACAAAACCTAAATCCTTTCATTCCTTAAGGCTGATAAACCAGGCTGTGCTGAGGACGCCAGCCATTCCGCTTAATTCATCATCCCCAGATTACAAAAAATCGTTAAAAGTGTAAGACTAAGCTGAGTTTTGTAACCTAAGTATTGCGGTCAACATTATTGTCTACTTTAGAACAATTCTAGAAAAATTTCCCAAAACTAATGCATTCATAAATAAAAGGCAATATGGTATAAAGAAGTGTCTTGAACAGAACAACAGTGATGACAACCCTTTTCGCAAGAAATATCAAGATTTATAATTTGCCATTTTTCAATTTTGTTTACCAAAACCGTGCATTATACAACTACCTTGATAAATCTCGAAATCATTGATTTAATTTTATTTTGAAAATTTTAAAAAAAAAATCATAACCTTGCATTATAAAACTACATTAACAAATCTACAACCATTGACTATGTTTCATTTTGTTAACAACAGACTTCTCAACATGCATCGACAATACGGTGTTTAATTTGTAACGCAACATGGTTTTCTTTATGAACAGAAAAACTGCCATCTTTCCAATTTGAGGACGTCAAACCACCTTACTCTTCATAATGATTGACTAGCTATGTCCTATGATTTGTAGTGACAGGTTCGTTACAGAGTTTCTGCCTGTTTGAAGACAGGTTTAAGACAAGGTGATTGTGTTTCTGCATGATCAGCCTCATACCAGAAAAAGCCAGCACACAATATGACCTGCCAGGCACTCAGTTGGCAGAAAAAGAGAGAGAGGAGAGAGAGAGGAGAGAGAGAGGAAGAGAGAGAGAGAGAGAGAGAGAGAGAGAGAGAGAGAGAGAGAGAGAGAGAGAGAGAGAGAAGAGAGAGAGAGAGAGAGAGAGGAGAGAGAGAGAGAGAGAGAGAGAGAGAGAGAGAGAGAGAGAGAGAGAGAGAGAGAGAGAAGACGGAAGAACGAGGCAGATGTGGTGTTCAACAGATGAAAACTAAACCAAACAAAGGACTGGGATGGCACCAAACCTAGTTCAGGCCAGAACCTGTGTCTGTTGTCGATACGTTTTTCCCTGAAGACGGAATACACCTACCTTAATAGCGGTGAAAACCTAGTCACACACATTTACACGCATTTTGAACGCATGTTAAATCCTGCTCCACCTTTTGGAAGAGTAGGCTATTGTGTGTTGATAGGAACAAATGATAATATTTTTAAAAGGAACATGAACAGTGGTGCCATGTTATAGCATCATGCACAAAGTCGGAATGTGGCTACCTTTAGTAATGGTAGGCCAAAAACTGGTCGCATACACATGAATCCCACAGTTGGTGAGCCTTGTCACTCTAGCCAAGGTTTGAACAAATACATAAACCCACCTCCAAATATCTCTACCACTCCATTTTTAACTGCCTCATCCTTTTAAAAACAAACAGGGGATGGATGACGAAATTTACATAACCACATACACACAGGGACTGCATGTAAAAAAAAAAAGCACAGGAGGGCTTGTTCTTTTTCATCAAAATACAAGAATAAAATGAAAATAAATCATCAAAATTAATCAAAACTTTTTTTCTTCTGATTCCAGATCTTTTTAAAGGAGCAGCAAATCTAGGCATGTTCCATCAGTTTCTTTTCTTATTACCCTCCGTGTTTTTTTTTAAATCACGTTCTGCTCGCATTTTTCAAAGAAACTATCCCAACATTCCTAAATGAACTAAACAGTCTGACATTGTAAGGTTCCCAACAGCCAAACTTGGCAACAAACCCACTCTTTCCCCTCTATCTAATAACCACCTCCAATAATTAAACATACTGGCAAGACGTTTTAATTCGCAGCACTTCTTCTGGCACAAGATTTCCGAAACGAACGGGAAAAGAAAGACGTGTTCCGTCCTTGTTCCTCTTCACTCTCTTCCAGTGGGCCTGTCTGCCTGTCTGTCTGTCTGTCTGTCTGTCTGTCTGCCTGTCTGTCTGTCTGTCTGTCTGCCTGTCTGTCTGTCTGTCTGTCTGTCCTCCATCACCACATCGCTACACAGTGCAGTGCTGGTCTTTCTCCCTGCCGGCCCCCAATCCCAGCACAGCACTGTCAGCCACAGCCGGCCTTGACACAGACCTGCACAGACAGAGAGGGAGAGAGAGGGAGAGAGAGAGGGAGAGAGAGAGAGAGGGAGAGAGAGAGGGAGACAGAGAGGGATAGAGAGGAGAGAGAGGGAGATAGAGAGAGAGGGAGAGAGAGAAGAAGAGATGGGGAGAGAGAGAGGGAGAGGGAGAGAGAGAGGGAGAGAGGGAAAGAGGGGAGGGGGGGGGGAGAGAGGGAGAGAGAGAAAGGGAGATAACGGTAACGATAACGATAACGATATTTTATTCAAGAAAGGCCATAGCCCCATTTGAAGGGGTTTACAAAATGACACATATATAATAATGTTATACTCAAGCACACAAACATCTGTATCCAACTAACTACAATTTAGTACAAACACACCATGTTACAGTGTTTTCTGTGTTATGAGATCAAACTACTTCTCCTTTTCAAAGACTTGTAGATATACATAGCAAGATTTTTCATGACATTTTCATTTTTGGAAGACAGGAGCAAAATCATTCTAAAGTGAGCTGGTCTGCGATAATATTTCTCAGGAATATAGTCTCTTCTTAAGTCATCTAGTGCTGGACAAGAACAAATGAAATGGACTTCATCCTCTTCATCAAGTCTACACATAGGACATATCAAGTTTTTCTCACCTTTTCTATATCTTTGACTATGAACTGTTATTTCAGACACCAAATCTAAATTTAGTCAGCGCGCATCTAATAAACTTGTTTACATTCATTTCAATATATGGTTCTGTAAGGTTATTTGTTTTCAAAAGCTTATACAATGAAAATCGATCGCTATTCTCAATATGACTGGTCCATTCTTGCCACCTGCAATCTATTATGCGCTGTTTAAAACAAATCAAAAAACTTTTGATACAACCTACGCCCTGATTATTCCACACACATGAAAACCCATAACTATCTAAACACTTGCCGATATTTGTTGCCCAAGTTATCTTACCTCTGCTGTCTAGATCAACTAGTGTTTTATAAGCTTGGGCAGGTAGTCTCCCTTCATGCATACTGACTAATTTTAACCAATATTTAATACACTTAATATACGAGTTTAAATATATTGGAAATCTTCCAAGGTCACCATAAAGTAAATCATTTGGAGTTCTTTTATCAACAAACAAAAAACGATTCATGGCAAAACAGTGTAATTTTTCAATTTCCCGCCCTGCTTGAAAGGCCCAGATTTCAGCACCATACTGAACTATTGGCTGAATCTGCGAATCGAATAACCTAAAAAATAAACGTGCTGAATTATTTTCAAACTTATATAACAAACGCAGTATATTCATGACAGCACGCTTTCCTTTGCTAACAAGATCTTGACAAGCAAGGGAAAAACTTAGTTTGGTAGAAAAGTAGATACCCAAAGGGAGAGAGAGGGAGAGAAAGAGAGACAGAGAGAGAGGGAGAGAGAGCGACAGAGAGAGAGAGGAGAGAGAGGGAGAGAAAAGAGAGAGAGACAGAGAGAGAGGGAGAGATACAGAGAGAGAGGGAGAGAAAGAGAGACAGAGAGAGAGGGAGAGAGAGCGACAGAGAGAGAGGGGAGACAGAGAGAGAGACAGAGAGAGACAGAGAGAGAGACAGAGAGAGAGGGAGAGATACAGAGAGAGAGGGAGAGAGAGCGACAGAGAGAGAGGGAGAGAGAGGGAGAGACAGAGAGAGAGACAGAGAGAGAGACAGAGAGAGACAGAGAGAGAGACAGAGAGAGAGGGAGAGATACAGAGAGAGAGGAGAGAGAAAGAGAGACAGAGAGAGAGGGAGAGAGAGGAGCGACAGAGAGAGAGGGAGAGAGAGGGGAGAGACAGAGAGAGAGACAGAGAGAGAGGGAGAGAAAGAGAGACAGAGAGAGAGGGAGAGAGAGCGACAGAGAGAGAGGGAGAGAGGAGGGAGAGACAGAGAGAGAGACAGAGAGAGAGACAGAGAGAGAGGGAGAGATACAGACAGACAGACAGACAGACAGACAGAGACAGAGAGCTCTCTTCAGCAGTTACAAACATGCAGCCGCCTGCCCTCTTTCTCCACGTTGGAGGCAGGTGACGATGGCTAATTTGGATCCCTGCTCACGACTGCCTGTGTCAAGACGTCAAGGTGGGGGCCTGCCTGTCCATGACCTGACTGCTTGAAGGGCTACTGGCTTCAGATTACAGTTTCCCTAACTTCTGACCACAGTCGCTTTTTTTTTTCTGGAAAGTCACATTGCGGCTGAATTTGCAGTTGTTGTTGGGATTTGAAGAAATCTATGATTGTATAAGATAGATAGATAGGGTTCAGGTTCGTCTAGACTCTCACACTTGATTTGTTTGTGTCTCTGCGTATACGTGGATCGTGCTTGGGTATGATTTGATTTACTGGACTACTTAATTAATCAAAATGAGTTTTTCTAGTCTCTAAATATATCAGTGGAACCCGCAGGGGAAAAGGAAGAGAGGGCGCCCCAAACAGACCTGGAGGAGAAGCCTGCATAGTGAGCTGAGAGACTCCAGCCTGACATGGGAAGAGGCCAAGACCCTTGCCAGAGACAGGAGAAGGTGGAGGGACGCTGTTGAGGCCCTATGCTCCGCTAGGAGCTATAAGGACTAAGAAGAAGAAGAAGAAGAAGAAATATATCAGCTTAAACAAATAATTTGCTTCATGCAAATTGTAGAATTTTTAAGATGTGTTTTTCGTTGTTGAAAAGTATGGAATGACTGTCAATAATGACAAAGTTATGTCTTCATATTACAGAGCTGAATGGGTAAATGGATAAACAGCAGAAAGACAGACATAAAGACAAATGGACAGACAGACAAAGACACAAACATGTGTGGGCATAAAACAGAAGAGTAGGCCTATCAATCAACATGTACAAAGACAGAGAGAGAGAGACAGCCGGATAAACAGATTGATGAACAGACAGACAGATAGATGAATATGGAGGTTGACTGGTGGAAGTTAGGTAGACAAGCAGATAGTCGAGTAGATAGAATGAATGGTAAGCTGGCGGTAGCTAAGCAGACAGGTAAGCAGGCAGCTTAGCTGACAGACAGACAAATACACAGACAGATAATACGTAGACAGATTACTGCATCATTCTGCTGATATACCAGAGTGACATTACTGCATCATTCTGCTGATATACCAGAGTCAACCCCTCCATGCCATTCAACCTCTCTGAAAAAAATACGACCAAAAACAAGCCTATGCTTTTTCTCATTAACTTCAGATGATTAAGCACCCACTAACAACTGCTATGACTGTATGCTGATCAACCACAAATGGGAAGCAGACACCTAAGAAACCCTTGACACTCTAGGGATTTTGAAAAACCGCAGATACATTTTACATCCACCACTCTGTCACCTCTCGATGTTTTAAGCAAAGTGCTGACGCTGTTAAAAGACATCGAGGGACTACTCAAACATCTGAGGCCGCGTCACATGTTTGATTTTTCCAGACTATCTCCAATAACCCAGTATCACTCCTCCCCTTTTCAACCTTGGCCACAACCCTCCTAAAGGACTCCACAGACTGGCATGGCTTCTCAAACCATGGGATGAGGCTGAAAACCAAGGTCTGGAGTGCGAATGTACGTAGAACTCTTTGCACACACACGTTAAAACCTGGTTTGCTTTTTCGAAAGAGTAGGCCATTGTGTGCCAGTGGGAATTGCTGACATTTACGAAACAGCATGTACATGGGGACTGGATGTAAAACACGCATAACTTTCAGTACTTATTTGTTTTCCTAAAAATAAAATATTTTAAATTCTAAAAAAACATAAAACAAAAATAAACAGCATTCGGGCTGCTCTCCCTGGGGTTAGCGTGTAGCCACATGAGCAGCGCCACCCATTTTTTTCTTTTCCTGTATCTATTTCCCTATGCGAGTGGCTTTTTCTGCAGAATTTTGCCAGGGACAACTCCCTAATTGCCCTGGGTTGTTTTACGCATGCTAAATATGTGTAACACACGGGACCTCAGTTTAACGTCTCATCCTAAAGACCATCACCCAGATCAACACTCATGGTCTAGTGGATGGGGGAAAGTTTCTGGCCCAAATGCGGATCGAACCACCACACACTTCGAACCCGGACTTTTTTCTTTCTAGGCAGGTGCGTTACCTCTAGACCACCGACCATCATAGATCCTACTCCATCTTAAACAGGCAGTTGGCCTCCCCCAGCCAATCAGCACTCAGTTTGAAACTCATTATCATGCGGTACAGGAGAGTGTGTGCGTGCCTTTGTGTATGTGACTGAAGGATCAGGACTCTCCAGCCATCTTGACTGTACAAATCTTTCAAACGTCCTGTTTGGCAGTTTGTCCTTCTTACACTGACAGGTTGGAACGCACAGGTTGGAACGGTCTGAATGAACTACTAGGTCACAAAAGATAGTGAGTCGGTAACTTCACAGCAGGAGAGGAGATGGGCGCCGCCCTCAATATGCTGGCTCCTAGAGAAGTGAGGTCTCTGACGCCTCGCTCCCCTACGACCTTATAGGTTATGGGACTCCTTTACCTTTACCTTTTACCTTTAACTTCACAGCCATACCCCTCAAAACCAGATGATCAAGCAATGAGCCCCAAACTCGAAATTGCAGCGTTGGTCTGAAGCTGAGTGGCTCTTAAATCAAATGACTGAAATGAAGCACCCGCACTGAGGATCACAGCGCTCTTAAGAAGATTGGCTCTATAAATGCGTAAGTGGAGAATTCACACTTTCTATGGCAGCACCCATCTGAGGAAGACTTCCGAAAGGGCTGAAGAGTAGTTCTTCCTTCTCACATCGTTTCCCCGTATCTCTCTCACTACCTAAATTGCTTCCGCTATCTCTTCGTCCAAAGACTTAGAGAAGGGGCAAGGGCAATCAGTCCCAGTAGCAAGCTTAATAGATCTTTAGGAGTGATGCATAGGAAACAGCCTGGCTGCTTTTTCTCCCTTCTGGTAAGTTTGCAATTGCTAATTTAAACTTTTTTTCTCAAGAGGACTCAAGTCCTCGTGCAACAAGTTTCGGTACGGAATGATGACTGTCTGGAGGATCCACCCTTCAAATAGAAATTCTACTGAAGCTCTAAAACGGGTTTCATTCTAAAGAGTGATTAACTGGTCCTAGTATACGCCAAAAATAAATTTAAAATCAATTGATCAAGTTTTGGAGGGACAGAAAGAAAAATGGAAGGATGAGTAGACTGATGAGCAGTCGGACAAAGTTAGATAGTGCGATAGATATAGGGACAGCTAGTCAAGAGAGAGAGAGAGACAGAGAGGAGAGAGAGAGAGAGAGAGAGAGGAAGAGAGAGAGAGAGAGAGAGAGAGAGAGAGAGAGAGAGATCTAGATAGCTAGCTGGCTCGAAAGAAAGAAAGAGAGGAAAGATAGATAGTTGGATAGATAGGTAGACAGATAGACAGACAGACAGATAGATAGATAGATAGATAGATAGACAGACAGATAGAAAAATAGATAGATAGATAGATAGATAGATAGATAGACACAGATAGATAGATAGATAGATAGATAGATAGATAGATAGACAGACAGACAGACAGACAGAAAGATAGATAGAGCAGCGTCACCTTATTTTACTAACATAAAGTGGGCAGTATCTCAGACAGTAAGATCACAGACAAGCAGAACCCAGGTTGGCACTCTGACGTAAACAGTCCTGAAGTGGAGTCCACATAGACATAAACCATAATTATGTATATGTATGATCATACATTTCCTCAACACCACATGGCAACACCAGTCCCTCCATGAAGATGCCAAAGATTCTTTCAATATGAGCACCCCCCTACCTTCTAGAAACTCTGTACTAGGAAATCCCCCTTTTCTATTACTCTCTTTGACTCTGTCTTTTTCCTTACCTCTCTATCATATCTCTTGCTTATTTTATGCCTTCCCAGTCCATTCTCCTGCTATTTTTCGAGCAAAATTCTGACAAATATTTTCTTATCACACGTTATCTGACAATGTTGCTTTTATTGTTTTGCTCTGTTGAACACTGGAATGGGCACCACATGATATCTTTTATGTTAATGTGTTTGGTACATTGAAGTGTTCATTATCATTTTTTTAACGCTTTTCTGTAACCTGGGAATGATAAAACCAAGCAGAATAGCTAGTGACCTCATCACAGCCTGAGTTTTATTGGCATTGAGGAATAAAATAATTAAGTACTTTGTCAATTTAAGGGTTTTGTTTTTACATTTTGAATAAAAATGAATATGGTTATATTTACTGGGGTTAGATGGCTCTGATTTTGAGCTTGGGTGCATGTTATTTTAATCACTGAAATTGATAGAAGGTGACAGCACAGAAATTGCCTTTGTGGTTGGTCAGTGAGGGCCAAAAACAACATAAAATGAAGGGCAAAGAGTGACGTTTCACTTCACAGAAAAGAAGCGACCATGATCAGAAGTTAGGGAAACTCTAATCTGAAGCGAGCGGCCCTTCAAGCAGTCAGGTCATGGACAGGCAGGCCCCCACCTTGACGTCTTGACACAGGCAGTCGTGAGCAGGGATCCAAATTAGCCATCGTCACCTGCCTCCAACGTGGAGAAAGAGGGCAGGGGGCTGCATGTTTCTAACTGCTGAAGAGAGCTCTCTGTCTGTCTGTCTGTCTGTCTGTCTGTCTCTCTGTGTCTGTCTGTCTGTCTCTCCTCCTCTCTTCTCTCCTCTCTTCTCTCCCTCTCCCTTCTCTCTCTCTGTCCCTCTCTCTCCCTCTCCCTCTCTCTCTTCCTCTCTCCCTCTCTCCCCCTCTCTCTCTCTCCCTCTCTCCCTCTCTCCCTCTCTCTCTCTCTCTCTCTCCTCTCTCTCCCTCTCTCTTCTCTCCCCCTCTCTCCTCTCTCTCCCTCTCTCCTCTCTCTCACCCCTCTCTCTCCCTCTCTCCCTCCTCCTCTCTCTCTCCCTCTCTCCTCTCCTCTCCCCTCTCTCCACCCTCCCCCCCTCTCTCCCCCTCTCTCTCTCCCCCCTCTCCCTCTCCTCTCTCCCCCCTCTCCTCCCCTCTCTCCCCCTCTCTCTCTCTCTGTCTCTCTGTCTCTGTCTCTGTCTGTGCAGGTCTGTGTCAGGGCCGGCTGTGGCTAACAGTGCTGTGCTGGGATTGGGGGCCGACAGGGAGAAAGACCAGCACTGCACTGTGTAGCGATGTGGTGATGGAGGACAGACAGACAGACAGACAGACAGACAGGCAGACAGACAGACAGGCCCACTGGAAGGGAGTGAAGAGGAACCAGGACGGAACACCGTCTTTCTTTTCCCGTTCGTTTCGGAAATCTTGCGCCAGAAAAGGGCTGTGAGTTAAAGTATCCACCCTCGGATTCTTTTTTAATCATTAGAAGTGTAAAGTAGGTAGTTGGATGGAAGGAAAGTGTGGGTTGGTACTTACTATATCAGGCTATTGTGTTGGTACTAACTATATCAGGCTATTGTGTAGCCATCGTTGACGTTTGTCTGTCTGTGTGTATCTGGCTGTATGAATCTCTGTGATTCTCTCCC
>CM054155.1:46677769-46680269 GCA_028751875.1 Rapana venosa
CTGACTGAACTGCGTGCTGCTGCAATGACCTGCTGACTGAGAACCTGACTGACTGACTGAGCTGACCAACTGCCTGCTGACCCCTGCTGGCTTGATCCTGGGCTGCCCTCTGCTGCTGCCACTGCCTGACCAATGCCTTGCCTGCCTGCCTCCTGCTGCCTTCCTGCCTGCCTGCCTGCCTGACCAAACTCTGCCTGCCTGCGTGGACTGCCGGGCCTTGCCTCTGCCTCCTGACTGCCTGCCTGCTGCCGCCTGCCTGCCTGCCTTGCCTGACTGCCTGCCTTTCCTGCCTGCCTGCCTGCTGCCTGCCTGCCTGACTGACTGACGCCTGCCCCCCCCTGCCTGCCTGCCTGCCTGCCTCCTGCCTGCCCTCTACGCTCCCTTTCCCTCCTGCCTGCCCTGCCTGAATACTGCCTGCCGCCGCCTGCCTGCCTCTTGCCTGGCTGACTGACTTCTCAGCTTCTCAAAGTCCGGGGCCCACTGCCTCATTTTTTCAGGCGTGGTTTGTGGGAAGCCCCCACAAGGCCCCTTCCTCCCTACTTGTCGATTCTCCTTTTTGCCCTAAATATCAACAGATACCCCCCCCCCCCCTCCTTATCTCTGTCTCTGTTTCTCTCTTCTTTTGTGTCTTGTGGTTTTTTGTCTGTTCTCTCCTCTCTATAATTACCAAACATCAACGGATACTCCTGTTCTCTTTGTCTGTCTTCTGTCTGTCTTCTTCTCTTTTCTCTCACTGCTTCTCTCTCTCAAAATTTGTACCAATATTTCAGCTCCCCTTTATGCTCTGTGTGTGTCCTCTCTCCCCCTCTGTTCTCTCTCTCATAATGTACCAAACATCAACGTATACCCCCCCTCTCTCTCATAATGTACCAAACATCAATGTAAAAACCCCCTCTTCCTCTCAATGTATCAAACATCAACGTATACCCCCTCCTCTCTCTCTCAAATGTACCAAACATCAACGTATACCCCCCCCCCCCCTCTCTCTCCTCTCATAATGTATCAAACATCACGTATACCCCCTTCCTCCCCCTCTCTCTCATTTAATGTACCAAACATCAACGTATACCCCCCCCTCTCTCTGATAATGTACCAAACATCACGTATACCCTCTCTCTCTCTCTCTCTCTCTTGTCTCTCTCTCTCTTATGAATTACCAAACATCAACGTATACCCCCCCCACTCTCTCTCTCATAATGTACCAAACATCAACGTAACCCCCCCCCCCCCCCTCTCCTCTCTCATAATATACCAAACATCAACGTATACGCCCACCCTCTCTCTCTCTCCTCTCTCTCTCTCTCATAATATCCAAACATCAACGTATACCCCCTCCCTCTCCTCTCTCTCATAATGTACCAAACATCAACGTATACCCCCCCCCCCCTCTCTCTCCTTCATATGTACCAAACACAACGTATACCCCCCCCCCCCTCTCTCTCTCTCTCATAATATCCCAAACATCAACGTATACCCCTCCCCCTCTCTCTTCTCATAATAACCAAACATCAACGTATACCCCCCCCTCTCTCTCTCTCATAATATACCAAACATCAACGTATAACCCCCCCCTCTTCTCATAATATACCAAACTCAACGTAATAACCCCCCCCCCCCCTCTCTCTCATCATAATATACCAAACATCAACGTATACCCACCCCTCTCTCTCTCTCATAATATACCAAACATCAACGTATACGCCCACCCCCCCTCTCTCTCTCATAATGTACCAAAATCAACGTATACGCCCACCCCTCTCTCTCTCTCTCATAAGTAACCAAACATCAACGTATACCCCCCCCCCCCCCTCTCTCTCTCTCATAATATACCAAACATCAACGTTTTTCCCCCCCTCTCTCTCTCTCATAATATACCAAAACATCAACGTATACCCCTCCCCTCTCTCTCTCTATAAATACCAACACAACGTATACCCCCCCCCCCCTCTCTCTCATAATATACCAACAAACGTATACCCCCCCTCTCTCTCCTTCTAATATACCAAACATCAACTTTAACGCCACCCCCCTCCTCTTCTTTAATGTCCAAACTAAGTTACGCCCACCCCTCTCTCTCTCTCTCTCTTATAATTACCAAACTAAGGTTACCCCCCCCCCCTCTCTTCTCTCTTTCCTAATGTCCAAAACATCAACGGTTACCCCCCCCCCCTTCCAGCTCCCAGTCCACCCTCATGGTTAGTGGATGACGGGGGGGGGGGGGGGGGGGGAGGAGGTGGGGGGAGGGGGGGGGGGAGAAGGGGGGGAGGGGGGGGGGGGGAGGGGGGGGGGGGAAAGTTTCGGCCCAACGGGGTTCAAACCACCGCACATTGGGGAACCCGGACTTTTCGTTTTCCTGGCAGGTCTTAACCTCTAGACCACCAAATTCCACCATTTGCTACCAAACCCACTGTTGCGCACGCATTTAAAAAAAGGAAAGGTTCCCCATAACCTATGTGGTCGTAGGGACGAGGCGCAGAGACCTCATTTCTCTAAGGCCCAG
>CM054155.1:46685269-46705269 GCA_028751875.1 Rapana venosa
AAGTTCATCAATGACAACATTTTTTTAGCATATGTGACCGGTGTTTTTTTCCCCCCACCATTAAGATAGCTGCATGTCAACTACGAGGAATTCATTCACGCATACCTAAGAGAGAAAACCACACACACAAATCGAACATCAAGCAGCTATGAAAGGGACCCGAAACTTCTGACACGTGACCCCAAAAAGAAGAGAGAGCACTCTTCACTTT
Source organism: Rapana venosa (assembly GCA_028751875.1). NCBI lineage: Eukaryota > Metazoa > Mollusca > Gastropoda > Neogastropoda > Muricidae > Rapana > Rapana venosa. The sequence goes on from CM054155.1 coordinate 46,685,481, forward strand.
TCCCCCCTCATCCTGTGAGGAGAATGAGGCCTCATCCACAGGCCCCTTGTCAGGGATAAACACGGGCTGGCATTGCCTCCCTCTGCCCGCGCATAATACAACGCTTCAAGGAAAAGACACACGTCCAATTTATCTCACCCTCTTCATAGTCTGCTATATCCGCTTTGCCTGCTGCTGGAAATTGAAGGACGCCAAGCTGAAAGAAAGAGAGCAGCAAAGCAAAGTTTCCAAGGGGATGTTTGAGAGCTGGCAGAGAGGACTAGCGGCCCCTAGGGGTGGTTTTAACGTTTGCGTGACGTTAACAACGTCGTTGGAGCGTCTGGCCATGGACACACAGTGGTTGGGGCAACACTGATACTGGGTAGTTAAGGGAGGGGAATCAATCCCTGTTCAGCTGCTGTAAAACCAGGCCGGCTTCATCTTCAAAAAAGGTGGGGTTGTCGATTTTGGCTCAAGCAAGATTTTGAACTATTTCAATCGAGTTTTTTTGCCTGAGAGCTTCGTAGGTAAGGTTTGATGTTTGATTCATATCGATTTTGTTCTTGGTTTTTTTTTTGGTCTAGGAATCAAGTTGTTGTCTCTGTAGCATTCTCATTCTATCTATCTATCTATCTGTCCCGTAGTCTGACGACCGTGGGGGCACCCTCAAAGACTCAACAACCAGTTCCCTCCATTCCTCTCTCTGTTCTGCCTTTCTCAGGGTTTTGTTGAGTTCTAGGCCTGTCCATTCGCTGATGTTATCCTCCCAGCTCTTCCTTGGTCTGCCTCTTCTTTTTCCTCCCTGGACAGTGCCTTGTAGAACGTCTTCAAGTCCTTTGGATCTGTGAGACATGCCCAACCTAGGTGAGTTTACGTTTTTTCACGATCGTTAGAAGGTTCCATAGGTCCAATGGTTTGCTGGATTCTGTATGCACGCTTTGTGCTTATGCGGTTCTTTGTGTGAGATGCCAAGGAGTCTCCGAAAGCATCTCATCTCCACGCCTGTTCTCTTACTCAAAGCTTGTAGTAAGGTGATTATGATTCAAGCATTTTCTGAAATTTGGTTATGACAAGGGAGCGCATTAGTCTGATCTCATTACTGTTTTATATAAGTTTTCTTTCCCACCCCCTAACCCCACCCACACACATTTAAACTTTAAAGGGATTATGAAAATGCACAACAAGTAGCATTCATTCAAAATCATGATCTGGTATATGTAGCTTCTTAGAAGATAATGTAATGAAATGATTCAGGCAGATGTTCCAAACTATTCTATTAGTTTGTGTGGTGTTTTGATTGCATAGTTCAAACAAGACTGTCAAATTTACTTATTTATTGATCACTTATTTTCTGTTTGGATTTGTGAGCTATGAAAAACCACAAAAGTATAAAAAAAAGAAAAAAAACCAAACAAAATAAAAACAAGAGCATAAACAAGAAAAAAAGCAAACTCTAAAGGAACATGAGTGTGTGTGCATGCATACTTGCGTGCCTGCATGCGCATGAGTGTGCATGCGCACATGTGTGTAACTGTGTGTTATGTTTGATTGCAGCTCATTTTAGATACCCTTGTCTGCTCTCCAGTTTCCTTCACCCTCGTCACCTTTCTTCCTTTCAGAGATGCAACCATCCTTACAGCTGAAGCAGTTTTTGTGCAGTCTACACACGTTACACTGATTCCGCCATTGACGGGGAGAAAAACAACCACCACCTAACTTGAAGAGCCTGTGAAACCAGTTGCATCCTCCGGCACTTCAGCAAAGAAGGGAGAGCACTCTCCAATTTCCCTCATCACGTGAGCAAAAAGGGGCCTCAACCACCGGCTGCCTGTCAAGAGATAAACGCAAGGGCCCACAACCCCTCGTGATGTCTGCCTGCGCTAAAATACGCTTCAAGGGAAAAGGCACGAGTTCTAATTATCTTGCCGGGCCTCTGCACGATGTTTCCTGTATATCAACTTATGTCGCTCTGAGAAAATTAAGAATGCTAGTACAGAGAAGAAGAAAAAGGCCAGGGAAAGTTCTCTGGGGCTTTTTCAGAGCTGGCAAAAGGACCAGATACCCCCACAGAGGTGGTTTTAACGGTTGCGTGACGTTAACAACATTGGAGGGTCTGGCAATGAGTGCTCAGTGGTTGCAGGCAACACTGATACTGGGTAGTTAAAGGAGTGGAATCAATCCTTGTTCAGCCTGCTGTAAAAACAGGCCTGCTTCGTCTTCAAAGAGAGGGATTGCTAGTTTGGGGGTTTAAAAAAAAAAGAGAGGCAGATTCTGAATCGTTTCAACCAGGTTTCGTTCGACCAATGCCGAGTCAAGAAGCTGGGTGATCGTTCAAGCAGTGTTGATTCTGCTTCTCTCTCTCTCTCTCTCTCTCTCTCTCTCTCTCTCTCTCTCTCTCTCTCTCTCTCTCTCTCTCTCCTGAAAACTGGTCCCGTGTTGTTTTGTCAATGGCATGTCCAGTCCCCATCCCTTTGCTGTCTTTTTTCACCAGCCCCACCCGCACGTATAAAAACTTCAAGGCATTTAGCAGACCTACACTAAATGTGTGGTAATGCACACTGGACTTCGGATTTCTTTCTCATCTGAAAAAAACCTCTAGCACCAAGAACACCATTTTAAGGCCTAAAGGACATGGGACAAGTTTCAGGTTGAGATGGGGGAGTGACCCACAGCTTTTCGTTTTCTGGGCTGGTACTTTAGTTCTAGACCACAGAGCCATGTGGAAAACTGAAGCCATGAAATCTCTTGTGATGCTTCAGTTGACTGTTAGTGAAAGTTTTTTCGAAAACTTATTTGACTGCTCATTCCGAATGTTCCCTCATGGGGATGTCATGGGAAGTGCCAGTATAAACAGCATCCCCCACCTTCTGGAAATTCTGTGCTAGGAATTCCATCTTTTCTGTCCCTTCCTTTGTTTCTGTCTTGTTCCTTTTTTTTCTTTTCGTCATCTCCTTTATATCTATGTTCTGCCTTCTTGGTCCATTCTCCTGCCTATTTTCTAGAAAGACTTAAAAGATAACAATTCTCTCTCCTATGCCGAAGTCGGATGTGCTAGACCTGACTTGTCAGTCGCCTAACGCCGGCATAACCCATTTCGCTCATATGACAGACAATAGTTGCTAGTACCAGAAGCAGCAACAGCAGCAGCAGCAGCAGTAACATCAACATCAACAGCTGCATCAGCACTGTGCTACTAAATGACAGTGTTAGACAAAAATATGCATTCAAAACAACTTTTAGCTACTTGTGAACAGTTTTGGTAGGTTCCATTTAATTTACGAGCAGTTTTGTCTTTGTCAATGTCAAAGTTGGCTTGTAAGCAATCCTGTGTCTCCAGATGATCTTTAGCTACTGTCTGTGTGTTTTATTTCAAACTATCATCACCTGTGTACACAGAAAAAGGTATTTCTACAAGCCTTCGTACTGGTATCTATATTTTTTTCCATCCATTAGGATTTAAAAGTTGCCCCTCTTTGTCCTTCACATTAGTTATCCAGCTATGGCATTATATAAGAAATCTGTCAAACTCATCTACATTATTGCTATAAATCTGTTAAAAATGTAGCAAAACTACAGGCTAAGCCAAGTAGTATAAGATAACGAATTCAGAATGTTGGCAATTTTCATTACAAGTTATCTTTGAAGCAAAAAACAAAAACAAGATGTATTCTGATACCTATTGAGGTCTTAACTCTGTTAAATTTAAGCTGTACATTAAGGCAAAAAGAAAACGACACACAGTTACCATCAAAGCTACTTAAAAGAAAAAGGAAAAGAAACCAATCACCCCTCCAAGCAGTCACGTCTGAAGACAGACAGAACCTGTCCCCTTATTGATGCGAGTGATCACGAGGAAAAAATCCACATTTGCGATGGCTAACGTCTACAACCTAGAAAATAGGGAGAAAACCTGCTGAATATGTATAGCTCTTGAAGACACTTCGAGCCCGTTATTGCCACTGACTTGAGTTCATGCCTTGCCTTTGATTAGCTTCAGAAATGGGACAGAAAAGCCACCACGAAGCCCTTTTGGAAAGACACCGAAAAGCAATTTGGCCAGGAGAAGACACCGAGGTTAGTTTGGAGCAGAAAAACGTCGGAACAGTCATGCCAATCTACAATCGAGATTCAGACCGGCACAGCCATTTAAAGTGTCAGCGGTGGTACAGAGGTTGATTGTCTGGAAGCTACAGTAGAGATCTAGATACCGAGAAACCTAGTGACATAAAATCAAAACAAAACTAAAGCCTCGAAATTGTGAGATTGCTGTACACGGTTTCAAAAACGTTCACGTTGCACACTTAATTCAGAGCCAATACACCATTTTTGAAAGGAAAGTTATTGTGCTGGTGTTCGATGCAGAAAATGTTTTACTCCGTTAAAATACAAATACTTCCTTGTGGGGATTCTGGGAGGCTTTTCAGTATAAACAGCATTTTCACATTCTAAAAATTTTGTGCTAGAAATTTCCTCTTTTCTATCCCCCTCTTTCTTTCTGCCTTGTTCCTTTTCTTTCTGTCACCTCGTTCTGGCCTAATTTCCAACTTCTTGGTCCATTCTCTTTCCTTTTTTTGCCAGAAAGACGCAAAAGAACAATAATCGCCCATTACGAAGTCGGACGCGCTGGGCCTGACTTGTCAGGCGCTTAACGGCAGCGCGACGCATTTTCGCTCAAATCACAGACAACAACTGTTGCTGTCTGAGCGTTCGACGAAGAAAAAGAAATGCAAAACCTAAGTTTAAATACCACAATGACAAAAGAAAAACAAATAGATATGCAGACAATAACAATGAAATCCAGACTTTAAAAAAACCAACCAAGACACTCACATGTAAATCCCCGGACTGATGAATTCAAATATCCCGTTCATCAGCTCAGACTGAATTCAACACCTCAAGGTCTACATTACAATGTTGTTATTCTGTAATATGCTACCATTGAGATTGTGTTTGGACGTGACAAGCTCTTAGAATAACAATCTGGGGACGGGATAGCCTAGTGGTCAGAGCATTGTGTTCGCAATCTGACGACCCGGGTTCGATTCCCCTTCAAGGGGATATTTTCCCCTGGAGTTAACATTAGTGCAGACTCCACTCTCCCCAAAAGTCCTTCGGATGAGACTATAAACTGAGGTCCCGTGTGCGAACGCACGTAGAACATCTTGCGCATACGTTAAATCCTGTTCCGCTTTTCGGAAGAGTAGGCCATGGTGTGCCGGTGGGAACAGATGACAAAATTTACAAATCCGCATACACACGGGGACTAGATGTAAAAAAAAAGCGCATAAGTATTTATTCCATTATCCTCGATGTAAAAGAAAAATAAATAAAAATAAATAAATAAATCTATACTGTACTCTCCATTGAAGGAGAACAAAAATCCTCTGAAGACCGAATATGGCTACTTGTATAGCGAGGTACTTGGAAAACGGTATACATCAAGCGTGCAGATACGGTCTCACATTGATTCTCAAGAAGTGAAGAGTGAGACAAAAAAGCTCACATTCTAGATTTCCCCGTGCAGATGCTGGGGGCCTGTCAGTATAAACAGCATCCCCACCGTATGGAAATTCTGTACCTCTTCTCTATCCCTCTCTTTGTTTCTGCCTTGTTCTTTTTCTTCCCGTCACCTCCTTCTTGTCTATTTTTCTGCCTTCTTGGTCCATTTTCCTACTTTTTTTTCCAGAAAGACTTAAAAGATAGTTCTCTTGTATGCCGAAGTCGGATGCGCTGGGCCTGACTTGTCAGGAGCTTAAGGGCAGCCTGACGCATTTTTGCTCATATGACAGACAACAGTAGGTGCTGTCTGAGCGTTCGACGAAGAAGAAGTATATTCTACGTGACCCCCAGAATGTTAAGCTAGAAAACTTCCAACAACAACAACAGCAACAAGTTTGTTACACACGTTTGTTACATGTCTGTGTCTTCCACTATTCTTCTTAACTCTGCATCCCTTCCTCTTCTTCTTCATTTTATGTCTTCGCTGTCATAATAATAATAATAATAATAATAATAATAATAATAATAATAACAACAACAACAACAACAAAAATAATAATGATGATGATGATGATGATAATAATACTAATGATGATGATGACTACTACTACTACTAACTACTACTACTACTACTACTACTACTACTACTACTACTACTACTACTACTACTACTACCACTACTACTACTACCTACTACTACTACTACCACTACTACCTACTACTACTACCACCACTACTACTACCTACTACCTCCTCCTCCTCCTCCTCCTCCTCCTACTACTACTACTACTACTGCTAACTACTACTAACTACTACTACTACTACTACTACTACTACTACTACTACTACTACTACCTACTACTACTTACTTCTTACTACTTACTACTACTAAATGGAATGGATATAGCGCTCTATCTTGCACAGCCAAATCAAAGCGCTTATGTCCACCCTTATTTTCCAACCCTGTACTTGTTTAATCTACGTAGCCCACCAGTTCACTCCTGGCCCGTTTGAGGAAGAATCAATCCAAGGCCCTCTTTTCCTTTCTTCTGCCCTTGTTTGAAGTGCAGCAGTTCAGTGGTTACAGCACCAGAGTCCTGCTCCAATGCTAATGATTATGAAGAGCACAGGCATGTCTGAGGGATGGTTGCCTTGGGGTGTTAACATTGCAATAATTCCCTCACGAGTTCCGCGTCTTGGTTACTTGCAGTAACGCTTTAGGACAGTGTGCGTGGTACGCCCCTATCTCTCTCTGTCCCTCACAGATTGTATATTGTATGCAGACTGTTTAATGTACACAGACTATAATGTACATATCCTGTCTACCTTATACGGAATGTATACTTTACACAGACTGTATGATTTACACAAACTGTATATTGTACACTGTCGACTGTACACATGATGTATACTGTGCATAGACTGTGTATGATATATACACAAATTGTATATTCTACACAGACTGTTTACTGTACACAGACTCCATTGTACAAAGACTGTATACTGTACACAGACTACACAGACTTATTGTACAGACTGTACACTGCACGCAGACTACGTACTGTATACAAACTGTATACTGCACACATACTGTATACTGTACACAGAGTGTATACTGTACACACTGTATACTGCACACAGACTGTATACTGTACTTACTGTATACTGTACGCAGACTGCGTACTGTATACATATTGTATACTGCACACATACTGTATACTGTACACAGAGTGTATACTGTACAAACTGTATACTGCACACAGACTGTATACTGTACTTACTGTATACTATACACAGAATTTATCATATGTACACATAGTGTGTAATGTACAGAGACTGTATACTCTACAGAGACTGTATAGAGACTCTATACTGTACAGAGACTGTATAATATGTACACAGGGTATATAATGTGCACAGAGTGCATACTGTACACAGACATGTTGTACACCGATTGTATACTGCACACACACTATATACTTTACACACACTATATACTGTACACACACTATATACTGTACACATACTGTACACCGTACACAGTATGAATACTGTACACAAACTGAATACTGTACACAAACTGAATACTGTACACATACTGTATACTGTACACAGACTGCATACTGTACACAGACTGCATACTGTACACCGTGTATACTGCAAACTGATTGTATATTGCATATAATGTATAAGTACACAGACTATACTTTGAATAAACTATTATACTTTAGGCAGACTGTATCCTGTATACAGACGTACACTTGTACACACACTGTTTATTAGGCTCCCAAAGACTCTCTTTGGACTGAAGTAAGTGACCAAGAAATGAGCACTGGTATCCATTCTGTGTGCTCTGAACATAAGGCACAGGTAACAGTGAGTAACACAGTGCCCTGGTCTATTCATAAAAGGTATTGCAGTAATGGTAACGCAATGTGCAAACTAGACCTTGATCCTAAAAAAAAGTGTGTGTGCGTGCGTGAGTGCGCGCGTGTGTACGTGAGTACTTCCAGTCAGTTTTGTAACTGACATACTCAGGGAAAGTAAGAGAGCGAGAACAACAAACACCATTGATAAAACATCCCCACACATATTCCTAAACACAACCCAGGAACATAATTACTACAGCCTGATAGTCTACCTTATGGATTGAGACAACCCAGTCGAAAACAGATTGAAACAGTCGACAATCTCCTTTATTTAAACGTCAAATTGATCAATCCCTCGCTTTGAAGATAAAGCAGGCCTGGGTTTTAACAACAGCTGAATAAGGATGGACTACTCCTCTTCTTTAAACTACCCAGAATCAGTATTGCCTGCAACGTCTGCGCGCGCAAACGGCAAAACGTTACGTTGTTAACTTTACAGTTTAATCCCCCTTTGGAGTCTGCAAGTCCCTTAACGCATCTCCTAAGAAACCCCAATACAAACAGCTTTCCCTGGCTTTTTTCTTCTTCTTTTCTTTACCATCATCTCCCGGTTTCGCTTGGGGCAGGTCAAAGTCGATGTACAGGGATTGGGAGGAAGGGGGGTGCGAGGTAAATCGAACGCGTGCCTTTGCCTTCAAGCCGTGCACTTTCAGCGCTGGCCGAAATGACAGGTTTCAGGGCCCTGCCGTTTATCTGTGACAGGCGGCCTGTGATTGGCGGCCATTTTGGCTCGAGCGGCGAGGGGAAATTGGAGAGTGCTGTCCCTCTTCTTGGCTGCCCTTGCCCTTGCAGGCAGTCATTCTTTTTTTGCGGAGCAGGAGCACGCGATGTCTGGGTCTTGATGCTTGCTTGCTTGTTTGTCTTTTCTTCTTTTCTTATCTCTGATCAGTGTTGTTTGTGTGTGTGCGTTTGTTGTTTTAGTTGAAACCACGTATTTATAACCAGAAAGAGCAACGAAACCCAACCTAGCATTTCTCTGTTGAGAGTTAGATACTCCGTTTGAAAAAGAAAGTAAAACCTCAACATCTCATCTTATCTCATCTTGCTCCCATAACCCCCTCCAGGGTCGTAGGAGCACTGCAATGACGAACGTTATACCAGTTGGCTCCATTTGCGGCGGTTGTGGGCAAGTGCCTGGGTTGTGGAGAAGCTCTTCCCGGTCCATTCAGTGATGTTGTCTGCCCATTTCTTCTTCTTCGGCCTGCCTCGACTTCTCTTCCCCTGCACTGTTCCTTGCAGTTATGGTCTTGGAGAACCCAACAACTGACAAATTCGGCAACTACTTTTCCAAAGAATGGTCAGAAAGATCATCACTTGCACAGACAAAAAGAATAAAACAGGGACTGGAAAGAAACTACCAAAAACAGTAAACGAAGTGACTGTAGACATACCACCCTGAGGATGCGACATAACGAATCTGGGTTTGGGTAGGGTGGAGAGATTGGAATGAGCGGCGTGGGAACAGCAGGACAGAAGCGTCACAGAAGATGAGGCAGCAAAAAACAAAAAAAAAACATTAAATAAAAGAAGGTGACGAAATATGAGTAGTGGACTTGAGTTTGTCATAATTTTGTGCGTTTTTGTTTTATCTTTTCTTCAAGATTCGATTTTAATTTTCTTACCACCGCGGTGGATTCTTGTCTTGTGTGTTGTGTGCGTGTGTGAGGGCGTGCGCGCGTGCACGCGTAAATGATAAGTTATATGTCTTTTCCAATCAATGGTGTTTTTTATAACATTGGATCCCTACATTGGTGTGTGTGTGTGTGTGTGTGTGTGTGTGTGTGTGTGTGTGTGTGTGTTGCGTGTGTGCGTACGTGCGTGTGTGTATGTGTGTGTGCGCGTGCGCACGTGCGTTTGTGTGTGTGTGTGTGTGTGTGTGTGTGTGCGCGCGTGCGTGCTTGTGTGATACTTTAAAAAAAAGTTATCTTGGAATGTTCATACCAATTTGAAATGTAGTTTTCTTGTGTCTTTCGAGATAATTGTACGTATCAATGTGCCTGTCAGTATTGTAACTACCCTTCATGGGATGATTAAAGTGTTTTTGACTTGACTTTGACTTGTACGTGGTATTTCTGTATACCCAAACTAATACGATGCTGAAGAAGTCATTCCAGTGCTTTCAAGAGTCCAGACCACTCTAGCGGTGACAGTGTTCGTCCGTTAATTCTGAATCCTTTTCTTTTCTCTCTTTCTTGTTCGTGTTTCTTGCCCCTGTTCTATCCCCCCCCCCCTTATCTTCTGTATGTTTTCCACTTTTTGAGTTTCTAATTTCTTTGCTGTCATTGTTGTTGCTGTTGCTGCTGTTTTTGGTTTTGTTCTTCAATTTGTACATTTTGCTCTTTTTGGGTTTGTTTTGTGTGTGTGTTGCTTTTGCTGGCTGTTCTTGTTGTGTTTCTGCCACTTTCTTTCTTGCTGTTAACTTTCTTCCGTTTTCTTTGCATTTTCTTCAATTTTCATCCGTTTGTTTTGTCTTTCTTGTGTTTTTCCTTTTTGAGTTCCTTTATCTTGAACTTCTGCTTTTGTTTGTTTTTGCTTCTTTTGGTGTTTCTGCGTTTTCTTAAGCTTCTAACTTTTTATCAACCAAGAGTTCATCGGATCTAAACGAAATGCAGGCATTAAGAATGAAGGAATGCGTATATACACTCTTCCGTTCTTTTATGCATCTATGCATGTATGTATACTATTTCTCTCAAGCACACACACACATGTCCAACACACACAAAAATCATCATCTTGATCTAGTGCGTTTCCCACTTTACCCCAACCTTTTTATATTTAAATTAGTATCTATTTTGCTAAAACGTTCCATGCATGTATGTCGGTATGCATACTATATCTCTCTCAAGCATACACACACACACACACACGTCCGCACACACACACACAAAACACACACACACACACACACACACACACACACACACACACACACACACACACACACACACACAAATAATCTTGGTAACTGCATTTCCCAGTTAAACCCACCTTTTTATATTTAAATTAATATCTATTTCGCTAAAACATATCCCTTCCTCTCTTACAAACACCTTCCACCCCCCTCCCAATAATTGCCCATTCCTTATTCTTGCTCTCACATTCACTCACACAGACGACTTAGCCATCACTTCTCTTATGCCCCTTCCCTCATACAGCTATCCCTCCCACCCCTTCTGCCTACCATCCTTTTTCCCTACCCCCCCACTCCCTACTCACCCACGCCAAAAAACCACAAGAAAACAAAAAAAAGGTTTCTTCTGTGTCACGTCTTGTACCATGATACCCACCTGCCTTTTGTGTCCACATGTGGGGGCCAGGTTATTAAGAAATAAAGGTTAGTGTAAAAGGTTAGTGTAAGCAATCAACATTAGTCACTGGGAAAGGGCTGTCGGTCAGCTGGCTTGTCTGCCTGTATGCATGCATGCATGTGGACACAATGATGCACAGACACAATGGTACCTAGCTTTTGACACAATGGTTTGGAAGTTTTCTTTAAATCCCAAATCACCCGTCCTATCAACAAGCCATGGTTGTTTCTGCTGCTTCACTGACTGGATTTTTTTAATGACAATTTTTCAGTTTTGGAATCAGCTCAGTGGTTTCCAGCAGCCTACCTTTGTTTTCAAATAGGCTGTTGGTGTTTTCAAAAGAACCAGAATTACGTGGATAAACGAAGGAACAAATCAAAAAGGTAGGTGATCTCTTGTTTATTTATTGCATTTCCCCGTTGCTTATTTCTTGCATTTTCCCATGTTTATTTATTGCATTTTCCCATGTTTATTTATTGCATTTCCCCGTTTATTTCTTGCATTTCCCCATTGTTTATTTATTGCATCCCCCATTGTTTGTTTATCGCATTTCCCCATTGTTTATTTATTGCATGTTCACATTGTTTATTTCTTGCATTTCCACGTTGTTTATTTCTTGCATTTCCCCATTGTTTATTTTTTGCATTTCCCCATTGTTTATATTCATTGCATTTCACCATTGTTTATATAAAACCTTCCAGCTCTAAAATCAGCGATTTCCTGTTTTCTGTAGTTTTGAAAAATCGCGTCTGTTTTCAAAAAGAACCCAAATAGAATTAACAAACGAAGATAGTTATTAGCTCCAAATAAAACCACGTCAGAAAAACATGCTGTTTGAGGGCAAGCCATTTTTCTATCCCCTCTTACCTAGCCACACAGACTATCCTACCCCTTTCTCCCTACTGTCAAAAGAACCTGGCAGATAAACTGAGGAATTAGCCCAAAATAAACCAGATGCAAAACAGCCCGCTCTTTTTTCTTGCTAGCTTTATAATTCTCTTTTCAATAACCTAGCCATACATAACCTACTCTCTCCTTCCAGTTATCATTTTACCTTGCGTGCCTCTTCTACTCTTTTCCCCCCAAAACTTAATCTACATAACCGCACATGCTTACACGCACAAGCAGAGAGAGAGAGAGAGAGAGAGAGAGAGAGAGAGAGAGAGAGAGAGAGAGAGAGAGAGAGAGAGAGAGAGAGAGAGAGGAGAGAGGGAGGGAGAGAGAGAGAGAGAGAGAGAGAGAGAGAGAGAGAGAGAGAGAGAGAGGGAAACAGACAGACAGAGACAGAGACAGAGACAGAGAGAGAGCGAGAGAGACAGAACGTTTGCATGTGAACTGACTATTGTACTGACATGTGACTGTACATGAACTGACTATTGTTCTGACGTGTGACTGTACATGAACTGACAATTCTACTGACATGTGACTGTACATGAACTGACTATTGTACTGACGTGTGACTGTTTATACATGAACTGACTATTGTACTGACATGTGACTAGTGACTGACTGTACATGAACTGACTATTGTACAGACGTGTGACTACATGAACTGACTATTGTACTGACGTGTGACTGTACATGAACTGACTATTGTACTGACGTGTGACTATACATGAACTGACTATTGTTCTGACGTGTGACTGTACATGAACTGACTATTGTACTGACGTGTGACTGTACATGAACTGACTATTGTACTGACGTGTGACTGTACATGAACTGACTATTGTACTGACGTGTGACTGTACATGAACTGACTATTGTACTGACGTGTGACTGTACATGAACTGACTATTGTACTGACCTGTGACTGTACATGAACTGACTATTGTACTGACCTGTGACTGTACATGAACTGACTATTGTACTAACGTGTGACTGTACATGAACTGACTATTGTACTGATGTGTGACTGTTTGTACATGAACTGACTATTGTACTGACGTGTGACTGTACATGAACTGACTATTGTACTGACGTGTGACTAGTGAGTAATTGTACATGACCTGACTATTTTACTGACGTGTGAATGTACATGAACTGACTATTGTACTGACGTGTGACTGTACATGAACTGACAATTGTACTGAAGTGTGACTATACATGAACTGACTATTGTACTGACGTGTGACTAGTGACTGTAAATGAACTGACTATTGTACTGACGTGTGACTGTACATGAACTGACAATTGTACTGAAGTGTGACTATACATGAACTGACTATTGTACTGACGTGTGACTAGTGACTGTAAATGAACTGACTATTGTACTGACTTGTGATTGTACATGAACTGACTATTGTACTGACGTGTGACCAGTGACTGTTTATACATGGACTTACTATTGTACTGACGTGTGACTGTTTGTACATGAACTGACTATTGTACTGACGTGTGACTGTTTGTACATGAACTGACTATTGTACTGACGTGTGACTGTATATGAACTGACTATTGTACTGACGTATGACTAGTGACTGTACATGACCTGACTATTGTACTGATGTGTGACTGTTTGTACATGAACTGACTATTGTTTTGACGTGTGACTGTACATGAACTGACTATTGTACTGACGTGTGACTAGTGACTGTACATGAACTGACTATTGTACTGACGTGTGACTGTACATGAACTGACTATTGTACTGACGTGTGACTAGTGACTAGTTAAATAATAATAATGTATGGAATTTATATAGCGCTGAATCTTGTAAAGCAACAAATCAAAGCGCTCAGATTTTATTTCATACCACTTTAAGTCACGGCAGATTTCTCTCCGTGAAATTCGGGCTGCTCTCCCCGGGGAGAGCGGGAGAACGCGTCGCCACTTAGCGCTGCGCCACCCTTTCACCTTTTTTTCTTTTTCTGCAGCTGTATTTGTTTCCCTATCAGAGTGACTTTTTTCTAAGAATTTTGCCAGGGACAACTCTCTTGTTGCCGTGGGTTTTTTTACGTGCGCTAAATAATTACGTGTAACACACGGGACCTCGATTTATCGTCTCATCCGAAAGACTAACGCCCAGACCACCACTCATGGTCTAAGGGATGGGGGAAAAATGTCCGGTCCAAACGGGGTACCAACCGCCGCACACTTCAGACCCGGACTTTTCGCTTTCTAGACAGGCGCGTTACCTCTAGACCACCGATCCACCGATGTACATGAACTGACTATTGTACTGACGTGTGACTGTACATGAACTGGCAATTGTACTGACATGTGACTAGTGACTGTACATGAAGTGACTATTGTACTGACGTGTGACTGTACATGAAGTGACTATTGTACTGACGTGTGACTGTACATGAAGTGACTATTGTACTGACGTGTGACTGTACATGAAGTGACTATTGTACTGACGTGTGACTAGTGACTGTACATGAACTGACTATTGTACTGACGTGTGACTGTACATGAAGTGACTATTGTACTGACGTGTGACTGTACATGAACTGACTATTGTACTGACGTGTGACTGTACATGAACTGGCAATTGTACTGACATGTGACTAGTGACTGTACATGAACTGACTATTGTACTGACGTGTGACTGTACATGAACTGACTATTGTACTGACGTGTGACTAGTGACTGTACATGAACTGACTATTGTACTGACGTGTGACAAGTCACTGCACATAAGCTGACTATTGTACTGACGTGTGACTGTACATGAACTGACTATTGTACTGACCTGTGACTAGTGACTGTTTGTACATGAACTGACTATTGTACTGACGTGTGACTGTACATAACTAACTATTGTACTGACATGTGACTGTACATGAACTGACTATTGTACTGAAGTGTGACTGTACATGAACTGACTATTGTACTGACGTGTAACTAGTGACTATTTGTACATGAACTGACTATTGTACTGACGTGTGACTAGTGACTGTACATGAACTGACTATTGTACTGACGTGTGACTGTACATGAACTGACTATTGTACAGGCGTGTCACTGTCCATGAACTGACTATTGTACTGACGTGTGACTAGTGACTATTTGTACATGAACTGACTATTGTACTGACGTGTGACTGTACATCAACTGACTATTGTACTGACGTGTGACTGTACATGAACTGACCATTTTACGGACTTGTGACTAGTGACTGTACATGAACTGACTATTGTACTGACTTGTGACGTGTGACTACATGAACTGACTATTGTACTGACGTGTGGCTGTACATGAACTGACTATTGTACTGACGTGTGACTGTACATGAACTGACTATTGTACTGACGTGTGACTGTTTATACATGAACTGACTATTGTACTGACGTGTGACTACATGAACTGACTATTGTACTGACATGTGACTGTACATGAACTGACTATTGTACTGACGTGTAACTGTACATGAACTGACTATTGTACTGAAGTGTGACTGTACATGAACTGACTATTGTACTGACGTGTGACTGTACATGATCTGACTATTGTACTGACGTGTGACTATACATTAACTGACTATTGTACTGACGTGTGACTGTACATTAACTGACTATTGTACTGACGTGTGACTGTACATGAACTGACTATTGTACTGACGTGTGACTGTACATAAAGTGACTATTGTACTGACGTGTGACTGTACATGAACTGACTATTGTACTGACGTGTGACTGTACATGATCTGACTATTGTACTGACGTGTGACTGTACATGAACTGACTATTGTACTGACGTGTGACTGTACATGAACTGACTATTGTAGTGACGTGTGACTGTACATGATCTGACTATTGTACTGACGTGTGACTGTACATGAACTGACTATTGTACTGACGTGTGACTAGTCACTGTACATGAACTGACTATTGTACTGACGTGTGACTATTGACTGTTTGCACATGAACTGCTTCTGTTGCTACACAAACTACTCTGCCATGTTACTGCTAAAACAAACCGATCACTCAATGGGCAAGTTTGACATTCTGCTTAAACGTACTGGACAAAACCCGAGAGCAATATCGAGTGGCGTATTTTGAAACATAATCATAATAATGACAACTGTGACGATGTTAGAGAGAGAGAGAGAGAGAGAGAGAGAGAGAGAGAGAGAGAGAGAGAGAGAGAGAGAGAGAGAGAGAGAGAGAGAGAGAGAGAGAGATAGGGGAGGGGGAATTTTACCTGGGACAACAATAATATAATAATAATAATAATAATAATATAATAATAATAATAATAATAATAATAATAATAATAATGATAAAAATGTATGGAATTTATATAGCGCATAATCTTGCAGAGGATCAAATCAAAGCCTTAAGCACTGCATCACCAATGTCTCTGGTAAGATGATGCACATACCAGATTGAGATTTTATCAGGACATTCTTTTCTTTATGTTTATGCATTCTTACAAAGACTGTTAAGGGTTACTCTGTGTGCATGGAAGTGTGGTGGGGGGGGAGGGGGGGGGGAAGAAATTGTAAGATTTGCCATGCTATATAAAGACATCTTGCTTCTTAGACCAAAAAAGCCCAGAAACAGAATCACTACGATTTTCGTCATCCAACTTATCTACTTAGTTACTACTACTACAAAACCCAGAATCAATCAGTATCCAATCAACTTTTCCCTAAGTTAAACCTACCATCCTCCTCTTTGAAGACAAAGCAGGTCTACCTCACCAACAGCCAAAAGGGAGGTAATACCCCCCCCCTCCCTTAACTACCCAGTATCGGGGTTGCCACAACGACTGTGTACCCCATCGCTAGCAGACGCTCCAACGACGCTGTTAACATCACGCAACCCTGCAAACCTCTCTCAGGGAATCTACCTCCTTTGTACAGTGGATCGGTGGTCTAGAGGTAACGCGCCTGTCTAGAAAGCGAAAAGTCCGGGTTCGTATCCCGTCTGGGCCCGAAGCTTTTCCCCCATCCATTAGACCATGAGTGGTGGTCTGGGCGCTAGTCTTTCGGATGAGACGATAAACCGAGGTCCCGTGTGTTACAGAAAATTATGCAGCGCACGAAAAAGAACCCACGGCAACAAGAGAGTTGTCCCTGGCAAAATTCTTAGAAAAAAGCCACTCTGATAGGGAACGAAATACAGTTGCAGACCAAAAAAAAAAAAAAAAAAATGGGGTGGCGCTGCTCTTGCGGCGACGTGCTCTCCCCGGGGAGAGCAGCCCGAATTTCACGCAGAGAAATCTCGTGACTTAAAGTGGTATAAATAAAATAAAATAAATAGGTCTGACCAAAAAAAATCCCCATACCGATTTTCCTACTGACGTCCCTAAGTTTCTCAGAGCAGGCAACAGTCGATATACAAGACCGGTTATGAAGAGGGCGAGATAAATTGAGCCCGTGCCTTTTCCCTTGAAGAGCTGTATTTTAGCATGGGCAGAAATCACGAGGGGTTGTGGGCCCTGCGTTTATCTCTGACAGGCAGCCCGGTGGTTGAGGCCCCTTTTTTTTTTGCTCACGTGATGAGGGGAAATTGGAGAGTGCTCTCCCTTTTCTTAGCGCTTATGTACTGGAGGCTGCGGGGAAAAAAAATGGTGTCATAGGCGCTCGATGCTAGACTGTTAGTTCTTGCTTTTCTCTCTCCCAGTTTGAATGTATGAATGAATGAATCAATCAACGTGAGAAGTGGACAGTACCTACACATTACTTCCGCCTTATGCAGGTTGACAGCTTGAGAGGGAGGAAAAGACCTGAGTAGGGTGATGGAAAATGGAGAATAGCCAAGGGGTAGAATGAAAAGAGCTATAATCATGTACTTGTGCACAAGAGCGCGTGTGTGCGTGCGGACACCCCCCACCCCCCTCCCACACACACACACACATGCTCACTCACGCGTTCTTGAGTGCATGAGAGAGAGAGGGAGGGGGGGCAGAAAGACAGAGAGAGACAGACAGACTCAGAAGAGATAGTGGGAATATAGTACTACTAGTAGTAGTAGAAGTAGTAGTAGTATTTGTAGTAGTTGTAGTTGTAGTAGTAGTAGTAGTAGTAGTAGTTGTAGTAGTAGTAGTAGTAGTAGTAGTAGTAGAAGTAGTAGTAGTAGGAGTAGTAGTAGTAGTAGTAGTAGTAGTAGTAGTAGTAGTAGAAGTAGTAGTAGTAGGAGTAGTAGTAGTAGTAGTAGTAGCAGTAGGAGTAGTAGTAGTAGTAGTAGTAGCAGCAGCAGCACCAGCAGTAGTCTTAGTAGTAGTAGTAGTAGCAGTAGGAGTAGTAGTAGTAGTAGTAGCAGTAGCAGCAGCAGTAATAGTAGGAGTAGTAGCAGTAGTAGGAGTAGTAGGCATAGGAGCAGCAGCAGCAGTAGTAGTAGCAGTAGTAGTCGTCATAGTAGTAGCAATAGTAGAAGGAGAAGTAGTAGTAGTAGAAGGAGAAGTATAGTAGTAGTAGTAGTAGTAGTAGTAGTAGTAGTAGTTGTAGTTGTAGTAGTAGTTGTAGTTGCAGTAGTAGTAGTAGTAGTAGTTGTAGTTGTAGTAGTAGTAGTAGTAGTAGTCATACTAGCAGTAGTAGAAGTAATAGTAGTAGTAGTAGTAGTTGTTGTTGTTGTAGCAGTAGTAGCAGTAGTTCTTCAGTTTATGGTCTTTCCACCAAACAGTGATATAAAACAGCAACAAAAAAAAACCAACCCGGTCGCATACGCAAACTGTCACCACTGATGAACATTTGGAGCTGTAACCGAGTAATAAAAAACCAACAACAACCACCTCCAACAAACTTTAACATGCACGGCAATCTCGGTGCTTCAGGTATTTCCAAACAATTCGTGCTCATCACCCCCACCCTCCCCAACCACCCACCCTCACTCCCTTACCTACCCACTCCTCTTTAAGCTTTTTTACTCGGGTGTACTTGTTTACCTCTTCGCCGTCTGCTAATTAAAGTACTGATTGGAATCTTCAATTAGATAGCGGTAATTACAAGAATCAAGGTGGCCAAGGACATTTCTGTGGCTTTCTGATCTTCTCTTTTTATATAAAAAAAAAAAAATACTGTCTCTCTTCAGTCGGAATGCTTTATGAAAGAAAGAAAGAGAGAGAAAAAGTAACTTTGATTGCTTTGCTTTTACCTTGTTCGAGTGTTTGCCTTCAGTTCCAGACTCTCTCTCTCTCTCTCTCTCTCCCTCATCTCTCTCTCACTCTCTCTCTCTCTCTCTACTGATTGCTCTGCTTCTCTCTCTCTCTCCCTCTCTCTCTCTCTCATCTCTCTCTCTCTCTCTCTCACTCTCTCTCTCTCTGATTGCTCTACTTCTCTCTCTCTCTCACTTTCACTCTCTCTCTCTCTCTCTTTCTCTCTCACTCCTCACTCTCTCTCTCTCTATCTCTCTCTATCTCTCTCTCTCTCTCTCTCTCTCTCTCTCTCTCTCTCTCTCTCTCTTCCTCGTCTCTCTGCGATTGCTCTGCTTTTATTTGTTCAGGTATGACTTCAGGTCCAGTTCCAGTCTCTCTCTCTCTCTCTCTGTCTCTCTCTCTGATTGCTCTGCTTTTCTCTCTCTATCTCTCTCTTTCTCTCCCTCCCCCTCTCTGTCCTCTCTGATTGCTCTGCTTTTCCTCTCTCTCTCTCTCTCTCTCTCTCTCTCTCTCCTCTCTCTCTCTCTC
>CM054155.1:46710269-46712769 GCA_028751875.1 Rapana venosa
ACTGTCCGGGGGGTTCAGGGTTGGTGGTTGACGCCTTTCTCCTAGCTCGTGCTGCAGTCACGTCATCTCGCCTCTTCTCCTCGAAGTTGTCATGCGCCCAGATGGTTAGGGCGCGCCAGCCTGGTCTGTCCATAGCATACAGCTCCAGCTGTTTGGGAGGGATGTCAGCGTGTTTGATGTTGGACTTCACGCAGTCCTTGAATCTTTTGCGTGGTCTGCCCTGGTTCCGCTTTCCCAAGGTCAGTTCGCCATACATGAGCTGCTTAGGCAACCTTTGGTCGTCCATCCGGATCACGTGACCAACCCATCGAAGCTGGGCTTTCAGGATCATGGCCTCGATGCTGGTCATCCCAGCTCTGTCCAGGACCTCGAGGTTTGTGATCCGGTCTTGCCAGTGGATGTTCATAATTGACCGAAGGCTTCTCATGTGGAACTTCTCCAGCTGCTTCCAGTGTCTTTTGTACACCGTCCATGTCTCGCATCCATAGAGTAGGCTGGTGAGGACGACGGCTCTGTACACCTTGAGCTTTGTGGAAAGCTGGATGTTGTGCTGGTTCAAGACACGAGCTCGGAGGCGACCAAGAGCTTGAATGGCCTTGCAGATCCTAGCGTTGATCTCTTTATCCAGGGTGTTATCATTGCTGATGGTACTGCGAGGTATCTGAAATCATCCACTATCTTTAGCTGGGTGCCCTCAATGGAGATAGAGGGGGAGGGGTGGCTGAAGCAGGCGCTGGCTGAAATAGTACCTCTGTCTTGCCGAGGCTGATAGTGAGCCCAAAAAGGCGAGAGGCTTCTGCGAACTTATCTGTGATAAGCTGTAGGTCAGACTCTTTGTGTGCCATGAGAGCACAGTCATCAGCAAAAAGTGCTTCCAGGATGATCTTCTCCACAACCTTTGTCCTGGCGTTCAGTCGGCGGAGGTCAAACAGTGAGCCATCAAGTCTGTATCGCATGTATACCCCAAGGTTTAGGTCCTTGATAGCGTGGTTGAGGACGCAGGTGAAAAAGAAGCTGAAAAGGACTGGGGCCAGCACGCATCCCTGTTTGACACCGTTACTGATGTTGAATGGCTCTGATACTTCTCCACCCGAGAGAACCTGCCCGGTCATGTTGTCATGAAACTGGCGTATGAGGTTGATTGACAGTTAGATAGATAGATAGATAGATAAACAGACAGACAGTTAGATAGATAGATAGATAGGTAAACAGACAGACAGTTAGATAGATAGATAGATAGATAAATAGACAGACAGTTAGATAGATAGATAGATAGATATCACAAAACGTGAAAGTAGAACAAGTTTCCCAATATTTCGGCTTTCGCTTTCCTCATGAGGGTGGGGGTGGGGGTAGGATTATAATGACGTGATGGAATGACGTCAATCTCAATCATACGTCATTGTGAGACTTTGTTACGATATCGCAAATTAAACGTCATACTGAGACCATGTTAGACAGACCGAGAGACAGTGAGAGAGAGAGAGAGAGAGAGAGAGAGAGAGAGAGACTACAAAAGCAAAATATGTGTGTGCTGTGTGTGTGGTGTGAAAGTGTGTGCGTGTGTGAGTTGTGTGTGTGTGTGTGTGTGTGTGTGTGTGTGTGTGTGTGAGTGTGTGTGTGTGAGTGTGTGTGTGAATGTGTGTGTGTGTGTGTGTGCGAGTGTGTGTGTGCGAGTGTGTGTGTGCGAGGTGTGTGTGTGTGTGTGTGTGTGTGTGTGTGTGTGTGTGTGCGCGCGCGTGTATGAGTGTGTGTGTGTTGTGAGTGTGTGCGCGAGTGTGTGTGTGCGAGTGTGTGTGTGTGCGAGAGTATGTGTGTGCGCGCGTGTGTGTGTGTGTGTTGCGAGTGTGTGTGTATGCGAGCGTGTGTGTGTGTGTGTGTGCGTGTGCGCGAGTGTGTGTGTGCGAGTTGTGTGTGCGAGTGTTGTGTGTGTGTGTGCGAGTGTGTGCGCGCGCGCGCGCTCGCGCGCGTGTGTGTGTGTGCGCGAGTGTGTGTGCGTGTGTGTTGTGTGCGAGTGTGTGTGTGTGTGCGCGCGAGTGTGTGTGTGCGCGAATGTGTGTGTGTGTGTGTGTGCGAGTGTGTGTGTGCGAGTGTGTGTTTGTGTGTGCGAGTGTGTGCGAGTGTGTGTTTGTGTGTGTGTGTGTGTGTGTGTGTGCGAGTGCGTTTGTGTGTGTGTGTGAGTGTGTGTGAGAGTGTGTGTGCGAGTTGTGTGCGTGTGTGTGTGTGTGAGTGTGTGTGTTTGTGTGTGTGTGTGTATGTTCCGAGTGTGTGCGTGTGTGTGAGTGTGTGCGTATGTGTACGTCTGTGTGCGAGTGTTTGCGTGTGTGTGTGCGAGTGTGTGTGTGTGTTCGAGTGTGTGTGTGTGTTCGAGTGTGTGTGTGTGTGTGTGTGTGTGTGAGTGTGTGTGTGTTTATCTATTTATTTTTTTATATCGAGGATAATGGAATAAGCAGTCATGTGCTCTTTTTACATCCAGTCCCCGTGTGTATGCGGTTTTGTA
>CM054155.1:46715269-46752769 GCA_028751875.1 Rapana venosa
GAGTACATACGGATAGAGAGGATACATTATTAGGAAAGATATGTAATGAATCGAGACAGACAGACAGACAGACAGATGCACAGAGAGTGAGATTGAGAGAGAGAAAGAAAAAGAAAGATAGGGAGGGAGAGAGAGAGAGAGAGAGAGAGAGAGAGAGAGAGAGAGAGAGAGAGAGAGAGAGA
The DNA here is from genome assembly GCA_028751875.1 of Rapana venosa. Classification (NCBI taxonomy): domain Eukaryota; kingdom Metazoa; phylum Mollusca; class Gastropoda; order Neogastropoda; family Muricidae; genus Rapana; species Rapana venosa. The sequence goes on from CM054155.1 coordinate 46,715,452, forward strand.
GAGAGAGAGAGGAGAGAGAGAGAGAGAGAGAGAGAAAGTGAGAGAGAGAGAGAGTGAGAGAGAGAGAAAGACATATAGAGAGAGTTGAAAACATACAGAAAAGCAGATAGAGCGAAGAAATTCTAAAAGGATGTGATTTTTTTAAAAATACACCCCATCCCCCCCAAGCCCAAACCTTACTTTACTTTTTCCTTCCGCTTGTACTCTGTGGCGTCGCGGGAAGATGCGGTAGCTTGGAGGAGGGACAATCCATGGACTTTCAGTGTTTCTGCCTGGAATCACTCCAGCGTTGCCTGGGTCTACCTCTGGCCCTCGTGCCAGAGTATCTCAAGTTGTAAGCACGCAAGGCTGGCTGGTTTGGCGGCATCGGTATGAGGTGCCCGAACTACTTGGTTCGTTGTTGTTCAATATGGTGTAGGACGGGTGTGGCTCCTACCATGTCTCTGATCACCTCGTTTCTTATCTTGTCTCTCCTGGTCTTGTTGACGGCTTTCCTCAAGCACTTCATCTCGCACGTTACCAGTTTCTGCTCCAGGGCTTTTGTCAGTGGCCATGTCTGGCACTGGTAAGTGAGAGATGGCAGGAAGATGGCGTTGATCAGCTTTGCCTTGGTGCTCATAGGGATGTTAGGATGTCGCAGAAGTGGGGCAAGTTGATAGCTGACTGCGTTTGTTTTTTGACAGCGTGTTTCTATTTCTCTGTCCAGTTTTCCATCTTCTGTGAATATACTGCCTGAGTACTTGAATTCAGTCGTCCACTTAAGTTGGGCTCCGTTGATGTTGATTTTGAGCTTTTCTGGAGTTCTACTGACTGTCATGGCTTCGGTCTTGCTTACGCCGATTTTCATGCCATAGTTTTCACAGCATGTAGTGAACTGGTCTGTGTGCTCTTGCAGCTTGTCTCTGTTGTCATTGATCATGACTTGATCGTCAGCAAACAGAAGTTCGTTGAGTGCCTCCAGGTCTGAGTTGGCTTCCTTTGTGATCTGGTCCATATATATGATGAAGAGCAGAGGGGAAAGGACGCAGCCCTGTCTCACCCCAGACGTCACAGGGAACCAGTTGGAAAGTCCACTTGGAAAACGAAATGCGCTCTTGCTGTTGTTGTATACAGCTCAAACCACACCAAACCAACCACACCAAAAAAAAATCCTTCGAAACAAAAACAAAACAACATCCCCCCCTCAAAAAAATCCAAGCCATATATGTGTAGAAAGTAACACAAGAGCAGGTTCAATGTATATTAAAATCACGTTCTTACGTGTCAGTATTGCACATCGCATGACATTTTTTCCTAACAGTTCACAGACCACAGAATAAAACAGGCTTCCATCTCATTTCGAAACTCTTGCACTGTTAAAGTCTTCAGCATAAAAAGTAGGCAAATAAATGTTTGCTGTCATTTTTCACACAGTTTTGATGATACTGTAAACTTTTTGGGGGCAAAAACAAAACTATCTTTAAAATCAAGGGAACAAAGTTCAGTTAAAAATTGCATTATCTGTATAGAGTATTCAGACAGGCATAAACACTTTTCATCCATAGTGGCATTAATGATCACAGAACGCTAAAACTTAAACACTACAGAAATGAATGAATGAATATTATGATTATCATCTTCATTGGCAAAAATACCAAAAACCAATTCTCCCCTCCCCCCAAAAAAACAAACAACAACAAAACGAAAACAACAACAACAACCCCCAAAACGTTCAAGAACAAAGTATCAAAAAATAAAATGAAAAATAATCCCAATATTGAATAAATAAATCAATATTCTAAATAAAAACACTTCATTAACTACACATTCAGTCTTAACTTTACATTCACAAAAACATAAAATATTACTTCAAAAGATCAGTCAATCTAGCTTTTAAATAAAAATAACACACACACACAATGTCTGCATATAGATATTTTTGTGGGGGGAGGGGGGTAGCCTCAGTTGCTTGCAGATCGAAAAAGCAACATTTTTTTTGCTTTTCTTTCATCTTTTCTATATTTGTGAGTGCTCTACACGTCTTTCTTCACTGGCTAAATTAAAATACACCCAAAAGTAATCAACAACAATACATCAAAATGCAAAAAGATAAACCAGTCCCAATATTGAATAAATGTTGTAAATAACATTTGATTAACAACATAATCTTTGGTCTTAAAGTTAGAATCACCGCAAAACATGAACTACTTTAGCAGGTCAGAATATTACTTCAGAAGATCAAAATATCAATTTAGCAGGTCAGAATATTACTTCGGAATATTACTTTAGCAGGTCAGAATATTACATCGTAATATTACTTCAGCAGGTCAGAATATTACATCGGAATATTACTTTAGCAGGTGAGAATATTACTTCAGAAGGTCAGAATATTACATCGGAATGTTACTTTAGCAGGTCAGAATAGTAATTTAGCAGATCAGCCAATCTAGCTGTTAACAATCCCCCCTCCAAAAAAACAACAACAACCCCAAACCCACACATACCATGAAAACATATATTTTTACTTTCTTTTTGGTGGCCTCAGTTGCATGTGGAGCACCATCTTTTTTGTTTTATTTTTTTTTAAATTGTGAGTGCTCTACACGTCTCTCTTCATTGGCTAAAAAATTCAACAACAAAAAACCCCACCAACTGCTAAACATCAAAAAGGCAAAAAGACAAAACAATCCGATTACTAAATAAGCGTTTTAAATAACAATATTTGATTGACTAAATAATCCTCGGTCTTAAAGTTACTATCACGGCAAAACATGAAATATCACTTCAGCAGATCTGTCAATCTAGCTTTTAACAAAATTAAAAATTTTAAAGCAAGCATACACTATATATACATATAGTTTTTTCTTTTTTTTGGTGGCCTCAGTTGCATGCAGATAGTGGAGCACCATCTTTTTTGCTTTGTTTAAAATTCTTTTTTTGTGAGTGCTCTACAGTCTCTCTTCATTGGCCAAAAAAATCAACAACAACACCACCAAAAAACAGCAACAACTAAACATCAAAAAGGCAAAAACAGAAGCAATCCCAATACTAAATAATTATTTTAAATAACAACATTTGATTAACTAAATAACCTTCAGTCTCAAAGCTACTATTACAGCAAAAGATGAAATATCACTTCAGCAGATCGGTCAATCTAGCTTTTAACAAAAACAAAAAATTAAAAGAAAACACACACCATGTATACATATATAGTTTTTTCTTTTTTGGTGGCCTCAGTTGCATGCAGATCGTGGAGCACCACCTTTTTTGCTTTGTTTGTTAAATTATTTTTTGTGAGTGCTCTACACGTCTCTCTTCATTGGCCAAAAAAAAAATCAACATCAACATCACACCAAAAAACCCAACATCAACAACAAGGAAAAAAGAAAAATCATTCCCAGATTAACTAAATAACCTTCAGTCTCAAAATTACTATTACAGCAAAAAATGAAATATTACTTCAGTAGATCTATCAATCTAATTGTTAACAAAAACAAAAGTTTTAAAGAAAAAATACACCATCTATACTTTTTTTTCTTTTGATGGCCTCAGTTGCATGCAGATGGTGGAGCACCATCTTTTTTGTTTGATCTTTTTAAATTCTTTTTTGTGAGTGCTCTACACGTCTCTCTTCATTGGTAAAAAATATCAACAACAACAACAAACAACAGCAATGACTAAATATCAAAAAGGCAAAAAGACAAAACAATTCCAATACTAAATAAACGTTTTAAATAGCAATATTTGATTGACTAAACAATCCCCAGTCTTAAAGTTACTATCACAGCAAAAGATGAAATATTACTTCTTCAGATCAGTCAATCTAGCTTTGAACAACAACAAAATAAATAAACGAAAACACATACGGTGTAAACATATATTTTCTTTTTTTTTTTTTTTTGGTGGCCTCAGTTGCATGCAGATAGTGGAGCACCATCTTTTTTGCTTGATTTTTAAAATTCTTTTTTGTGAGTGCTCTACAGTCTCTCTTCATTGGCCAAAAAATCAACAACAAAAAACCAACAGCAACAACTAAACATCAAAAAGGGCAAAAACAAAAACAATCTCAATACTAAATAACCGTTTTAAATAACAACAATCGATTAACTAAATAATCTTCAGTCTCAAAATTACTAACACAACAACAGATGAAATATCACTTCGGCAGATCTGTCAATCTAATTGTTAACAAAACCAAAATTTTTTAAAGAAAACACACACCATGTAAACATATATATCTTTTTCTTTTTTGGGTGGCCTCAGTTGCATGCAGATCATGGAGCACCATCTTTTCTTTGTTTTTCAAATTTTTTTGTGTGAGTGCTCTACACGTCTTTCTTCATTGGCCAAAAAAAAATCAACAACAACAATAACACACACAAAAACCCAACAGCAACAACTAAACATCAAAAAGGCAAAAACAATCTCAATACTAAATAAAAGTTTTAAATAACAACATTTGATTAACTTTTGTTTGCTTTACAAGATTCAGCACCACGTATATACCATTCAAATTCTTCTTCTTCTTTTTCTTCTTCTTCTTCTCAAGTCAAGGAAATTTCAAAACTCTTATTCTTGAAAAGGAATTTCGGAAACAAGCCCTCAATTAACGTCAAGCTCAGCTTACAGTTTCTCAAGTACTGGCTGAGGATTTGACATAGATTTTGTAGAGGCCAGAGTGAAACTACAACAAAATGCATAAATCAAGGCAAATAAAATGAACTAAACTATCTCAGCGCCAGAATACCTTTTAGCAGATCGTTTCATGAAAAAGATAAAAAAAAAAGACTTGTACCAATGATTGGTTTCATTTTTTTTTTTAATCACTTCAACTTGATATTAATGGTTATCATAAAAGTATTTTTCACTTTTTTACAATTCAAACTCCTCTGGACTATGATACTTTTTTTCATTCCTCGGCTAGATTTCCGAAGTTTACTAATGGTGAAATTTTGTCTATGCGACTTTTTTTTCTTTTGCCCACCATGAAGGTAGCGGCATTCCGACTTTGGGGATGTATGCTGAGTATGTTCGTGTTTCCTTACCCCCACAAAACGCTGACATGAAATACGGGATCTTTAACGTGCATATTTGATCATCTGCATGTGTACACACGAAAACAATATGAATGAAGGCATTGGCAGGTCTGCACTTGACGCTGACCTAGGAAATTGTAAAAATCTTCACCCTTAATTCCCCTGACCAGGAAAGAGGTTTATAGTTTGCACAGCAACTAGCTGGATGTACAGTAAAGAATGTTATATCTTACTGTTAACTAGTTATAGAAGGAAACAGCTTTACACTAAATGAATTTTGAAGGAAAGAAGACATATTGTGATACCAACTCGCTCAATGTATACTTTGATACCAACTGGCTCAATATGACAGAAAGAGACTTTATACTTTGTCAATATGATAAAGAAAACATCTTTACACTTGAACTAACACATCATAGACGATATAACTTTATACATTTAATTAACTCGACATAAAGGAAATAACTTTATACTTTGGTAGCAAATAACCCACTAAGATGGAAATAGCTCCCTTTATAACAACTTAAGCAAACAAAGGAAAAAATAAACTGTTCATAGAGATGTCAGCAAACTTTAAACTTTGATATCATCTAACTCAATATAAAAAAACCAACAACTTTATACTTTGATACAAATTGATTTTGAAAGAAAACGCTTTATACTTTTGTCACCAGCTAACTCAATAATTATGAAAGGGAAACATATACTTTAATGTAAACTAATTTGAAAGAGTTTTGTACTTTGACAAAACTTAACTCAATATGAACGGGAAAAGCTATGTACTTTAAACCAACCAAACTAAATTGAATGAGAGAACTTTATACTTCACAATTTACAATAGTTTTTTTTCCTATTAACTCTTTTGAGCTATAGAGAAACAAAAAGCAGACATATCAATAAATGAATGACGGGTATCTGAGGGAAGTAACTTCATATAATTATTCAATCTACCTAGCTCAGTAGGAAGGAGAAAACCTAATAGCTAAGGAATAACTAAAATCTAGGGGAAGTAACTTTATATATCGTGGGCCTAGCTCAGTAAGAAGAAGATAACTGAATAGCTCACTATCAACTAAAATCTATGGGCAGTAGCTTTATATGTTGAAACTACCTACACCTGTAGCTCTTTAGAAATGAGAGAACTTGATAGCTCAATACCAACTAGCCCAATGGGAAGCAAAGAGCTGTTCACCTTGATGCCAGATCACTGAATATGAAGCAATGGCCTGTACACTTTGATATCAAGAAATATGAAGAAAAAATTTGATACAAAAAATGATACCTCGGCACCAGCTAATTCAACACGAATGAAGAATTAAATACTCCGATAAGACTTAGTATTAAAAGATATAACCCATTTAACTCCAACCAAATCAGCATTCAGGAAAGAACTTCATAATTTGATACCAAGAGAGTAAACAGAAAGGAAGTGAATACTTCGATAACAGCTAACTCCATGTGAGGGAAAGAGTTAATAGTTTGATAATAGCCAACATACATTTAAGCCCTCTGATTTTGTCTTTGCAAGATATAGTGCTATACAAATTCCATGTATGATTAGTAGTATTAACTCTATACCAGGCAGAGAAACGTATACTTTGACACCAACTAACTCGACAGGAAAAAAATTATACGAATTTATTCTTTGACACCAAATTATTCTATTTGAATGAAACCTTTACACAGTGACTCCAACACAACAAGAAGGAAAGCACTTTAAACTTTGACACCAGCTGATTCAAGAGGAAGAAAATAGCTTTAAAGTTTGATCTTCAACTCTGTATAAGGGAATGATGTTCATATCTTGGTAACAACTAGTTAGTTTGAAGCAGAATCTACTGTGATCATACCAAAGATAAAACAGTGCATTGTCTCCCTTACAATAGGCACTCTTTGCCAGTACTGTCAATGACGTTTATTTATTCGTTTATTTATTAATGTTTTTATTCTTTTATATCAAGGATAATGGTATAAGAAGTCATGTGCTTTATTTTACATTCAGTCTACGTGTGTATGCAGCTTTGTAAATTTTGTCATCCTTTCCGACAAGCACACCAGATTGACTTGTGACCGCTTATTTTTCGGCATGTTATTTCTCTTTTACAAATGTTTCCACTATCACGGTAATCTCCAGAAATAAAGTATTTCCAACCGATCAGTGATCCCAAACCACTGATTCCCTGTATTGCTGTTGCCTTATGCCACTGTTTCCCCATACCACAGAACTAGTTAAGGGGTGAGTATTTAGAGTTAAGTGTTAGAATCAAGATGGTAAGAGTGTTAGGGTTTGTGGTATGGGGCAAAAACTAGGGTTAGAGTTAAGTGTCAACAGCACAAGGGAACAGCACTACAGGGCAAATGGTTTGGGAAAAGTTCTCGAAAACTCTTTGTCACTCGTCTTGTGTACTTCATTTTCTTTCAACAGATTGCAGCAAAATCAAGGGAATGATTTGTTACTGTGAAAAACGTGATGGTTTACCAGCGATGAAATCGTAGCAATGTTTTGTAACAACTTAAGTCCTATCCTATTCGCATAAATTCTCTCTAGTCAAACATTTCAGTCAGGAATTTTGGTTTTATATCTGTTTTGAATCGGCACCCTAGTGTTTCTTTCTCTTTCAAAGTCTAGCACCAACTGTTTCAGTCTAAAACAAAGAAGTTTATATTGTGATATTAACGAATCAACATCTGAAGGACGGAAATGCATACTTTGATAGAAACTCACTCAGTGTTAAGGAAGTAACATTTTAACTTTGATACCGGCACTTCTATATCAAGACAGGAACTTAAATACCCTTTAAAAACCAATATGAAGAAATGCCTGAAAATTAAGAAACTCACTAATTATGAAAGAAAGAATTCTACAAACTGAAGGGCTTTTTTGATGCCAGCTAACTGAATAGGAAGAACAGAATTTTTCTGTTTATACAAGTTAATCAAATAATAAACAAAATAATGAACTTTATTGTTTTATATCCTTACACAATTTAAGTAATAAAAGAAGATCTTAATATGAAAAAACCGCTTTTTAAAAATTCCAACACAAAGCGGGCATAATGCAAAGGAAATATCTTAATATGAAGGAAAAAATATGTCTTGATACCTTATGTTTAAATACCTTAAGGTACTTATCAGGTATGACTGAACTGTATGCTTTGATACGACTTATAAATAATAATAATAATAATGTATGGAATTTATATAGCGCTGAATCTTGTTAAGCAACAAATCAAAGCGCTCAAATGAGAGAGTGAGAGAGAGAATGAGAGTGAGTGAGAGAGTGAATGAGAGAGAGAGAATGAGAAAGAGAGAATGAGAATGAGAGAGAGCTACAGAGAGAGAGAGAGAGAGGAGAGAGAGAGAGAGAGAGAGGAGAGAGAGAGAGAGAGAAGAGAGAAGAGAGAGAGAGAGAAGCAGTGACCACCTTTTCCACTGCTACCCAGGGCCCCCTGGCCCAATGACTTTTCCCCGGTCACATTTTTTCCACCACATGTTAATTAAATAAGAGGACAATAAAGGTAAAATCTTGTCTGCAAACCTGGTCCTGATTCTCTGTGCACACAACCTGACATCTTGCCACAGCTTTTGCTTTTTTCAGGTTGGAAAAATCTCTGGTATGCTGCATCACTGCCTCCTGTCCTATGTGTTTCTGTTCATGGAAACAATTAAGTTTCCTTCCTTGGAAAACTAATACATCAAAACGGGAAGGGGGTGGGGGGTGAGAAGCCACACACACACTGGCAGACAAGGGAAAAATAAAAAGAGAGTTCAGTCCAGGCCTTGACAAGACAGCAGTGGCTTATACCCTAACTGGGGGAAGGATAGCCTAGTGGTTAGAACGTTGCACTCCTGATCTGAGGGAACTAAGCCATCGTGGAGGTGCCCAAGTTTAGGGATTTTACACTAGAGCTAACATTAACACTGACTCTATTCGCCCAGAAGTCCTTCGGATGAGATTATAGACCATAATGCAGCTACCTTAAGGCTTACATACGCCAAATCTCGCCATTGATGAACCTTGAAACTGGGATCGAGAAACGAAATATATATCCGATACACTAACTAACTTGATAGGAAGGCTAATACAATTGTTGTACCTAATTTCCAGCTAATTTCAATATGACTTGAAAAGCTTTTGAATTTTGCATTAACTACTTTGGTAGTAATGAAAGAAACTTCATCTGTCGAGATACCCTCACCCTTATTTCAATATAAATGGATAATTTCAATACTTTGACACTAACTAGCTCTGAATGATGGTCAAACTTTATACCCTGGCACCAGCGTTTCTTCTAATATCAACTAAATAATGACATTATCAACCCTATACTTTGATAACTTATTCAATATGAAGAAAAATGCTTTGAGGCCAATAAGCTTACTGCCCTAGCCTGTTTTGTAAAATTTTGTAAACTGACAATTACTATTCAAATTCCGTAAACTGGCAATAATTATTTTCCTAATTATTTTTACTATCTCTTACAATTAAGCACATTGTGATGAAATGGTGGGATGAAAATGAGCTAAACGGAGTGATTTGAAGGCTGTTATAACGTTTATCCCAGCTTAGTTTATACAAAAAGAAACTACAATTTATTTATTCAATACAATTCAACTCCGTTCAATACAACATTCTATTGCATTTCAATCAAAGTAAAATTTGTTTGGCTGTGATAGAAATAATACATCATTAGAACAAATTTAGATGTTCATACATATACATTTTCATGACAAAAGGCATATGGTAGCAATGACGTGGACGGGTGTAGTTTTCGATGGTGTAGACTCTACTGGTACAGTTTTGAAGGGGCAAAGTCTTTCACCAAGGTGCAGTCTTTCAGGGTGCAGTCTTTCAGGGTGCAGTCTTTCAGGGTGCAGTCATTCAGGGTGCAGTCTTTCAGGGTGTAAACTTTCATGGTGTTAACTTCCATTGTGTTAACTTTCATGGTGTAAACTTTCAAGGTACAGTTTTTCATGATGAAGTTTTATGTGGTGCAGTCTTTCAAGGTGCAGTTTTTCTTGTAGCAGTTTTTCGTGGTGTAGTTTTTCATGTTGCAGTTTTTCAAGTGTTAATTTCAAGGTGCAGTCTTTTATGATGCAGTTTTCATGGTGCAGTTTTACGTGATGCACTTTTTTCATGGTGAAGTTTTTCATGGTGTAGTTTTTTTGTGGTGCAGGTTTCAACTTTGCGTGGTGCAGCTTTAGGTTGTGCAGTTTTTCATGGAGCAGTTTTTCATCGTGAAGTTTTTCATGGTGCAAACTTTCATGGCGCAGTTTTTCATGTAGCAGTTTTTCTTGTTGCCGTTTTTCAGGGTGCAGTTTTTCATGGTTCGGATTTTCGTGGTGCAGTCTTTCAAGGTTTAGTTTTTCGCGGTCAAATTTTTCATGTTGCAGTTTTTACGGAGCAGTTTTTCGTGGTGCAGTTTTTCGTGGTGCAGTTTTTCGTGGTGCAGTTTTTTGTGGTGCAGTTTTTCGTGGTGTAGTTTTTCATGGTGGTTTTTCGTGGGGCAGTTTTTTGTGGTCCCGGGTTTTTCGGGGTGTAGTTTTTCGTGGGGCAGTTTTTCGTGGTGTAGTTTTTCGTGGGCAGTTTTTCGTGGTTGTAGTTTTCGTGGTCCCAGTTTTTCGTGGTGTATTTTTCGTGGTGCAGTTTTTCGTGGTGTAGTTTTTCGTGGTGCATTTTTTTCGTGGTGTAGTTTTTATGGAGCATTTTTCATGGTGCAGTTTTTATGGAGCATTTTTTGTGGTGCAGTTTTTCGCGTGGTGTATTTTTCGTGGTGTAGTTTTTCGTGGTGCATTTTTTCGTGGTGTAGTTTTCGTGGTGTAGTTTTTCGTGGTGAAAGTTTTTCGTGGTGCAGTTTTTCGTGGGGCAGTTTTTCGTGGTGGTTTTTCGTGGGGCAGTTTTTCTTGTTGCCGTTTTTCATGCTGCAGTCTTTCAAAATGCAGTCTTTCAGGGTGCAGTCTTTCAAGGTTTAGTATAGTTTTCATGGTGCAGTCTTTCATGGTAAGTTTTTCATGGTAAGTTTTTCATGGTACAGTTTTTCATGGTACAGTTTTTCATGGTACAGTTTTTCGTGGTGCAGTTTTTCATGGTGGTTTTTCGTGGTGCAGTTTTTCGTGGTGCAGTTTTTCATGGTGGTTTTTCGTGGGTCAGTTTTTCGTGGGTCAGTTTTTCGTGGGTCAGTTTTTTGTGGGGCAGTCTTTCATAGTATAGTTTTCATGGTGCAGTCTTTCATGGTGCAAACTTTCGTGCTGCAGTTTTTCATGATGCAGTCTCTCATGATACAGTCTTTCGAGTGCAGTTTTTCGTGGCGCAGTCTTTCATGGGCAGTTTTCCCGAGTGTTCATTTCAATGTGCAGGTTTTCGTCCTGCAGTTTTTCGTGGTGCAGTTTTTCATGGTGAAGTCTTTCGAGGGTTGATTTCAAGGTGCAGTCTTTCCAGTGTTGATTTCAAGGTGCTGTTTTTGATCTGGCAGTTTTCCATGGTAGGTTTTCATGGTACAGTCTTTCATGGTGCAGTCTTTCAAGGGTTAATTTCAAGGTGCAGTTTTTCATTCTGCAGTATTTCGTAGTGCAGTTTTTCATGGCATCAGTGGGGTCTGAAAAAGAACCACGCCTTTAAGAATAAAATCTCACTGTTTTGATTAAAGGTTGTTTGGTGTGGGTTTTTTTACAGTGAAGAAAGTTCAAATATTTGAATTTTTGCTACCAAGACTCGAAGTCAGGGTAGTGGGGGAGTAGAGGGAGGGGGGATGAGGGGCGGTTGGAGGGAAGGTGGAGCAGGGGAGAGTAGGGGAAGTAGAGGGGTGCAAGGGAAAAGTAGGGTGGGGTGGTGGTGTTCCTATGGAGTCAACACAGTACTAACTCCACCCCCCCCCCCCCCTCCCCGGAAAAAGGTCTTCGGGTGAAATGACAAACTGAGTCACCATGCTTATTCAATGTACCATCTGAAAATAAAACTTTGACTTTGACTTTGACTTTGACCATGAACACAGAAGGCATACAAGAACATCCCTGGCACAAGTTACAACCCGTTTTGCCTTTTGGGGGAAAGAAATATGCCATGTATTATGTGCAAGCGCGGCAGGCATTGATGACTTCAAAAGCCAACGTGAGCGCACTTTGTGTGTCATGTTAGGACATCTTCCCTGAAATTGGAATGTGGCTACCTTTAATGGTGGGCCAACGGTCACAGAGCAAGATCTAACCGTTTATATACATTACAACTCTAGCCGATTATCGAATATATATTGATATTGGTTATAGTAATCACCATCATCATACTGAAAATGAACCGCTAGATTTCTAAAATATAACAACAACAACAACAACAATACCACTACTACTAATTAATAATAATAATAATAATAAATGGAATTTATATATATAGCGCTATATCTTGCAGAGACAAATCAAAGCGCTTGCACTCAACTCGTTCTTACAGGGTCATACAACCAGTAACAATTAATAGTTCCAACAAGTCCAAATGTGCACCCACGCACGCACGCACGCACACACGCACGCGCGCGCACACACACACACACACGCACGCACACCACGCACGCACGCCACGCACACCACATACACACAACACACACACACACCACACACACACACACACACACACACCCACCCGGGATAGCCTAGTGGTCAGAACATTGTGCTCGCAATCTGACTACCCGGGTTAGATTCCCGTTCGAGGGGATATTTTCCCCTGGAGTTAACATCAGTGCAGACTCCACTCTCCCCAAAAGTCCTTCGGAGGAGAATATAAACCGAGACGTCGTGTGCAAACGCACGCAGAACATCTTGTGCACACGTTAAATCCTGTTCCGCTTTTCGTAAGAGTAGGCCATTGTGTGCCGGTGGGAACAGATGACAGAATTTACAAAACCGCATATACACAAAGACTGGATGTAAGAAAGAACACAAATGCTTATTCCATGATCCTCGATATAAAAGAAATTTTTTTAAAAAGTCAAGTCAAGTCAAAAAACTTTAATCATCCCATGAAGGGCAATTACAATACACACGCACGCACGCGCACGCACGCACGCACGCACGCACGCACGCACGCACGCACGCACGCACGCACACACACACACACACACACACACACACACACAGGTCACACACTCTGGCAGGGCGATAGCATCTCGGCTATAATAGGACGAAACTAAAGATCAAGTTCTAACTCATCACATTGTAATCCTCTCATATGTATGAAGCAGCGGAATTCTGGAAAAAAAAAGAAAGGTTATATTAACATACATGACTCAGGCCAATAGTTCTGTGAGGTTTTCATACAACCCAAGCACCTAGGCCAATATTCAAATGTTGTGCTTTCTAAACTATGTTGAGACAGTCTCCATCCATAACAAAACTCTTAGCACGAGCTGCAATCTCTATGAAAGCAGAAAAAATTGCTCTGAAGCCAGAGTATTGATGCATATACTGCGAGGTATTAAAAAAAGAGCCATAAACACAAACTTCTCACTCTGTGTCATTTGGGTCTTAAAATTCTTTAAGCACCATGCGTCAAAAGGTTCTCATTCTTTAGGACACCAAGACTGTTGACTATGGAACACCCAACGATAACAACAAATATCATACACATACAATCATATTACCTTATTCTTGTGCTTCCACTTGCTCGTGCCACGTCCTCAGGCATTGAAGTACCTAGGACGGGAACAGCCTCCATGACAGAATGATTCTGCACAATCAATTGAGATATTTGAAAATAAGGCCTCCAAAACATACGGCATGGAAATCAGTGCAGAGAAGACCAAACTGATGACTAATAACACCAACGGCATTAGCACTGATATCAGGGTTAATGACCAGAAGCTGGAAACAGTTCAAAGCTTCAAGTACCTGGGAGCCATTGTATCCGACCAGGGATCCAAGCCAGAAGTAGTATGCAGGACTGCACAGACAATAACCCGCTTTGTCAAAACAAACACCATCTGGAGAGATAAGAATATCTCACTTAAACTCCAAGATCAGACTAATGCGCTCCCTTGTCATTCCATATTTCTGTATGCCTGTGAATCATGGACCCCGACTGCAGATTTGGAGAGAAGAGTACGGGATGGAGATGAGATGCTTTCGGAGACTCCTTGGCATCTCCTACAAAGACCACATAAGCAACGAAAGCGTGCATACAGAATCCAGCAAACCATTGGACCCCCAATGAAAACCATCTAACGATCGTGAAAAAGCGTAAACTTAAGTGGTATGGGCTGTCACAAGACCCAAGGAATTACAAAGACAGTTTGCAAGGCACTGTCCAAGGAGGAAGAAGAAGAGGCAGACCAAGGAAGAGCTGGGAGGATAACATCAGCGAATGGACAGGCCTAGAACTCAACAAAACCCTGAGAAAGGCAGAACAGAGAGAGGAATGGAGGGAACTGGTTGCTGAGTCTCTGAGGGTGCCCCCACGGTCGTCAGACTATGGGACAGATAGATAGATAGGATAGAAAATTAAATGCTGCGCGCCCGCGCGCACACACACACACACGCGCGCGCACGTGCACACGCGCTCACACACATGCATTTGCGCGCGTGCACACACACTTCCTCATTCATGTGTGTTCCCCTGCACGCACAAACCACACAACAAAACAACACACACAGAGGGAAAAAAGAGGAGAGAGAGAGAAGAGAGAGAGAGAAGAAGAGAGAGAAGAGGAGAGAGAGGGGAGGAGAGGAGAGAGAGGGAGGAGAGGAGAGAGAGAGAGAAATGAGAGAGTGAGACAGACAAGGGTAGAGAGACAAAGACAGATAGAGAAATACAGACGACAAGAAAGCAGACAGACCGACCCACGCAAAAGAAGAGAGAGAGAGAGAGAGAAGGGGAAGAGAGAGAGAGAGGGGAGGAGAGAGAAGAGAGAAGAGGAGAGAGAGAGAGAGAGAGAGAATTAAGCAGTCTAGAAACATGAACAGCACACAAAGTATTTAAACAGGCATATGCTTGTACGCACGCACGCAAACACACACACACACACACACACATACACATGGGGGGGGGGGGGGGTTAACCTGGTGGTTAGAGAAATGCACACTGCTCTCGTGATCTGCTAACCTGAGTTCAAATCCCGTTTAAGGAGACTTCTCTCCCTGGAGTTTACATCAGTGCCGGGATGGAAAGGGAAATACTTCAGCTTACAGCGGCCTGGCAAACATACTTACACCAAGGACGTAAAGGGAAATACTTCAGCTTACAGGGGCTCGGCATATGTCCTTGGACTATAAACCGAGGCCCCGTATGCGAACGCACGCAGAACATCTTGCGCACATGTTAAATCCTGTTCCACTTTTCGGAAGAGTAGGCCATTGTGTGCCGGTGGGAACAGATGACAGAATTTACAAAACCGCATACACACGGGGACTGGATGCAAAAAATTCACATAAGTTCTCATTCCATTATCCTCGATATTAAAGAATAAAATACATTTTTTTTAAAAACAACTTTTGACTGGAATGTAAAGGGAAATAAATCAGCCGACATCGGCCCCGGCATTCGTACTTACGCCAGAGATGTAAATGGAAATAGTTCAGTTTACAGCGGCCCGGCATACTTCCTTACACCCAGGATATAAAGAAAAATAGTCCAGCTTACAGCGGCCTGGAAAACATACTTACACCCAGGATATAAAGAAAAATAGTCCAGCTTACAGCGGCCTGGAAAACATACTTACACCCAGGATATAAAGAAAAATAGTCCAGCTTACAGCGGCCTGGAAAACATACTTACACCCAGGATATAAAGAAAATAGTCCAGCTTACAGCGGCCTGGAAAACATACTTACACCAGGGTATAAAGAAAAATAGTCCAGCTTACAGCGGCCTGGAAAACATACTTACACCCAGGATATAAAGAAAATAGTCCAGCTTACAGCGGCCTGGAAAACATACTTACACCCAGGATATAAAGAAAAATAGTCCAGCTTACAGCGGCCTGGAAAACATACTTACACCCAGGATATAAAGAAAAATAGTCCAGCTTACAGCGGCCTGGAAAACATACTTACACCCAGGATATAAAGAAAAATAGTTCAGCTTACAGCGGCCTGGAAAACATACTTACACCCAGGATATAAAGAAAAATAGTTCAGCTTACAGCGGCTAGCTTTCTCTTTCTCTCTTGACACACCACCATGGGAAGAAAGAAGAACCGATACCAAAGTAAATACCTCTGTCCCCCACATAACAACAAAAAATGAGCAGAGTGAAATTGTGAAAAAGACTCTCACACTAGCCATGTTGGAAGAAAGATACCCCCAAGAAAGCTGGATTCACATATACACCGATGGATCAGCAACTGATGCTGTCAAGTGTGGAGGTGCGGGGGTCTACATTCAGTACCCTAAAGGAGAATGGCAGGCTGAAGCTATTCCAACAGGCCTGCATTGTACTAACTACAAGGCTGAAGTAGAAGCCCTGATCCATGCAGCAAATGTCATCAACAGCAGAGTGGACAACACCCAAGTCGTCTTCCTGACCGACGCACTCTCTGTGCTGCAGTCCTATAATGCCGGACAACTGAAAGATCTGGAGAAGGCACTGCACAGCCTTAACGCCCTACGCATAGAGCTCCAGTGGATCCCCTCCCACTGCGGATTTAAAGGAAATGAACAAGCAGACAAGATGGCCAAAATAGGGGCAAGAGAGGAGCAAGAGAACAATCCTGTCAACCAAATGGATATGAAAACCATCATCAATTCTCTCTTCAGATCACCACTCAAACCAGACCCTTATCACCAGCTTTCACGACAAGCACAGGTGGTCATTTTCAGACTACGCACAGGGCACAACAGGCTGAATAAACACCTCCACAGAAAATTGAAAATTGCACCATCTGCTATGTGCTCCTGTGGAGAAGAAGAACAGGATACGGCCCACATCCTACAAGACTGCAGGACTCTCCAGACGCTAAGGCTGGAAGTGTGGCCTGAGCCCACGCCTCTGGAGCAGAAACTGTACGGCACGGTGGATGACCTGCAGGCAACTGCTGAATTCCTTAGAAGATCTGGTCTCACAACATAACCCAGGCAACGCCAAGAAGAAGACAGCGGCTAGCTCAGCATACTTACACCCAGGATATAAAGGGAAATAATTCAGTTTACAGTGGCCTGGTATAGGTACTTACAGCCGGAATGTAAAGGGAAATAATTCAGTTTACCGTGGCCTGGTATAGGTACTTACAGCCGGAATGTAAAGGGAAATAATTCAGTTTATAGTGGCCTGGTATAGGTACTTACAGCCGGAATGTAAAGGGAAATAATTCAGTTTACAGTGGCCTGGTATAGGTACTTACAGCCGGAATGTAAAGGGAAATAGTTCAACTTACACAGTCTTGGCATACCTACTTACACCCAGGATATAAAGGGAAGTAATTCAGCTTACTGCCGCCACGCATTGCTTCTCACAACCCGGATAGAAAGGGGAATAATTCCGAGAACGCTCCCGCCGAAAGTGAAAGTGTAGGCTGACCAAACCTCGAAATTCGTCAGAGTTGGACAAAGATTCTTATTTCAGTTTTGATGTCTTTCTTGTTTACTGTGGGGCTCATTCTCTCTCTCTCTCTCTCTCTCTCCTCTCTCCTCATCCTCTCCTCTTCTCTTTCTCATCTCTCCCTATCTCCTCTCTCTCTCTCTCTCTCGAGAGAGAGAGAGAGAGAGAGAGAGAGAGAGAGGAGAGAGAGAGAGAGAGAGAGAGAGAAAACTTCTTAGCCTTTGGAATGAAACTTCCCTATTCCAGGGGAAAGAGGATCTTAAAGTTACGAAGTTGTACAAATGCAAGTCACTTGGCACAAACTTTTTAAGACTTAGATAAAGGTGTTTTATGTTTTTTCCCCCAAGATTTTATAAATCTTGACACAAACTGTACAAACCCTGTTACAATGCAATATGATGTAATACAATACAATGCAATGCAATGAAATGCAATTTAATACAATACAATACAGTGCTATGCAAAGTAATACAATGCAACACAACACAATACAATACAACACAATGCAACGCAATGCAGCAAAATGCAATACAATACTGTACAATAATGATAATAATGATAATAATAATAATAAGTAACAACAACAACAATAATAGTAATAATAATAATGATGATAACAATAAACGGAATTTATCTAATGCTATATCTTATAAAAACAAATCAAAGCGCTACAATACAATGCAATACAACACAACACAATACAATACAATACAATACAGTAGGGAAAGATACAACACAGTACAGGACAATAATATAATAAATAACTATGTAAGACTGACATACATACCTAATGGAGGCCTGCAGTTTTTCCTTCTTGGCAGTCAAGGATGTGGCAGTAATCTGACGGTGATTCCACTTGGTCATGGTCTGTTTCATGACTGCAGGCATCTGGCACTGGTGTCTCTTCATGGTAACATTCTTTCGTGGTGTTGTAGACCTTTCATGGCGTTTCGTGGTGATGTCTCCTTTCATTACGTTGTCTTCTTTCGTGGTGATGTCTCCTTTCATTATGTTGTCTTCTTTCGTGGTGATGTCTCCTTTTATTATGTTGTCTTCTTTCGTGGTGATGTCTTCTTTTATTATGTTGTGTTCTTCCGTGGTGATGTCTCCTTTCATTATGTTGTCTTCTTCCGTGGTGATGTCTCCTTTCATTATGTTGTCTTCTTTTGTGGTGGTGTCTCCTTTCATTATGTTGTCTTCTTTCGTGATGATGTCTCCTTTTATATTATTGTCTTCTTTCGTGGTGTTGTCTTTTCGTGGTGTTTTCCTTTCATGTGTTCTTGCGTTGTCTCCTTTCATGTGTTCTTGTGCGTTGTCTCCTTTCATGTGTTCTTGTGCGTTGTCTTCTTTCATGTGTTTTCTTTCATGGTGTTGTCTTTTCGTGGTGTTGTCTCCTTTCATTGTTTTGTCTCCTTTCATGGCGTTGTCTTCTTTCATGGCGTTGTCTTCTTTCATGGCGTTGTCTTCTTTCATGGCGTTGTAGTCTCTTCATGGCATTGTAGTCTCTTCATGGTGTTGTAGTCTTTTCATGGTGTCTTTCATGATATGGTCTTCTTTCGTGGTGTTGACCTTTCATAGTGTGGTGTCATTTCCTGGTGTTGTCCTTTTATGGCGTTGTCTTTTCATGGTGTTGTCATTTTATGGCGTTGTCTTCTTTCATGGTGTTGTTCTCCTTTCATGGTGTTGTCTTTTCATAGTTTTGTCTTTTCATGGTGTTTCATGGTGGTGTCCTTTCATTATGTTGTCCTTTCGTGGCGTTGTTTCCTTTCATGGCGTTGTCCTTTCATGGTGTTGTCTTCTTTCATGGTGTTTTTTATGTTGTCTTATTTCATGGTGCTGCTTTTCACGTTTTCTTCTTTCATGTGTTGTCTTTTCAGGGTGTTTTCTTTCATAATCTTGTCTTTTCGTAGTGTCTTTTCATGGTGTGTTGTCTGTTCATGGTGTTGTCTTTTCATGGTGTGTTGTCTGTTCATGGTGTTGTCTTTTCATGGCGTTGTTGTCTGTTCATGGTGTTGTCTTTTTCATGGCGTTGTTGTCTGTTCATGGTGTTGTCTTTTCATGGCGTTGTTGTCTGTTCATGGTGTTGTCTTTTTCATGGCGTTGTTGTCTGTTCATGGTGTTGTCTTTTCATGGTGTTGTCATTTCATGGTGTTGTCCTTTCACAGTGTTTTCTTTAATTGGTGTCTTCTTTCATAGTGTTGTCCTTTCATGGATTGTCTTCTTTCATGGTGTTGCTATCTTTCATAGTGTTGTCTCCTTTCATGGTGTTGTCTTCTTTAGTGGTATTATCTTCTTTCACGGCGTTGTCTTCTTTAGTGGTATTGTCTTCTTTCATAGTGTTGTCTCCTTTTATGGTGTTTTCTTCTTTCTTGATATTGTCTTTTCACCGAGTTGTCTTTTCATGGTGATGCCCTTTTATGGTGTTGTCCTTTCATGATGTTGTCCTTTCATGATCTTCTTTCATTGTGTTCTTTCCATAGTGTTGTATTTCCATAGTGTTGTCTTTTCATGGTGTTGTCTTTTCATGGTGTTGTCTTTTCATGGCGTTGTCTTCTTTCATGGCATTGTCTTCTTTCATGGCGTTGTCTTCTTTCATGGTGTTGTCTTCTTTCATGGTGCTGTCTCCTTTCATGGTGTTGTCTCCTTTCATGATGTTGTCTTCTTTCATAGCGTTGTCTTTCATTACGTAGTTGGTCATGGCATCAGAGAGGCATGAAAAGGAAGAGGTTTGTTTAAAAATATATATAAGTCACGGTTTTAATTAGATTGCTGTGATTAAAATATAAAATTTTTGATACCATTGAGGTGCCTATTTAATACCTATCTACCTACACATGCACGCACGCACACACACAACGGGGACTAGATGTAAAAAAAGCACACGAGCACTTACTGCATTATCCTCGAAATAAAAGAAAAAGAAACATACACACACACACGCTGATAGATAGATTGATGAAAATAAAAGAAAAAGATTTCGAATCACTTATTCAATGTACCATCTGAAAATACACATTTGACTGACTTTGACTCATGCAGTTATTGATGTAAGTAAAGCGCCAGTGCTTATTCAAGTTTTATATTTTGAAATATGGGAGGCTATCTTTTTATCCTAAACAGCCACATTCACAGCAAAACAAATACATAGAGGAAAACTGACTTAAAGTAATAGATGATGCTACTCTGGTAAGAATGCACTCTCCATGGGGAGAGCAGCCCCAATTTTATTCAGACACCTGCACAGGGTTTTCTCCCCTTGAAGTTGAAATCGGTACCGACTCTACTTTCCACAGAAAGTCTTTCAGATGAGGTGTTACTCTTCAGAATGCATTTTGTTTCAAAATAAAAATTACGTGATGTGTAATTACAGACGAGAAGCATTAGTCTCTTGTTTGTACACAAACATATAAACCGGTTTCTTAGTCCAAGTTTTAAAAAGTATTTTGTAGCCCAGATAACAACAAAAAGTGTGTGTGTGTGTGTGTGTGTGTGTGTGTGTGTGTGTGTGTGTGTGTGTGTGTGTGTGTGAGATAGAGAGAGAGAGAGAGAGAGAGAGAGTGTGTGTGTGTGTGTGTGTGTGTGTGTGTGTGTGTGTGTGTGTGTGTGTGTGTGTGTGTGTGAGATAGAGAGAGAGAGAGAGAGAGAGTGTGTGTGTGTGTGTGTGTGTGTGTGTGTGTGTGTGTGTGTGTGTGTGTGTGTGAGATAGAGAGAGAGAGAGAGAGAGAGAGTGTGTGTGTGTGTGTGTGTGTGTGTGTGTGTGTGTGTGTGTGTGTGTGTGTGTGTGTGTGTGTGTGTGTGTGTGTGTGTGTGTGTGTCCCGTTTGGGCCAAACACTTTCCCCTCCATCCATTAGTCCATGAGTGGTGGTCTGGGTGTTACATTCGAGGTGCCGTGTGTTACATTAAAGTATTTAGCACACGTAAAAGAACCCACAGCAACAAGAGAGTTGTCCCTGGCAAAAATGTGTAGAAAAAAGCAATTCTGATAGGGAAATTTAGTTGCAGACAGGGAAAAAAAAAGGGTGGCGCTGTTCTTGTGGCGACACGCTCTCCCTGGGGAGAGCAGCCCGAATTTCACGCAGAGAAATCTGTCGTGACTTAAAGTGGTATGAAAAAACACACCTTAATGTTTATTTTATTCATGGACAATTATTTGAGTATAAATGACTTTAATGTAAGCACTTTGATGTGATGCTTTACAAGACTGAGCGCTGTATAAGTTCCATACATTGTTATTATCATTCTTCTTCTTCTCATTATTATTATCATTATTTAATTATAATCTGGGCTGTCCTACTGGTCATTGAAAAAAATCCACTTTTGCGCCAACATTTACTTTTTGATCCCACTCATCACGTATTGATCCTTTCCCATCTGAAAAAGCATCATTCTGGAAACCACTATATGAATATCCACTCAGTCGGAATACCACTACCTAAATGGTAGTGGTGGTGGTGGTGGTGGTGGCGGGGGGGGGGGAGTGACAGTTCCATAAGCAAAAATATCACCATTGGTGAAGTTTGGAGCTCTGTTCTAGCAGCCAACAACAAACAATATTATCATCAATAACATACAGGGTCCAGGTCCAGTATTCAGTAGCTGTGTGAGTTACTGATGGAAGCTAAGTGCCAATGCCAATATCAAAACAGATACTTTAACATAAAATGTAAAGGTGTTCCACAAACTATGTGGTCGTAGGGGAGTGGGGCATCAGAGACCTCAGCTTCTCTAGGGGCCAGCATATTGAGGGCGCGCCCATCTCCTCTCCCTCGCTGCTTTACCTTCCCTGACCCTAAGGAGTCAGGTACCCATTTACAGCTGGGTGAACTGAGGGACTGTACTGAAGCCAAAGCACGCAAACGGTCACCCATCCAAGTGGTAACCACGCTCGATGCTGCATAACCTTAGCTGGGGGAAAGCGAGTGCTCTTCTACTGAACTATCCTGTCCCCATTTTAGGATACAATGAGATAATTTCATCCATGACGAACTCTTAGCATATGTATATTTTCACTCAGGACAGACACCAATGAGCACCACTAAAGTGACCCAGCAGCAATGCAGGGCTTGTCTGGCTGGTGACCCAACAACAGCCTGACATTGATAGGCTTCCTGTGGACTTCTGAATTGGAGATTGCGACATAACGAATCTGGGTATCGCTGTGTGCGGATAGATTGAAATTGAGCGGGTGGGAACAGCAGCACAGGAACGTCACAGAAGATGAGGCAGCCTCCCACCCTCTCCCCACCCTTTGCTAGGAATGTTAAGCTGTGGAACACCCAACAAAAACAACAAGAAATGACATATACATTCTTACCTTATTCTTTATTTTCACTTGCTTGTGCCGCGTCCTCAGGCATTGAAGTACCTAGGACGGGAACAGCCTTGATGATAGATTGGTTCTGCACAGGAAAATTGAGTCATATCAAAATTTAATACCTATACACACATAGATAGATAGATAGATAGATAGATAGATGATAGATAGATAGATAGATAGATAGATAGATAGATAGATAGATATACAGAAACAGAGAGGGAGGGAGGGAGAGAGACAGAGAGAGAGAATGGATGGCTTGATGAAAAAAAGAGCGTTAGACTGGCTTATTGAATGTGCCATCTAGAATTGGAATTCAAAATTTTGACTTTGACTTGGATGTAAGCAAAGCACCATTGATGATAAAAGGTTTATGCTTTTAAACTTATATGATATCATCTTCATCCGAAAGTGCCACAGTCATACAGAAACAAAAAATTGGACAGCAAAACTGAAAAGAAATTATCAGGTTGTGCTTCTCTTGTGACAATGCACACTCCCTGGAAAGAGCAGCTCCAGTTTTAAGCAGAAAATTCTGCTGTGAAAGCCGTAGGCAATACAATATGATATAATGATATAATATAACATATTAAAGAAAAACACAATACAAAGGTAAGACAGAAAAAAACACACCTCCTATAGACCTGTAGTTCCGTTTTCACTTGGAAGGATGTAGGTGAAATCTGACTGTTGAGTCACTTGGCAATGTAGTGTGCAGGCAGCAGTCCCTTGGCAGTGCAGTCTTTCATGGTGCAGTTTTCCAGGGTGAAAGTTTTCATGTGGTGTTTTCCAGGGCAAAGCTTTTTGAGGTATTTTGCAGGTGTTGTCTTTCAGGCAGTTTTCCAGGGTTAACTTTTTCATTCCGAAGTTTTTCAGGGTGAAACTGTTTGTGGTATTTTGCAGGTGCAGTCTTTTGGGCAGTTTTCCAGGGTGAAGTTTTTCAATGTGAAGTTTTCCAGGGTGAAGTTTTTCAATGTGAAGTTTTCCAGGGTGAAGTTTTTCAATGTGAAGTTTTCCAGGGTGAAGTATTTCATTGTGAAGTTTTCCAGGGTGAAGTATTTCATTGTGAAGTTTTCCAGGGTGAAGTTTTTTGTGGAGTTTTCCAGGGTGAAATCTTTTATGGTGTTTTCCAGGTGTAGTTTTTCATGGCGTTTTCCAGGTGAAATCTTTTATGGTGTTTTCAGGGTGACATTTTTCATGGCGTTTTCCAGGGTGAAATCTTTTATGGTGTTTTCCAGGTGAAGTTTTTCTTGGAGTTTTCCAGGGTGAAATCTTTTATGGTGTTTTCCAGGGTGTAATCTTTTATGGTGTTTTCCAGATGTAGTTTTTTTGTCGAGTTTTCCAGGGTGAAGTTTTTCGTGGAGTTTTCCAGGTGAAATCTTTTATGGCGTTTTCAAGGGTGAAGTTTTTCGTGGAGTTTTCCAGGGTGTAGATTTTCATGTGATTTTTTTCCAGGGCGAAGCGTTTTGGGCATTTTGCAGGGTGTAGTCTATCAGGGCGTTTTCCAGGGTGAAGTCATTTGTAGAGTTTTCCAGGGTGTAGCCTTTCATGGTGTTTTCCAGGCAGTTTTCCAGCGTGTAGCCTTTCAGGATGTTTTCCAGGCAGTTTTCCAAGGTGAAGTCTTTCAGGCAGTTTTCCAGGGTTTATAGTTTTTCAGGGAATTTTTCCAAGGTGAAGTTTTTCAGGGCGTTTTCCAGGGTAAAGTCTTTCAGGGTGTTTTCCAGGGTGTAATTTTTCAGGGAGTTATCCAAGGTGTAGTAGTTTGGGGTTATTTTTAAGGGTGAATTCTTCGTGGTGTCGTTTCCCAGGGTGAAGTTTTTGTAGTTTTCCTGGGTGAAGATTTTCGTAGCAGCAGTGTGGCCTGAAAAGAACGGTGAGTGTTTAAGAATAAAAAGCTTATGATTTTATTATTAAGACTGTATTTGTTATTGGTTTTTTGCTTATATTATTTCATTTTTTTTATTCATTGTTGTTAGCGTTTAAAAAAATTACTGAGTCAATATTCATTTCTAGTTCCTACGTGACACATAATGGTCCTTACATTCAGAATGTCATCAGAGCAGACTCCACTCTCCCCAAAAGTCTTTCGGATGAGACTATAAACCGAGACCCCGTGTGCGAGCGCATGTAAAACATCTTGGGCACACGTTAAAACCTATTCCGCTTTTCAAAAGAGTAGGCCATCGTGTGCCGGTGGAAACAGATGACATAATTTACAAAACCGCATACACACGGGGACTAGATGTAAAAAAGCACATAAGTGCTTATTCCATTATCCTCGATATAAAAGAATAAAAATAAAATAAATAAAAAAGGTGTAATGTCCATGAAAAAAGCTCTGAAGCCAGAGTACAGCTCCTTATATAGCAAAGATTTACAACAACAAAAAACCCTAGCCATAAACGTCAACTTCTTTTTCTACTTTGTTCCTTGGCTAGAGCCACAAGGTTCACCAATGGTGACATTTTGCATATGCGACCGTTTTTGCCACCTCGAAGGTAGCCACATTACAGCTTCTGAGATGTGTGCTGGGTTTGTTCGTGTTGCCGTAACCAACCAAACGCTGACAAGAATTACAGGATCTTTAACATGTGTATTTTATTTTGTGCATGTGTATATACACGAAGGGACTTAAGGCACAGTCAGTTCTGCATTTAAAGCTGTCCTGAGAGAGCATAAAAAAATCTCCACCCCTAATTCACCCACACACTGCCAAGATTCGAACCCATGACTCCATGAACCCATGGGATTGGGGCTGAACGATCTTAACCACTCGGCTATGGCGTCCGTCGTACACTTCTTCATCAGAGTGTACTTATACACTCTTCATACTCAAAGTATGATGTGCGATACAGTGCAGAATATTCAGGAGGATTCTTTGAATGTTTACTGTTACAATCCCAACAACAACACCAACAAATTGATATAGTTGTAGTACCTTTATTTTGTGCTTCCACTTGCTCGTGCCACGTCCTCAGGCATTGAAGTACCTAGGACGGGAACAGCTTCGATGAGAGAATGATTCTGCAGAAAAAGATTTGAAACAATATGAAAAGTAAATGTCAGCAAACTCAAACATACACACTCAGAGAAAGAGAGAGAGAGAGGGGGGGGGGGGGAGGGGGGGAGAGAGGGGTAGGGAGGGGGAGGGGGAGAGGAGGAGAGAGAGAGCAAGAGAGAGAGAGGGAGGGAGGGAGAGAGAGAAGTGAAGGAGGGAGGGAGGGGGAGAGAGATAGAGAGAGAGAGAGAGTGAGAGAGAGAGAGAGAGAGAGAGAGATAATGGGTGAGAACCAGAACTCTTGATGTAAGCAAAGTGCCAATGCTAAGATCAACATGACACGCTTTAAGATGTGTTCATGTCATCTTCATTTTTTTTTAAAAAGGAGCTATATTTTCAATGAAAAGAGCAAAAAATTTCAGGAAGAGAATATAAATGTTGAGGAGAAGGAGGAGAGGGAAATAAGTACGTATTTAAGACTGGAAAGCTGAAAACAAAAATGTGTGATGCTACTCTTGTAGCAATCCTCTCTCTTCAGAGAAAGCAGCTCGAATTTTATACAGAAAAGTTTCCTGTAACTGATAGTAGAATGCAATACAATGCCTTGCTCTACAAGACAAGACAACACGAGACAATGCACAGAAATTTGATACATTACAATACAAACACGAAACAGTGCAATACAAAGGTAAGACAGACAAACACACCTGGTAGATACCTGTAGTCCCACTTTCACTTCTATGGTGTAGTTTTTTTCTTCCATGGTGTAGTCTTTGTCTTCTGCGGTGTAGTCTTCTTCTTTTGTGGTGTAGTCTACTTCATCCATGGTGTAGTCTTCTTCTTCCGTGGTCTTCTTCTGTGGTGTAGTCTTCTTCTTCTGTGGTCTTCTTCTGTGGTGTAGTCTTCTTCTTCAGTTGGAGTGGTCTTCTTCATCAATGGTGTAGCATTCTTCCTTGGTAAGATCCTTTCCAGTAGTCTTCTTCAGTGGTCTTGCTCTGTGGTGTATTCTTCTTCTATATTCTTCTTCTGTGGTGTAGTCTTCTTCTGTGGTGTAGTCTTCTGTAGTCTTCTTCTGTGGTGTAGTCTTCTGTAGTCTTCTTCTTCTGTGGTGTAGTCTTCCTTTTCTGTGGTTAAGTCTTCTTCTGTAGTCTTCTTCCTCCGTAGTGTAGTCTTCTTCTGTGGTGTAGTCTTCTGTAGTCTTCTTCTTTTGTGTGTAGTCTTCTTCTTGTGGTGTAGTCGTCTTCTGTAGTCTTCTTTCTCTGTGGTGTAGTCTTCTTCTGTGGTGTAGTCTTCTGTAGTCTTCTTCTTCTGTGGTGTAGTCTTCCTTTTCTGTGGTATAATCTTCTTCTGTAGTCTTCTTCCTCCGTAGTGTAGTCTTCTTCTGTGGTGTAGTCTTCTGTAGTCTTCTTCTTTTGTGTGTAGTCTTCTTCTTGTGGTGTAGTCGTCTTCTGTAGTCTTCTTTCTCTGTGGTGTAGTCTTCTTCTTGTGGTGTAGTTTTCTTCTGTAGTCTTCTTCCTCCGTAGTGTAGTCTTCTTCTGTGGTGTAGTCTTCTGTAGTCTTCTTCCTCTGTGGTGTAGTCTTCCTTTTCTGTGGTTAGTCTTCTTCTGTAGTCTTCTTCCTCTGTGGTGTAGCGTTCTTCCTCTGTGGTGTAGTCTTCTGTAGTCTTCTTCCTCTGTGGTGTAGTCTTCTGTAGTCTTCTTCTTTTGTGGTGTAGTCTTCCTTTTCTGTGATGGAGTGTTCTTTTGTTGTCTTCTTGTGTGGTGTAGTCTTCTTCTTGTGTGGTGTAGTCTTCTTGTGTGGTGTAGTTTTCTTGTGTGGTGTGGTCTTCTTCTTCTGTAGTCTTCTTCTACTGTGGTGTTGTCTTCTTCTTTTGTGGTGTAGTCTTCTTCTTCCGTGGTGTAATCTTCTCCCATGTGTAGTTATCTTGTGTTGTCTTCTTCTTTCGTGATGTAGTCTTCTTCTGTAGTCTTCTTCTAATGGGTGTAGTCTTTTTCTTCTCTGGTGTAATTATCTTCTGTGTTGTAGTGTTTTTTGGCGGTGTAGTCTTCTTCTGTGGTGTAGTCTTCTTTTTCCGTTGTGTAGGCCTCTTCTTTTGTGGTGTAGTCTTCTTCTTCTGTGGTGTAGTCTTCTTCTTCTGTAGTGTAGTCTTTCTTCTGTGGTGTAGTCTTCTTCTGTGGTGTAGTCTTCTTCTTCTGTGGTGTAGTCTTCTTCTTCTGTGGTGTAGTCTTCTTCTTCTGTGGTGTAGTCTTCTTCTTCTGTGGTGTAGTCTTCTTCTTCTGTGGTGTAGTCTTCTTCTGTGGTGTAGTCTTCTTCTTCTGTGGTGTAGTCTTCTTCTTCTGTGGTGTAGTCTTCTTCTGTGGTGTAGTCTTCTTCTTCTGTGGTGTAGTCTTCTTCTTCTGTGGTGTAGTCTTCTTCTGTGGTGTAGTCTTCTTCTTCTGTGGTGTAGTCTTCTTCTTCTGTGACGTAGGTAGTCTTCTTCCGTGGTCTTCCTCTGTGGTGTAGAGACAGAGAGAGACAGAGACAGAGAGAGAAACAGAGACAGAGAGAACCAGAGATTTTATGTCAGCAAATTTCCAATGCTAATAATAATCAAAATGTTATGTTTTGAGATTTGGTGACATTATTTCAATCCGAAACAAATTTACCATGATCTGTACTCTCAAAGAAACGAGAAAAAATATATCTGAAACCAGAGTACAGCTGCCAGTAATATAGTGAGGCACTGGGGAAGTACTACATACAGTCATTAATGCAGACTTCCCACTCAAAGTGTCCTTACGGGGGATGGGGTAGCCTAGTGGTCAGAACATTGCGTTCGCAATCTGACGACCTTGGTTTGATTCCCATTCAAGGGGAATATTTTCCCCGGGAGTTAACATCAGTGCAGACTCTACTCTCCCCAAAAGTTCTTAAGATGAGACTATAAACCGAGGTCCCGTGTGCGAACGCACGCAGAACATCTTGCGCACACGTTAAATCCTGTTCCGATTTTCGTATTTGTGTGCTGGTGGGAACAGATCACAGATTTACAAAACCGCATACACACAGGGACTAGTTGTGAAAAAGCACACGAGTTCTTATTCCATTATCCTCGATATAAAAGAATAAATAAATAAATAACAAATACAATTTCAGTCATCCCTAAGTGTAACGTGTAAAATAGAGTGTTCTTTGAAGAACTTTCGATGTTAAGTTGTGGAACGCCCAACAACAGGGGAAACAATCATATTACCTTATTGTGTACTTCCACTTGCTCGTGCCACGTCCTCAGGCATTGAAGTACCTAGGACGGGAACAGCCTCCATGAGGGAATGATTCTGCACAAAAAAAGTTTAGAACATTTATATTCAGATGCTTGCACGCCCAACACACAACACAGGCAGAGACAGACAGACAGACATACAGAAAAGGCAGACAAACAGACAAAGACAGACACAGGGGAAAGAGATATACAGAGACAGAAAGAGAGCCAGAGGGAGACAATGAGGGAAATAGGAGAGAGAGAGGAAGACAACGAGAGAGAGACAGAGAGAGAGAGAGGAAGAGCGACAGAGAAAGAGAGAGAGAGAGAGAGAGAGAGAGAGAGAGAGAGAGAGAGAGAGAGAGAGAGAGAGAGAGAGAGAGAGCACAAGTTACAGGAAGAGAATTCTTTTTCTTGATGTAAGCAAAGTGCGAATACTTATATCAAAATGTGATATTTTAAGATCTCTCGACATAATCTTAATCCAAAAACAAGAAATTAGCATGGGCGGTATTCCCAATAAAAAGAGTAAACATACTATGAAACCAGAGTACAGCTACCTATATAGCATGGTACTTTATTAAAAAAAAAAAGCCCATAAGCGCAGACTTCCCACTTAGAATGCCCTTATGATATCAGTGATTTTTTTTTAGTGTGTGTCAGCGAGACAACATATTTTGGAGGACTTTCAATGTTATTCTGTGGAACAGCTAACACCAATACATAACATTATTACCTTTTTGTGTGCTTCCACTTGCTCGTGCCGCGTCCTCAGGCATTGAAGTACCTAGGACGGGAACAGCCTTGATAATGAAATGCGTCTGCACAAAATATAGAGAAAAATTAAAATCAAATGCCTGCTCTCTTTCGATCTCTCACTTGCGCACTCTCTCTCTTTCACAAACACACACACACATACACACACAGAGTTATGGATGTAAGCGAAGGACTTATTACCCAAATAACATTGTCGTGCCTAAATTACAGGAGATTGTCTTCATCCTGAATAGCCATATTCAAATGGAAACTAGATACACATTCAGACAGGGAAAAAAATCATTAATGGCGCTACTCTTGTGGTGATCCACTCTCCCTCAAAAGAGCAGCCCCATTTTCATGCAAAAAAGTCTGCTTCAACAGTAGTATGCATTCTAATCCAATATTTTCCAGATAAGCCTCAACTTCAGACCTGCTAGTGCCTTACCTCCCTTCAGGTATATGCACATGGACAAGATCTACGTATGCACGTTAAAGATCTCGTAATTCATCTCAGTGGGTTACAGAAACACAACCATACCCAGCATGCAACCTGTACAACGAAATGAGCTGCTATGCAGTCAGAATGTGTGGGCTGAGGCCAGAGGGCAGACCATTCTGCAGAGTGACAAGCACAGGAGAAGACCTGGCACTACACACCCCAACCAGGAAGGGAAGGCAGAGGTTGAGGAGGAGGAGGAGGAGAGGGAAACAAGTTCGTATTTAAGACAGGACATTCGAAAACCAAAATGTGTGACGCTAATTCTTGTAGCAATGCTCTCTCCTCAGAGAAAGCATCTACAATTTTATAGAGAAAGGTTTCCTGTAACTGATAGTAGAATGCAAGACAATGCATTGCACTACAAGATAAGATCATATTACACATTACAATATGATACAATACAATACAAAAGCGAAAACGATTAAATACAAAGGTAAAACAAACAAATACACATAGTAGTTACCTGTAGTTCCACTTTCACTCCTTATGTGCCGTCTTCCTCTGTGGTGTTGTCTTCTTCTTCTGTGGTGTAGTCTTCTTCTTTTGTGGTGTAGTCTTCTTCTTTTGTGGTGTAGTCTTCTTGGTTTGTGGTGTAGTCTTCTTTGTCTGTGGTGTAGTCTTCTTTGTCTCTGGTGTAGTCTTCTTCTTTTGTGGTGTGTTCTTCATCTGTGGTGTAGTCTTCTTCTTCATCTGTGGTGTAGTCTTCTTCTTCATCTGTGGTGTAGTCTTCTTCTTCATCTGTGGTGTAGTCTTCTTCTTCGTCTGTGGTGTAGTCTTCTTCCGTGGTGTAGTTGTCTTCTTCTTCCGTGGTGTAGTCGTCTTCTTCTTCCATGGTGTAGTCTTCTTCTTCGTCTGTGTGTAGTCTTCTTCTTCTTCCGTGGTGTAGTCGTCTTCTTCTTCCGTGGTGTAGTCTTCTTCTTCGTCTGTGGTGTAGTCTTCTTCTCTAGTGGTGTAGTCTTCTTCTCTAGTGGTGCAGTCTTTTTCTGTAGTATAGTCTTCTTCTTGCATGGTGTAGTCTTCTTTTTCTGTGGTGTAGTCTTCTTTTCTGTGGTGTAGTCTTCTTCTTCTGTGGTGTAGTCTTCTTTTTCTGTGGTGTAGTCTTCTTCTTCTATGATGGTGTAGTCTTCTTCTTCGTCTGTGGTGTAGTCTTCTTCTTCAGTGGTGCAGTCTTCTTCTGTGATGCAGTCTTCCTCTTTTGTGGTGTAGTCTTCCTCTTCTATTGTGGTGTAGTCTTCCTCTGTGGTGTAGTCTTTTTCTGTGGAGTAGTCTTCTTCTGTAGTCTTCTTCTTCAGTGATGTAGTCTTCTTCTTCAGAGGTGTAGTCTTCTTCTGTGGTATAGTTTTCTTCAGTGGTGTAGTCTTCTTCTGTAGTCTTCTTATTCTGTGGTTTAGTCTTCTTCTTTCGTGTATAGTCTTCTTTTGTGGTGTAGTCTTCTTCTTGTGTGGTGTAGTCTTCTTTTGTGGTGTAGTCTTCTTTTTTCGTGGTGTAGTCTTCTTTTGTGGTGTAGTCTTCTTCTTTCGTGGTGTAGTCTTCTTTTGTTGTGTAGTCTTCTTATGTAGTGTTCTTGTGTTGTGTAGTGCACTTCTGTGGTGTAATCTTTCTTTGTAGTGTAGTCTTCTTCTGTGTTGAAAACTTCTTATGTGGTGTAGTCTTCATCTTCCATTGTGTAGTCTTCTTCTTCCGTGGTGTAGTGAAATTTTCTTCTGTGGTGTAGTCTTCTTCTGTTGTCTTCTTTTGTGGTGTAGTCTTTTTCTGTTGTCTTCTTCTGTGGTGTAGTCTTCTTTGTTGTCTTCTTCTGTGGTGTAGTGCTCTTTTGTGGTGTAATCTTCTGTGATGTAGTCTTCTTCCTCTGTGGTGTTGTCTTCTTCCATGATGAAATCTTCTTCTGTAGTCTTCTTCCATGATGTAGTCTTCCACCGTGGTGTAATCTTCTTTTGTGGTGTGGTTGTCTTCTATAGTCTTCTTTGTGTATAGTATAATCTTCTGTAGTCTTCTTCTGTGGTGTATTCTTCTTCTGTGGTGTATTCTTCTTCTTCTGTGGTGTAGTGTTTTCTTCTATAGTCTTTTTCTTTGGTGTAGTCTTCTTCTCTAGTGGTGCAGTCTTTTTCTGTGGTATAGTCTTCTTCTTCCGTGGTGTAGTCTTCTTCTGTGGTGTAGTCTTCTTCTGTAGCCTTCTTCTTCTGTGGTGTAGCCTTCTTCTTCAGTGGTGTAGTCTTCTTCTGTGCTATAGTCTTCTTTTGTAGTCTTCTTCCTCTGTGGAGTAGTCTTCTTCTTCCGTGGTGTAGTCTTCTTCTGTGGTATAGTCTTCTTCTGTGGTGTAGTCTTCTTCTTCAGTAGTGTAGTCTTCTTCTTCCGTGTGTAGTCTTCTATTGTTGTGTAGTCTTCTTCTGTAGTCTTCTTGTGTTGTGGAGTGCACTTCTGTGGTGTAATCTTCCTCTGTAGTGTAGTCTTCTTCTATGTTGAAATCTTCTTCTGTGGTGTAGTCTTCTTCAATGGTGTAGGCTTCTTCTTCCGTAGTATAGAGTAATCTTCTTTTATGGTGTAGTCTTCTTTTGTTGTCTTCTATGGTGTAGTCTTCTTCTGTTGTCTTCTTCTGTGGTGTAGTGCTCTTTTGTGGTGTAATCTTCTTCTGTGGGTGGTGTAGTCTTCTTCTGTGATGAAATCTTCTTTTGTGGTGTAGTCTTCTTCCTGTGTGATGTTGTCTTCTTCCATGATGAAATCTTCTTCTGTAGTCTCCTTCTTCTCTTTTGCAGTCTTCTTTTGTGGTGTAATCTTCTTCCTCTGTGGTGTAGTCTTCCTCTGTAGTCTTCTTCTGTAGTCTTCTTCCATGATGTAGTCTTCCGCCATGGTGTAATCTTCTTTTGTGGTGTGGTTGTCTTCTATAGTCTTCTTTGTGTATGGTATAATCTTCAGTAGTCTTCTTCTGTGGTGTAGTCTTCTTCTTCTGTGGTGTAATGTTTTTCTTCTGTGGTGTAGTGTTTTTCTTCTGTAGTCGTCTTCTGTGGTGTAGTCTTCTTCTCTAGTGGTGCAGTCGTTTTCTGTGGTATAGTCTTCTTTTTTTCCCGTGGTGTAATCGTCTTCTTCTTCCATGGTGTATCTTCTTCCGTGGTGTAGTCATCTTCTTTTGTTGTGCAGTCTTCTTCTGTGATGCAGTCTTCCTTTTTGTGGTGTAGTCTTCCTCTTCTATTGTGGTGTAGTCTTCCTCTGTGGTGTAGTCTTCTGTGGTATAGTTGTCTTCTTTTGTGGTGTAGTTTTCTTCTTTTGTGGTGTAGTCTTCTTTTGTGGTGAAGTCTTCTTCTGTGGTATAGTCTTTTTCTTCTTCCGTTGTGTAGTCTCCTTCTTCCGTGGTGTTGTCCTCTTCTTTTGTGGTGTAGAGTTTTTCTTCTTCTGTGGTGTAGTCTTCTTCTGTATGTTCTTTCTAGCCAGAAGGCCCATAGAGCCGGAGCTTATCCCGGTTTCTGTAGCGTTAAGCGAACTGATGGTTTTTCACCACCCCTGTGACAGGACGCTAGTCTGTCGCCAGATACTTCCCCAGCAGAGCTGGTACCCACTTGTACACCTGGGTGGAGTGAGGAAAATAGGAGTAAAGTGTCTTTCCCAAGGACACAACACCGAGCCGAGCGGGGATCGAACCCGCGACCTCTGGATCACGAGTTGACCGCCTAAACCACTCGACCACGGTGCCTCCTAGTCTTCTTTTGTGGTGTAGTCTTCTTCTCTAGTGGTGCAGTCTTTTTTCTGTGGTATAGTGTTATTCTTCCATGGTATAGTCTTCTTCTTCTACGATGGTGTAGTCTTCTTCTTCTGTGGTGTAGTCTTCTTCTGTGATGCAGTCTTCCTCTTTTGTGGTGTAGTCTTCTTATGTAGTGTTCTTGTGTTGTGTAGTGCACTTCTGTGGTGTAATCTTTCTTTGTAGTGTAGTCTTCTTCTGTGTTGAAAACTTCTTATGTGGTGTAGTCTTCATCTTCCATTGTGTAGTCTTCTTCTTCCGTGGTGTAGTGAAATTTTCTTCTGTGGTGTAGTCTTCTTCTGTTGTCTTCTTTTGTGGTGTAGTCTTTTTCTGTTGTCTTCTTCTGTGGTGTAGTCTTCTTTTGTTGTCTTCTTCTGTGTGTAGTGCTCTTTTGTGGTGTAATCTTCTGTGATGTAGTCTTCTTCCTCTGTGGTGTTGTCTTCTTCCATGATGAAATCTTCTTCTGTAGTCTTCTTCCATGATGTAGTCTTCCACCGTGGTGTAATCTTCTTTTGTGGTGTGGTTGTCTTCTATAGTCTTCTTTGTGTATAGTATAATCTTCTGTAGTCTTCTTCTGTGGTGTATTCTTCTTCTGTGGTGTATTCTTCTTCTTCTGTGGTGTAGTGTTTTCTTCTATAGTCTTTTTCTTTGGTGTAGTCTTCTTCTCTAGTGGTGCAGTCTTTTCTGTGGTATAGTCTTCTTCTTCCGTGGTGTAGTCTTCTTCTGTGGTGTAGTCTTCTTCTGTAGCCTTCTTCTTCTGTGGTGTAGCCTTCTTCTTCAGTGGTGTAGTCTTCTTCTGTGCTATAGTCTTCTTTTGTAGTCTTCTTCCTCTGTGGAGTAGTCTTCTTCTTCCGTGGTGTAGTCTTCTTCTGTGGTATAGTCTTCTTCTGTGGTGTAGTCTTCTTCTTCAGTAGTGTAGTCTTCTTCTTCCGTGGTGTAGTCTTCTATTGTTGTGTAGTCTTCTTCTGTAGTCTTCTTGTGTTGTGGAGTGCACTTCTGTGGTGTAATCTTCCTCTGTAGTGTAGTCTTCTTCTATGTTGAAATCTTCTTCTGTGGTGTAGTCTTCTTCAATGGTGTAGGCTTCTTCTTCCGTAGTATAGAGTAATCTTCTTTTATGGTGTAGTCTTCTTTTGTTGTCTTCTATGGTGTAGTCTTCTTCTGTTGTCTTCTTCTGTGGTGTAGTGCTCTTTTGTGGTGTAATCTTCTTCTGTGGGTGGTGTAGTCTTCTTCTGTGATGAAATCTTCTTTTGTGGTGTAGTCTTCTTCCTGTGTGATGTTGTCTTCTTCCATGATGAAATCTTCTTCTGTAGTCTCCTTCTTCTCTTTTGCAGTCTTCTTTTGTGGTGTAATCTTCTTCCTCTGTGGTGTAGTCTTCCTCTGTAGTCTTCTTCTGTAGTCTTCTTCCATGATGTAGTCTTCCGCCATGGTGTAATCTTCTTTTGTGGTGTGGTTGTCTTCTATAGTCTTCTTTGTGTATGGTATAATCTTCAGTAGTCTTCTTCTGTGGTGTAGTCTTCTTCTTCTGTGGTGTAATGTTTTTTCTTCTGTGGTGTAGTGTTTTTCTTCTGTAGTCGTCTTCTGTGGTGTAGTCTTCTTCTCTAGTGGTGCAGTCGTTTTCTGTGGTATAGTCTTCTTTTTTTCCCGTGGTGTAATCGTCTTCTTCTTCCATGGTGTAGTCTTCTTCCGTGGTGTAGTCATCTTCTTTTGTTGTGCAGTCTTCTTCTGTGATGCAGTCTTCCTTTTTGTGGTGTAGTCTTCCTCTTCTATTGTGGTGTAGTCTTCCTCTGTGGTGTAGTCTTCTGTGGTATAGTTGTCTTCTTTTGTGGTGTAGTTTTTCTTCTTTTGTGGTGTAGTCTTCTTTTGTGGTGAAGTCTTCTTCTGTGGTATAGTCTTTTTCTTCTTCCGTTGTGTAGTCTCCTTCTTCCGTGGTGTTGTCCTCTTCTTTTGTGGTGTAGAGTTTTTCTTCTTCTGTGGTGTAGTCTTCTTCTGTATGTTCTTTCTAGCCAGAAGGCCCATAGAGCCGGAGCTTATCCCGGTTTCTGTAGCGTTAAGCGAACTGATGGTTTTTCACCACCCCTGTGACAGGACGCTAGTCTGTCGCCAGATACTTCCCCAGCAGAGCTGGTACCCACTTGTACACCTGGGTGGAGTGAGGAAAATAGGAGTAAAGTGTCTTTCCCAAGGACACAACACCGAGCCGAGCGGGATCGAACCCGCGACCTCTGGATCACGAGTTGACCGCCTAAACCACTCGACCACGGTGCCTCCTAGTCTTCTTTTGTGGTGTAGTCTTCTTCTCTAGTGGTGCAGTCTTTTTTCTGTGGTATAGTGTTATTCTTCCATGGTATAGTCTTCTTCTTCTACGATGGTGTAGTCTTCTTCTTCTGTGGTGTAGTCTTCTTCTGTGATGCAGTCTTCCTCTTTTGTGGTGTAGTCTTCCTCTTCTATTGTGGTGTAGTCTTCCTCTGTGGTGTAGTCTTCTTCTGCGGTGTAGTCATCTTCTTCAGTGGTGTAGTCTTCTTCTGTGCTATAGTCTTCTTTTGTAGTCTTCTTCCTCTGTGGAGTAGTCTTCTTCTGTGCTATAGTCTTCTTTTGTAGTCTTCTTCCTCTGTGGAGTAGTCTTCTTCTTCCGTGGTGTAGTCTTCTTCTGTAGTCTTCTTCATCTGTGGTGTAGTCTTCTTCTTCCGTGGTGTAGTCTTTTTGTGGTGTAGTCTTCTTCTGTAGGCTTCTTGTGTTGTGTAGTGCACTTCTGTGTTGTAACCTTCCTCTGTAGTGTAGTCTTCTTCTGTGTTGAAATATTTTTATGTGATGTAGTCTTCTTCTTCCATGGTGTAGTGTAATCTTCTTCTGTGGTGTAGTCTTCTTCTGTGGTGTAGTGCTCTTCTGTGGTGTAATCTTCTTTTGTGGCGTAGTCTTCTTCTGTTGTCTTTTTTTCTGTGGTGTAGTGCTCTTCTGTGGTGTAATCTTCTTCTGTGATGAAATCTTTTGTGGTGTAGTCTTCTTCCTCTGTGGTGTTGTCTTCTTTCATGATGAAATCTTCTTCTGTAGTCTCCTTCTTCTCTGTTGTAGTCTTCTTTTGTGGTGTAATCTTCTTCCTCTGTGGTGTAGTCTTCTTCTGTATTCTTCTTCCATGATGTAGTCTTCCGCCGTGGTGTAATCTTCTTTTGTGGTGTTGTTGTCTTCTATAGTCTTCTTTGTGTATGGTATAATCTTCTGTAGTCTTCTTTTGTGGTGTAGTTCTTCTT
>CM054155.1:46757769-46784158 GCA_028751875.1 Rapana venosa
CACTTGCTCGTGCCGCATCCTCAGGCATTGAAGTACCTAGGACCGGAACAGCTGTGATGATAAAATGCTTCTGCACAAAAAAAGAGACATTCTAAAATGAAATGCCTGCTCTCTCTCTCTCTCTCTCTCTCATTCTCACACACACACACACACACACACACACACACACACACACACACACACACACACACACACATACACACACACACACACACACACACACACACACAGAGTTATGGATGTAAGCAATGCACTTATTACCCATACCACAATTTTGGGCTTACACTACAGGAGACTGTCTTCATCCTAAAAAGCTACATTCAGGAAGGATGGTGGCAGGATGGTTAAGACGTTTGCCTGCCAACAAGTAAACCGTGAGGTTCTGGGTTCGATTCCCAACCTTGCCCTTTCTTCCCAGTTTGAAAAAAAATTGAATCTTGCGCACACATTAAATCCTGTTCCGCTTTTCGAAAGAGTAGGCCATTGTGTGCTGGTGGGAACAGATGACAAAATTTACAAAACCGCATACACACAGGGACTGGATGCAAAAAAAGCACATTCCATTATCCTCGATATAAAAAATAAGTCATTTGAGCGCTTTGATTTGTTGCTTTACAAGATTCAGCGCTATATAAATTCCATACATTATTATTATTATTATTATTATTATTATTTTTCAAAGGAAAACAAAATACACATTCGGACAGAAAAACTGAAAACAACTAATTGGTGGTGCTACTCTTGTGGTGATCTTCTCTCCCTCGGAAGAACAGCTCCATTTTCATGCAGAAAAGTCTGCTTCCACAGTAGTGTGCATTCCAATCCAATATTTCCAAGCTCGACCTCAACTGCAGACCTGCCAGTGCCTTACTTCCCTTCGTGTATATCCACATGGACAAGATCCAAATATGCACGTTAAAGATCTCATAATTCCTCCCAGTGGGTTACAGAAACACGACCATACCCAGCATGCAACCTGTACAATGAAATGAGCTGCTATGCAGTCAGAATGTGTGGGCTGATGCCAGCGGGTAGACCTCCTGCAGAGTGACAAGCACAGGAGAAGACCAGGCACTACACACCCCACCCAGGAAGGGAAGGCAGAGGTTGAGGAGAAGGAGGAGGAGGAGAGTGAAACAAGTTCGTATTTAAGACAGGAAATTTGAAAACAAAAATGTGTGACGCTACTCTTGTAGCAATGCTCTCTCACTGGAGAAAGCAGCTACAATTTTATACAGAAAAGTCTCTTGTAAATGATAGTAGAATGCAATACAATGCCTTGTACTACAAGACAAGACAACATGAGACAATGCACAGCAATATGATACAAAACAATACAATACAAAAATGGAACAATCTAATGCAAAGGTAAGATAGGCAAACGCCCGTACTAGATACCTGTAATTCCAATCTCACTTTCACTTCCATGGTGTAGTCTTCTTCTGTAGAGTAGTCGTCTTCTTGTGTGGTTTACTCTTCTTATGTAGTCTTCCTCCGTGGCAAAAGTCTTCTTTTTCTGTGATGTTGTCTTCTACGGTGGTGTAGTCTTCTGTTGTTGTGTAGTCTTCTTCTGTAGTCTTCTTCTGTAGTGTAGTCTTCTGTGGTGTAGTCTTCTTCTGTAGTCTTCTTCTTTTGTGGTGTAGTCTTCTTTTTCTGTGGTGTAGTCTTCTTTTGTGGCGAGTTCTTCATTTGTAGTCTTCTTCTTATGTGGTGTTGTCTTTTTTTTCTGTGGCGTAGTCTTCTTTTGTGGTGTAGTCTTCTTTGCTGGTGTAGTCTTCTTCCGTGGTGTAGTCTTCCTCTGTGGTGTAGTCTTCCTCTGTGGTGTAGTCTTCCTCTGTGGTGTAGTCTTCTTCTGTGGTGTAGTCTTCTTTTGTGGTGTAGTCTTCTTCTGTGGTGTAGTCTTCTTCTGTGGTGTAGTCTTCTTTTGTGGTGTAGTCTTCCTCTGTGGTGTAGTCTTTTTCTGTAGTGTAGTCTTCTTTTGTAGTGTAGTCTTCTTCTGTAGTGTAGTCTTCTTCCGTGGTCTTCTTTATCTGTGGTGTAGAGACAGAGACAGAAGGAGAACCAGAGTTGTTGATGTCAACAAACTGCAAATGCTAACAATAATCAAAATGTTGGTTACATTCCTTTAATCCAAAATTTAGCATTAGCTGTATTTCTCAATGAAAAGATAACAAAAATTCTCTGAAACCAAGGTACAGCTGCCTACAATATAAACGAGGCACTGGGAAAGTACTACCCTTATTTATGAAGACTGTCTCCTCAAAGTGTCCTTACAATTTCATCAATCCCTAAGTGTAATGTGTGAAATACAGTGCACTTTTAAGGACTCTCAATGTTAAGTTGTGGAACGCCCAACAACAGGGGAAACAATCATATTACCTTATTGTGTGCTTCCACTTGCTCGTGCCTCGTCCTCAGGCATTGAAGTACCTAGGACGGGAACAGCTTCGATGAGAGAATGCTTCTGCACAAAAAAAAATTAATTACACAATTAATATAGTAAAAATCTGCAAACTCAAATACACACACTCACAGAGAGAGGAGAGAGAGAGAGAGAGAGAGAGAGAGAGAGAGAGAGAGAGAGAGAGAGAGAGAGAGAGAAAGAGAGAGAGAGAGAGAGAGAGAGAGAGAGAGAGATGCTTGCAAACTCAAAACATGGACACTCACAGAGAGAGAGAGGGGGGGAAAGAGAGGGGAGAGAAAAAGAGGGAGGGCGGAAGGAGAGAGAGGGGGTGAGGGAGAGAGAGTGGGAGAGGGAGAGGGAAGGATAGAGAGGGGGAGAGAAAGAGAGAGAAGAAGGGAGGAAGGAGAGAGGGGGAGATGAAGAGAGAGGGAGAGGGGGGGAGAAAAAGAGGGAGGCGGAAGGGAGAGAGAGGGGTGAGGGAGAGAGAGTGGGAGAGGGAGAGGGAAGGATAGAGAGGGGGGAGAGAAAGAGAGAGAAGAAGGGAGGAAGGGAGAGAGGGGGAGATGAAGAGAGAGGGAGAGGGGGGAGAGAGAGGGGAGAGAGAAAGTGGGAGAAAGAAAGGGGGAGAGAGAGAGGGGGGGAGAAAGAAAGGGGGAGTAAGACAGAGAGGTAGAGATTTATTTATTTATTTTATTTATTTATTCTTTTATATCGCGGATAATGGAATAAGCACTTCTATGCATTTTAACATCCAGTCCCCATGTGTATGCGTATTTTGTGAATTTTGTCATTTGTTCCCACCAGCACATAATGGCCTACTCTTCCGAAAAGCGGAACAGGATTTAACGTGTGCGCAAGATGTTCTGGTGCGTTCGCACACGGGACCTTGGTTTATAGTCTCATCCGAAGGACTTTAGGGAAGAGTGGAGTCTGCACTGATGTTAACTCCAGAGGAAAATATCCCCCTTGAACGAGAATCAAACCTGGGTCATCAGATTGCGAGCGCAATGTTCTGACCACTAGGCTATCCTGTCGAGAGAGACAGAGAGAAGGAGAGAGAGAGAGAGAGGGGGGATGGGTGAGAACCTAAGTTCTTGAAGTAAGCAAAGTACCAATGCTAATATCAAAGTACTACAGTCATTAATGCAGACTTCCCACTTAAAGTGTCCTTGCAAATTCCAGTCATCACTAAGTGTAATGTGTACACAGACAATGCATAGAAATATGATACAATATAATACAATACAATACAAAAACTTAACAAGGCACTACAACGGAAAGACAGACAAATGCACCTTGTAGATATCTGTAGTTTCACTTTGACTTTCACTTCTGTGGTGTAGTCTTCTTCTTCTGTGGTGTAGTCTTCTTCTTCTTGTGTGGTGTAGTCTTCTTGTATGGTGTAGTCTTCTTGTATGGTGTAGTCTTCTAAGGTGCAGTCTTCTTCCGTGATGAAAACTTCTTTTGTGGTGTAGTCTTTTTCTTCCGTGGTGTAGTCTCCTTGTGTGGTGTAGTAATCTTCTTCTGTGGTGTAGTCTTCTTCTGTAGTCTTCTTGTGTAGTAGAGTTCTTCTTCTTTGGTGTAGTATTCTTTCTCTGTGGTGTAGTATTCTGTCTTCTGTGGTGCAGTCTTCTTCCGTCGTTTTCTTCTGTGGTGTAGAGACAAAAGGAGAAAGAGTCAGAGAGAGAACCAGAGTTGTTGATGTCAGCAAAATGTCAATGCTAATAATAATCAAAATGTTATGTTTTAAAATTTGTTCACATTACTTGAATTCAAATCAAATTTAGCATTAGCTGTATTCTCAATGAAAAGATTTTTTTAAAGTTCTCTGAAACCAAAGTACAGCTGCCTATATTATAAGCAAGGTACTGGGAAAGTACTACATTCATTAAGACAGACTGTCTACTCAAATTGTCCTTACAATTTCAGTCATCTCTAAGTGTAACGTGTGAAAGTGTGCACCTTTAAGGACTCTTAATGCTAAGTTGTGGAACGCCCAACAACAGGGGAAACAACCATATTACCTTATTGTGTGCTTCCACATGCTCGTGCCACGTCCTCAGGCATTGAAGTACCTAGGACGGGAACAGCTTCATTGAGAGAATGATTCTGCACACAAAAAATAGACAATTTAAAAAGTAAATACCTGCAAACTCAAACATACACATTAAGAGAAAGAGAGAGAGTGTTGCTTGTAAACTCAAAACATGGACACTCACACAGAGAGAGAGAGGGAAGGAGAGAGAGGGGGGAGAGGAAAAGAGAGGGAGGGAGGGAGGGAGAGAGGGGGAGAGAGAAAGAGAGAGGGACGGGGGTAGACAGAGGGGGAAGAGAGAGGGGGAGAGAGAGGTGTGAGGAGGAGCCAGAGAAAAGAACAGAAGAGAGAGAGAGAGAAAGGGAGGGAGAGAGAGAGAGAGAGAGAGAGAGAGAGAGAGAGAGAGAGAGAGAGGAGGGGGAGAGCAAGGGAGAGAGAGAGAGAAGGAGAGAGAGAGAGGGGATGGGTGAGAACCTGTGTTCTTGATGTAAGCAAAGTGCCAATGCTAATATCAAAGTGTTACAGTCATTAATGCAGACTTCCAACTTAAAGTGTCCTTGCAAAGTCAGTCATCCCTATGTGTAATTATGTAAATGAGACAATGCATAGCAATATGATACAACACAATACTGTACAGTACAAAACAAAACGATGCACTACAAAAGTAAGACAGTCAAACACACCTAGTAGATACCTGTAGTTCTGTTTTCACTTCCGTGGTGTAGTCTTCTTCTTGTGTGGTGTAGTCTTCTTCTTGTGTGGTGTAGTCTTCTTCTTGTGTGGTGTCTTCTTCCTTGGTGTAGTCTTCTTCTTCTGTGGTGTAGTCTTCTTCTTCCGTGGTGTAGTCTTCTTCTTCTGTGGTGTAGTCTTCTTCTCTTGTCTTCTTCCATGGGGTAGTCTTTTTCTGTAGTCTTCTGCTTCTGTAGTATAATTTTCTGTAGTCTTCTTCTTCTGTGGTGTAGTCTTATTAATCTCTGTTGTAATTTTTTTTCTTTTGTGGTGTATTCTTTTTTCTTTTGTTGTGAAGTCTTCTCCTGTAGTGTAGTCTTCTTCTTCCATGGTGTAATCTTCTACGGTGGTGGTTCTTCTTCCTCCATGGTGTAGTCTTCTTTTGTTGTGTAGTCTTCCTCTGTTATGTAGTCTTCTTCTTCTGTAGTGTAGTCTTTTTGTGTAGTCTTCTTCTTCTGTGTGTAGGTTTTTTTTCTATGGTGAAGTCTTCTTCCGTGGTGTAGTCATCTTCTTTGGTGGTGTAGTCTTCTTCTTTTGTGTTGTCTTCTTCCTTGGTGGTTTAGTCTTCTTCCATGGTATAGTCTTCTTCTTCTGTGGTGTAGTTTTCTTTTGTGGTGAAGTCTTCTGTGGTGTAGTCTTCTTCTGTTGTGTAGTCTTCTTCTTGTGTGGTGTAGTTTTTTCTTCTGTGGTGTAGTCTTTTTCTGTAGTCTTCTGCTCCTTTTGTGAAGTCTTCTTCTGTAGCCTTCTTGTATGGAGTGGTCTTTTCTTCTTCCGCGGTGTAGTGTACTTCCGTGGTGTAGTTTTCTTCCATGGTCTTCTTCTTCTGTTGTGTAGAGACATAGAGAGAGACAAAGAGAGACAGAGAGAGACAGAGACAAAGAGAGAACCAGAGTTGTTGATGTCAGCAAAGTGCCAATGCTAATAATAATCAGAATGTTTTGTTTTAAGATCTGTTCACATTACTTGAATCCAAATCAAATTTAGCATTAGCTGTATTCTCAATGAAAAGACAAAATAATTCCTGAAACCAGAGTACAGCTGCCTCTAATATAAGTGAGGCTCTTGGAAAGTACTACAGTGATTAATGCAGACTGTCTACTCAAAGTATCCTTACAATTTCAGTCATCCCTAAGTGTAATGTGTGAAATAGAGTGTTCTTTTAAGGGAACTCAATGTTAAGTTGTGGAACGCCCAACAACAGGGGAAACAATCATATTACCTTATTGTGTGCTTCCACTTGCTCGTGACGCGTCCTCAGGCACTGAAGTACCTAGGACAGGAACAGCCCCAATGAGAGAAAGATTCTGCACAAAAATGTTGAGAAAATTAGAATTCAGATGCCTACGCACGCACACACACACACACACATACACACAGACACACAGACATAAACACAGACACACACACATAAACACAGACACACACACATAAACACAGACACACACACATAAACACAGACACACACACATACAGCACACACAGAGATGGTCAGACAGACAAACTGACCAACAAACAGACACAGACAAACACACTGATATAGACAGACATAACATAAACAGACAGAGACACAGAGACAGTGACA
Source organism: Rapana venosa (assembly GCA_028751875.1). Lineage (NCBI taxonomy): Eukaryota > Metazoa > Mollusca > Gastropoda > Neogastropoda > Muricidae > Rapana > Rapana venosa. The sequence continues at coordinate 46,764,520 of CM054155.1, forward strand.
GAAGGAGAGAGAAGGCGGGGGGGGGGGAAGAGAGATTAAAATAACATATATTTATTCTTTTATATCAAGGATAATGGAATGAGCACTTATGTACGTTTTTAGATCAATACAGTACAGCTGCTTATAACATAAGCAAAGCACTGGTAAAGTACTACAGTCATTAATGCAGACTATCTACTCAAAGTGTCCTTACAATTTCAGTCATCCCTAAGTGTAACGTATGAAATAGAATGCTCTTTTAAGGACTCTCAACGTTAAGTTGTGGAACGCCCAACAATAGGGGAAACAATCATATTACCTTATTGTGTGCTTCTACTTGCTTGTGCCGCGTCCTCAGGCATTGAAGTACCTAGGACGGGAACAGCTTCGATAAGAGAATGATTCTGCACAACAAATATTACCAATTTAAAAAGTAAATACCTGCAAACTCAAACATACACACTCAGAGAGAGAGAGAGAGAGAGAGAGAGAGAGAGAGAGAGAGAGAGAGAGAGAGAGAGAGAGAGAGAGAGAGAGAGAGAGAGAGAGAGAGATGCTTGCAAAGTGAAAACATGGACACTCACACAGAGAGAGAGGGGGAGTAAAAGAGAGGGAGGAAGGAAGGGAGAGAGAGGGGGAGAGGGAGGGAGAGGGAGAGGGGGAGAGAGAGGGAGGAAGGAAGGGAGAGAGGGGGAGATGAAGAGAGAGGGAGAGGGGGAGAGAGAGAGGGGGAGAAAGAAAGGGTGGGTAGAGAGAGAGAGGGAGAGATTGATTTATTTTTTATATCGAGGATAATGGAATAAGCACTTATATGCTTTTTTACATCCAGTCCCCATGCGTATGTGTATTTTGTGAATTTTGTCATCTGTTCCCACTACCACAAGCAGAACAGGATTTAACGTGTGCGCAAGATGTTCTGCGTACGTTCGCACATGGGCGTCAGTGTATAGTCTCATCCGAAGGACTTTTGGGGAGAGTGGAGTCTGCACTGATGTTAACTCCAGGGGAAAAATATCCCCTTGATCAGGAATCAACCCCGGGTCGTCAGATTGCGAGCGCAATGTTCTAACCACTAGGGAGGAAGGGAGAAATAAGGGAAGGGGGAGAGAGAGAGGGGAAGAGAGAAGGGGAGAGAAGGAGGCAGGGAAGAGAGAGAGAGAGAGAGGAGGGGGAGAGCAAGGGAGAGAGAGATAGAAGGAGAGAGAGAGAGGGGATGGGTGAGAACCTGTGTTCTTGATGTAAGCAAAGTGCCAATGCTAATATCAAAGTGTTACAGTCATTAATGCAGACTTCCAACTTAAAGTGTCCTTGCAAAGTCAGTCATCCCTATGTGTAATTATGTAAATGAGACAATGCATAGCAATATGATACAACACAATACTGTACAGTACAAAACAAAACGATGCACTACAAAAGTAAGACAGTCAAACACACCTAGTAGATACCTGTAGTTCTGTTTTCACTTCCGTGGTGTAGTCTTCTTCTTGTGTGGTGTAGTCTTCTTCTTGTGTGGTGTAGTCTTCTTCTTGTGTGGTGTCTTCTTCTTCCTTGGTGTAGTCTTCTTCTTCTGTGGTGTAGTCTTCTTCTTCCGTGGTGTAGTCTTCGTCTTCTGTGGTGTAGTCTTCTTCTGTGGTGTAGTCTTCTTCTGTGGTGTAGTCTTCTTATGTGGTGTAGTCTTCTTCTCTTGTCTTCTTCCATGGGGTAGTCTTTTTCTGTAGTCTTCTTCTTCTATAGTATAATTTTCTGTAGTCTTTTTCATCTGTGGTGTAGTCTTATTAATCTCTGTTGTAATTTTTTTTCTTTTGTAGTGTATTCTTTTTTCTTTTGTTGTGAAGTCTTCTCCTGTAGTGTAGTCTTCTTCCTCCATGGTGTAGTTTTCTTCTGTTGTGTAGTCTTCTTCTGTAGCCTTCTTCTTCTGTAGTGTAGTCTTTTTGTGTAGTCTTCTTCTTTTGTGTGTAGGTTTTTTTCTATGGTGTAGTCTTCTTCCGTGGTGTAGTCATCTTCTTTGGTAGTGTAGTCTTCTTGTTTTGTATTGTCTTCTTCTTTGGTGGTTTAGTCTTCTTCCATGGTATAGTCTCCTTGTTCTGTGGTGTAGTTTTCTTTTGTGGTGAAGTCTTCTCTGGTGTAGTCTTCTTCTGTTGTGTAGTCTTCTTCTTCTGTGGTGTAGTTTTTTTTTCTGTGGTGTAGTCTTTTTCTGTAGTCTTCTGCTCCTTTTGTGAAGTCTTCTTTTGTAGCCTTCTTGTATGGAGTGGTCTTTTCTTCTTCCGCGGTGTAGTGTACTTCCGTGGTGTAGTTTTCTTCCATGGTCTTCTTCTTCTGTTGTGTAGAGACATAGAGAGAGACAAAGAGAGACAGAGAGAGACAGAGACAGAGAGAGAACCAGAGTTGTTGATGTCAGCAAAGTGCCAATTCTAATAATAATAAAAATGTTGATTAAGATTTGTTCATATTGCTTTAATCCAAATCAAATTTGGCATTAGCTGTATTCTCAATAAAAGGACAAAAAACTTCTCTGAAACCAGAGTACAGCTGCCCATAACAAAAGTGAGGAAAGTACTACAATCATTAATGCGGACTGTCTACTAGTGTCCTTACAATTTCAGTCATCCGTAAGTGTAATGTTTGAAATAGAGTGCTCTTTTGAGGGAACTCAATGTTAAGTTGTGGAACGCCCAACAACAGCGGAAACAATCATATTACCTTATTGTGTGTTTCCACTTGCTCGTGCCGCGTCCTCAGGCATTGAAGTACCTAGGACGGGAACAGCTTCGTTGAGAGAATGATTCTGCACACAAAACATAGACAATTTAAAAAGTAAATACCTGCAAACTCAAATATACACACTCAGAGAAAGAGTGAGAGTGATGCTTGTCAACTCAAAACATGGACACTCACATAGAGAGAGGGAGGGGGTGAGAGAGAGGGGGAGAAAAAGAGAGAGGGATGGAGGAAGGGAGAGAGAAAAGGAGAGGGAGAAAGAGAGGGAGAAGGGGAGAGAGCAGAAAGAGAGGAGTAGAGAGAGGGGGAGGGAAGGAGGCAGAGAAGGGAGGCAGAGAAAGGGAGGAAGAGAGAGAGAGGGAGAGAGAGGAGAGAGAGAGAGAGAGAAAGAGAGGGGCACAGAGAAGGAGGCATAGAAGAGAGAGAGAGAGAGAGAGAGAGAGAGAGAGAGAGAGAGAGAGAGAGAGAGGAGAGAGAGAGAGAGAGAGAGAAGATGAGAAAGAGAGAGAAAGGGAGAGAGAGAGGGGGGATGGGTGAGAACCTAGTACCTGTGTTCGTGATGTAAGCAAAGTGGCAATGCTAATATCAAAGTATTACAGTTATTAATGCAGACTTCCCACTTAAAGTGTTCTTGCAATTTCAGTCATCTCTAAGTAGAACGTGTACACGAGACAACGCATAGCTATATGATACAACACAATACAATACAAAACAAAACAAGGCACTACAAAGGTAAGACAGACAAATGCAAGTAGTAGATACCTGTAGTTCCACGTTTGCTTTCACTTCCGTGGTGTAGTCTTCTTTTTGTGTGGTGTAGTTTACTTCTTCTGTGGTGTAGTCTTCTCTTTCTTTGGTGTAGTCTTCTCCTGTGGTGTAGTTTTCTTCTTTCTGTGGTGCAGTTTTCTTCTGTAGTCTTCTCTCGTGGTGTATTCTTCTTTTGTAGTTTTCTTTGTGGTATAGTCTTCTTCTCTGGTGCTGTTCTGTAGTCTTCTTCTTCTATAGTGTAGTCTTCTTCTTTTGTGGTGTAGTTTTCTTCTCCTGTGGTGTAGTCTTATTTTGCTGGGGTGAAGACGTCTTCTGAGGTGTAGTCTTCTTATGTCTTCTTCTGTGTAGTAGTCTTTTTCTGTCTTCTTCTGTTGTGTAGTCTTCTTCTTCCTCTATAGTGTAGTCTTCTTCTGTAGTGTTGTCTTCTTCTTCTGTGGTGTAGGCTTCTTCCATGGTATAGTCTTTTTCTGTAGTCTTCTTCTTACGTGGTGTAGTCTTTTTCTGTGGGGTAGTCTTTTTCTGTAGTCTTCTTCTGTGGTGCAGTCTTATTAATCTCTGATGGTAAGACAGACAAACCATCTAGTAGATACCTGTATTTCCACTTTCACTTTCGTGGTGAGTCTTCTTATTCTTCCGTGGTGTAGTCTTCTTCTTGTGTGGTCTAGTCTTCTTCTTGTGTGGTGTAGTCTTCTTCTTGTGTGGTGTAGTCTTTTTCTTGTGTGGTGTAGTCTTTTTCTTTCTGTGGTGTAGTCTTTTTCTTCCATGGTGTAGTCTTCTTCTTCCGTGATGTAGTCTTCTTTTTCTTGTGTGGTGTAGTCTTCTTCTTCCGTGGTGTAGTCTTCTTTTTCTTGTGCGGTGTAGTCTTCTTCTTCCGTGGTGTAGTCTTCTTCTTCCATGATGTAGTCTTCTTCTTGTGTGGTGTAGTCTTCCTCTTCCGTGGTGTAGTCTTCTTCTTGTGTGGTGTAGTTTTCTTCCTCTGTGGTGTAGTCTTCTTTTTTCTATGGCGTAGCCTTCTTCCGTGGTGTTGTCTTCTTCTTCCGTGGTGTAGTCTTCTTCTGTGGTGTAGACCAGTCTTCTGTAGTCGTCTTCTTTGGTAAAGTCTTCTGTAGCCTTCCTCTATGGAGTGGTGTTTTCTTCTCAAGTGGTGTAGTCTACTTTCCTGGTGTTGTCTTCTTCCATGGTCTTCTTCTTCTGTGATGTAGAGACTGAGACAGAGAGAGACAGAGACAGAGCCATAACTAGAGTTGTTGATGTCAGCAAAGTGCCAATGCTAATAATAATAATCAAAATGTTATGTTTTAAGATTTGTTCACATTACTTGAATCCAAATCAAATTTAGCATTAGCTGTATTCTCAATAAAAAGATATACAAAAAATCTCTGAAACCAAAGTACAGCTGCCTATAACGGGATAGCCTAGTGGTTAGAACATAGTGCTCGCAATCTGAAAACTGGGTTTTATTCCCGTTCAAGGGGATATTTTCCACTGGATTTAACATCAGTGCAGACTCCACTCTCCCCAAAAATCCTTCAGATGAGATTATAAACTGAGGTCCCGTGTGCGAACGCACGCAGAACATTTTGCGCACATGGTAAAATCCTATTCTGCTTTTCGTAAGAGTAGGCCATTGTGTGCCGGTGGGAACAGATGACAATTTACAAAACTGCATACACATGCGGACTGGATATAAAAAAGCACATAAGTGCTTATTCCATTATCCTCGATATAAAAGAATTAAATAAATAAATGAAAAGTAAATACAATTTAAGGGAGGCACTGGTAAAGTACTACAGTCATTAATGCAGACTGTCTACTCAAAGTGTCCTTACAATTTCAGTCATCCCTAAGTGTAATGTGTGAAAGAGTACACTTTTAAGGACACTCAATGTTAAGTTGTGGAACGCCCAACAACAAGGGAAACAACCATATTACCTTATTGTGTGCTTCCACTTGCTCGTGCCACGTCCTCAGGCATTGAAGTACCTAGGACGGGAACAGCTTCGATGAGAGAATGATTCTGCACAACAAATATTGACAATTTAAAAAGTAAATACCTGCAAACTCAAACATACACACTCAGAGAAAGAAAGAGAGAAAGAGAGAGAGAGAGAGAGAGAGAGAGAGAGAGAGAGAGAGAGAGGAGAGAGAGAGAGAGAGAGAGATGCTTGCAAATTGAAAACATGGACACTCACACAGAGAGTGGGGGAGAGAGAGGAGGAGAGAAAGAGAGAGAGGGGGGAGGAAGGAGAGAAAAGGGGAGGAAGGAATGAAAGGGGGAGAAAGAGAGGAGAGGGGGAGAGGAGAGAGAGGGGGAGAGAAAGATAGTAAGGGAGGGAGAGAGGGGGAGAGAGAGGGAGGAGGGGAGGGGGGGGGGGGGCAGAGAGAGAGAGGAAGAAAAGGGGAGAGAGAGAGGGGATGGGTGAGAAACTAAGTTCTTGATGTAAGCAAAGTGCAATGCTAATATCAAAGTACTACAGTCATTAATGCAGACTTCCCACTTAAAGTGTCCTTGCAAATTGCAGTTATCCCTAAGTGTAATGTGTACACGGACAATGCATAGAAATATGATATAACATAATACAATACAAAAACGTAACGATGCAATAAAAAGGTAAGACAGACAAACGCACCTAGTAGATACCTGTAGTTCCATTTTCACTTTCACTTCTGTGGTGTAGTCTTCTTCTTCTGTGGTGTAGTCTTCTTGTATGGTGTAGTCTTCTTGTATGGTGTAGTCTTCTTCTAGGGTGCAGTCTTCTTCGTTGATGAAATCTTCCTTTGTGGTGTAGTCTTCTTCTGTGGTGTAGTAATCTTCTTCTGTGGTGTAGTCTTCTTCTGTAGTCTTCTTGTGTAGTAGAGTTCTTCTTCCGTGGTGTAGTCTTATTCCGTGGTGTAGTCTTATTTGTGGTGTAGTATTCTTCTTCCATGGTGTAATCTCCTTCTGTATTCTTCTTCTGTGGTAGAGTCTTTTTCTTCTTGGTGTAGTCTTCTTCTGTAGTCTTCTTCTTTTTCCGTGGTGTAGTCTTCTTCTTCCATGGTGTAGTCTTCCTTTTTCTATGGTGTGTAGTCTTCTTTTTCTGTGGTGTAGTCTTCTTTTTTCTACGATGTAGTCTTCTTCATAGGTGGTGTATTCTTTTTCTGTGGTGTAGTCTTCTTCTTTGGTGATGTAGTCTTCTTTCGTGGTGTAATCATCTTCTTTTTTGGTGGTGTAGTCTTCTTCCATGGTGTAGTCTCCTTTTGTGGTGGAGTTTTCTTTTGTGGTAAAGCCTTCTGTGGTGAAGTCTTCTTTTGTGGTGTACTCTTTTGCTGTAGTCATCTGCTCCTTTGGTGGAGTGGTGTTTTTTTCTTCCGTGGTGTAGTGTACTTCCGTGGGATAGTCTTCTTCCGTGGTCTTCTTCTTCTGTGGTGTAGAGACAGAGAGAGAGACACAAACAGAGAGAGAGAGAGAGAGAGAGAGAGAGAGAGAGAGAGAGAGAGAGAGAGAAGAGAGAGAGAGAGAGAGAGAGAGAGAGAGAGAGAGAACCAGAATTGTTGATGTCAGCAAAGTGCCAATGCTAATAATAATCAGAATGTTATGTTTTAAGATGTGTTCACATTACTTGAATCCCAAATCAAATTTAGCATTAGCTGTATTCTCAATGAAAAAATATAAAAAATCCCTGAAACCAGAGTACAGCTGCCTATAACGGGATACCCCTGGGGTTTAAAACATATGCTAAATCTAAAAACTGGTTTTTTTCCCTTCAAGGGGAATTTTCCACTGGATTTAACACAGTGAAGCCCCTCCACTCCCCCCCAAAAATCCTTCAGAGGATTAAAAAATGAGGTCCCTTGCGAACGCACGCAAAAACCATTTTGCGCACATGGAAAAATCCTATTCTGTTTTTCGTAAGATAGGCCTTTTGTGCCGGTGGGAACAGATGAAAATTTTTACAAAACGCATCACTTCGGACGGGATAAAAAAAAAGCACAAAGTGTTATTCCCATTTCCTCGTATAAAAAAATTAAAAAATAAATAAAAAAAAATTACTTTTAAGGGGAGGCACTGGAAAAGTACTACATTTAAAATGCGACTGTCTACTCAAAGTGTCCTTACAATTTTCAGTCCCCCAATTTAAATGGTGAAAGAGTAATTTTAAGGACACTAAATTTAATTGTGGAACGCCCAACAAAAAGGGGAAACAACTATTCCCTTATTGGTGCTTCCATTTTGCTCGTGCCACGCCCCGGGCATTGAAGCCCTAGGAGGGGAACATTTCGATGAGAGAAGATTGCAAACAAATAAAAAATTTTAAAAGTAAATCCTCAAACTAAAAACAAAAAAAAAAAAAACACTAAAAAATAGAAAAGAAAGAAGAAAAGAGAAGAGAGAGAGAGAGAAGAGGGGGGGAAAAGAGAGAGAGAGAGGAAGAGAGAGAAAGAGGGGATTCAAATTGAAAAAAGAATTAAAAGGGGGGTGGGGGGGGGGGGAGGGGGGGGGGGGGGGGAAAAGGGGAAAAGGGGGGGTGGGGGGGAAAAAAAGGGGGAGGGGGGGGGGAGGGGGGGGGGGGGGGTGGGGGGGGGGGGGGGGAGGGAGGGGGGGGGGGGGGGGGGGGGGGCAAGAGAGAGAGGGGAAAAAGGGGGGGGAGGGGAGGGGAAAACTAGTTTTTGAGGCAAAGTGCAAGGGAAAATTCGTCAACATCAAAAACTACTCCCACAAAAATTTCCCTTGCAAATGCAGTTATCCCAAAAGTGAATGTGTACACGGACAATGCAAAATAGTTTTAAAAAAAATACAAACAAAAACGTAACGATCAAAAAAAGGTAAGACAGACAAACGCACCTAGTAGATACCTTTGCCCTTTTCACTTTCACTTCTGTGGTGTAGTTTCTTCTTTTGTGGTAAATCTTCTTGTAGGTGTGTTTCCTTTTTAGGGTATTTTTTTTCTAGGGGGCGTCTTCTTTTGTTGATGAAATCTTCCTTTGTGGTGTAGCTTTTTCTGTGGTGTGTAACTTTTTTCTTTTGGTTTAGTCTTCTTTTTATCTTTTTGTGTGTAAGGTTTTTTTTCTTCCGTGGGGGTAGTCTTATTCCTGGTGTAGTTTTTTTTTTGTGAGTATTTTCTTCCAAGGGGTAATCCCTTCGTATTCTTCTTCTGTGGTAGATTTTTTTTTTTTGGGGGGAGTTTTTTTTCGGGATCTTCTTCTTTTTCCGTGTGAATCTTTTTCTTCCATGGTGTAGTCTTCCTTTTTCTAAGGTGTGTAGTCTTCTTTTTTTGTGGTGTAGTCTTCTTTTTTCTACGATGTAGTCTTCTTCATAGGTGGTGTATTCTTTTTCTGTGGTGTAGTCTTCTTCTTTGGTGATGTAGTCTTCTTTCGTGGTGTAATCATCTTCTTTTTTGGTGGTGTAGTCTTCTTCCATGGTGTAGTCTCCTTTTGTGGTGGAGTTTTCTTTTGTGGTAAAGCCTTCTGTGGTGAAGTCTTCTTTTGTGGTGTACTCTTTTGCTGTAGTCATCTGCTCCTTTGGTGGAGTGGTGTTTTTTTCTTCCGTGGTGTAGTGTACTTCCGTGGGATAGTCTTCTTCCGTGGTCTTCTTCTTCTGTGGTGTAGAGACAGAGAGAGAGACACAAACAGAGAGAGAGAGAGAGAGAGAGAGAGAGAGAGAGAGAGAGAGAGAGAGAGAGAAGAGGAGAGAGAGAGAGAGAGAGAGAGAGAGAGAACCAGAATTGTTGATGTCAGCAAAGTGCCAATGCTAATAATAATCAGAATGTTATGTTTTAAGATGTGTTCACATTACTTGAATCCCAAATCAAATTTAGCATTAGCTGTATTCTCAATGAAAAAATATAAAAAATCCCTGAAACCAGAGTACAGCTGCCTCTAATATAATCGATGGCACTGGGAAAGTACTACAGTCATTAATGCAAACTGTTTACTCAAAGTGTCCTTAAACTTTCAGTAATCCCTAAGTGTAATATGTGAAAAAGTGCTCTTTTAAGGACTCTTTATGTTAAGTTGTGGAACGCCCAACAACAGGGGAAACAATCATACTACCTTATTGTGTGCTTCCACTTGCTTGTGCCACGTCCTCAGGCATTGAAGTACCTAGGACGGGAACAGCTTCGATGAGAAAATGATTCTGCACAAAAAGTATTTACAATTTAAAAAGTAAATACCTGCAAACTTAAACATATACACTCAGAGAGAGAGAGAGAGAGAGAGAGAGAGAGAGAGAGAGAGAGAGAGAGAGAGAGAGAGAGAGAGAGATAGAGAGAAATAGAGAGAGAGATGCTTGCAAATTGAAAACATGGATACTCACAGAGAGAGAGAGAGAGAGAGAGAGAGAGAGAGAGAGAGAAGAGAGAGAGAGAGAGAGAGAGATAGAGAGGGGGGGAGAGAGAAAGGGGGGAATAAAAGAGAGAGAGGGAGGGAGGAAAGGAGAGAGAGGGGGAGAGGGAGGGAGAGGGAGAGGGGGAGAGTGAGGGGGGGAGAGAAAGAGAGAGAGGGAGAGGGGGAGAGAGAGGGGAGAAAGAAAGGGTGAGTAGAGAGAGAGTGGTAGAGATTTATTTATTTATTTATTTATTTTATTTGTTTTATATCAAGGATAATTAAAAATGCACTTATGTGCATTTTTTTACATCCAGTCCCCATGTGTATGCAGATTTGTGAATTTTGTCATCTGTTTCCACCAGCACACAATGGCCTTCTCTTACGAAAAGCGGAACAGGATTTAACGTGTGCGCAAGATGTTCTGCATGCGTTCGCACATGAGGCCTCGGTTTATACTCTCATCCGAAGGACTTTTTGGAAGAGTGGAGTCTGCATTAATGTAACTCCAGAGGAAATTATCCCCCTTGAACGGGAATCAAACCTGGGTCGTCAGATTGCGAGTGCAATGTTCTGACCACTAAGCTATTTATTTATTCATTTTATTCATTTATTCTTTTATATCGCGGATAATGGAGTAAGCACTCATGTGCTTTTTTACATACAGTCCCCGTGTGTGTGCAGTTTTGTAAATTCAGTCATCTGTTTCCACCGGCACACAATGGCCTACTCTTCCGAAAAGCGGAACAGGATTTAACGTGTGCGCAAGATGTTCTGCGTGCGTTCCCATACGGGACCTCGGTTTATACTCTCATCCGAAGGACTTTAGGGAAGAGTTGAGTCTGCACTGATGTTAACTCCAGAGGAAAATATCCCCCTTGAACGGGAATCAAACCTGGGTCATCAGATTGCGAGCGCAATGTTCTGACAACTAGGCTATCCTGTCGAGAGAGACAGAGAGAAGGAGAGAGAGAGAGGGGATGGGTGAAAACCTAAGTTCTTGAAGTAAGCAAAGTGCCAATGCTAATATCAAAGTATTACAGTCATTAATGCAGACTTCCTACTTAAAGTGTCCTTGCAAATTCCAGTCATCACTAAGTGTAATGTGTACACAGACAATGCATAGAAATATGATACAACAGAATACAATACAATACAAAAACGTAACAATGCAATACAAAGGTAAGACAGACAAACGCACCTAGTAGATACCTGAAGTTCCACTTCCGTTTCTGTGGTGTAGTCTTCTTCTTCTGTGGTGTAGTTTTCTTCTTGTGTGGTGTAGTCTTCTTCTTCTGTGGTGTAGTTTTCTTCTTGTGCGGTGTAGTCTTCTTCCGTGGTATAGTCTTCTTCTTTTGTGGTGTAGTAATCTTCTTTTGCGGTGTAGTAATCTTCTTCTGTGGTGTAGTTTTTCTCTGTAGTCTTCTTCTGTGTAGAGTCTTCTTCTTCTTTGGTTTAGTCTTCTTTTTCTGTGATGTAGTCTTCTTCTTCTGTGGTGCAGTCTTTGTCTGCAGTCTTCTTTTGTGGTGTACTCTTCTTCTGCAGTCTTCTTCTATAGTCTTCTTCTCCTATGGCGTAGTCCTCTTCTTCCATGGTGTAGTCTTCTTCCTCTATGGTGTAGTCTTCTTCTTCCATGATGTAGTGTTCTCCTGTGGTGTAGTCCTCTCTTGTAGTGTAGACTTCTTTTGTGGTGTAGTCTTCTTCTGTGGTGTAGTCTTTCTCTGTCTTCTTTTGTGGTGTAGTCTTCTTCTATAGTGTAGTCTTCTTTTTCTGCTGTGGTAGTCTTCTTCTTTGTGGTGTAGTCTTCTTCTTTGGTGGTGTAGGCTTCTTCTGTTGTATAGTCTTCTTCTGTAGTCTTCTCCTTCCGTGGTGTAGTCTTTTTGTAGTCTTCTTCTTCTGTTGTATAGTCTTGTGTAGTCTTCTTCTTTTGTGGTGGAGTCTTCTTAATCTCTGGTGTAATAGATTTTCCTCTATGCTGTAGTCTTTTTGTTTTGTGGTGAAGTTTTTCTTGTAATGTAGCCTTCTTCCATGGTTTAGTCTTCTTCCATGGTGTAGTCTTCTTCTGTAGTCTTCTTCTGTAGTCTTCTTGTTCTGTGGTGTAGTTTTTCTGTAGTCTTCTCCTTTTATGGTGTAGTCTTCTTCTATGGTGTAGTCTTCTTCTTCTGTGATGTAGTCTTCTTCTTCTGTGTGTAGTCTTCTTCTTCTGTGTGTAGTCTTTTTCTTCTGTAGTGTAGTCTTCTTCCTCTGTGTGTAGTCTTTTTCTTGTGGTGTAGTCTTCTTCGTCCGTGGTGTAATTTTCTTCTGTAGTCTTCATATTCTGTTAATGTAGTCTTCTTCTTGTGTGATGTAGTCTTCTTGTATGGTGCAGTCTTTCTTCCATGGTGAAATATTCTTGTGTGGTGTAGTCTTCTTGTGTTGTGTAGTCTTCTTGTGTGGTGTAGTCTCTCTGTGGTGTAGTCTTTTTCTTTCTTTGGTGTAGTCTTCGTCTGTAGTCTTCTTTTGTGGTAAAGTCTTCTTCTTTGGTGTAGTCTTCTCTGTGGTGTAGTATTCTTCTTTTGTGGTGTAGTCTTCTTTTTGTGTAAGTGCAGTCTTTGTCTGTAGTCTTCTTTTCTGGTGTAGTCTTCTTTTGTAGTGTTCTTCTTCTGTGGTGTAGTCTTCTTCTTCCGTGGTGCCGTGTTCTTGTGCCATGGTGCAGTCTTCTTCTGTCTTCTCCTTCTATGGTGTAGTCTTCTTATTTCATGGTGCAGTCTTCCTCTGTCGTCTTCTGTGGTTGAGTCTTTGTCTGTAGTCTTCTTCCAAGGTTTTGTCTTCTTCTGTGGTGTAGCCTACTTCTGTAATGGTGTAGTGCTCTGCTTCTTTGGTCTCCTTTCTGTAGTTGTCTTCTTCTGTGGTGTAGTCTTCTTCCTTTGTGTGTAGTCTTTTCCTGTGGTGTAGTCTTATCCTTTGGTGGTGTAGTCTTCTTCTTTAGTCTTCTTATTCTGTGGTGTAGTCTTCTTCCGTGATGTAGTCATCTTTTGTAGTCTTCTATTCTGTGTGTAGTCTTCTTCTATTGTGTAGTCTTCTTCTATGGTGCAGTCTTTTTCTGTGATGAAATCTTCTTGTGTGGTGTAGTCTTTTTTCGTGGTTTAGTCTTCTTCACTGGGGTGTAGTATTTTTCTTCTGTGGTGTAGTCTTCTTCTGTAGCCTCTCTGTGGTGTAGTCTTCTTCTGTAGCCTTCTTCTGTGGTAAAGTCTTCTTCTTTAGTGTATACTACTTATGTGGTGTAGTCTTCTTCTTGTGTAATGCAGTCTTCTTCTGTGGTCTTCTTTGTGGTGTAGTCTTCTTTTGTAGTCTTCTTATTCTGTGTGTAGTCCTCTTGTTCCATGGTGCAGTCTTCTTTCTGTAGCCTTCTGTGGTTTAGTCTTTGTCTGTAGTCCTTCTTCCGTGGTTTAGTCTTCTTCTGAAGTCTTCTTCTATGGTGTAGCCTACTTCTGTAGTCCTCTTTTTTTTGTGGTGTTGTCTTCTTCTTTTGTGGTGTAGTCTTCTTCCTCTGTGTGTAGTCTTTCCTGTGGTGTAGTCTTCTCCTTCGTTGGTGGTCTTCTTCTTCTGTGGTATAGTCTTCTTCTGTAGTCTTCTTCTTTTGTGGTGTAGTCTTCTCCGTTTGTGGCGTAGGTCTTCTGCTTTCTGTGGTCCCTTTTCTGTAGTCTTCTTCCTCTGCGGTGTAGTCTTCTTCTTAGTGGTGTAGTCTTCTTCTATGGTGTAGTTTGTTATTCTGTGTGTAGTCTTCTTTTTTCTGTGGTGTAATTTTTCTTTTTTATGTTGTAGTCTTCTTCTTATGTGGTGTAGTCTTCTTATTCCGAGGTGTAGTTTTCTTCCTCCGTGGTGTAGTCTTCTTCTTTTGTGATGTAGTCTTCTTCTGTAGTCCTCTTCAGTATCTTCTTCTTCTGTGGTGTAGTATTCTTCTGTAGTCTTTTTCTGTAGTCTTCTTCTTATGTGGTGTAGTCTTCTTCTTCGTTTGTGTAGTCTTCATCTTGTGTGGTGTAGTGTTCTTCTTCTGTGGTGCAGTCTTCCCCTGCGGTGTATTCTTCTTCTTCTATGGTGTAAACTTCTTCTGTGGTGTAGCCTTCCTCTGTCTTCTTCTGTGGTGTAGTCTTCTTCTTCTATAGTGTTGTTTTCTTCTTAATCTGTAATGTAGTCTTCCTCTGTGGTGTAGTCTTCTTTTTCTGTAGTAGAGTCTTCTTTTGTAGTGTAGTCTTCTTCCATTGTGTAGTCTTTTTCTGTAGCCTTCTTCTGTGGTGTAGTCTTCTTAATCTCTGGCGTAGTCTTTTTCCGCTCTCGTGAAGTCTTCCCCTGTAGTGTGGTCTTTCTCTTCTGTAGTCTTCTTATGTGGTGCAGTCTTCTTCTGTAGTCTTCTTCTGTGGTGCAGTCTTCTTCTGTAATATTCTTCTGTGGTGCAGTCTTCTTCTGTAGTCTTCTTCTGTGGTGCAGTCTTCTTCTGTAGTCTTCTTATGTGGTGCAGTCTTCTTCTGTAGTCTTCTTATGTGGTGCAGTCTTCTTCTGTAGTCTTCTTCTGTGGTGCAGTCTTCTTCTGTAGTATTCTTATGTGGTGCAGTCTTCTTCTGTAGTCTTCTTATGTGGTGCAGTCTTCTTCTGTAGTCTTCTTATGTGGTGCAGTCTTCTTCTGTAATATTCTTCTGTGGTGCAGTCTTCTTCTGTAGTCTTCTTATGTGGTGCAGTCTTCTTCTGTAGTATTCTTCTGTGGTGCAGTCTTCTTCTGTAGTCTTCTTCTGTGGTGCAGTCTTCTTCTGTAGTATTCTTCTGTGGTGCAGTCTTCTTCTGTAGTCTTCTTATGTGGTGCAGTCTCTTCTGTAGTCTTTATGTGGTGCAGTCTTCTTCTGTAGTATTCTTCTGTGGTGCAGTCTTCCTCGATAGTATTCTTCTGTGGTGAAGTCTTCTTTTGTAGTCTTCTTCTTCTGTGGTGTAGTCTTCCTCTATGGTACAGTCTTCTTCTACGGTGCAGTCTTCTTCCATGATGAAATCTTCTTTTGTGTTGTAGTCTTCTTTTTCCGTGGTGCAGTATTCTTCTTTTGTGGTGTAATGATTTTCTGTATTCTCCTTCTGTGGTAGAGTCTTCTTCTTTGGTGTAGTCTTCTACTTTTTTGGCGTAGTCTTCTATGGTGTAGTGTTTTTCTTCTATGGTGTAGTCTTCTTCTTCTCTGGTGTAGTCTTCTCCTGTGGTAGTCTTCTTCTTTTATGGTGTAGTCCTTATTCTCCGGTGTGTAGTCTTGTACTGTGGTGTAGTCTTCTTCTGTAGTCTTCTGTTGTGGTGTAGTCTTCTTTTGTAGTCTTCTTCTTGTGTGTGTGTAGTCTTCTTCTGTAGTATTTTCTTCCGTGGTGTAGTCTTCTGTAGTTTTCTTATGTGGTGTAGTAGTCTTTTTCTGTGGTGTAGTCTTCTTCTATGGTGTAGTCTTTTTCTAGGGTGAGTCTTCTTCCATGATGAAATCTTCTTTTGTGGTGC
The DNA here is from genome assembly GCA_028751875.1 of Rapana venosa. NCBI lineage: Eukaryota > Metazoa > Mollusca > Gastropoda > Neogastropoda > Muricidae > Rapana > Rapana venosa. Next base: position 46,779,785 of record CM054155.1, read on the forward strand.
AGTCTTCTTCTGTGGTGCAGTCTTCTTCTGTGGTGTAGTCGTCTTCTGTAGTCTTCTTCTGTAGTAGATTCTTCTTCTTCTTCTGTGATGTAGTCTTTTTCTTCTGTATTCTCTTCTTCTGTAATCTTCTTTTGTGGTGTATTCTTCTTTTGTAGTTGTCTACTGTGTGTATTCTTCTTTTGTAGTTTTCTACTGTTGTTAGTCCTCTTCTGTAGTCTTTCTCTTTGGTGTAATCTTCTTCTTTGGTGTAGTCTTCTTCTTCTATTGTGTAGTCTCCTTCTTTTATAGCGTAGTCTTCTTCTGTGGTGTAGTCTTTCTTCTATCTTCTTTTGTGGTGTAGTCTCTTCTATAGTGTATAGTGTAGTATTCTTTTTCAGCTGTAGTGTAGTCTTCTTCTTTGGTGTAGTCTGTTTCTTCCGTGGTGTACTCTTCTTCCGTGGTGTAGTTTTTCTTCCATGGTATAGTCTTCTTCTGTATCTTCTGCTTCCGTGGGGGTAGGTTTCTTCAGTGGTGTAGTTCTTTTTTGTGTAGTCTCTTCTTGTATGGTATGATCCTCTGTAGTCTTCTTCTTTGTGGCGTAGTCTCTTAATCTCTGGTGTAATTTTTTTGCTGCTGTGGTGTAATCGTTTTCTTTGTAGTCTTTTTCATCCATGTGTGTTGTCTCTTCTGTAATCCCACTTCTGTGTGTAATCTTCTTCTGTGGTGAGTCTTCTACTGTAATCTTGCTCTGTGTGTAGTCTTTTTCTGTAGTCTTCTTCTTCTGTGGTGTAGTCTTCTTCTTTTGTAGTTGTAGTCTTCTTTTATGGTGTAGTCTTCTTCTGTGTGTAGTCTTCTGTGGTGTAGTATTCTTTCTCTGTGGTGTAGTCTTCTACTTTTATGGTGTAGTCTTTTTCCTTGTGATGCAGTCTTATACTGTAGTCTTCTTTCGTGGTGTAGTCTTGTTTTGTAATTTTCTTCTTCTGTGGTGTAGTCGTCTTCTTCCGTGGTGGCTTTCTTAAGTAGTCTTCTTCTGTTGTGCAGTCTTCTTTTTCCATGTGCAGTCTTCTTCTGTAGTATTCTTCTTTCATGTGTAGTATTCTTTTGTAGTCTTTTTCTTCTTTGGTGTAGTCTCTTTTTTCTGTCGTGTAGTCTTCTTTTGTGGCGTATTCTTCTTATGTGGTAGAGTCTTCTTCCATGGTGCAGGCTACTTCCGTGGTCTACTCTATTTCTCTTGTGGTGTTAGTCTTCCTCTGTGGTGTATTCTTATGTAGTCTTCTTCTTCGTGGTGTAATCTTCTGTGTGGTGTAGTCTTCCTCTGTGGTGTATTCTTATGTAGTCTTCTTCTTTCGTGGTGTAATCTCTTGTGTGGTGTATCTTCCTCTGTATCTTCTTCTATCGTCTCCTTCCTTTCTGTGGTGTAGTCTCCTTCTTCTGTGGTATAGTCTCCTTCTTCTGTGGTATAGTCTCCTTCTTCTGTGGTATAGTCTTCTTCTTGTGTTGTGAAGTCTTCTTTTTCCATGGTGTAGTCTTTGCCTTCTTGTGTGGTGTAGTCTTCTCCTGTGGTGTAGTCTTCTTCTCCTGTGGTTTATTCTTCTTCAGTGATGTAGTCTTCTTCTTTTGTGGAGTAGTCTTCTTCTATGGTCTTCTTCTGTGGTGTAGTCTTCTTCTGTAGTCTTTTCCGTGGTGTAGTCTTCTTCTGTAGTCTTTTTCGTGGTGTAGTCTTCTTTCATGGTGTAGCCTTCTTCTGTGGTGTAGTGTTCTCCTTCTGTGGTGTAGTCTTCTTCTTTTGTAGTGTAGTCTTCTTCCTCCGTAGTCTTCTTCTTTTGTAGTATTGTCTTCTTCCTCTGTAGTCTTCTTCCTCTGTGGTGTAGTCATCTTTTTTGGTGTAGTCTTTTTCTTCTGTGGTGTAGTCTTCTTTTGTAGTCCTCTTCTGTAATCTTCTTCTTTTGTGGTCTGGTCTTCTTCTTCTGAAGTCTTTTTCCATGGTGTAGTCTTCTTATTCTGCGGTGTAGTCTTCTTACGTTGTGTAATCGCTTATGGAATCAGTGGGACTGGAAAAGGAAGAGGGGTGTTTAGATTGATAATTTTAGAAAGATGAAGATGAGGATGAAGGAGATGGAGGAAGAAGAAAAGAAAGAAAAGAAGAGGAAGAAGAGGAAGAAAAATAACAAGAATATGTATAATAAATACTACTGCAAAAGATAATGATGATAATAATGATTATTGTCATGGTGATAATGGTACTACTGCAAAGAATGACGATGACAACATTGGTATTAACAACAATAACTACAGCAGAGGTAGTAGGAAATTGAGGTTCATTTCACTGAAAGCAAAATGCAAAGAAACCCAAAATGTTTTGTCCAGAAATGACATCCTTAAAGGTACAATTGTTATTGCACATGGCACAGGAACAAAACTCTGTATATTTTGCAGGACACAAGGACATGTAAGTTTTTTTTGCCCAGAAATTGGGACAACCGGCTAACTGTTAATTTCTACAGGACACCTCCTATCTGAAAAACCATCCACGTCTTAATACTTTTGACAGACATGAATTATTCCCTTGTATGTACTCAAACCAAAGATGCAAACTCCTCAGAACATGCTTATAGCCCAACTAACCACACGGCCCATAAATCACTCTGGACTGTCCTACCACTTTAAAGCAAACCACCCTCCCCACCCCCTCTGAAACACCCTTGCCTCAAAATTCACTTCTACCAGCCACCTCAGCACAGTGGTTAGTGCCTCGGGTTAAGGAATGGAAGGTCGCGGGTTCGAATCCTATGTATGTCAAGGAATTTGGCAAACTCCGGCCGGCTCCTATCCAGAGTGAGTGTGCTCTGGGCTCATTTGGGAAGACTGGGACCCCACAGTTAAACTTCTTCCACTTTACGGATGCGAATTTTAAGAGTTTCTCAAATTACCTGTCCAACACTGCAGGTGTTTGTATCTCTCGCGCCGGATATATATTATGATAGGAAACGTTGAGTACAGCCCTGTCAAGTAGTCTCGAAGCACACGCTTTCCCACATCAGCATAACTACATCACGCTCATCTTCAGTGATCCTCAAATAACAACACAGGACATGTACCGTTATTCTGTGCTTCCACTTGCTCGTGCCGCGTCCTCAGGCATTGAAGTACCTAGGACGGGAACAGCCTCGATGATGAAATGCTTCTGCACAAGAAAACATAAATATTTTAAAACTTATTTCCTGAAAGTACACAAACATGCACACACAGAGGGAGGGGGGAGGGAGGGGTGAGAGAGAACGGATGAGAGAGAACGGAAGAGAGAGAGAGAGAGAGAGAGAGAGAGAGAGAGAGAGAGAGAGAGAGAGAGAGAGAGAGAGAGAGAGAGCAAGAGAGAGGAGGGGGGGGGGAGGGAGGGAAGAAGACAACAAGCCAGCGAGCTGGGGGAGAAAAAGACATAGAATGAGAGGGAGATATATGTTAAAGAAATAAATTCGAAGATAATGGAATAAACACCCCTGTGCAAAGTCCAGCGTGCAAATGCACTCAGAACATTCTGTGCAACCGTTTAGGCCCGTTTCACCCATTGGAAGAGAAGGCTATTGGGTGGGACGGATGATTAAATGTCAAGAATGCATACATACAGATGTGTTTAGACATTATCCCGAGGTTGGAATGCGGCTACCTTCATGGTGGGCAAAAATGGTGGCATAGGCAATTATATCTCACCATTGAAGAATCTTGGATCTCTAGACGAGGAACAGAAAATTCCAAAACACCCTTAACCCCCCCCACCCCCCCAAAAAGAAAATCAAAGCCGCCACCCCCCCCCCCCCCCCCGCCCCCTGTTCCCAAAAAATCCAAAACAAAACGATACACTGTACTCAGATTCATAGAAAAACACTTCTTTGGAAATCGATACCGAGACATCCACACCAGACCTTGCCGTTCAATCTCATCCACAGAACATGCTGGGCTGTGAAGTGAGAACACTGTCAGCTCCTGGGGAAAAAAATCCCCTCACACAAGAGGGATCAGTAGCTACTCCAAGCTTGTGTCCTCACATCACTTCAGATGACAAGTTCAAAACTCCTTTGTCATTTACCTTATTCTGCCCCTCTCAGAGAAAATATAAGGAAATTACATCTGATTTTTTTTTTTGAAAAAAAAGCTCACTTACCATATCTTAATGTGGTAGAAAAGCCATGATGACCGCTGGTGTGGGATATCAGCAGTCTCCAGGACATTGTCTTCTGTGATATGCCTCAGGGTGGCAGGTTTGTGTCCGCTCTGCTTGAAAAGTCTTTGATGGTTTTCGTTCCAGTCCATCATTCACAAAAATTCATCTGTGTTCTTGGGGGTGGTTCCATAATTTGAAGTCACAGAATCTGCAGCTCTGGGGGCATTGGATTCTGT
>CM054155.1:46784658-46827213 GCA_028751875.1 Rapana venosa
GTAAAAACCGTTTAAGTGTGTTCATGTCATCTTCATTTTTTAAAAAAAAGGAGCTATATTTTCAATGAAAAGAGCAAAAAATTTCAGGAAGAGAATATAAATGTTGAGGAGAAGGAGGAGAGGGAAATAAGTACGTTTTTAAGACAGGAAAGTTGAAAACAAAAATGTGTGACACTACTCTTATAGGGATGCTCTCTCCTCAGAGAAAGCTGCTCGAATTTTATACTGAAAAGTTTCCTGTAACTGATGGTAGAATGCAATACAATGCCTTGCTCTACAAGACAAGACAACACGAGACAATGCACAGCAATATGATACAATACAATACAATACAAAAACGAAACAGTGCAATACAAACGTAAGGCAGACAAACACACCTGGTAGATACCTGTATTTCTACTTTCGCTTTCACTTCCATGGTGTAGTCTTCTTCTTCTGTGGTGTAGTCGTCTTCTTCTGTAGACTTCTTCCATGGTGTATTCTTCTGTAGTTCTCCTCCGTGTTGAAGTCTTCTTCTTTTGTGGTGTAGTCTTTTTCTGTGGTGTAGACTTCTTCTGTGGTGTAGTCTTCTTCTATGGTGTAGTCTTCTTCTGTGTGGTGTAGTTTCTTCTTCTTCTTCTTCTGTGATGTAGTCTTCTTCTGGGGTTTGTAGTTTCTTTTAGTCTTCATCTGTGGTCTTCTGTAGTCCTCTTCTGTGGTCTTCTATGTCTTCATTTGTGGTCTTCTTCTGTGGTGTAGTCATCTTCTTTTGTGGTCTAGTCTTCTTCTTTTATGGTGTAGTCTTCTTTTATGGTGTAGTCTTCTTCTTTTATGGTGTAGTCTTCTTCTTCGTGTTGTAGTCTTCTTCTGAAGTCTTTTTTTGTGGTGTAGTCTTCTGTGGTGTAATTTTCGTCTGTGGTGTAGTCTTCTTCTGTAGTCTTCTTCCTCCTGTGGTGTAGTCTTCTTCTACTGTGGGGTGGTCTTCTTATGTAGCTTTCTTCTATGGAGTAGTGTTGTCCTTCTATAGTGTAGTCTCCTTCTGTAGTCTTTTTCTTCTGTGGTGTAGAGACAGAGACAGCAAAGTGCCAATGCTAATATCGAAATGTTATGTTTTAAGATTTGTTGACATTACTTTAATCCATAACAAATTTTGCATGAGATGTACTCTCAATGAAAAGAGAAAAAATGCTTTGAAACCAGAGTACAGCTGCCTATAATATGGCGAGACACTGGGAAAGTACTACAGTCATTAATGCAGACTTCCCTCGTAAATTGTCTTTACAATTTCAGTCATCCCTAAGTGTAATATGTGAAATAGAGTGCTCTTTGAAGAGCTTTCAATTTTAAGTTGTGGAACGCCCAACAACAGGGGAAACAATCAGATTACCTTATTGTGTGCTTCCACTTGCTCGTGCCACGTCCTCAGGCATTGAAGTACCTAGGACGGGAACAGTCTCCATGAATGAAAGATTCTGCACAAAAAAGTTGAGAAAATTCTAATTCAGATCCCTGCACGTGCACGCACGCACGCGCACGCACGCACACACACACACACAAAACACACACACACACACACACCCCACACACACACACACCAACACACACACCCACACACACACACACACCACAACACAACACACATCCCACACACAAAAACACAGAGAGACAGACAGACAGGACAGACAGACAAAGACAGACGCAGAGACACAGAGACATTGACAGAGGGAGAGAGAGGGGGTGGGGGGGGAGGGGAGATACAGAGAGAGAGCTGGAGGAAGAGAGTAAGGGAAAAGGAGAGGGTAAAAGAGAGAAGAGAGAGAGAGAGTTGAGGGGAGAGGAGAGAGGAGGGAGAGAGAGAGAGAGAGGAGAGAGAGAGGAGAGAGAGAGAGAGAGAGAGAGAGAGAGAGAGAGAGAGAGCAAAAGTAAGAGGCAAAGAGAGAATACTTTTTCTTGATGTAAGCAAATATCAAAATGTTATACTTTAAGATAAGATCATACTTTAAGCTAATATCAAAATGTTATACTTTAAGATAAGATCATACTTTAAGCTAATATCAAAATGTTATACTTTAAGATAAGATTATACTTTAAACTAATATCAAAATGTTATACTTTAAGATCCAAAAAGAATTAGCATGAGCTGTATTCCCAATAAAAAGAGAAAACTTACTATGAAACCAGAGTACAGCTACCTATATAGCATGGTACTTTTTTAATAAACCCTAAGAGAAGACTTCCCACTTAGAATGTCCTTACGATGTCAGTGATTCATAAGTATGTGTCAACTACACTGCATATTTTTGAGGACTTTCAATGTTATGCTGTGGAACAGCTAACACCAACACATAACATACTCATATTACCTTTTTATATGCTTGCAATTGCTCGTGCCACGTCTTCAGGCATTGAAGTACCTAGGACGGGAACAGCTTTGATAAGAGAAAGATTCTGCACACAACATTGAGATATTCTTTAAAAATAATAGCCTGCATTTACTATCTCTCTCTTATTCTCTCTCTCACACCCAGACATACCACACCCCCCACACAACACAACACAAACACACACACACACACCCACAACACACACACACACACACACACACACGTACACACACAGAGTTATGGATGTAAGCGAAGCACTTATTACCCAAATCACATTGTCATGCCTAAACTACAGGAGATTGTCTTCATCCTAAATAGCCACATTCAAATGGAAACTAAATATACATTCAGACAAGAAAACTGAAAAAAAATCATTATCAGTGCTACTCTTGTGGTGATCTAATCTCCTTTGGAACAGCAGCCCCAATTTCATGCAGAAAAGTCTGCCTTGACAGTAGTATGCATTCCAATCTAATATTTCCCAGCTCATCCTTAAATGCAGACATGCCAGTGCGTTACTTCCCTTCGTGTATATCCACATGGACAAGATCCAAATATGAACGTTAAAGATCTCATAATTCATCTCAGTGGGTTACGGAAACAGGAATGTACCCAGCATGCAACCTGTACAATGAAATGAGCTGCTATGCGGTCAGAATGTGTGGGCTGAGGCCAGAGGGCAGACCTCCTGCAGAGTGACAAGCACAGGAGAAGACCAGGCACTACACACCCCAACCAGGAAGGAAAGGCAGAGGTTGAGGAGGAGGAGGAGGAGGAGAGGGAAACAAGTTCGTATTTAAGACAGGAAATTTGAAAACAAAAATGTGTGAGGCTACTCTTGTAGCGATGCTCTCTCCTTGGGAGAAAGTGGCTCGAAGTTTATACAGAAAGGTTTCCTGTAACTGAAGCAGAATTCAATACAATGCCTTGTACTACAAGACAAGACGACATGAGACAATGCACAGCAAGATGATACACTACAATACAAAAACGAAACAATCTAATACAAAGGTAAGATAGGCAAACACACGTACTAGATACCTGTAATTCCAATCTCACTTTCACTTCCATGGTGTAGTCTTCTTCTGTAGAGTAGTCGTCTTCTTGTGTGGTTTACTCTTCTTATGTAGTCTTCCTCCGTGGCAAAAGTCTTCTTTTTCTGTGATGTTGTCTTCTACGGTGGTGTAGTCTTCTGTTGTTGTGTAGTCTTCTTCTGTAGTGTAGTCTTCTGTGGTGTAGTCTTCTTCTGTAGTCTTCTTCTTTTGTGGTGTAGTTTCTTTTTCTGTGGTTTTTGTCTTCTTTTGTGGCGAGTTCTTCATTTGTAGTCTTCTTTTATGTGGGGTTGTCTTTTTTTTTTCGTGGGTAGTCTTCTTTTGTGGTTGTAGTCTTCTTTGCTGGTGTAGTCTTCTTCCGTGGTGTAGTCTTCCTCTGTGGTGTAGTCTTCTTCTGTGGTGTAGTCTTCTTTTGTGGTGTAGTCTTCTTCTGTGGTGTAGTCTTCTTCTGTGGTTTTTAGTCTTCTTTTGTGGTGTAGTCTTCCTCTGTGGTGTAGTCTTTTTCTGTAGTGTAGTCTTCTTTTGTAGTGTAGTCTTCTTCCGTGGTCTTCTTTCTCTGTGGTGTAGAGACAGAGACAGAAGGAGAACCAGAGTTGTTGATGTCAACAAACTGCAAATGCTAACAATAATCAAAATGTTGGTTACATTCCTTTAATCCAAAATTTAGCATTAGCTGTATTTCTCAAAGAAAAGTAACAAAAAAATTTTCTGAAACCCAAGGGACAGCTGCCTACAATATAAACGAGGGGACTGGGAAAGTACTACCCTTATTTATGAAGACTGTCTCCTCAAAGTGTCCTTACAATTTCATCAATCCCTAAGTGTAATGTGTGAAATACAGTGCACTTTTAAGGACTCTCAATGTTAAGTTGTGGAAACGCCCAACAAAAGGGGAAACAATCATATTACCCTTTTTGTGTGCTTCCCCTTGCTCGTGCCTCGTCCTCAGGCATTGAAGTACCTAGGACGGGAACAGCTTCGATGAGAGAATGCTTCTGCACACAAAAAAATTAATTACACAATTATTTTAGTAAAAATCTGCAAACTCAAATACACACACTCACGAGAGAGAGAGAGAGAGAGAGGAGAGGAGAGAGAGAGAGAGAGGAGAGGAGAGAGAGAGAGAGAGAGAGAGAAGAGAGAGTGAGAGAGGAGAGAGAGAGGAGAGAGAGAGAGATGCTTGCAAACTCCCAAAACATGGGGCACTCACAGAGAGAGAGAGGGGGGGAAAAAGAGGGGGAGAGAAAAAGAGGGAGGGCGGAAGGGAGAAAGAGGGGGTGAGGGAGAGAGAGTGGGAGAGGGAGAGGGAAGGATTTGAGAGGGGGGAGAGAAAGGAGAGAAGAAGGGAGGAAGGGAGAGAGGGGGAGATGAAGAGAGGGGAGAGGGGGGGGAGAGGAGAGGGGGAGAGAGAAAGTGGGAGAAAGAAAGGGGGGAGAGAGGGGGGGGGGAGAAAGAAAGGGGGAGTAGAGACAGAGAGGTAGAGATTTATTTATTTATTTTTTTTATTTATTCTTTTATATCGCGGAAATGGAATAAGCACTTATATGCATTTTAACATCCAGTCCCCATGTGTATGCGTATTTTTTGAATTTTGTCATTTGTTCCCCCCAGCACATAATGGCCTACTCTTCCCAAAGCGGAACAGGATTTAACGTGTGCGCAGGATGTTCTGGTGCGTTCGCCACGGGACTTGGTTTTATACTCTCATCCCAAAAGGGCTTTAGGGAAGAGTGGAGTCTGCATGATGTTAACTCCAGAGGAAAATCCCCCCTTTAACGAGAATCAAACCTGGGTCATTTAGATTGCGAGCGCAATGTTCTGACCTGGCTATCCCGTCGAGAGAGACAGAGAGAAGGAGAAGAGAGAAGGGGGGGGATGGGTGAGAACCTAAGTTCTTGAAGTAAGCAAAGTACCCAAAGCTAATATCAAAGTACTACAGTCATTAATGCAGACTTCCCACTTAAAGTGTCCTTGCAAATTCCAGTCATCACTAAGTGTAATGGGGTACACAGCAATGCATAGAAATATGATACAACATAATACAATACAATACAAAAACTTAACAAGGCACTACAACGGAAGACAGACAATGCACCTTGTAGATATCTGTAGTTTCACTTTGACTTTCACTTCTGTGGTGTAGTCTTCTTCTTCTGTGGTGTAGTCTTCTTCTTCTTGTGTGGGTTTTAGTCTTTTGTATGGTGTAGTCTTCTTGTATGGTGTAGTTTCTAAGGTGCAGTCTTCTTCCGTGATGAAAACTTCTTTTGGGGGTGTAGTCTTTTTCTTCCGTGGTGTAGTCTCCTTGTGTGGTGTAGTAATCTTCTTCTGTGGTTTTAGTCTTCTTCTGTAGTCTTCTTGTGTAGTAGAGTTCTTCTTCTTTGGTTTTAGTATTCTTTCTCGTGGTGTAGTATTCTGTCTTCTGTGGTGCAGTCTTCTTCCGTCGTTTCTTCTGTGGTGTAGAGACAAAAGGGGGGAAAGAGTCAGAGAGAGAACCAGAGTTGTTGATGTCAGCAAAATGTCAATGCTAATAATAATCAAAATGTTATGTTTTAAAATTTGTTCACATTACTTGAATTCAAATCAAATTTAGCATTAGCTGTATTCTCAATGAAAAGATTTTTTTAAAGTTCTCTGAAACCAAAGTACAGCTGCCTATATTATAAGCAAGGTACTGGGAAAGTACTACATTCATTTAAAACAGACTGTCTACTCAAATTGTCCTTCAATTTTTAGTCATCTCTAAGTGTAACGTGTGAAAGTGTGCACCTTTAAGGACTCTTAATGCCCAAGTTGTGGAACGCCCAACAACAGGGGAAACAACCATATTACCTTATTGTGTGCTTCCACTTGCTCGTGCCGCGTCCTCAGGCATTGAAGTACCTAGGACGGGAACAGCTTCGTTGAGAGAATGATTCTGCACACAAAAAATAGACATTTTCAAAAGTAAATACCTGCAAACTCAAACATACACACTCAGAGAAAGAGAGAGAGTGTTGCTTGTAAACTCAAAACATGGACACTCACATAGAGAGAGGGAGGGGGTGAGAGAGAGGGGGAGAAAAGAGGAGGGATGGAGGAAGGGAGAGAGGAAAGGAGAGGGAGAAAGAGGGGAGTAGGGGAGAGAGCAGAGAGAGAGGGGTAGAGAGAGGGGAAGGGAAGGAGGCAGAGAGAGAGAGGGAGAGAGAGGAGAGACAGAGAGAGAGAGAGAGGAGAGAGGAAAAAGAGAGGGGCACAGAGAAGGAGGCATAGAAAAGAGAGAGAGAGAGGGGAGAGGAGAGAGAGGAAGAGAGCGAGAGATGAGAGAGAGAGGGAGAGAGAGAGGAAGATGAGAAAGAGAGAGAAAGGGAGAGAGAGAGGGGGGATGGGTGAGAACCTAGTACCTGTGTTCGTGATGTAAGCAAAGTGCCAATGCTAATATTACAGTTATTAATGCAGACTTCCCACTTAAAGTGTTCTTGCAATTTCAGTCATCTCTAAGTGTAATGTGTGCACAGACAATGCATAGCTATATGATACAACACATAAACAATACAAAAACAAAACAAGGCACTACAAAGGTAAGACAGACAAATGCAAGTAGTGCATACCTGTAGTTTCACGTTTGCTTTCACTTCCGTGGTGTAGTCTTCTTTTTGTGTGGTGTAGTGTACTTCTTCTGTGGTGTAGTCTTCTCTTTCTTTGGTGTACTCTTCTCCTGTGGTGTAGTTTTCTTCTTCTGTGGTGCGTTTTTTCTGTAGTCTTCTCTCGTGGTGTTTTCTTCTTTTGTAGTTTTCTTTTGTGGTATAGTCTTCTTCTCTGGTGCTGTTCTGTAGTCTACTTCTTATATAGTGTAGTCTTCTTCTTTTGTGGTGTAGTTTTCTTCTCCTGTGGTGTAGTCTTATTTTGCTGGGGTGAAGACGTCTTCTGAGGTGTAGTCTTCTTATGTCTTCCTCTGTATAGTAGTCTTCTTCCGTCTTCTTCTGTGGTGTAATCTTCTTCTTCTATAGTGTAGTCTTCTTCTGTAGCATTGTCTTCTTCTTCTGTGGTGTAGGCTTCTTCCATGGTATAGTCTTTTTCTGTAGTCTTCTTCTTACGTGGTGTAGTCCTTTTCTGTGGGGTAGTCTTTTTTTGTAGTCTTCTTCTGTGGTGCAATCTTATTAATCTCTGGTGTATTTTTTTTTCTTGTATGGTGTAGTCTTTTCTTGTATAGTCTTAGTTTTCTTATATGAAGTCTTCTCCTGTAGTGTAGTCTTCTTCCATGATGTATTCTTCTTCTGTGATGTAGTCTTCTTGTGTAGACTTCTTCTGGGTGTAGTCTTTTTCTGTAGTCTTCTTCCTCTGTGGTGTAGTTTCTTCTGTAGTCTTCTCCCCTCTATGGTGTAGTCTTCTTCTATGGGTGTATTCGTTTTTGTGTGTGTAGTCTTTTCCTGTGGTGTAGTCTTCTTCTTCTGTGGTGTAATCTTCTTCTGTGATGACATCTTCTTCTGTAGTGTAGTCGTCTTTTGTCTTCTTTTGTAGTGTAGTCTCCTTCTTCTTCTGTAGGGTAGTCTTCTACTCCTGTGGTGGGTAATCTTCTTCTGAAGTCTTCTTCTATGGTGTAGTCCTCATTTTTGGTGTAGTGCTCATCTGTGGTGTAGTCTTTTTCTGTGGTGTAGTCTCCTTCTATAGTCTTCTTTTGTGGTGTAGTCTTCTTCTGTGATGTAGTCTTCTTCAATGGTGTAGTCTTCCTCTGCGGTGTAGTCAGTTTTCTGTAGTCGTCTGCTCCTTTGATGTAGTCTTCTTCAGTAGTCTTCTTCTTCTGTGGAGTTGTCCTTTTGTGTAGCCTTTTTCTATGAAGAGGTGTTGTCTTCTTCTTCCGTGGTGCAGTCTTCTTCCGTAGCGTAGTCTTCTTCGTAGTCTTCTTCTTCTTCTGTGGTGTAGAAACAGAGACAGATAGAGACAGTGATAGAGACGGAGACAAAGAACACAAGTTCTTGATGTAAGCAAAGTGTCAATGCCAATACCAAAATGCTATACTTTAAGAAATCTGTTGAAATTTTCTTAATCCAAATCAAATTTAGCACAAGCTGTATTCTCAATGAAAAAAGAAAAAATGCTCTGAAACCAGAGTACAGCTGCCTATAACATAAGCGAGGCACTGGTAAAGTACTACAGTCATTAATGCAGACTGTCTACTCAAAGTGGCCTTACAATTTCAGTTATACCTGAGTGTAATGTGTGAAAGAGTGCACTTTTAAGGACTCTCAATGTTAAGTTGTGAAATGCCCAACAACAGGGGAAACAATCATATTACCGTATTGTGTGCTTGCACTTGCTCGTGCCACGTCCTCAGGCATTGAAGTACCTAGGACCGGAACAGCTTCGATGAGAGAATGATTCTGCACACATAAAGTTAATTAGACGTTTTAAAAAGTAAATACCTGCAAACTCAAATATACACCCATAGAGAGAGAGAAGAAAGGGGAGAGGAGAGAATTAGAGAGAGAGATGCTTGCAAACTCAAAACATGGACACTCACATAGAGAGAGAGGGGGGAAAGAGAGGGGGTAGGTGAAAGAGAGAGAGAGAGAGAGGGAGGAAGGGAGGGGTGAGGGAGAAGGGGGAGAAGGGGAGAGGGAAACAGAGGGGGGAAAGAAGAGGAGGAAAGGGGAAAATTTTTTTTTTTTAAAAAAAAGGGGTGGGGCCTTTTTTTTTTTTTTTTAAAAAAAAGGGAAAAATTTTTCCCTTTTTTTTTTTTTTTGTTTTTTTTTTTTTTTTTTTTTTTGGGTTTTGGGTTTTTCCCCGGGGGGTTTTTTTGGGGGTTTTTTTTTTTTTTTCCCCCCCCCCCTTTTTTTTTTAAATTTAAAAAAACTTTTTTTTTTTTGGGGTTTTTTTTTTTTTTTTTTCCCCTTTTTTTTAAAAACCTTTTCCTTTTGGGGTTTTTTTTCCCCCCCCTTTTTTTTTTGGGGGGGGTTTTTTCCCCTTTTTTTTTTTTCGGGGTTCCTTTTTTTTTTGGGGGGTTTTTTGGGGGGAAAATTTTTTTTTGGGGCCTTTTTTTTTTTTTCCCCCCCGGGGGGGGTTTTTTTTTTTTTTGGTTTTTTTGTGAACCCGGAAAAGGGGGTTAAAAAAAAAAGGGGGGGGTTTTTTAAAAAAAAAAACAAAAAGGGGGAAAAAAAAAAAAAAAAAAAGGGAAGAAAAAAAAAAATTTAAAAGGGGAAAAAATTTAAAAAAAATAAAAAAAGGTTTTGGGGGGGGGGGGGGGTAAAAAAAAAAGGGGGGAAAAAAGGGGAAAAAAGGGGGGGGAAAAAAAGGGGGGGAAAAAAAAAAAAAGGGGAAAGGGGAAAAAAAAAGGGGGGGGGGTTTTTTTTTAAAATTAAGGGGAATTTTTTAAAAATAAAATTTTGGGGGGTTTTTCCCTTGGGCCTTTAAAATTTTTTTTTTTTGGGGGAAAAGGGGCCCCCCCTTTTTAAAAAAAAAAACCCCCAAAAAAAAAAAGGTTAAAAATTTAAAAAAAATTATTTTGTTTTTAAAAAAAAATTTTTTTATTTCTGCCGCGAAAGTCTTCTTCTTCTGGGGTCCCTTTTCTTCTTCCAGGGTTTGCATTTTTTCTGTGTCTTCTTCTGTGGTTTAGTTTCTTATTCCATGGTGCATTTTTTGCTGCGTAGTTTTTGTGGTGTCCCTTTCTTCTTTTGTTTCTTCTTGTGTGGGGTACTTTCTTTTTTTGTTTTTCCTTCTTTTGTTAGTGTACTTTCTTTTGTTTTTCTTCCCTTCTTCTTGGGGGTTACTTTTTTTGTGGGTTTTCCCTTTTTGGGGTTTGGTTACTCTTCTTTATGTGTGTATTTTTCTTTTACTTTTGCGGTCAAGTGTTTTCCCCGGATAAAATTTCTGTGGTTTTGTATTTTTTTTCGGGGGTTTGTAGTCTTTTTTTGTAATTTTTTTTTGGGGTTTTTAGAGTCTTTTTTGTGGTGTGTTTCTTTTTTTAGTGTGGGCTTTTCTTCTGTAGTTTTTGGCTTTTCTGTGGGGGAAGTTTGTTTTTCCTTTTTGTGTGTTTTTTCCCCTTTTTTTAGTCTTTTTTTTTCTATGGCGTAGCCCTGTCTGTGATAAAGGGTTTTTTGCTGTAGTGTAGTCTTTTTTTTCCCAAATGGTGTGTTTTTTCCGTGGTGTGTTTTCCCTCTTGCTTTGGGGTTAAAGTCTTCTTTTTGTAGTCTTGTTTTGTTGTGTAGTTTTTTTCTGAAAGTTTTCCCCCCCTTCAATGGTGTAGTTTTTTTTATGGGTATTTTCCTCTTCTCCTGTGGTGTAGTCTTCTTTTCTGTGGTTTTGGGTCTTTTCTGTAGTCTTTTCCCCATGGTGTAGTTTTTTTTTTGGGGTGTGTAGTTTTTTTTCTACTGTATAGTCTTTTTTTTCATTTGGTGAAATTTTCTTCCAGGGTTTGTAGTCTCTTTCTTTTTTGGTGTAGTTTTTTGTGGTGAATTTTTTACTTTGGTGTGTCTTTTCGGGTTGGTGTAGTTTCTTTTCCCCTGGTTTGTAGTGTACTTCGTGGTGTAGTTTTTTTTCTGTGGTCTTCTTTTTCTGTGGTTTTAGAGACAGAGGAGAAAAAACGAGACAGGGGGCAGAGAGAAAACCAGAGTTATTGATTTCACCCAAAGGGCCCCAATGCTAATGTAATAAAAAATTGTTTTTTTTCCAGATTTGTTTCAAATTATTAAAACCCAAAATAAAATTTTTCTTTTAGCGGGATTCTAAATTAAAAAGTTTTTTTAAAAGGGTTTTGAAACCAGAGTCAGCTGCCTATAAATAAGTGGGGGCAGGGGGGAAAGTACTACAGTCATTTTTCCCGGGACTGTCTCTCAAAGTGCCCTTAAAATTTCAGTCACCCCTTAATTTAAAACGTGTGAAAGTGTGCATTTTTTAAGGACTCTCAATGTTAAGTTGGGGAAACCCCCAAACAAACGGGGGAAAACAATCATTTTACCTTTTTGTGTGCTTGCATTTGCTCGTCCCAGGGCCTCGGGGCATTGAATTTCCGGGAAACGGGGAACAGCTTTGATGAGGAATGTTTTGCAACAAAAAAATTTAAAAAGGGAAAATTTTTAAAAATAAATACCTGCAAACTCAAAGATAAAGACGAGGAGAGAGAGAGAGAGAGAGATTGAAGATGAAAAGTGAAAAGAGGGAAGGAGGAGAGAGAGAGAGAGAGAGAGAGAGAGAGGAGAAAATGCTGGCAATTTTGAAAGGGGGACACTCACGAGAGAGAGAGGGTGGGGAGAGAAAAAGGGGGGGAGAGAAAGAGAGAGAAGGAGAGGGGAAGGGAGGAGGGGGGGAGAGAGGGGGAGGGGGGGAGAGAGGGGGAAGAAAGAGAGAGAGGGAGGGGGGAAGGGGGAGAGAGGGGGAGTAAAGGAGAGGGGAGAGGGGGAGAGAGAGGGGGGGGAAAAAAGATAGGGGGGGGAGGGGTTAAGAGGGGAGGGGGAGAGATTTATTTTTTTAAAAATTCTTTTAATTGGGATAATGGAAAAAGCATTTAAATTTTTTTTTTAAAACCCAGTCCCCATGTGTTTGAATTTTTTGTAAATTTTCTGTCATCGGGTTTCCACCAACACAAAAAGGGCCTATCTTCCAAAAAAGCGGAACAGGATTTAACTTTGTGAACAAGATGTTTGCGTGCTTTTGACACGGGCCCTTGGTTTATTCTTCTTGGGAAGGAAACTTTGGGGAAGGTAGAGTCTGCACGATGTTAACTCCAGAGGAAAATATCCCCCTTGAAGGGGGAAATCAAACCTGGGTTGTCAGATTGCGAGGGGAAATGTTCTGACCATTGGCAAATCCTGTCGGAGGACGGGAGAGGAGACAGAGGGGGAAGGGGTGGAACCTGTTTTCTTGTTTAAAGGGTTAAGTCCCAATGCAATATCAAGTATACGTTATTAATGCGGGGATTCCCCAATTAAAGTGTCCTTCCCGATTTCAGTCATCCCTAATTTAAATGTGTACACGGGGGAAAATCCCACACCCAAATTATTGTTTCAATACAATAAAATAATAACACGAAACAATGCATTTAAAAAGGTTGAGGGGACAAAACAACTAGTAGATCCCTTTTGGTTTTTTCTTTAAACTTTGACTTCTGTGGTTTTTTTGGTGTTCTTGTGGGGTTTGTAGTTTTTCTTTTTTGTGGTTTTAGTCTTCTTGGGGGGTTTTATTTTTCTTCTTCTGTGGTTTTAGTCTTTTCTATGGTGTAGTATTCTTTTAGGGGGGCCATTTCTTCTTTTGTGATAAAATCTTTTTTGTGTCTTCTTCTTCCGTGGTGAAGTCTTTTCTTCCGTGGTGTAATCTTCTTTTTTCCGTGGTTAATTTTATTCTCGATTTTAGTTCCTTTTGTGTTTCTTCCTTGGTAGAGTCTTCTTTTTTTTGTGTAGTCTTCTGTTTTTGTTTTTTCTTTTTGGAAAAGTTTTTCTTCTGTATTTCCCCTTCTTCTTCCCGGTGCAGTCTTTTTTTCCCTCTGGGGGTTTTAAATCTTTTCCATGGGGGAAAGTTTCTTTTTTCTAGGGATGTACCCCTTTTTGTTTGGTTTAGTTTTCCCTTTCTTTCTTTTGGTATGGGTTTCTTCTTTTGTGTAGTCTTCTTTCGTGATGTTATCTTCTTTTTTCTTTGGGGGTTGTTTTCTTCTTCAATGGTGTAGTCCCCTTTTGTGGTGTGGGTTTTCTTTGTTTTGAGTCTTCTGTGGTGAAGTATTTTTTCTTTTGGTGAAATTCTTCCGGGGTGTAGTCTTTTCAGGGGGTGTAGTATTTTTCTGTAGTTTTCTTTTGTGGTGTGTTCTTCTTCTGTGTCTTCTGTGGTAAAGTTTTTTTCTGTTTAGCCTTCTTTTTGGAGTGGTGTTTTTTCTTCAGGGGGTGTAGTTTTCTTCCTCTGGGGAAAAAGAGTTTAGAGGAAAACCAGGGGTTTTGGATGTCAGCAAGTCCCAAAGCAAAAATAATAATAAAAAATTTTAAAATTTTTTTAAGTTTTTGTTCACATTTCTTGAACCCAAAATAAATTTTTGCATTAGCTGTATTCTCAATGAAAAGAAAAAAAAAATCTCTGAAACCAGAGTACAGTTTCCCCTTTTAGAAAAGCTAGGAAAGTACTACCGTAAATTAATGCCGCTGCCCACAAAAGTGCCCTTTTTACAATTTCAGTAAATCCGTAAATTAATGTGTGAAAAAATGCATTTTTAAAGGGAAAAAACTCAATTTTCATTGGGGAAAACCCCCAACATGGGGGAACAATCAAATTACCTTTTTTTTGTGCTTCCATTTGGGTCGTGCCCTTTCCTCAGGCATTGAAGTACCTGGGCGGGAACGCTTGTTGGGAATGATTCTGAAAACAAAAAAATCGACAATTTAAAAAGAAAATCCCTGAAAAAGTCAAACATACAGCAGAGGAGAGAGAGAAAAGGAGAGGATGACAAAGAGAGGGAGGGGAAAAGGAGAGAGAGAGGACAGACGGGACAGACAGAGAGAGAGAGGGGACAGAAAAGAAAAAGGAGAGTAAAAAGGAGCTTGAAAAAATCAAAACATGGCCCACTAAATTTACGGGAGAGGGGGGTTGGGGAGAGAGGGGGAGAGAAAGAAAGAGGGGAAGGGGGAAGGGTAGGGGGGAAAAGGGGGGAGAGAGAGAAAAAGGGGATGCTTAAAAAACTAAAAAACAGGGAAACATTTTTCCTAGTAAGAGAGGGGGGAGGGGGAGGGGGGAGAAAGAGCGGGAGGGAGAGGGGGAGGGGAAAGAGCGAAAAGGGAGGAAGGGAGAGGGGGGGGGGGAAAGAGGGAGGGGGGAAGGGGAGAGGGGGGAGAGAGATGGGAGGGGGAGAAGGGGGGGAGAAAAGGGGGGAAAAGGAAGGAGGCAGAGAAAAAGAGAGGGAGAGAGAGAAGGTGAAAGAGAGGGGGAGAGAGGGGGGGGGGGGGGGGTTGCAAAAAAAATATGTTCCCATCCCAATTTAAAATAAAAAAAAGGGAAAACAATGAATACAAAGGTAAGAAGACAAAGCACCTGGTAAAAACCCTTAAAGTTCCCTTTTTTTTTTTCATTCCGTGGTGTAGTTGTTGCTTCTGTGGTGTAGTCTTCTTCTTCCTTTTTGCAGTCTTTTTTTTTCTTCCAGGGTCCCGTCTTTTTTTGTAGTCTCTTTCTGTGGTTTTAGTCTTCTTATTCCCTTTTTCTGCATTTTTCCCTGCTATAGCCCTTTTTTGTGGTTTGTCTTCTTTTTTGTAGTCTTCTTCTTTTGGTGGTTTTCTTAGTAGTTTTTCCTTCTTCTGGGGGGTTTTTTTTAATCTATTCTTCGGGGGTGAAAGTCTTTTTTCTGGGGTGTAGTCTTCTTCTGTGGTTTAGTCTTTTTCCCTCTGTGGCGTATTTTCTTTTTTTGGTTGTCTTTTTCCCTTTGTGGCTTTTATTCTTTTTTGTGGTTTTGTCTTCTTCTATTGTTAGTCTTCTTTACTGTGCAGTCAAGTATCCCCCGTGGTGTAGTCTTGCTCTGTTGTGTAGTATTTGTCTTTCTGTGGTAGATTCTTCTTTTTTGTGGGGAATTTCTTTGTGGTAGGTCTTTTCTTCCATGGTGTAGTCTTCTTCTTCTTTTGGTGTAGTCTTTTTCCCTTTCTTGTGGTGTATTTCTTCTTCTTGGTGTAATCTTCTTCTGTGGTGATTTCTTCTTCTTCTTTTGGTGTAGTCTTCTTTTCCTTGGTTTTAAGTCTTTTCTGTTTTCTTCTTTTTCCCATGGTTTGTTTTCTTCTGTGTCTTCTTCTTCCTGGTTTAGTTTCTTCTGTAGTCTTCTTCTTCTGGGTTTGTGGTCTTTTACTTCTTTTAAGTTTTCTTTTTCCCATGGTTATTTCTCTTCTTTCATGGTGTAGTCTTTCCGGGGGTGTAGTCTTCTTTTTGTAGTTTCTTTTTCTGTGGTGTAGTCTTCTTTTTGTACCCCTTTTTCCCCTCTGTGGTATAGTCTTCTTCTATGGTGTAGTCTTCTTTTTCTGTGGTGTAGTATATTTTTTGGTTAGTTTTTGGTGGTGTTTTTTCTAAAACTTCTTTTGGTTTTAGTCCTAAATTTTTTTGTAGTGTAGTTTTCCCTTCTGTGGTGTAGTTTTTCTTTTTTTCTTCTTCTTTGGTGTAGTCTTTCTGTTTTCTTTTTTGGGTTTTAAAAATTTTTTCTTTTTTTATAGGGAAAGTTTTCTTGTTTTTCCCTTTTTTTAATGTAGTTTTTCTTCTGTGGTGTAGTCTTCTTTTTTTGGTGTAATATTCTTCTTTTTGTGGTGTAGTCTTCTTTTTTGTTGTGTAGTCTTTTTTTGGGGTATAGTCTTGCTCTTTTGTTTTTTTCTTCCATGGGGTAGTCTTTTCCATGGGTTGTCTTTTTCTGCAGTTTTTTTCTTTCTATGGTAAAATTCTTTTTTTAGTCTTTTCTTTGTGGTGTAGTCTTTTTAATCTTTGGTTTTAAGTTTTTT
Source organism: Rapana venosa (assembly GCA_028751875.1). Classification (NCBI taxonomy): domain Eukaryota; kingdom Metazoa; phylum Mollusca; class Gastropoda; order Neogastropoda; family Muricidae; genus Rapana; species Rapana venosa. The sequence goes on from CM054155.1 coordinate 46,800,487, forward strand.
TCTTTTGTGGTGTTTTTTTTTTTGTAGTCTCTTCTTTACGGTGTAATCTTTTTTCTGGGGTTAAAGTCTTTTTCTTTAGTTTTTTCCCTGTGGTGTATTCTTTTCTTTTTCATCTGTGATGTAGTCTTTTCTTTTGTGGTTTTTTAGTCTTCTTCTTTTGTGGTGTAGTCTTCTTCATGGTTGTAGTCTTCTTTTACTGTGCAGTCAAGTATTTCCTGATGAAATTTTCTTAAATTTGGTGAAATTCTTCTTCTGGGATTTTAGTTTTTCTTCTTCTGTGGTATAGTTTCTTCTTCTGTGGTGTAGTCTTCTTTTTTGGGAGTCTTCTTTTGGTGTAGTCGTCTTCTTTATTGTAGCCCTTTCTTCTTTTAGTGTAGTCTTTTTTCCTTGGTGTAGTCTTCTTCCGGGGTTTGTAGTCTTCTTCGTGGTTTTTAGTCTTTTCCCCTTTGGTATAATCTTTTTGTGTCTTCTTCCCCCCGGTGCGGTAACCCTTTCCGGAAGTAGTCTTTTTCTCTAGTCCTTCCTTTTATGGTTTTTGGTTTCTTGGGGGTTTGGAAGTCTTTTTTCCTATGTGTAGTCTTCTTCTTCTATGGGGGAGTTTTCCCCTGTAGTTTTGTTTCCTCTTCCCTGGTGTATTCTTCTTCTTTTGGTTTTGTTTCTCCTGTATTTGTAGTCTTCTTCTTCCATGGGGTATTCTTCTTCTGTAGTGTGTTTTCTACTTTGAGGTGTAGTATTTTTCTGGGGTGCAGTTTTCTTCTTTATTTTCTTGTGTGGGGGTTGTATTATTCTTCTGTGGAAATATTCTTTTTCTTTATTCTTCTTGTGCGGTGTAGTATTCTTCCTCTTTGGTATAGTCCTCTTCTAGGGTTTTGCAGTCTTTTTCCCAATGACGAAATCTTCTTCTGTAGTGTGTCTTTTTTCCCGTGGTGTAGTTTCTTCGGTGTATAGTATTATTCCTCTGTGGTGGATCCTTCTTCTGTGGGTCTTTTCTGTGGTAAATCTTTTTTTTTCCCCTTTTGGGGTGTGGGCTTCTTTTTTGGGGTTGTAGTCTTCTTTTCTTGGTGCTTTTTTATTTTGTGTTTTCTTTTTGGTTTTTGTTTTCTTTTTGGGTCTTCTTCCGTTGCAGTTTTCCTTTTTCCATGGGTGCAGTCTTCTTCTGTAGTTTTTCTTTTTGTGGTTATTTTTCCCTTTTGTAGTCTTTTTCCCCATGGTGCGGGTCTTCTTCTGAAATTTTTCTTTTTTGGTGTGGGTTTTAGTTGTTAGTCTTGTTCCGTGGTTTTGGTTTCTTGTGTGTTTCTTTGTAGCTTTTTCTTTAGTGTAGTCTTCTTTGTTGTCCTCTGCGTCAAATTTTTGGTCTTTTAACTCTGGGGTTTTAGTCTTCTTTTTTGGGTGTATTTTTTTTCTGCAGTTTCTTCCGTTGATAAAGTCTTTTTTTTTTCCGGGGTTTGTAGTCCTTTTTTTGTGGTGTATTATCTTTTTTTTTTTATTCCCCCTTTTTTTTTTGGGGTTGTTTTTTCCTTTCGGGGGGTTTTTTAGAAAGGGGCTTCTTTCGTGTAGTCTTTTCTGTGATATAGTTTTATTTTTTGGGGTGTAGTTTTTCTTCGGGTTTTAAAGGTCTTTTTAAACGAGCGGGTTTTCTTCTTTTTAGTACCTTCTTCCTTTGGGTGTTTCTTTTTTCTTCTTTTTTTTTATTTCTTCTTCTTCCGTGGAAAAGGGTTTTTCTTCTTCTGGGGTTTGAAAAAATTTTTTTCGTGCAGTAGTCTTCTTCTGTGGTGTGGGTTCTTTTTTTGTCTTTTTATGTGGTTTTTACTTTCTTTTTTTCTAAAAGTGAGGTCTTCTTTTTTCTTCGGAAATTTGAAATTTTTCTTTTTTGTGGTGAAAATTTTCTTCTTCCTTTGGGTGTAATTTCTTTTTTGTTTTAGTTTTTGGGTTTTTTCTCCAGGGGTATGTCTTTTCTGAAAGTTTCTTCTTTTGTGGTGAAATTTTTTTTTTTTGAAATCTTCTTCTTCTGTGGTATAATCTTTTTTTTATTTTTCCTCTTTTGGGGGTGTAGTTTCTAAATTCAGGTTTTAAGTTTTTTTTTTTTCTTTTGATGGTAGTGTTTTTCTTCCGTAGTCTTCTTCTTCTGGGGGAAAGTTTTTTTCTGAAAGTCTTCCTCTGTGGGGTTTTAGTTTCTTTTGTAGTCTTCTTCCCTGTGGGTTTAGTTTCCCTTCCCTTCTGGGGTTTAGTTTTTTCTTCTGGGGTTTGTAGTCTTCTTTTTCTATGGTGTTGTCTTCTTCTACTTTTGCAGTCAATTTTTTCTTCCGTGATAAAATTCTTGTTTTGATGTAGTTTTTCCCCCCGTGGGGGTTAGCCCTTTTTCCCGTGGGGGAAAAGTCTTCTTTCATGGCGAAATTTTCTTCCATGATGTAGTTTTTTTTTCTTGGAAAAATCTTTTTCTATAGCCCTTTTTTCTTCTAGGGGTGTGGGTTATTCTTCTTCTATGGTTTTAAGTTTTTTTTTTTTTTTTTCTGTGGTTGAAAGGACTTTTTTTTTTTGTAGTGTTTTTTCTTCCAGGGTTTGTAGTTTTCTCCTGTGGTAAAGTCTTCTCCTTTTAGTGTAGTCTTCTTTTTCCCAGGGTTTTTGCAGTGTTTTTCTGTGGTGTATTTCTTCTTTGTTTTTCTTCTTCTTCTGGGAGTAGTCTTCTTCTATGGTGAAAGTCTTCTTCTTCTTGGGGGGGGTTATTTATTTTTTTCTTTTTGGTTTTAGTCTTTTTTTTCTTCGTGGTTTTTTTTTCTTTTCTTTTGGGTGTGGGTCTTTGGGGTTTTGCGGGTGTTCTTCTGTAGCCCTTTTTTGGGGGGTTTTGAAATTCTTCTTTACTTTTTGCATTTCTTCTTCCGTGTTAAAAAATTTTTTTAAATTAGTTTTGTCGCTTCCATGGTGTAGTCTTCTTCTGTGGGTAGTTTTAAATCTTCTGTAGTGTATTTTCTTTTGTATTTTTTCTTCTTTTGGAAAATTTTCTTTTCTTTTTTTTTTTGGTTTTTGTCTTTTTTCCCTGTGGTTTTTTAGTCTTCTTCTTTGGGGTTTGAAAGTTTTTTCTTTTCTGGGGTTTTGTTGTCTTCTTCTTTTTCTGCGGTGTGTTTTTCTTCTGTTTCTTTTTTTTGTGGGGGGGTTTTCTTCCTTTGTGGGTTTCTTCTTCTGTTTTGTAGTCTTCCCTCTTCCATGGTGAAAGTTTTCCCTTCTGTATTCTTTTTTTTGGGTTTTATTAGTCTTTGTGGGGGGTCTTGTTCCGTGGGTTGTGGGTTGTTTTTCTTTTTTAAAAGTTTTTTCCTTCTGTACCCTTTTTTTCTTTAGTTTTAGTTTCTTATTTTGTCCTCGGCGTTTTATTGTTTTAGTCTTTTACTCTTTTGGTGTGGTCTTTCTTTTGGGAAAATTTCTTTTTCTGTAGTTTTCTTCTTCCGTGTAAGTATTTTTCCCCGGGTGGGGAAAGTCTTCTTTGGGGGTTGTAGTCTTCTTTTTTCCCGGTGAGTCTTGTTCGGGGGGTTTTGGTATGCTTCTAGGGTTTGTAGTCTTGTTCTTTTTGTGTTTATGTCTTATTTTTTTGGGGTTGAAAGTCTTTTTTCTTCTGTTTTAAAGTCTTCTTTACGAGCTGAAAAGCCCTTCTTTTTTTGTTCCTTTTTCCCGGGGTTTTTGGTTCTTTTCTTTTTTTTTTAGTCTTCTTCTTCCGTGGGTAAAGTCTTCTTCTTCTGTGGTTTTAAATTTTTTTTTCTGTGCGTGTTTCTTTGTGGTTTTAGTTTTCTTTTGTCTTTTTATGGGTGTACTTTCTTCTTCTAAAAGGGGAGGTCTTCTTTTTTTCTGGAATGTTTTCTTTTTTGGGGTTTTTTGAAATTTTTTCTTTTTCCTTTGGGGTGTAGTTTTTCTTCTTGTGTAGTTTTGTCTTTTCCTTTGGTATGTCTTTCTCTGTAGTCTTCTTTTTTGTGGTGAAAATTTTTTTTTTGAAATCTTCTTCTTCTTTTTGGTATTATCTTTTGTGGTCTTCTTAGTCTGGGGTTTGTAGTCTTCAAAATTTTTCGGGTTTAAATAATTTTTTTTTCTTTTGAGGGTGTGGGTGTTTTTCTTCCGTAATTTCTTTTTCGGGTTGGGTAAAATCTTCTTCTGTAGTCTTCTTCCCCTTTGTGGGTGTAGTTTTTTATTTTCTGTGGGTATTTTTTTTTTTTGTGGTTTAGTCTTCTTTTTTTTTCCCCTTTCCCCTCTTGGTGTAGTATTCTTTTTTTTTGGGTGTAGCCCTTCTTCGGTGGGTTGGTCTTTTTTTTTGGTGCGGTTCTTCTTTTTTAATGTGCAGTAAATTTACTTCCAGAGGTATGCTTCTTCTGTGAGGTATTTCTTTTTTTTTTGGGAATAATTTTTTTTTTTTAGCCTTCTTTTCTAGGGTTTTGTAGTTTTTTTTCCCTTTCTGTGGTGTAAAGGTTTTTTTTTTTTTTTTCTGTGGTGTGACTTTTTCTTTGTAGTATCTTTTTCCCATTGGTGAAAGTCTTTCTGTGGTGAAATCTTCTTCTTCCATGGTGAAATTTCCGTTTTGTGGTTTTGTCTTTTCTGTAGTCTTCTTCTTCTGGGGTTTGAAATTATTCTTTCAAATGGTGTAGTCTTCTTCTTTTGTGTGTTGAAATTCTTCTTTTTAGGTTTAGTCTTCTTCTTCTTCTGTGGTTTAGTCTTTTTTGGGGGTTTAAGCCTTTTTCTGTGGTGCAGTTTTCTTTTTTTATTCTTTTTTTTGTTTTTTGGTTTTTTGTTTTTTATTTCTTCCTCTGGGGTTTATATTTCTTTTTCTAGGGTTTGTAGTCTTCTTACAGTGTTTCTTCTTCCGTGACAAAATCTTTTTCTGTAGTGTAGTTTTCTTCCTTTGGGTGTAGTCTTCTTCTGTGGACAGTTTTTATTTTTCTGTGGTGTATTTTTTTTCTGAAAGTTTTTTTGGGTGGTAAAGTCTTCTTCTTCTTCTTCTTTTTTTTTGTAGTCTTCTTTTTTTGGGTTGGTGTAGGTCTTTCTTCTTCTAGGTGAAAGTTGAATTTTTTAGTCTTTTTCTGGGGTTTGTATTCTTCTTTGTGGTTTAGTTTTCCCTTTGTAGTCCCCTTCCTTTTTGGGGTTTTGTATTTTTTTTCCTTTTTTTTTTTGGGTTGTGTCTTCTTCTTTTGGTTTTGTCTTCTTCTAGGGGTTGAAATTCTTCTTTTTTTTTGGGGCAGTAAATTTAATTTTCTTCCATGATGAAATTTTTTTTTGGGATTTTAGTCTTTAAACCCGTTGTGTAGTCTCTTTTTTTCCCTTTTTGGTTTGTAGTATTCTTCGTGATGTCGTCTTTTTCCCTTTGGGGGAAGTTTTTCTTTCAGGGGTTTTAATCTTTTTTCCCGTGATGTAGTCTTCTTCTTTTTGATTTAAATTTTTTTTTTATGCCTTCTTCTTCTATGGTGTAGTCTTCTTCTTTTGGGGTTTTTAAGATTTTTTTTCCTTTTCTGTGGTTTTAAAATTTTTTTTTCTGTAGTTTTCCCTTTTTCCCAGGGTTTTGTAGTTTTTTTTCCCCTTTGGTGGGAAGTTTTCCTGTGTGTATCTTTTTCCTTTTCCTGGTGCAGTCTTTCTTTTTTTTTGGTTTTTTAGTTTTTCTTCTGTAGTCTTCTTTTGGGTTTATGTAGATTCGTTTAGGGTTGTGTCTTCTTCTTGTGGGGTTTTAAGTCTTTTTTCTATGGTTTTAGTCTTTTTTTCTTGTGTGGTTTTTTAGTCTTCTTTTATGTTTTTGTTTTTTTTCTTTTTGTGGATTTAAGTTTTCTTTTCTTGGGTGTAATTTCTTTTTTTGTGTTTTGTCTTCTTTTTATGGTTTTAGTCTTCTTTTCTTTTGGGTTGAAAGTCTTCTTCAATTGTGTTTCTTTCTTTTTGTGGGGTGTAAGTTTCTTTTATGATTTAGTTTTTTTTTTCTGTGGATTAGTCTTCTTCTTTGGGGGGGTGTAGCCCTTTTTTCCCTCTGTTTTTGTATTTCTTCTCCCTGTGGTGTATTTCTTTTTTCTTCTGTGGTGTAGTCTTTTTCTGGGGGTGCATATTCTTCTGTAGTTTCTCTCCTTTTGGTGTAGTTTCTTTCGGTGCAGTCTTCTTCCGAGTTGAAATCTTCTGTAGTGTTGTCGTTTTCCGGGGTTATAGTCTTCTTCTGTGGTTTGTAGTCTTCTTCTGGGGGAAATTCTTCTTTTCTTTTTTGGTGTAGTTTTTTTTCTGGGGTTTGTATTTTCTTTTTTCCCTTTCTGTGGTGAAAGTCTTCTTCTTATGTGGGGGGTAGTCTTTTTCCCTGTAGCCCGTTTTTTTGGGGTTTGGGGAAGTCTTTTTTTTTGTAGTCTTTTTTGGTGTAGTTTCCTTTTTTCCATGGTACAGTCTTTTTCTTTTTGTCTTCTTTTTGGTGTATTTTTATTCTTATTTCAACGGTTTGAAAGTTTATTTTTTTGTGGGCTTCTGGGGTGTAGTTTTTAGTCTGTAGTCTTTTTTCCGAAGTTTTTAGGTTTCTTGTGTAGTTTTCTTTTGTGTAGTTTCTTCTGAGTTTTAAAAAGGTCTTCTTAGGGTTGTCTTCTTCTTTTATCATTTTTTAGTCTGTTCTCTTTTTGGTGTAGTTTTCCTTCTTTGGGGGTTAAGCCCTTTTTTCCGTATTTTTTTCCCAAATTGGTAGTCTTCTTTTTTGGGTTTGTAGTGTTTTTTTTTTTTTGTGGTTTTTAGTTTTTTTTCTTTTGTGGTTTATTTTTTTCTTTTGGGGGTTGTAGTTTCTGTATTTTCTTCTTCTTCCGTGGGTATAGTCTACTTCTTTGTTGGTATTTTTTTTCTTTTTCTTTTGAAGTCTATTTCCCCCCTTGTGGTGTAGTCTTTTTCTTCTGTGGTTTTTTGGTTTCTTTTTGTGGGGTTTTTTTCTTTTGGTGTAGTTTTTTTTTTTGGGGTTAGTCTTTTTTTTTTTGGTTGGGTTGTTTCTTTTTGTGTGGTTTTAAGTCTTTTCTTGTTTTGGTGTAGTCTTTTCTTTTGTGGTTTTAGTTTTTTTCTTTTGGGGGTGTAGTCTTCTTCTTGTGGGGTGTAGTCTTTTTTCCCTTGTTTTGGGTTTTTTGGGTTTTTTCTTTTGTGGTGTGGGTCTTTTTTCTTCTGTGGTGTAGTTTTTTTTTTTGTGGGGGGAAATTTTTTTTTTTTCTGCAGTAGTCCTTTCTGTCGTTTTTGTCTTTTCTGTCGTGTAGTCTTCTTCTGTGGTGTATTTCTTCTTCTGTCTTTTTTAAATTGGGGGTTTTTGTACTCTTCTTCTTTTAGTGAGGTCTTCTTGCCCTCTTGCAATGTTTTTCTTCTTTTGTGGTGAAAATTTTCTTCCTGTGGGGGAAGTCTTCTTTTTCTGTGGGTTAGTCTTTTTCCATGGTATATTTCTTTCTTTTTAGTTTTTTTCTTTCGGGGTTTGAAAGTTTTTTTTTTTAAAATCTTCCTCTGTGGTGTTATCTTTTGTTTCTTTTCGTTTTTTGGATGTGTTTCTAAAACTCTGGAAAAAAGGTTTCCCTTTCTTTTGATTTTGTGTGGTTTTTTTTCCCTTTAAATTTTTCTTATTTTTTCTGGGGTTTAAAATCTTCTTCTGTAGTTTTCCCTTTTTTTGGTTGTAGTTTCTTCTGTGTCTTTTTGTCTGTGGTGTATTTTTTCCTCTTTTGGTTTTAGTCTTTTCTGTAGTCTCCCCTTTTGGGGTTTTGTAGTATTTTTCTCTTGGGTTTTTAATCTTTTTTTCTGTGGGGGTTGGCTTCTTTGGGGGTTTGGGTTAGTTTTTCTCCTACTGTGTCAAAAATTTTTCCCGGGTGATGAAATCTTGTTCTGTGATGTGGGTTTTAAACCCCGGGGTTTGTAGTGTTTTTTTTCCGGGGGGTTGTATTTAAAATTTTCTGTGATGTAGTCTTTTTCCGTGGTATAATCTTTTTCTATAGTTTTTATTCTTCTATAGTGTAGTCTTTTTTCTGTGCTGAAAATTTTTTTTTTTTTTCTTTTCTGTGGTTTTTAGCCCTTTTTCTTCTTTTGTGTTTTTTTTTCCTTTGGTGAAAGTCTTCTCCTGTGGGGGAAGTTTTTCCCTGGGGTTTTGAAACTTCTTCTGTTTTTTAAAAGTGTTTTTTCTTCCTTGGTGTAGTCTTTCCTGTGGTAAAGTCTTCTCCTGTGGTGAAATCTTCTTCTGTAGTTTAGTGTTCTTCTTCCAGGGTTGTAGTTTTCCCTTGTGGTGAATTTCTTCTCCTGTGGGGGAAAATCTTCTTTTTAGTATAGTGTTCTTCTTCCATGGTACAGTCGTCTTCTGTGGTGTGTCTTCTTCTGTATTTCTTTTTCTTCTGGGTTTTAGTTTCTTCTGTAGTTTTTCTTCTGTGGGGGTAGTTTTCTTTTTTTTATGGTTGGTAGCCCTTTTTCCCTTTGTGGTTTTGTTTTTCTTCTATGGTTTAGTCTTCTTCTTCTTTTTCCCTTTGGGTTTGTTGTTTTCTTCTTCTGGGGGTTGTAGTCTTCTTCTGGGGTTTACAGTGTTCTTCTGTACCTTTTCTGGGGTTTGTATTTTCTTCTACCGTGAAAAAAAGGGTTTTCAAAAAGTGTAGTCGTCTTCCGTGGTTTTTGTCTTCTTTTTTTGTGGTGTATCCCCCTTCTTGGGTTTTCTTCCGTGGAAAGTCTTTTCTTTCTTTGGTTTTTTTTCCTTCCGTTTTTGTGTTTGTAGTTTTTTTTTTTCTGTGGGGGTACTCTTCTTCTGTAGTCGTTTTTTGTGGTGGGAAAACTTCTTTTTAGTCTTTACTTTTGTGATTTTGGGTGTTCCTCTTCCATTTCCCAGTTTTTCTGTAGTTTTTCTGTGGTGAAAGTCTTAGTCTGTAGTCTTCTTCCGGGGTGAGGTTTCTTGTTTTAGTCTTCATGTGTGTCTTTTCGGGTAGTTTTAGTCTTTTATTTTTGGCCCTTCTTTTTTTTATATGTATTTTCTTGTAACTCTTTGGTGTATTTCTTCTTTTTTTGGTGTAGCTTTTTATGTATTTTTTTCCTTTGGGTAAAAAGGTCTTCTTCTTCCACTTTTTGTAGTGTTCCTCTTTTGGGTGTAATTTTCTTTTTCCATGGTGTAGTCCTCTTCTTTTTGGTGTAGTTTCTTGTGTAGTCTTCTTTTTTCCCGTGAGCAGTTATTTCCCTTAGTCTTCTTCTTCGTAAATTTTAAAATTCCTTCTTGTGTGGTGAAAGTCTTCTTTTTCCTTTGGTGAAAGTCTTTTTCTTTGTGGGTAGCCCTTTCTTTCTTTTGTGGTGTTTATTCTTCTTCTTCTTTTGGGGTTTGGTATTCTTTTTCTTCTTTTGTGGTGTTTTCTTCTTCTTTTTTTGGGTGGTTTTGTAGTCTTTTTCCCTTTTTGGGTTTTGTAGTCTTCTTCCCTCTGGGGTTTGTAGTCTTTTTCCCTCTGGGGGTTTAAATTTTTTCTTTCTGTGGTGTAGCTTCTTTTTCTGGGGTTTGTAGTTTCTTTTGGGAGTAGTTTCTTCTGTGGATTTGTCTTCTTCCTTGGGGTGTTGTCTTCTTCCTCTGTGGTTTTTTAGTTTTTCTTCTTTTGTGGTTTTAGTCTTTCTTCCGTTGTTTTAATTGTCATGGAATGGGGGGCTGAAAAGGGAAAAAAGGGGGGTGTTTAGAGGGTTTTTTTTCAGATGAAGAAACTGAAGGAGGAGGAAAAAGAAGAGAAAGAAAAAAAAAAAGGGAAGAGGAAGAAAAAAAACAAAAATCTGTTTAATAACTACTAGGGGAAAAAAATTTTAATGATGAAAAATAATAATAAATAATGATTATGGCCCGTGTGATAATGATAAAATGAAAAGGGTTTGACGATGAGAACTTGGTTTTAACAAAAAGTAACTCCAATAGAGGTAGTAAAAAATAAAGGTTTTTTTCACTAAAAGAAAAAATGAAAAAAAAACCCAAAAAAGTATTGCCAAAAAATGACACCCTTTAAAGGGTACAATTGTTACTGAAATTGGCATTTGGAAACAAAAAATTAAATTTTTTGCAGGTTTTTTGTCGTTTCCCGGGGACAAAGAGCATTTTAGATTTTGGGGGGCCCGGGAAAAGGGGGGGACCCCCTGCCCTAACTGTTAACTTCACAGAAGCCCCTTCAATCTGAAAAAAACTTTAAAGGTTTAAATTTACTTTGATGGGACTTTTGAATTATTCCCTTGTTTGTACTAAAACCCAAAGTTTGCAAACCCCCGAACATGTTGTTTTTGCCCAACCAAAACCCCCCCCCGGGGCCATAAATCATTCTGGACTGTCTTTCCCCTTTAAAGCAAAACCCTCTCTCCCCCCCCCCCCCCCCCCTTTCCCAAACCCCCCTTGCCTCAAAATTACTTTTTAAACCCCCCCACCTTTTGGCAATGGTTTGGGTTTGTGTCGGTTAAGGGGCTGGGAAGGTTTGGGTTCGAATCCTTGTGAGTCAACTCCCCCGGGTGGGTTCCCATCTGAGTTAAATGTGTCTGGGGATTTTTTTTGGGGGGAAACGGGGCCCCACGTCAAATTCTTCCACTTTTTCGGATGCGAATTTTTAAGAGTTGCTAAAAGGCCTTTTCCAAAAACTGCGGTTTTTGTTTTTCTCACGCTGGATATATATTAGGTTGGAAGCTTTTTGTACGCCCTGTCAAATTTGTTTTCAAGCAAATGCTTTCCCACACCCGCTAATTTCATCATGCCTCTTCAGGTTCCCTCAAAAAAACAAGCAGGGGGAAAGTACCTTATTTTTGTGCTTCCACTTTTCTCGTGCCGGTTTCCCCAGGGTTTAAAGTCCTTTTGGGGCGGGAAACAGCTCGATGATGGGCATGGGTTTTTGCACAAAGAAAAAATAAAAAATTTTAAACTAATTTTCTTGCAAATACACAAAAAATTTCACAACAAGGGGGGGTGGGGGGGGGGGGGGGGGGGGGGGAGGGGGGGGTGAGGGAGAAGGGGGAATTTTGGGGGGGGAGAACGGAAGAAAAGGGGGAGAAGGGGAAGGTTAAAAGGGAGAGAGAGAGAAAGGGTGGTTGAGAGGGAGGGGAGGAGGAGAGGGGGTGAGAGAGGGGAGAGTGAGAGAAGGGGCGGCAAGAGAAAAAGGGGGGGGGGGAGGGGGGAAGAAGAAACAAAGGAGTTTGGGGGAGAAAAAAGAAAAAGTGGGGGGGGGGAGATTTTTATGGGGGTTAAGAAATTAAAATTTTTGAGGTAAGGAATAAAGGGGACCCCCGGGTTTTAAAGGGAAAGCACTAGGAAAGACAGTTTTGCCCGGGGAACCCTTTGGGAGAAAGGGGGGGGGGGAGGGAAGAAAAAAATTTGGGGAAAGGAAAAAAACTTTAAACAAGGGGGTTTTTTAAAAAAATAAAACGAAAATTGAAAGCCCCCCCTGGTTGGGGAAAAAAGGGCCATCGGGAAATTTTACCCCAAAACCTTGTGAAATTTTGGGAAACCCCGAAAGGAACGGGGGGTTTTAAAAAATTTTAAAAATTTAAAAAAAAAAACCCAAAAACATTTTTTTAAAAAATTTCCAACAAACTGGGCCCTTTTGGGGGGGCCAAAAAAAAAAAAAAAACGGTTTCCCTTTCCAAGATTCAAGATAAACCAAAATTCCCGGAACGAAAATTTCCAAAACCCCCCCAAAAACCCCCCCTTAAAAAAAAAAAAACAAAAAAACAAACCAAAAACAACGGCCCCTTTCCCCCCTTAAAAAATTCCCCCCAAAAGGGGATAACTTAACTTTGCCCAAAAAAATTCATTTGGAAAATGTTCCAAAATTCCCGATTTCCTTAATTTTTCCCCCAGAAAAATTTTAAGGGAAAACACTGTTTTTTTGGGGGAAAAAAAAACCCCCACTTTAACCATATCTTAAATGTTTTTAATAAAGCCCTGGAAAAAAACCTTTGGGGGGGGTACAGCCAAATTCCCCAAAATTCCCTTTTGTGAAAGTTCAAAATTTTTCATTTGTTTCCCCTCTGAAGGGAAAAAAAGGTTCTTTGAAATTTTTTATTTGGGAAAAAAAAAAAAATTCCAAAACAAGGGGGTTCCTTGGGGGTTGGGGGATAAATTTTTAAATCCCCAGGAAATTTTTTTGAAAACTTTTGGGGGCTTTGGATTTTTGGGGGTGCCCGTTTAAAAATTTTGGTTTTTTGTTTTCCTTTGTTTCTTTTGGGAAAACCAAAGTTCAAGGGGGGGGAACCTGGTGTTTTTGGCCTTTTTTTGGGGCCTTTTTTTTGGTTTTTAAGAGTAAGTTTTTGTGGCCTTGTTCTCTGGGCAGTGATGAATCTTTTTGGGGCCGGGTGTCTTAAAGTTTTTGGGAGAAATCCTGATGGGCGTTGGTTCGCCAGCCAAAAAATTGGCCCTTTTCGCATGCTTTTATCTAGTTTTTTGGGTGTTTCTTGTCACTTCGGAGGAGGTTTTTTAATTTGGGCGCCTTTGTCACCATTTTGGTTTTTTTTTTTCTTTTTTTGCATTTTTTTTTTTCGGTTGGGTGGCGTGGGTGGGTAGGTAGGCCTTTTTATGTTTTCTCTCTACGGGAAAAATTTGGGGAAACCTGGAAAAAAGAAAAAAAAAACATGTCATTTGCAAGTGTGCCAGGGCCCTCATTTCAGTACACGGGGGCCTGGGCATCACTTCCCCCACTTAGTACGGTGGTTTAGGCAAAGGGGCAATGGACTCACTAAACTTGGTCCTGAAAAGGTGAAGAAGAAAGGGGGAAGGGCAAAAACAAGTGTACTCCGCAACAAGAAGGGAAAGTCAGGAAAACGTTTGCAAGGACATTTTGTTTTGGGGTTTTTTTTATCTGACAAGTTGATGGGCGTTCTCCAGGAAAAAAATTATGAAGGTATCCAGAGTTTACACCTGGGAAACGCTTTTTTGGTAATGAACACTGCATGAAAAAGATTTCAGGGTAATATTGGGCCCGTTTTTTATTTTTTAACATTAAGGAAAGCTTTCTCCAGCTTCAAAAGAATTCTTTTTTCCTTTTTTAAAGAAGAGTGGGAAAATCGTGATGTTTGGAGCTTGTCATGGATGAAAAACATTCTCCAGATAAATCCCAAAAATCACCATTCTTTCAATGTGAGCCTATCCACACTTTGAAGATATTTTTTCCCAAACTTTTCCCCCGCTTTTAGTTTTACCATGTTATGGGCACAGCTGACATAAACGGCAAAAAAATTTGATCAAAAAGTGCGATTTTTTCGGGGGGGTGGGGGGGTGGGGGTGGGGGGTTGGGGAGGGACGGGAAAAAGAGGAAAGATAGCCTTTGGGGTTTAGAGCATTCGCTTGCTTTCTGGCCCCCCACGGGTTCGGCCCCCACAAAAAGGGCCCCCCGTTCGGGGGGGTTTTCTCTGGAATTATTAAAATTTTTAGTATCGATTTTCTTCCCCGAAAAAATTCTCCGAAAAAGATCAAAACTGAAGTTTACACAGGAAAAACTTTCCCACGCTTTACAACCCGTTTTCCCCCTTTGGATTGGATATACCATTGTGTGCCCGTGGGAAAGGAAGTCAAAATCAGAAACACACCAAAACCCCAAACCCCACACAACACACACCCCACCCCACACACACCCCGGGGGGTTTTATTTAGACCCCCATCCCTGAAGTCGGAATTTCCCCCTGCCTTTTAAACATTAGAAAAATGTTGCGTACGCAAAATTCACCTTTTGGGGTTTTACTGGTATCTGCTGAGGAACGGAAAATATTTATTTACTTTTTTTAAAAAAGGGGGTTTCTATTTTTTTTATCCACACTTTTCGTAATAGCACGCGCGCGCATGTGTGTGTGTATGTTTTGTTTTGTTTTTTTGTTTTGGTTTTTGTCAAAGTTTAAAGTCAAAGTCAAACCCTTTTTTTTTCGATGGACAAATTTAATAAGCGTTTTTCATTTGTTTTTTTTTTTTTTATCAAGCCCTCTATCTAAAGAAAAAAAAAAAAGCGGGGGAAAAAAAGATAAAGTATATGCAGAAATAGAATTTAAAAAAAAAAAACCTAATATATGGTAAAAACCCTTTCAAAAAAAGAAAAAAAAACCCAATAAAATTGCATTGGGGGGGATTAAAAAAAAAACCCAAAAAAAACCCCGAAAAAATAAAAGGGGACCTTTTCAATTCAAATAAATTTAAAAATCCTGAAAAAAAATTTTCCCCTCATAACACAAACAAACAAGCAACAATTTAAAAAAAAACCCCAAAAAAAACAAAGAAAAACCAAAAAAGAATAAAAAAAAAAAAAAAAAAAACAACCAAAAAACTTCCCTCCCCCCCCCCCCCCCCCCAACAAAAAATTTTTCCACAAAACCCCTTTAAACCCTTAAAAAAAAATGAAAAAAAAAACAACAAAAGGATGAATCAACAAGGACAACCACAACAAGGAAATAAACAATCAAACAAACACAAATTTACATACACAACAACAACAGCGACAATAACTAACATAGGACAAGAATAACAGCCAAGACAAATGAAGAACAATATAGAACTAACAACAGACGAGAAAAAGAGTCCAAAATACCCCTCCCCCTCCCCAAGAAAACCACCCTAAACCCAAAACAAACAAAAGGAAAATAAACCAGAACCCCACCCCCACCACTACCAACAATAACAACAACAACAACCAAAATTAATGGATATAAACAGAGAAAACTGATGTATCATTTAAACATTTACATACACATACACATACACATCCTCACCCATATCCCCTTTACCACATAATATACTCATATATAAGAAAAACAAGAATAACCAACAGCTATTGGATTCAGAGCAAAGAAGTATAACAAAGACATCCATTCCCTCCCTTTCCCCTGGTCATATACACACATGTACATGTGCCTTTTGATTTGAGGCAGAGCAACGTTAATCCTTCCATCAAAGAATAAATTCAGGCAATGTAAATCCACCCAGCAGTACTAACGTCAGCAATAACAATTTAGCTCATCTAGTACAATGAACCAGAAAACTAACAGTGACAAAACTAAATAGATCAGCATATTTATGTGTAATACAAAAGAACATAAAAAGGCCAAAACAGCAAGAAAGTAAAAAACCAAAACCGAACCAATTACACAACACACACGCACTCACACACTTGTACACACACACTTGTACACACACACACACACACACATCAGATTCAAAGCGTGCTGGGGTTGATATCATATCAACCCATATATAGATCAATGTTTACACATGTACTCTATATGAATATGAAAACTTGGGTCATATCTGATTTTAATGACAAGTATAACGTCAGTGACACTTAAATCACTCTCTAAAGTTTACAAGTCCTGTTTTGAACTTTTATTAATGAAAATATCCTTTTACATGTGTTTTATACTGATTTTTGCTTTTAATACATTTCAAATTTTGGGGGGATTTTTTCCATAGGTCGCTGCCTGAATAAAAGAGGCTGTATTTATTTGGGTTATTTTCTGGGTCTTGGAAATGTTAGAAAATGGTTGTGTCTATGTTGGTTAACTTTGAAAGCTTTGGTAATCTTCGGAGGTGCATTTTGATTAACAACTTGTTGCATAAACACAGCTTTATTGAATAAAAGTCGGTTTCGAAATGTCAGGACATTTATTTGCTTATAATCCTCAATTGTCAGGGTGCTTGTTTTTAACAATACAAGTTTTACTGCTCTTTTATATAAGCGATGAATGAATTTCAAGTTCGTTCCACTGCAGGTATCCCAAATAGTTGACGCATAGTCAATGATTGGTAAATGTGACCGCAAAAAATAGTTTTCGAGAATGATTATTTAGAAAGTGTTTTATTTTGGATAATTGAAGTAGCCTGTGAGCTAGGCGTTTACCTAGTGACATTATGTGATCAGTCCAAGTCATATTTTTGTCAATGGTAACACCTAATATTTTATGTGAGTCAACTTCTTCAACTATTCCGTTATCCAACAACAGAGGTTGAAACCTATCATTCATTTTGTGTGTGTGTGTGTGCGCGCGTGTGTGTGTGCGCGTTCGTGTGTGTGTGTAATCTTTTTGTTTGTTCTGGTCTGGTCTGCTCTGCTGTGAAAATGTTTGCTAGCTTGAAGATTTCCACGACTTCTGTGCGCCATGAAACAAATTATCTAATATGCCAGGCCAGCTTAAGAGCAAAATCATCATCCATAAAAAAAAAGTTAAAATCCCCGACATTAAGATCACAGGCAAGATCACGTCTTCAATGTAGGATTATGATCCCTTTTAAGGGGTTAACAAATCAGCTTTGCAAAGACTACCAAACAGAAATGCATAAACATGCATTCAAACGCAAGATATCCGTGTATAACCCCCCCCCCCCCTCCTTCCCTCCCCCCGAGTTCTCATTGTAAAATTCGGGCTTCTCTTCTTGAGGAGGGTGCGTCGCCACAAGAGCAGCGCCACCTTTTAAAAGAAATTCTTATCTGTATGTGTATTTGATTTTTATGAGTGGGTTTTTTTTTACAGAGTTTACAGGGAGAACTCTCTAACTGCCGTGGGTCCTTTTATATGCGCTGAATGCGTGCTGTACACGAAACCTCAGTTTATCGTAGCATGTGAAAGACTAGCACCCAGACCATCATTCACGGTCATGTGGATGGGAAATAATGTTCAGCCACAAACGAGTATCGACCCCACATTTTTCGCTTTCTTATTTATTTATTCTTTTATATCGCGGATAATGGAATAAGCACTTATGTGCTTTTTACATACAGTCCCCGTGTCGGGAGAGGGTCGCTTCACAAGGGGCGACTCGATGTCTGATTTTGTTGATTTTTATGTGTTTAAACTCTGTAATCTATTAATATTGTTGCGCAAGCTGCTTTCTGTTATATTCAAGACGTGTGCGGTGAGTGTATTTAAGACTTTTATGCTGGTGCTTGTGATATTTTTTCTTCTAAACGTTCGTGTATTTACAAGTGCAGCAATTCAAAATGGCTTCAATAACAAAGGCACAGGCACATTACACTTTTATATAATCATGAAACACTTTTACTGTACAAAACTTTTAGTGACACAAGTAAGCTTTTGTTCAAAAACCTTCCTTTAGAAGTGTCTCTGAATAACCACGATGAAAACAGAAGTGAGAAGAAACGACAGAAGAAGCGAGGACACAGAGGAAGAGTGCGGAGACGTCTAGGAAGAAACAAAACGAAAGCCCCTCTTCCCTCTATCATTTAATCCAATGTACGCTCCCTTCGCCCCAAAATCCCAAATTTAAACTTTGATGAATTGTGCGCTAATGTGAAACTAATGACTGAATTTCGTGATGCTTGTGTGCTGTGTTTTGACTGAGACTTGGCTGTGTGAGAATGTGGCTGATGATGATGCTGCTTTTATTGATGGTTTTGGAACACCTTTTAGAACTGACCGTGATAAAGTTTTCAGTGGTAAAATGCAAGGTGGTGGCGTGTGCCTGTACGTCAATGAAAGATAGTTACCTTCCCCGTGAATTGGGAAGGGTTTTTATCACGTCATCGACACCCCGCCCTCTGCCAACACTGCACGTGCCGCCAACCACACCGCTGACCTTGTGCGGGAATTACAGTTGCTTTCTCCTGATGCTTCCAATTTTATTCTGGGTCATTTTAATCAGTGTACTTTACGGTCTGTTTTGCCTTCTTTTAAACAATATGTCACATGTCCAACACGTGGAAACAATAAAATGGATCTGTGTTTTGGAAATATCCCTAATGCATACAGATATGTTCCTCTCCCTGAAATTGGTAAAATCCGATCAAAAAACAACACATTTTATTCCTGCCTACCATCCTGTTATACAAACTCAGCCTGTCTTAAAGAAAACTGTTAAAGTATGGAATAGTGATAGCATTGAACAATTACAAGGATGCTTTGACTGTACAGATTGGGATATCTCTTTTAACTCTTTTGTTGATGTGAACGAAACAGCTGATGTTATTTCAGATTACATAAAATTTTGTGAAGAAATCTTAACTCCAAAGAAAACTGTAAAAAAAAAATTGCGAATAACAAACCCTGGGTCCCAAAATCTTTAAAGAAAACACTTAACGAAAAGAAAATTGCATTCCAGTCAGGAAACAACCTTGCAAAGAAGCAAATGCAAACAAAACTTAGAAAGGAAATGGGGCATGCCCAGACACAGTACAGAACCAACGTAGAAAGACAATTTCAGCCTGGAAATATGAAAAGTGCGTGGACTGGGTTAAAAACTTTAACAGGACAAAATAAGACACGGAGCAACATTACCAGTAGAAGAATGCAGTGCCTTTTCAAATAAAGTAAATGATTTTCACTGCAGCTTTGAACGTAGTGATCTGAAAGAAAGTTTGGATACCATCATGTTAGACTAATAGCCAGCTGTGATAGAGACAACCTTGTTTTTAACATGGACAGTTCTAGAGTTACCACCCTGTTCAGAAAGTTAAATGTAAATAAAACTGTAGGGCCAGACAGTATCTGCAGAAACCTGTTAAAACTTTGTGCTGATCAGTTGTCATTTGTTTTTGCCAGGTTGTTTTCACTGTCTTTAAATACCGGAGCCATTCCTTCTATCTGGAAAAAATCCACCATCTGCCCCATCCAAAAACAAAACATTCTAAAGTTTTAAATGATTACAGACCCGTTGCCTTAACATCCGTCGTTATGAAAAGCTTTGAGCGCATTGTTCTTCAGTACCTCCTGCCACTAGTTAAAGATGCCCTTGACTCTTACCAATTCGCCTACAAGCATAAAAGAAGTACAGATGATGCAACAATCACGCTCTTAAATCATATTCACACACACCTTGAAAATAACAACTCTTTTGTTCGAATTCTCTTTGTTGATTTTTCCTCCGCATTTAACACGATTCAGCCACATATCATGACCCAAAAGCTCCAATCACTCAAAGTCAACCTGAAACTTATTTTATGGGTTGTGAATTTTTTAACCAATCGATTTCAGTGTGTTTGTTTTGAAGGAAAAAAAATCGTTACAAAGAACCACTTCCACTGGTGCACCACAAGGCACTGTCTTAGCCCCTGTACTTTTTACCCTGTATACAAATGACTGCACTGGTACATTACTTACACCTGTTGTGAAATACTTAGACGATTCTGCTTTACTAGATGTATCCAACTCAGATTTTGTTTACTTTGATGAAGTAGAAAGGTTCTGTAAATGGTGTAAAAATAACAATCTTGACTTAAACGTCAACAAAACCAAAGAAATTGTCATTGATTTTCGCAGAAATACACCCCAAGTTCCTGATCTGTTCCTAGACGGAACGAAAGTAGAGAGAGTGCTGGAGTATAAATATCTTGGTACAATTCTAGAAAATAGGTTGATTTTAATGCAAACACTGCTTTCATGCATAAGAAATGCCAATCAAGGATATACTGCCTTCAAAAACTGCTATCACTGAACGTTAAAAAATAAATTATGCGCTTGTTTTATCGCAGTTTTTGTAGAATCAGTCTTGTCATATGGGTTTTTATGCTGGTTTGGTTATTTGAATGTAAAAAACAAGAACGTTATTGAATAAAGTTGTGAATGTGTGTGGAAAGATTGTTGGAGAAAAGCAAAAGACGCTAAATTCATTGTATAAAGATCAGATGACTAAAAAAACTAAAGGCATTTTCACTGACGAAACCCACATGCTTTCACAACACTATGCATTGCTTACATCTGGTCGAAGATTCCAAATGTCAAAATCAAAAACAAACAGAACCAAAAATATTTTTATTAACAAGTCAATTCAGCTTCTAAACCACTGTTAAACTTTTTAAAAAAAACAATCTAAAGGGGTTTTCATATCAAATCATCAAATAACAGCGTGTGCATGAATATGCCTCCGAGAGAGAGAGAGAGAGAGAGAGAGAAGAGAGAGAGAGGGGAGAGAGAGAGAATTGTGTGTTTGTGTGTGTGTGTGTGTGTGTGTGTGTGTTGTGTGTGTGTTGTGTGTGTGTGTGGCATGCATAGTTTTATATAAAAGTACCAGGCAAAAGAATAAATGTGAGCTGTGATGGGTGATGGGGAAATAGTGTTAATCTTTTTTAAACCAAAATGTTTTTGTCATGTTTTTCTTTTTAATGTAAACTTACTTTGTATTGATTGTGCTGATGATGTGTTTCAAGAGATGTGTTTGAATTATTGTTGTGTTGTGGTTTTGCTTTGCTACTCTTAACCTTTGCCGGTGTGTGCGTGCGCACGCGCATGTGTGTGTGTGTGTGCGTGCGTGCGCGGATCGGGGGGTGCCGGGTGTGTGTGTGTGTGTGTGTGTGTGTGACGTAGAATTGTTGTCGCTTTTAAATACTGTGTTATTTCTTAATCTGTATTGTTTAATAATACATGCTGTGTAATCATAACTTTAAAATGCCACTCATAATTTCTCTAGTTGAAACATTAAAGTATTCTCGAGTCTTGAGTGTATGCGGTTTTGTAAATCTTCTCATCTGATCCCACTGTCACAACATGGCCTACTCTTGCGAAAAGCGAAAGCGGAACAGGATTTAACGTGCGCGCAAGATGTTCTGCGTGCCTAGGAGTTAGAGCTTTGAGCTCACTATCTTTCTGGGTATGCGTGCTACCTCTACGACCTTAGATCAACCCAAATATCAACGATTGCACCCGCTTGTGTAAATATGCCTGTATACAATTTGATATTAGTATTGCTTTATACAAAGACTCTTCCAACGTATTTCCCATTTTCACAACCCTCCCTTTATGACTAGATTTTAAAAACACAACAACAACAACAAAACCACCCAGGGGTGCTGCTTGAAATCTTTCCCATTTCAACATACTCTGGCATCTGGCTGTAACGTCACAACAATCTTGCCCCCAACATTTTGCTCAATGGTAAAAATTTTTTCTCTTTCAAAAGGATGCAGATTCATGACACTGCCAAAGCCGTGTCTTTTCCTGACCCCTCGGGGACAGTTTTCTTGTGAGGCCACTAAAGCATTTGATTTAGGAGGCCACCAAGCCAGAGAAGACTAAACCCAAACCTTGTGAATGGTCCATGACACTCCCTGCACTGGGGCTTAACAATACATAGATTGTCACCATGATTATCCAGATTTTCTTTCCGAATTTCGAAGCAAATATAACTCGAAACCCAACGGCCTAAGTAGCTACTATTTTAACTCACAGCTACTTACCTGTCCTGTTCTTCATAGAAGCTTTTGTACAAAGCGTCGTTGATGTGTAAGCCTTAGGGGTTTGGTTTTTTCTACACCAGCTGTTCTAAGGGTACACATCATAGGGGTACAATATGGCCGCTTGAAACGGCACGAGAAAAACAACTCACCCTTGTTTCTTTAACAGTCACATGGGTTACACGTGTGTGTGTGTGTGGAGGGGTGGTGGTGAGGAGGGGGATGGCAACAGAGTTCAGTTCAGATTGAAGGTTGTGACATGGGCTTACACCTATGTGTGGGGTGCTCAGTTCAGCTTGAAAGTTGTGTTCAGCTAGTCACTAATGTTTAACCCGTTAGGGTTTTTGTTTGATTAAACAAAGGCTTATTTTTTAGGGGTGGTAGATTTTTAGGGTTGCTTTATAGTGATGTTTCGTGTTTTCACTGTCTGTCTTTGTCTCTGTTTGTCTGTCTGTCTTATGTTTATCGGAGCATTTTTGCATATATTCAAATTGTAAATATTGCACTGTATTGCACTGTACCATACTGTATGGCATTACATTGTATTGTATTGCACTGTACCATACTGTATGGCATTACATTGTATTGCATTGCATTGTGTTGTACTGTGCTATATTATATTGTATTGAATCCCACTTTCAGCCACGGCAGATTTTCCACGCAAGAAATTCGGGCTGCTCTCCTTAGGGAGAGTGCGTCGCCACAAGTGCAGCGCCACCCTTATTTCTCCCCTGTCTGCATGCGTGTTTGTTTCTCTATCAGAGTGGCTTTTCTGTGCAGAACTTTGCCAGGGACAAGTGTCTTGTTGCTATGGGTTATTTTACGCGCGTTGAGTGTGTAGTGCACACAGGGATTTAGCTTGTTGGCTCATCCGAAAGACTAGCACCCAGACCACCACTTAAAAATCTAGTGGATGGGGGGAAAACTCGGGCTCAAACGGGGTGCGTCATTTTTCGCTTTCTAGGCAAGTGTGTTACCTCTAGACCACTGATCTTTATTTATTATTTATTTATCATTTTATATCGAGGATAATGGAATAAGCACTCATGTGCTTTTTTACATCCAGTCCCCGTGTTTATGCGGTTTTGTAAATTCTGTCATCTGTTCCCACCGGCACACAATGACCTGCTCTTACGAAAAGCGGAACAGGATTTAACGTGTGCGCAAGATGTTCAGCGTGCGTTCGCACACGGGGCCTCGGTTTATAGTCTCATCCGAAGGACTTTTGGGGAGAGTGGAGTCTGCACTGATGTTAACTCCAGGGGAAAATATTCCCCTTGAACGGGAATCGAATCCGGGTCGTCAGATTGCGAGTGCAATGTTCTAACCACAAGACTATCCCCCCCCCCCCCCCCCCCCCCCCTGATCAACCCTCTTTGTGTTTGTGTGTGTGTGTGTGGGAGGTGTGTGTGTGTGTGTGTGTGTGTGTGTGCACGTGCCTTATATATATTATTACATTATATGTATGTGTATATACATACATACATACATACATATATATATATATATATTTATATATATATTATATATATAATATATATATATATATATATATATAATATATATATATCCTTAGAACTGAAAGAGCTGAAGAATGTGTTCTTTTGTCAGAAAAATGATGCACATAATTATCAGATCCTCAGTTATTAAGAGTTGTTGTTTTTTTTAAAGTTGCATGCACTCTTGTGACTGCTTCAAATGCAAATGTGCGCGCCTTGGGGGATTAAGAACAGGGAGACGGGAGCATGGGTATACCAGACGAAAAACAGCAAAGGAATCGATATGGATTAACCGTCTACTCCATCGACATGAGTACGGGTGGAAAACGAATTGAAACGGTTCAGAATCTACTTTTCCAAGCCACTTCTTTGAAGATGAAGCAGACCTGTTTTTACAGCGGCTGAACAAGGATGGATTCCGGCTGCTTTAACTACCCAGTATTAGTTTTTTTCGGGCAAGGACTGTAAGCTCATGGCCAGACTCTCCAACGACCTTTTAACGTCACGCAACCGTTAAAAACCTCTCTCAGGGTATCTTCTCCCTTTGTACAGCTCCGAGAGAGCCCCAATACAAGCGTTCCCTTCTTTACCAGCCACCATGGCGCAGTGGTTAGTGCCTTGGGTTACTGGTTGGAAGGTTGCAGGTTTAAGCCCCATAGTCACGGGGGATTTTTCTGCCTCTGGCTGGCTCTTACCCTGAATAAGTCTGCTACAGGATCATTGGGAAGACTAGAAACACGAAGTCGAGATTCATCGTCCATTTTAAGGATGCGATTTTGAAAGTGTTGCTGAAGTTACCTCACCAACACTGCAGGTGTCTGTATCTCTCGGTCCCTGTTAACGCCAGGGTTTATTATGATAGGAAGCGTAGAGTACAACCTTGTCAAAGGGTCTCAAAGCACACGCAATTCCATTACTCCATCACTGATCATCGTGCAATGAAAGAAAATGGTGTTTGCTTTAATGACCCTGGATTCTCTGGTCTCACGGTGACCTCAGTTTTGGTTTACCATACACCTCTCTGTCTGTGGTGAGTTTGGGGGTTGGAGGTTCACAGAAGGAAGTTGTTAGAGGGACGCTGTTGTGGTCACCACCAAGACGGCCATTATATTTAGTCTGGCTATGCAACTAAGTTATCACTGTCGTCAGTAGGAGGTATTGATATATGGTGTCCTGGGCATGTTAGCTCAGAACACACACCACCATCACCAAAGTGACCCAGCTGGAGTACAGGGCCCCTCTAACTAGTGCCCCTGTGGCGGCCTGACATTGACAGGCTTTACATGCACTTCTGACCTCGAGGATGCGACACAATGAATCTGGGTATGGCCTGGGTGGAGATGTTGAAATGAGGGGTGAGAGAAACAGTGGGACAGGAACTTCATAGAAGACGAGGCAGCTAAAACAAGAACCAAGCAAAACAAACACACACAGAAAGAAAGAAAAAACTGTCCCTTCCTTTCCTCTCTCTACTGGCATCCCCAGGCTTTGTAAAAACGGGCAAAGTCGATATACAGGACCTGTCCTGAAGAGGGTGAGATAAATCACTCCTGCCTCCCCCCCCCCCCCCCCCCCTCCCCCCCCCCCCCCCCCCCCCCCCACCCCCCCCCTCTAGCGGCTGTGTTTTGGTAGGCAGAAATCACGAGGGTTTGGGCCCCTGCGTTTATCTCTGACAGGCAGCCGGTGGTTGAGGCCCACTTTGCTCACGGATGAGGGGAAATTGGAGA
The DNA here is from genome assembly GCA_028751875.1 of Rapana venosa. NCBI lineage: Eukaryota > Metazoa > Mollusca > Gastropoda > Neogastropoda > Muricidae > Rapana > Rapana venosa. The sequence continues at coordinate 46,824,790 of CM054155.1, forward strand.
GTGCTCTCCCTTCTTTGCTCATGTGCTGCAGGCAGCAAATCGGTTTTCATGGGCACTTGATGCTAGATGCTGCCTGTTTTTCCCTCCTTTTTTTTTTTTTGCCTCTTCCCTTTTGCCTCTCAAAGTGTTTGGGGGCCTAAGGCCGATGTACATTGAACAATTTCAGAGTTCAGAGTTCTCTTTCTCTCATTATGAATGGATGAGAGAAGGAATGTAAGATATGCAGAGTGTAGAATGTTGTATCAGCCAGAGCTCTAAGAGTAAAAGAAAAGTGATGGTGAATGGAAAAATGGCAGGGAAAAAATGAAATGAGTTACAATTACACACACTAAAAATGCTTGCACACATATTTATAACACACACATACATCATGCACACACACATGTATCACATCTACATGTATGCATATACACACATGTGCTTGCACCCCCCCTTTCCCCGCCACACACACACACACACATAAACCACACACACACACAAACCACACACATACACAAACCACACACACACACAAAACCACACACACACAAACCACACACACACAAACCACACACACACACACAAACCACACACACACAAACCACACACACACACAAACCACACACACAACAAAACCACAAACACACACACAACACAAACCACACACACCACACATTTAAAACACGCGCGCGCAAAGACAAACAAAACCCTCACAAAAAAAATTGCTACATTTTTCGGAAGTTACTTCAAAGTTAAAAAGTGCTCAAAGTTACAAGATCCTTAAAATGCACATCTGAAAAAAAGTTCAGTAACTCTATTTCTCCATGGAGAAACCTACCAACTCAAACGCTTTTCAAAAAACTCTTCCGACTGTTACTTAAACATCTAAAGCAAGTCTATTGCTCTAGTTTCCAATAGTCTTAGCTAACCCATCAATCACCTCACCTCCACTCACCTGTCCAAACCAAGCCCTTTTTCAGGCAAACCTGTTTCACTATTCTACTGTTAAATTTAGAACTGATTGGACTCTTTAAGTGGCAGTCATTGTCCCCATTCAAGGATACTAGGGGACATTCTTTGTGTTGTCCTCTTTTTCGTACTGTCTAAGCTGCCTGAATGTTTCACTGACTAAACCTATTCCGGTATCTTTCTCTTTCCTTCACCTCATTAAAGCAGAAACAGCCAGTTACAGTAAATGGGGGAATAGATCTTCAGGAGATATATGAATATGCAGTAGCCTGGCTGGGATTCTTTTTTCTGTGTCCAAAGAGTTTACAATTGCTAATGTGGACCTTTCCTTTACCCTGTTTCTGTCAACGTGAACACTGGTTGTCTCCAAAGCTTCAACGCTTAAAGGACTGCTTACTGCAAATCAGAACTCCCTGCCCTTAATCAATGCATTGGGAAACAGTGGTTTGGAGACCTCAATTGGTCTCAACTTGCAAAATTTACAAACTGCATATAAACTGGGACTGTATGAAAGCACATGAGTGCTTATTCCATTTTCCTTGAAATAACAGAATAAATAAATAGATAAATAAATAAATAATAATAATAATATCAATTGCATCTGCAATTATAGGTTTTTGATTACGTTTGTATGTTAAGTAAATGAATCATATATTAATCTTAAAAATATCACTTTGAAAAAAAAAAAAGAACACACAATTATTTGATTTATTTTTGAGTATGACTTGGAACATAAGATTGGGTAAAGGAAGAACAGACATCTGAATCCTCTTTACTCAGGTATTCTTTTTTGTCAAGACACTTGAACACTGTTTACTAGTAGAATTGGGTAAAATGGTGGGAACATTTGCCACTGCAAAACTGTCCCTGTTATAATGTAAGTTTAAATGAACTACTGAGGTTTGCAAATGAATTGCTTATGTTACTGTACAAGTCACCTAGACCATTTCATTGCCAAAAGATGTTAACAGCAAGCAGACACATTTCTTTGGGAATGAATAAATGAACAAAAGTATAGAAAGGATTAAATTATCAGTTTTGCTCAGTGAGGCTGGACATAAGCCAAGAATAACAATGATTTGAAAACATTGCAGCTTGTGCTTTCAGTATTGCGGAACCATGGCTAGTAAAATAATACACAGACTTTTTGATTTTGGGGAGAAGAATTTTTCCATTGTGTACGTTTCATATGTTCTTGTAGTTCTTATAAGTTTTAATGTGTGTGCGTGGGGTAGGGGGGGGGGGGTGACAGGGAAATCAGAACAGCAAGTTGGGTCTACAAAAAAACACAGCAAATAAAGTCCTAAACACAAACAGGGACACCATCACTGGGGCTTAATCACAGCTTTGGACTTGGTACAATAAAAAAAAAATTTATTGAAACAAATCAAAGCCTACTTTCCCCCGGGCCCAATTAAACCCCCACTTCTTTGAAATGAGGGGGGGCCTGGTTTTTTCAGCAATAGCAAGGACTGA
>CM054155.1:46827713-46864257 GCA_028751875.1 Rapana venosa
ATAAAGCACGAGTCTGAGTCTTCAAAGGCTTGCTCAAAAACTCCACACACGAAGGGGAATATTTTTTTAAGAAAAAAACCTTAATCATTCGAACCCAAAAATTCAGTAGACACATAAATGCGTGTGGTGAAATTTTTCTAATTTTCTATATATTTGAATGAAGAATACAAAATTTTTTTCCCCCAATTTTTTCAAAAACCCCTTTAGAACTATTAAATAACTAATTTTGGCTTTGATTTTGCAAAAGGTTCTGGCAATCCAAAAAGGACATTTTTTATATTTTCTTAACGTTAATAACTTTTATGTTTTGTTTCGTTTTAATTTTTTTTATATGTATTTTTTTGCTTTGTGGGTTTCTTTTCAGATTTAGACTATTTTTTCCCCCCTTCGCTTTTTTCAGTAGGGCCCCCCCACCACCTCAAACCATACACCCCTTGATATATGGGGTTTTTTTTTTTTTTCTCGTCTAAACACTAAAGGTGAACAACGAAAATCGAAGAAACAAAACAAAACACACACACCACAACCACCACCACCACTACCACCACCCACCACATATCACAACAAAAACACGCATACATGCACGCGCACCACCACCCACACCACACCCTCCACAAAAAACACACAACACGTGCCGCACATGCACACGCACAAAACCCCCCCCCCCCCCCCCCCCAACATACGCACCACGCGCGCACAAAACACAAAAACCCCCAAACACACGCACCGCGCACCCCACCACTTCCACATCACACCAAAACAAAAACCCACGCCACAAGGCAACACAACAAAAAAAACCACACCACACCACCAACACACACACACACACACCCAAATGGGCATTACAGAAAGACATGATGTGGATGGTTTAGTTTTCTTCTACAGTATGCCCGGTTTTTGCAGCCTCTCCTCCCCCCTCAACCCCCGCCCCAAAAACACACACACACACACACACACAAACCCCTTTAAACAACACCACAAACCATTAGGCTACTTTTTCACATAATAAACTGATGCAAAAAGCGGAAATTTTCGTTATTATTAGCAAATGGGAAAAAAAACTGCCGCGCCCCTGACTTTTTGCAGCAGTAGTCAAGAATTGAAAAAGTAAGTGGAGTTTAGATTACTACCTTTTTTTTAAAGGAAGAGTTTTCCGCTACGTTTATTCTTTTTTCATTACCTCACAAAACATCCATACAGTGCATGCATGACCTTTTATTTTTTGGGTGAATTCTTTGTGTCCATTTCGATCTAAACATTTTTTAAAATTTGCTAAGAAGGTTGTTGGTCGCTCTTCTCTGTGCAGTTTGCTGTCCCCCCCCCCCCCGCATCGAACATGACTTTCCTAAAAAGCAGAAGGGATATCTGCCCCTACCGAATTTTTATCCGTATAATTTTTTTTGAAAGTCAAATTGTTCAAATTGCGAAATAAAAGTCTTTTTTGACGGGAAATGTCCCAAAAAATGAGCCGCTTTTTTAACCCTATATCTGTCTTCTTCTCTCATCTCTCTCTCCCCCCTCTCCCCCCCCCCACTCCTCTCTCCCCTCTCTGAGTCCTTCCCCCCCCCCCCCCCACACACACAACACAAAAACGACGAAAAAGCAAGCAAGCAACACATATGCAGCACACTCCACGCCCCCCCCCCCCCCCCCCCCCACAACACACCCAAAAAGGGACGGGATACGGAAATAGCCTTTTGCTTTACACTCCAACTGCTATCCGGGTTTGAATCCCATTAAAAAGGGGTTTGGGGTCAGGGGTAACGGGCCTTCTAGAAACGAAAAGTCGGGGTGGGAAGGTGCGTTTTTTGAACCCCTTTTGGGCCCGAAACTTTTCCCCCACCATTAGACCGAGGGGTGGTCTGGGGGCTATCTTTTAGATGAGATATAAACCGAGTTCCGGTATTACACATAATTATTTTCGCACGGAAAGAACCCACGGCCCCAAGAGGTTATCCCTGCAAAAAATTTTTAAAAAGAAGCCATCGATAGGGGAAAAAAAACATTTGACCATCCCCCCCCCAAAAAAAAAAGGGGGGCGCTGCTCTTGTGGTGACGAGCTCTCCCCAGGGAGAGCACCCGAATTTCACCAGAAAATCTTGTGACTTAAAGGGATAAAAAATAAATAAATAACTTTTTTTCCCTGGAGTTAACGTCATGCTGACTCTACAAAACCCCAAAATCCTTCAACAGATGTAAATGAAGGGCCCATAATGAACACACACAAACACATTTAAAAAATTAAAGCCTCTTCCCCTTTTTCCGAAGAGTACTGTAGGCCATTGGTGCCGGGGAACAGGCCAGTGGAACGGGCGGGGGGAACGGAACAAAATTGAAAAAAGCATACAAGTACTTGAGAAAAAAAAAAAACACACAAATGACAACGTCACAATTCTTTTTCCATTACCCCCAAATAAAAAAAAAAATAGAAAGTGAATAAAATAAAATGAAATGAAAGAACCAGGTTTACCCCCATCTGATATTTAAAAATTTAAAATTCATATTTTTAAAATTTCTAATTTTGTAGAACTATGAACAAAGGTTGGATTTAAAAATCGGTATTAATTTACTATTTTCTTTTCATTGAGTTGTTTTTTATTGGTTTTGTCTAAAAAGTCAATGCACTTAGCAGGATTTTCCTGGTTTGCCCCTTTAAAAAGGGGGTCTTTATGTGGGCCAGGCAATGTATAAGAATGCAGACTAGGTTTTTTTTTTTTTTTTATAAAAATCTTTTTTAACTTTATAGTTTAAGGATGGTATGTAAAACATATAATAACTTTAATATAAGTATATAATAGTATTTTTCCCATTGAGTCGGAGTGAACCTTTTACAAGTGCACCCCCATATTTTCTGGGTCTGAGCTAAGAAATGTTTTAAATATTTTTTGGAATGGTTTGGCAATTGGGACCTATAAAATACTGCCCCTTGAACCAAGCATTGAAAGAGAGAGACTCAGAGAAGAGAAATATATCTAAGCGTAGAGCTCTGTGTTGGCACACTTGTGCGGGTCTGTATGTGTGTGTGTTGTTGTGCGCTGTGTGTGGGGGCCTCGGTTGCGTCTTTAGTGGAGTGTTTTGGCGTGCGACGTGCTCTTGTGTATACAGTAATAACAGTACGGTTTTTTTTATTTATTTATTTTTTTTTATTTATTTTTTTTTTTTATTTTTAGATAATGGGAAAAAGCAATCATGCCCCTTTTTTCACCATCCCCGGGGTTAAAACTTTGTAAATTTTGTCATCCATTCCCCCCGGCCACAATTGCCACTCTTCCGAAAAGCGGAACTCTTTAAAGGTGTGTGGGGTGTGTGGCAGTTTGATTAAATTTTCCCGGGGCTTGTAAAAATAAAAGCCACTGTGTTCATCATTAATGTTAGCTTACTCAAAAAACACCAGAAATCTCTCTCCTTCTCTTCTCTTGAATTTTAACATTGCATGCATGCATCGCACACACAGAGAAGTATACACCACATGCAAAAACAGACATACACACACACGCCTATGTACACACAACTCACACACAAACCTCACCCCCCACCACCTGTACACCCCACAACACAAAAACCCCCCCCCCCCCCCCCCCCCCCCCCACACACACACACACCAGTCAAGTCAATCAAAAAACATTTTAAAAATCCCCCTAGGGGAAATTTCAATAGACAGCACATTTATATGATTTTTTAATTACTCAAAAAAACAAGAAAGTACATCCAAATTGTTTGAAAATTCCAAAAAAGCTTAAAAATAAAATCACCAACACACAAACCCAGTCACACGCACACACACGCATGAAATTTTTTTACAACATACAGAAACACACACAACCACACATGCCCATCAACGGGCAAACATCATTGTGTCTGTACCAAAATAAAAATGCACACACTTTTAAGGATTTTAAATTTTAAATACGTCTTTCAAAAGAAACAGATGGACCTACAGCAGCAGACACCACACACACCAAAAAAGACTTCCCCACACGAGTGACACGACCCTTCACCTCCCTACCAACCCGGACCGGGACACTCCCCCTCTACCCACACCACACAAAGCAGGGACATCCCTCTGGACAAAGGGAAGCTTTACATGGACAGTAGGGGACAACAAACCCAGAAAAACCCGCCCCCCCCATGCTGGGCAGTGTTGGAGGACGCCCCTCCCTCCACGGGCAACTGCTGAATGCCACGGCCCTGCCCCCCCCTAAACCCTGGGTGATACTGATGTGATAACTATACCTTTTATTAAAAGGCAGGTAGGGAGTGAGAGAGTGGTGAGGGGCGGGTTTTTTGAGTGTTGGTGTAGTATTGGGGTAGAGTTATGTTGTGGTTTGTTTTGTTAATGTCTTTGAATTTTTTCCTGTTCACTTAAATGATATTTAAAAAGAGTGCGGAAGGGGGGATGATGAGATGGGCTTTAAGAAAAAAAGATACATGTTGGTATTTTTTACACAAAAAAACTTATTCCAAACAATATTTTAAACAATTTTTATGCTGCAAAAACATGGGAAAGAAACCAAAAATAACAACCCACAAACCATTGAAAACTACTCCAAACTTGGGAAAATGAACAACTACCAACTTGTGTAAAAAAACCCCGCCAAAATAAAGTAAAATGATGTGCACGAAAGGTGCTACGATTTCCAGTCGCCTTTTCAAAAAAGAAAACTGAGACACAACAAACAATCATCTCACACAGAACTTGGATTGGTTTTTAAAATTTTGCAGAGACGTCTTCAAAAAGTTGTAGAACTTTTAAAACCCTTGACACTGAATAAAACATAACATTGGACAGTTTTCACCCATATGCATTGTATATTTTTTTACAAATTTTTTATCGAAAGGCTTTAAATTTTAGTCTATGGATTTAAAAAAACAATTTTATTTTACAAAATTTTTGAAGCCATACTGATTTTTAAAGAATGTTCTCAATATCCAAACAGAACAATATCGGGGGATAGCCACCTCTTCCGTTTCTTTTTTTAAAAATTTTTTCCACAAACTTTTTTGAAGCAAAGCAAACCTTCATGAAGAAAAAGGAATACTAAAAACATTGAATACGAATTTTTTCTCCCTTTTTGGCGGGTTTTATCTCCCTTTTTCTTTAAAATAAATACCACTGGAAGGAACCCCCAAAAGTAATTGGGCGAACCCTTCAGAAAAAGAGCCCAAAATATTAATTTCAGTCAGAATTTTGCCTAACTTCACTTAAAATAAAAATAAAAAATAATAAATGAATTTTATAACACTTATCTGCACAGACAAATCAAGTCTTGATTACAAAGACAGTAAAGACCAAATCAATTTAGAATCAATGCAGAACAAAATCTGCAAACAATTTTAGGAAATAAAGCAAAAGTACAAAGCCACACAATACATGGCTCAATTTTAAAATGAATGGTTTTTGCCGATATGAAGGCTTTTCAATCTTAAAGCGGAATAAAAATGCTGCCCCTGCTTCCTTTTTTTCAAAAAGGGATCCATCATGTAATCTTCAATGAAAGGAATGTATTTTCTAGGTCCCTTTTTTATAAGAGCCAAGAAAACCCCATTTTCTTCTTTTTTAAAAGAGATATTGATATAAAATCTGCTTTCTGAATTTTCCCTTTTTGGGAAAAGGGTTTTTAAAAAGTGTGGATTTTTGCCAATCTTTAAGATAATACTTAACCTTTTTAAATAGAATAAAATTTTGCCAATTGTAGCAAGAGAAATATTTTTTTAGCTTTTTTAGGAAAATCTGTTTTGGGATCAAATTTGAAATTTCAAAATTAAAAGTCGTTTTGGTAGTTTGTCGTTAAAACTTCCACTTCGAAACCCTTTCCCCTATTCAAACGCTTTCTCTTTCTTGCCAAACCCACCTTTTTTCAAATGGAAAACTGAACAACACACAGACAGGACTATCTTGACTGGCCTTTACAGATGTATCACAAATTGGTTTCACCCTATCTATCACTGATAAAACACTCCTGATCATTCTGCTGTTTTTTTCTCCCTCAACATTGCAAAACCCTATCAAAAGAAGAAATTTTCACCCGTCCAATCCAAGGCATAGACATTGAAACTTTCCTGCAAAAGCTCTGAGCGCCTATCACAACCTCGACAACACTGACCACTCGAAACACTACAATACGTTCTCAGCAACGCTTGATGACATGCCCCCCCACTGACCGCTCCTTCCTGACGGGCCCTGGCACCATTTTTCCCCCAAAACGACATCCTTTGCAAAACGCAAACCAGGCACTAGGGGGCAGGGGCAAAAAAAAAAAAGGAAATAAACAAACACTCTTCGAAAAAAAATCAACAAAGTCAAATCTTTAATTCTTTCAGAAAAAAAAAAAGAAATTACCTTCTCAAGTTCTTAATGCCCTCTATGAAATCTCTTTTTTCCCTCCTCACTCTTCTTGATCTGTGAAGGCAACCCCTCTCCTTCCATCCACAACCACCTGAATTTCCCTTCTATTTTTCACATTTTTTTCTGAAAAAACCCCGTAACACCGTTCCAGATTGGGATCAGACCCTTTTCCACCTGCATTCCCTGCCCCCCAAATTCCGGGTACTCCTCTCCTTTCCTTTCATCCTGCAAGTGAAAAGAAATACGAAAATTTCTGAAAGAAATACTAAAAAATAAAGCACCTCGATCCCATACCCTTCTCTTTTGTACAGTCCCTACCACAACTTACCCGACACAAAAAATGGGAACTCATCCTTGTTTCGGGAAAATTTTCCACCCTCTCAAAACTGCAATAGTTACACCCTACTAAAAAAGCATACCTGACCCAACATTCTAAAGAATTATGACCTTTTCCAATCTCCCTTTTCATCCTAAAGTCCTTAAAAAAATAGTTTCAAAACACCAAAACCCACTTCTCTCCAACATTTTTTCCCTGAGTTTCAGTCTCCCATCGCTCAACCTAAGCACTGAAACTTACCTGTCCATACCCAAAAACACTTCTACTTGCCGACTCAGGGAAAATCTCCCTTCTCACCTACTCCTTATCTGCACCTTTGACACTATGATCATTTAAATTTTTCTCTCCCCTTCAAAAAAAATTCGGGGTTTAGGCACAGCCCTCCTTTTCATTCAACCCACTGACCGTTCCAGCAGTCCAGTAAACAAGATACAGTCAAAACCTGCCAAACTGAATTGTGTCCCGCAGGGATCAGTTTTTTCGGCCCTTTCTTTTCACTCTTATCTCCCACTATCACATAAATAAACCTCATCAATCAAACCCCACTTTTATGCAATGACTCCAATTCAAATATTTACACCGAAAAACTCCTCTCTCTTTTCAAAGATGCCATGCTTCAAAATATCCAAAACGGATGAACAAAACAATACATTAAAACGGATAAAACCGAAGCCAGCTTTAACCAAAACACAAACTCCTTCCATTACAACAACTCAATAGAACCGGCAAACACAGTCCCTCATCCACTTCCGTGAAGTCCATGAAAAAAATTCACACCCAGACCCGTCATCGTGTACTACAATTACGGGGTATTATGCAATTCGAAAGTACCTGTCCACTGAGCAACAGCCAAACGCCCCTTCTCTCATTCTTCACTCGGGCTATTGCAATTTTTCCTTTAGCTGGGCCCGCCACAACACATCCCTCCCCTTTAACGTATACAAACCCCCAGCTCGACATTCTCAAAAGAAAAAAAATAGCACTTACCCCTCTCTTTCGAAACTCTCCACTGGCTGCTTGTCCCAGAGAGTAATTATAAATCTACCCCTGTTTCAAATTCTCCACAAAACTGCACCCTCCTACCCATGTAAAAGTCTTAACCGTACATTCTTCACGTTCCCCCTCCGACTACTGCAGATACTTTGCCCACAATACCTAAATTTAAACCCAAACCCTGTTGGCCGCCGCTCATTCTCATTTCTGGTCCCTCCCTCGGGAAAAACCTTCCCCTTCCTTCGCCAGAAACCTAGTTTTTGACACTTTTAAATCCACCTCAAAACATTTTTATTTCAAACCTAAACTTTCCCCCCCCCTGTTTCTATCTAACCCATGTTCTATCCCCGCAAATAACGGCCTTGCGAGTGAGTGGCTTTTGAAAAACATTTGACTATCGAAATTTTATTTCAAGATTTTTGTCTTTTCGCACATGTTTGTAAATATCTTTTGTTTTTCTTTTTTATTTTTTATCATTGATTGCAGACTGTGTAAGATTTGTTGAATGCATGCGCTTTGGATTTTCTTTCAAGATATACGCTAATAATTCCATTTTTTTATTTTATTATTAAGGGGTGTGGGTATGTATAAGTGTGGTATGTAATTGGGGGTGTAGGTGTGTGTAAAGGTGTGTGTAACTCTACATACATAGCAAATAGTAGTACACACCCAAAATGCACCCACACAGAGACCAAAATCAACATAGACAACAGACACAACAGACAGCCAGTGAGAACAACCTTGTGCACACACACGTGTGCACAACCCAAAAATGCGCTAAAAATCACACACACACCACTTAAAAACACAAAAAAACACACACACAAACCCAAAAACACAACACACACACAAACCAGACAACACTCATTGACAAACACAACCCGTGAAAACACACATACACATGCACACGCACGACCATAGCCCCTACGAAAAAAACCTTTCGAGTTTTGGTTTCCCCTAAAGGAAAAAAAATGGAAAAATATTTATTCATATATCAAAGGAGTGCATTGAAAAAAGGGAGACAAAATCATGAAGTAATACACTTTTGGGATATGACAAATAATAATAAGGGATGGGAACATATATAATTATATCTCAGCATGTGTGTGGATAGATAATATAAAGAAGATAGATAGATAATAGATAAAACATGTTTTTTTATAATATAAAAATATAAAATAATATAAGAAAAAAAAACCAGAGCACCAAATTTATCACTGTAAATTTTCCACTGTTCGAAACCTTTTGTAAACAAATGGACCGTTTTCCCAAAAAAGAAATTTTTCACAAAGGAAAAAAAAAAAACCCCGTCAAAAACATCAATCACACACAAAAACAACCAAGCGCAAAAAAAAAAGAAAAAAGAATCTCCTTCCCGACAGCTCAATCACAAAAAGACAAAAACAACTGATGAAGCAACCCAAAAACTGCAAAAACTTTAAAAAGCAAAAAACCAACTAAGAAAAAACAGGGGGACCACTCCATGGCTGTTCGCCAAAATCACTTTGGTTTTGGGGATCTGCGAACGGAAAGGGGGGGGCATCCTTCCCGCCCACATTGGGCCCAGAATACCACGGAATCGCGTTCGTCACCCAGGAAGGGGAAACCCTACGCGTTTTTTTAAGAGTCTTCCGATGTCGATGAGTACACCTTAAAAAACGAGGGAAAGCTGCCATGCCTTGTTGATGGGGTACTGACAAGAACCGAGGTAATGTGAGGGGTTTTTTTTTCTTTTTTTTCATCAGGGAACCTCCCAAAAATGATTCATGCCCCGGGGCATTTTTAGTTTGTAAATAATTTGCAATAAAAAGGCGATTCAATAAAAAGAAAAGATTGGAAATAGGACGATTTAATGAAGTGTTATTACAAATTGAAATGATAGACTGCATTGAGTGACAAAGTGAGTAGTAAGTGGTAAGAATTTTATTTATTTCTTTTACATCGAGGACAATGGAATGAGCACTTATGTGCTATTTTACATCCAGTCCCCGCGTGTATGCGGTTTTGTAAATTCTGTCATCTGTTCCCACGGGCACACAATGGCCTTCCTACGAAAAGTGGAACGGGAATTTTAACGGTGGCAAGATGTTCTGCGTGCGTTCACACACGGACCTCGGTTTAAAAGTCTAATCTAAAGACTTTTGGGAAGTGGAGTCTGTACTGATGTCAACCCCAAAGGGAAAGGAAAATATCACCTTGAACGGAATAAAACCCGGTCGTCAATTGCGAGCGCAATGTTCTGACCACTAGGCTATCCCGTCCCCCCTAGAAGGCATGATGTTTTTAAACGCTTTATATGTAATATAAAGCAAAAGGAAACAAAAATATCCCTTTGGGAAATTTCCCGTTACAAGGTAAAGAATGGTTTATAAACTTGTTATAACGATCAAAATCTCAAAATCAACAACCTGACTCCCACCTGCCTAAAATGTCTCCTAGCGAAAAGTAGGTCGGGTGCAAAGTGACTCATTTCGTGACGGAACGTTACTGAATAAATAAAATTTAAACATTTTATTTTTAAGCAGAGGTTCAAGTGATAGCTGTTGTTTCGATAAGATATTGATGAAAATATCCGCTCTGGATTAGTTGGTTTGTTTGTTTTTTTAGCATAAAGAAATTGTCGTTTCCCCAAAATTTGTATTGCCAAAAAAGGAGAAAATTGTTTTTTGTAAACTTTTGTAGTGCTCTGTTTTGAAGTACCCCAAACACTAAAAGACAGTAACATAGATTAGGTATTATGACAGGTAAAAAAAAAAGTAACAAATATTGGTTAAGAAAACAAAAACCGTGATCACAATAACAAATGAATCATGTAAGAACAGATAGTCAAAAATAAAGTTGAAACACACGAGCAATCATTACTGCACATAAGCGCTTCGATTTGTTTGCTTTACAAGATTCAGCGCTATGTAAATTCCATATATTATTATTATTATTATCATTATTATTATTATTTATTCACTCAGATAATAATATGTGCTTACATTTACTTTGATAAATATTGATAGAAAACTATCCCCTTTAGCACAGAAAATGGGGACAGATTCTGAACCAGAACTGTGATCGTACGATTTCGAGATAGACATTCCTTTCAGAATGCAGTAAGATTTCCTTCTAAACTGACTGACTGGAGGAAAGATTAAAAAAACAAAAAAGCAATTTCATAACAGAAGAGAAACTATCCTATCCACACATTAAACGGTAGGAAAAGTGTTGTTTTGTTCTCCATCTTCAACACCGTAAAAAAATTTTTTTTTAAATCACCGAAATTATGTACATTGTCTCATTCCTCACACTTTGGGCATCACTGTAGGCCCACTCCTCTGAAGTTGCAGTATGGCTGCCTATATGGCAGTAACGGTAAAGGTAAAGGAGTCCCATAACCTATAAGGTCGTAGGGGAGCAAGGCGTCAGAGACCTCACTTCTCTAGGGCCAGTATATTGAGGGCGGTGCCCATCTCCTCTCCCTCACTGCTTTACCTTCCCTGACCCTAAAGAGGGCAGGTACCCATTTACAGCTGGGTGAACTGGAGGAACTGTACTGAAGCCAAGGCGCGCAAACGGTCACCCATCCAACTGGTAACCACGCTCGACACTGCTTAACTTGGCTGGGGGAAAGTGCGTGCTCCGACCACTGAGCTATTCCGTTGCCTATATGGCAAGGTACTTAAAAACAGTCATACCCGTAAACTTCTCATTCAGTACTGTGGAGTTTCAATCTCACAGTGATTCCCAGGTGGGATGATGAGTAAGTCAGAGAGCACATTTTGGGTGACCCCCACAGTGTTAAGCTGGGGAACGCACAACAGCAACAACTGTTGAGTCCACAAGTACCCAGTAGATGAGAAGTTTGCATGTATGGATTTTTTTTCAAGCATCTCATGATATAGGCAGCCTCTTTCCAGCCTCAGATGAATTTTTCTCCTTTAACTGTCTTGACCCCGATACGGCAACAGCCAACAGTAACGGAGGCTGCCGCTAGATTCCAATACGACCGCAGCCGACAGTTGGTGCTGCCCACGTGGGCAGTACTTTTCCATCACACACAGACCTCGTGGTTTTCACACTATGTGTCTGAAAATTGGTGGGGCGATGCAGGGAGGGTGTCCGAGGGTGCCAGTGATAAATTTAGACCACTAACATGCGTGTAGTGGGGAGGGAAGGAAGAAATAACAGCCAGCGACCCAAAGTTTTTTTCCTGCGATTTTGAGTGTCCTAAATTGTTGTCTTTTTTATGTTTTCAGGATAAAGACTCAAGTGGCTTCCTCCTACCATTGGCATCCTGTGCAAGTGCAATGCAGGAGCAAGTGCAAGCGCAATACAAGTGTAATGCAAGTGCAATGCAAGAGCAAGTGCAAGTAAGTCAGTTTGCCTGGTAGGGCTTTGTTGCTGTGTAAAACAAAGTTAGTAAGAAGATGGATAGGCTAGGTGGTTTATCCATCCCCTGCCCCCCCCCCCTGCCCCCCTCCCCTTTACCAAATAATATAAGTGTATAAAGATGTTCAGGATTGCCTAAACTGACAAGTCGTGTTGCTCAGTGGATTGTTTTGTCTAAGTTCAGAATTTCTTCTTCTTCACAAGCTCACGCACACGATGTCCAACAATCACGATGGTTCAGATAAAACTTGATCCAGTGATAAACTAGACACAGCAGGTGAAAATGTTTTAAATGTCCATACTGAAAAAGAACATGACTGTTTCGTTAACTTATCACAACAAACACAGCTTACATCCTTTGAGTATTTTTGTCCTGAAAGCAATTAAACTTAAATCTGTACATGAGGGATAACAAATTTCTGCAACTATACCAACCAGAGACTTTGCTAGAAATTTTTAAGTTGTTTGGAAATTTACTATGTTGCTTGCGTGAATAGTTTAAGTAACAGAATCAACAGAAGCCATTATCTGTTTTGTAATGAATGGATTTGTCAGGTAAACTCAAACCTTCGCTGTCTCTTGCATGGACTTTCTCCCAGTAGATAGATACAGTTAGTCTTCATTGCTGGTGAATCGTCTATCTTGCATGAGAAAAAGATTTCATCATATACTATTGTTGTTTTGGGGTGGGGTTGTTTTTTTCCTTGGTGGTCGAGAGGTAACGCGCCTGCCTAGAAAGCGAGAAGTCCTGTTTCGATGTATGTGGTGGTTCGATTCCCATTTAGGCGCGAAACTTTTCCCCCATCCATTAGACCGTGAGTGGTGGTCTGGGTGCTAGTCTTTTGGATGAAACGGTAAATCAAGGTTCAGTGTGTTACACAAATTTCGCGCACGTAATAGAACCCCCAGCAACATGACAGATGTCCCTGGCAAAATTCTGTAGAAAAAAGCCACTTTGATAGGGAAACGAATACAGTTACAGACAGGAAAAGAAAGAAAATTAATGGGTGGCGCTGCTCTTGTGGTGACGTGCTCTCCCCGGAGAGAGCAGCTTGAATTTCATGCAGAGAAATCTGCTATGACTTAAAGGGGTATACAATACAACAGTACAAATACAATACAATACAACAATACAATACAACAATAACAATACAACACAACACAACACAACACAACACAATACAACAATACAATACAACAACACAACACAACACAACACAACACAAGACAAGACAATACAAAGCTGCTGGGTTCACCAGTGGTGATATTTCAGGGATGCTACGTACTGTTTACCCTCCAGTTAGGTAGCCATATTCCGGCTGCAGGAGTGATGTCTGAACGCTTATTACTGCACGGTCACTACATGTAGAACATTTTTCATAGAACCTATAGTTTGAACTTTCCGGAGAGTGACAGAAACAACGACAGTAAGAAGCAGAAGAAAATGACAGAAAAAACCAACAACACAGAAATGGATGAAGCTGACAGGAATCCTTGGTTAGATTGAAATGTTATGCCGTGAGTAAACTACTATGGCCCAGAAGCGGAATTTGTAGTTGTCACCTGATATGGCCATGGATAAGCCGTTCAGACTGTCCTGTAATGGGAATTTCGGGGTACTAGTCACTCAGTACTGTTTTATATTAGTCAACATATTGTATACGAACAAAGCTTTCTGAAATTTGGTTTAGATTCTTTTTACTACAAGCAGTTGCTCTGTTGAAAATCGTGTATTTTACAAGACTTTTAGCTTTGTCTTGTTTTAATAAGTAGTTGCTCTTTTGTTGACGGGAGTTTTTTTTCATGATTTTGAGTGTCCTAAATTGTTGTCTTTTTTTATGTTTTCAGGATAAAGGCTCAAAAAGCATCCTCCCACCATTGGCATCCTGTGCAAATGCAAGCGTAATGCAAGAGCAAGTGCAAGCGCAATACAAGCGTAATGCAAGCTCAAGTACAATGCAAGAGCAAGTGCAAGTAAGTCAGTTTGCCTGGTAGGGCTTTGTTGCTGTGTTAAACAAAGTTAGTAAGAAGATGGGATAGGCTAGGTGGTTTATCCATCCGCCCTCCCCCCCCCCCCCCCTTCCCCCCCCCCCCCCCCCACCCACACACACACACACATTCTGCCTCCCCCCTCCCTCTTACCAAATAATATAAGTGTATAAAGACGTTCAGGATTGCCTAAACTGATAAGTCGTGTTGCTCAGTTGATTGTCTTGTCTAAGTTCAGAATTTCTTCTTCTTCACACGCTCGTGCACACGATGTCCAACAATCACGATGGTTCAGATAAAACTTGATCCAGTGATAAACTAGACACAACAGGTGAAAATGAGTTTAAATGTCCATACTGAAAAAGGACATGACTGTTTCGTTAACTTATCACAACAAACATAGCTTACATCCTTTGAGTATTTTTGTCCTGAAAGCATTTAGTTTAAGTCTGTACATGAAGGATATAAAATTTCTGTGATTATACCAACCAGAGACTTTGCTAGAAATTGTAAAATAGTTTGGAAATTTACTATGTTGCTTGTGTGAATAGTGTAAGTAACAGAATCAACAGAAGCCATTAGCTGTTTTGTAATGAATGGATTTGTCAGGTAAACTCAAACCTTCACTGTCTCTTGCGTGGACTTTCTCCCGATAGATAGATACAGTTAGTCTTCATAGCTGGTGAATCGTCTATCTTGCATGAGAAAAAGATTTCGTGATATACTATTGTTGTTTTGGGGGTGGGTTTTGTTTTTTTTCCTTGGTGGTCTAGAGGTAACGTGCCTGCCTAGAAAGCAAAAAGTGCGGGTTCGAAGTGTGTGGTGGTTCGATTCCCGTTTAGGCCAAAAACTTTTCTCCCATCCATTAGGCCATGAGTGGTGGTCTGGGTGCTAGTCTTTTGGATGAGACGATAAATCAAGGTTTAGTGTGTTACACAAATTTTGCGCACGTAAAAGAACTCCCGGCAACAAGACAGTTGTCCCTGGCAAAATTCTGTAGAAAAAAGCCACTTTGATAGGGAAACAAATACAGTTACAGACAGGAAAAGAAAGAAAAATAATGGGTGGCGCTGCTCTTGTGGTGATGTGCTCTCCCCGGGGAGAGCAGCCCGAATTTCATGCAGAGAAATCTGCCGTGACTTAAAGGGGTATACAATACAACAATACAATACAACACAATACAATACAGTACTATACAATACAATACAATACAGTACTATACAATACAATACAAAACAATACAATACAACTCAAGACAATACAACTCAAGACAATACAATACAACAATACAACACAATACAACACAATACAATAATACAACACAACACAATACAACACAACACAATACAACACAATACAAGACAATACAAAGCTGCTGGGTTCACCAGTGGTGATATTTCAGGGATGCTACGTACTGTTTACCCTCCAGTTAGGTAGCCATATTCCGGCTGGAGGAGGGATGTCTGAACGCTTATTACTGCACGGTCACTACATGTAGAACATTTTTCACAGAACACACAGTTTGAACTTTCCAGAGAGTGACAGAAACAACGGCAGTAAGAAGCAGAAGAAAATGAGAGAAAAAAACCAACAACACAGAAATGGATGAAGCTGACAGGAATCCTTGGTTAGATTGAAATGTTATGCGGTGAGTAAACTACTATGGCCCAGAAGCGAAATTTGTAGTCGTCACCTGATATGGCCATGGATAAGCCGTTCAGACTGTCCTGTGATGTGAATTTTGGGGTACTAGTCACTCAATACTGTTTTATATTAGTCAAAATAGTATATACGAACAAAGCTTTTTGAAATTTGGTTTGGATTCTTTTGACTACAAGCAGTTGCTCTGTTGAAAATTGTGTATTTTACAAGGCTTTTAGCTTTGTCTTGTTTTAATATGTAGTTGTTCTTTTGTTGACGGGAGTTTTTTTTCACGTTTTTGAGTGTCCTAAATTGTAGTCTTTTTTATGTTTTCAGGATAAAGACTCAAGAGGCTTCCTCCCACCATTGGCATCCTGTGCAAGTGCAAGCGTAATGCAAGCGTAATGCAAGCGCAAGTGCAATGCAAGAGCAAGTGCAAGTAAGTCAGTTTGCCTGGTAGGGCTTTGTTGCTGTGTAAAACAAAGTTAGTAAGAAGATGGATAGGCTAGGTGGTTTATCCATCCACCGCCCTCACCCCCCCCCCCTTACCAAATAATATCAGTGTATAAAGACGTTCAGGATTGCCTAAACTGATAAAAAGTTGTGTTGCTCAGTTGATCGTTTTTGTCTAAGTTCAGAATTTCTTCTTCTTCACACGCACATGATGTCCAACAATCGCGATGGTTCAGATAAAACTTGATCCAGCGATAAACTAGACACAGCAGGGGAAAATGATTTTAAATGTCCACACTGAAAAAGAACATGACTGTTTCCTTAACTTATCACAACAAACACAGCTTACATCCTTTTGAGTATTTTGTCCTGTAAGCAATTAAGTTTAAATCTGTACATGAGGGATAATAAATTTCTGCGATTATACCAACCAGAGACTTTGCTAGAAATGTTAAAGTAGTTTGGAAATTTACTATATTGCTTGCGTGAATAGTGTAAGTAACAGAATCAACAGAAGCCATTAGCTGTTTTGTAATGAATGGATTTGTCAGGTAAACTCAAACCTTCACCGTCTCTTGCATGGACTTTCTCCCAGTAGATAGATACAGTTAGTCTTCATAGCTGGTGAATCGTCTATCTTGCATGAGAAAAAGATTTCGTGGTACACTATTGTTGTTTTAGGGTGGGGGGGTTTTCCCTTGGTGGTCTAGAGGTAATGTGCCTGCCTAGAAAGCGAAAAGTCCAGGTTTGAAGTGTGTGGTGGTTCGATTCCCGTTTAGGCCAAAAACTTTTCTCCCATCCATTAGGCCATGAGTGGTTGTCTGGGTGCTAGTCTTTTGGATGAGACGATAAATCAAGGTTTAGTGTGTTACACAAATTTTGCGCACGTAAAAGAACTCCCGGCAACAAGACAGTTGTCCCTGGCAAAATTCTGTAGAAAAAAGCCTCTTTGATAGGGAAACAAATACAGTTACAGACAGGAAAAGAAAGAAAAATTAATGGGTGGCGCTGCTCTTGTGGCGACGCGCTCTCCCCAGAGAGAGCAGCCCGGAATATCATGCAGAGGAATCTGCCGTGACTTAAAGTGGTATACAGTACAATACAATACAATACAACAATACAATACAACAATACAATACAGCAATACAATACAACAATGCAATACAACAATACAATGCAATACAATACAACAAAAATACAATACAATCAATACAACACAACACAACACAACACAATACAACACAACACAACACAACACAATACAATACAATACAATACAATACAATACAATACAACACAATACAATAAAAATACAATACAACACAATCAATATAATACAATACAATACAACACAATACAACACAACACAACACAACACAACACAATAACAATACAACACAATACAATATAATACAACACAACACAATACAATACAACACAACACAACACAACACAACACAACACAACACAAGACAATACAAAGCTGCTGGTTCACCAGGGGTGATATTTCAGGATGCTACGTACTGTTTACCCCCCAGTTAGGTAGCCACATTCCGGCTGCAGGAGTGATGTCTGAACGCTCATTACTGCACGGTCACTACATGTAGAACATTTTTCACAGAACACATAGTTTGAACTTTCCGGAGAGCGACAGAAACAACGACAGTAAGAAGCAGAAGAAAATGAGAGAAAAAAACAAACAACACAGAAATGGATGAAGCTGACAGGAATCCTTGGTTAGATTGAAATGTTATGCGGTGAGTAAACTACTATGGCCCAGAAGCGAAATTTGTAGTCGTCACCTGATATGGCCATGGATAAGCCGTCAGACTGTCCTGTAATGGGAATTTTGGGGTACTTAGTCACTCAGTACTGTTTTATATTAGTAAAAATATATACGAACAAAGCTTTTTGAAATTTGGTTTGGATTTTTTTTACTACAAGCAGTTGCTCTGTTGAAAATTGTGTATTTTACAAGGCTTTTAGCTTTGTCTTGTTTTAATAAGTAAGTGGGTTTTTTGTTGACAGGTGTTTTTTTACCTGTGATTTTGAGTGTCCTAAATTGTTGTCTTTTTTATGTTTTCAGGATAAAAGCTCAAAAAGCATCCTCCAACCATTGGCATCCTGTGCAAATGCAAGCGTAATGCAAGAGCAAGTGCAAGCGCAATACAAGCGTAATGCAAGCTCAAGTGCAATGCAGGAGCAAGTGCAAGTAAGTCAGTTTGCCTGGTAGGGCTTTGTTGCTGTGTAAAACAAAGTTAGTAAGAAGATGGGATAGGCTAGGTGGTTTATCCATTCACTGCCCCCCCCCACACACACACACCCTGCCTCCCCCTTACCAAATAATATCAGTGTATAAAGACATTCAGGATTGCCTAAACTGATAAAAAGTCGTGTTGCTCAGTTGATTGTTTTGTCTAAGTTCAGAATTCCTTCTTCTTCACAAGCTCATGCACACGATGTCCAACAATCGCGATGTTTCAGATAAAACTTGATCCAGTGATAAACTAGACACGCAGGTGAAAATGATTTGAAATGTCCACACTGAAAAAGAACATGACTGTTTCGTTAACTTATCACAACAAACACAGCTTACATCCTTTGAGTATTTTTGTCCTGTAAGCAATTAAGTTTAAATCTGTACATGAGGGATAACAAATTTCTGCAACTATACCAATCAGAGACTTTGCTAGAAATTGTAAAGTAGTTTGGAAATTTACTACGTTGCTTGTGCGAATAGTGTAGGTAACAGAATCAACAGAAGCCATTAGCTTTTTTGTAATAAATGGATTTGTCAGGTAAACTCAAACCTTCACTGTCTCTTGCATGGACTTTCTCCCGATAGATAGATACAGTTAGTCTTCATAGCTGGTGAATCGTCTATCTTGCATGAGAAAAAGATTTCATCATATACTATTGTTGTTTTGGGGTGGGGTTGTTTTTTTCCTTGGTGGTCGAGAGGTAACGCGCCTGCCTAGAAAGCGAAAAGTCCTGTTTTCGAAGTATGTGGTGGTTCGATTCCCATTTAGGCGCGAAACTTTTCCCCCATCCATTAGACCGTGAGTGGTGGTCTGGGTGCTAGTCTTTTGGATGAAACGGTAAATCAAGGTTCAGTGTGTTACACAAATTTCGCGCACGTAATAGAACCCCCAGCAACATGACAGATGTCCCTGGCAAAATTCTGTAGAAAAAAGCCACTTTGATAGGGAAACGAATACAGTTACAGACAGGAAAAGAAAGAAAATTAATGGGTGGCGCTGCTCTTGTGGTGATGTGCTCTCCCCGGGGAGAGCAGCCCGAATTTCATGCAGAGAAATCTGCCGTGACTTAAAGAGGTATACAATACAATAGAACAATGCAACAATACAATACAATACAGTACTATACAATACAATACAATACTATACAACACAATACAATACAGTACTATACAATACAATACATACTATAACAATACAATACAATACAGTACTAATACAATACAAAACAACACAATACACAACAACACAATACACTACAATACAACACAATACAATACAACACAATACACTACAATACAACACAATAAAATACAACACAATACAATACAATACAATATAACAATACAACACAACACAACACAACAAAAAACAATACAACACAATACAATACACTACAATACAACACAACACAATACAACACAATACAATACAACACAACACAATACAACACAACACAACACAACACAACAACACAATACAAGACAATACAAATCTGCTGGGTTCACCAGTGGTGATATTTCCGGGATGCTACGTACTGTTTACCCTCCAGTTAGGTAGCCACATTCCGGCTGGAGGAGTGATGTCTGAACGCTCATTACTGCACGGTCACTACATGTAGAACATTTTTCATAGAACACGTAGTTTGAACTTTCCGGAGAGCGACAGAAACAACGACAGAAAGAAGCAGAAGAAAATGAGAGAAAAAAACAACAACACAGAAATGGATGAAGCTGACAGGAATCCTTGGTTAGATTTGAAATGTTATGCGGTGAGTAAACTACTATGGCCCAGAAGCGGAATTTGTAGTTGTCACCTGATATGGCCATGGATAAGCCGTTCAGACTGTCCTGTAATGTGAATTTCGGGGTACTAGTCACTCAAGACTGTTTTATATTGGTCAAAATATTATATACGAACAAAGCTTTATGAAATTTGGTTTGGATTCTGTTTACTACAAGCAGTTGCTCTGTTGAAAATTATATTTTTTAACCAACAAGGGTTTTAGCTTTGTCTTGTTTTGATGATTTTGTTGTTGTTGTTGTTGTTGACTTTTTCCCCCTTGTGAGTGTCCTAAATTGTTGTCTTTTTTATGTTTTCAGGATAAAGACTCAAGAGGCTTCCTCCCACCATTGGCATCCTGTGCAAGTGCAAGTGTAATGCAAGTGTAATGCAAGCGCAAGTGCAATGCAAGAGCAAGTGCAAGTAAGTCAGTTTGCCTGGTAGGGCTTTGTTGCTGTGTAAAACAAAGTGAGTAAGAAGATGGGATAGGCTAGGTGGTTTATCCATCCACCGCCCCCCCATCCCCCCCCACCACCTTACCTAATAATATCAGTGTATAAAGACATTCAGGATTGCCTAAACTGATAAAAAGTCGTGTTGCTCAGTTGATTGTTTTGTCTAAGTTCAGAATTTCTTCTTCTTCACACGCTCACAATGTCCAACAATCACGATGGTTCAGATAAAACTTGATCCAGTGATAAACTAGACACAACAGGGGAAAATGATTTTAAATGTCCACACTGAAAAAGAACATGACTGTTTCGTTAACTTATCACAACAAACACAGCTTACATCCTTTTGAGTATTTTTGTCCTGTAAGCAATTAAGCTTAAATCTGTACATGAGGGATAACAAATTTCTGCGATTGTACCAACCAGAGACTTTGCTAGAAATTTTTAAGTAGTTTGGAAATTTACTATGTTGCTTGTGTGAATAGTGTAAGTAACAGAATCAACAGAAGCCATTAGCTGTTTTGTAATGAATGGATTTGTCAGGTAAACTCAAACCTTCACTGTCTCTTGCGTGGACTTTCTCCCAGTAGATAGATACAGTTAGTCTTCATAGCTGGTGAATCGTCTATCTTGCATTAGAAAAAGATTTCGTGGTATACTATTGTTGTTTTAGGGTGGGGGGGTTTTCCCTTGGTGGTCTAGAGGTAACGCGCCTGCCTAGAAAGCGAAGAGTCTGGGTTTGAAGTGTGTGGTGGTTCGATTCTGTTTAGGCACGAAACTTTTCCCCCATACATTAGACCATGAGTGGTGGTCTGGGTGCTAGTCTTTTGGATGAGGCAATAAATATAGGTTTGGTGTGTTACACAAATTTAGTGCACGTAAAAGAACTCCCAGCAACAAGACAGTTGTCCCTGGCAAAATTCTGTAGAAAAAAGCCACTTTGATAGGGAAACAAATACAGTTAGAGACAGGAAAAGAAAGAAAAATTAATGGGTGGCGCTGCTCTTGTGGCAACACGCTCTCCCCGGGAAGAGCAGCCTGAATTTCATGCAGAGAAATTTGCCGTGACTTAAAGTGGTATACAATACAACAGTACAATACAACACAAGACAATACAATACAAAACAATACAAGACAATACAACACAAGACAAGACAACACAAACAATACAATACAAAAAATACAACACAATACAACACAATACAACAATACATACAACACAATACAACAATACAACACAACACAATACAACAATACAATACAACACATTACAATACAACACAATACAACAATACAATACAACACAATACAATACAACACAACACAACACAACACAATACAAGACAATACAAAGCTGCTGGGTTCACCAGTGGTGATATTTCAGGGATGCTACGTACTGTTTACCCTCCAGTTAGGTAGCAACATTCCGGCTGCAGGAGTGATGTCTGAACGCTTATTACTGCACGGTCACCACATGTAGAACATTTTTCATAGAACCCATAGTTTGAACTTTCCGGAGAGCGACAGAAACAACGACAGTAAGAAGCAGAAGAAAATGAGAGAAAAAACCAACAACACAGAAATGGATGAAGCTGACAGGAATCCTTGGTTAGATTGAAATGTTATGCGGTGAGTAAACTACTATGGCCCAGAAGCGGAATTTGTAGTTGTCACCTGATATGGCCATGGATAAGGCGTTCAGACTGTCCTGTGATGGGAATTTTGGGGTACTAGTCACTCAGTACTGTTTTATATTAGTCAGAATATTGTATACGAACAAAGCTTTTTGAAATTTGGTTTGGATTGTTTTTACTACAAGCAGTTGCTCTGTTGAAAATTGTGTATTTTACAAGGCTTTGAGCTTTGTCTTGTTTTGATAAGTAAGTGCTTTTTGTTGACAGGTTTTTTTACCTGCGATTTTGAGTGTCCTAAATTGTTGTCTTTTTTATGTTTTCAGGATAAAGGCTCGAGAGGTGTCCTCCCACCATTGGCATCCTGTGCAAATGCAAGCGTAATGTGAGAGCAAGTGCAAGCGCAATACAAGCGCAAGTGCAATGCAAGAGCAAGTGCAAGTAAGTCAGTTTGCCTGGTAGGGCTTTGTTGCTGTGTAAAACAAAGTTAGTAAGAAGATGGGATAGGCTAGGTGGTTTATCCATTTACCACCCCCACACACACTCCCCATCCCTGCCCCCTTAAAATCAGTGTGTAAAGTCATTCATAATTGCCTAAAACAATAAGTCGTGTTGCTCAGTTGGTTGTTTTGTCTAAGTTCAGGATTTCTTCTTTGTCGTCGTCGTTGAATGGTCAGATAGCAACCACTGTTCTATGAGCAAAAATGCACACGCTGCCGTTAAGCGCCTGACAAGTCAGGCCCAGCACATCCGACTTCGGAATAAGAGCGTTATCTTTTAAGTCTTTCTGGACAAAAAAACCCGCAGGAGAATGGACTAAGAAGGCAGAAAGTAGACAAGAAGGAGGTGACAGGAAGAAAAGGAACAAGGGAAAAACAAAAAGAGGGATAGAAAAGAGGAAAATTCTAGCACAGAATTTTCAGAAGGTGGGGATGCTGTTTGTACTGACAGAACCCTGGCATCCCTATACGGGGGGAAGCTCAGGATTTGTAAACGTGTCTGTAAGTTGTGCAAGGGAAGGGAGGAATGGGCCTAGGATGAGTGAAAGGACTTAGGGGGCTAACACGCTTGGAGTGAAGGTCGGGGAGTTTATTCCTTTTCCCGTCTGAGGTAGATTTTAAGAGAAAACAACATAATTGTTGTCAATTAAGGATTTGTGATTCTTAAGTATTTCAGAAAGAAGCGGTATAAGTCATTGCTTAATCTTGCTGCACCCTTCTTCTTCCTTTTTTGTCATGTTTTCCAGGGAGTTGACATTGATGAGCCTTCTCCATCTCTCTCTGTTTTGAGCTTCCTCTTTCTCTAAGATCATCTGCAATACAGGCAGCCCATGTTTTGCTAGGTCTTTCCTTTGGTCTCTCTCCATCCACTACGAAGTTCATTGCTCTTTTTACGATATCAGTGCTGCATTATTGTCTTCAGTGGAGGAATATGTAGCTAACCTTATTTTTTTATATAAGTAACCCATAGTTTCAGCAAGAATCTTTGTTTTTTGCCCTTTAGGCAAGACATTGCAGTCATCAAAGGGAAATTTGTCTCACATTTAATACTGTGTGAGCAGAGTTTCTGTAAAAGGGAGGAGGTAGTAGGTAGTAGTTTACTTGATTTTGCCACAAGTAACCAGAGGACCAGAAGAGGAATTTGCAGTAGCAACATCCTTCAGTCTCGAAGACTGGAGTTGCGCTCATTTGTTTTTCCCATCGGTACAACAGCGTCAGGTGTGGCTGGCAGTCCCACACGGAATGACAGACATCCAATGGCAGAGGAACACAATGAATCTGACAATGCGGTCGTTCTGTCTCCGGGGCTGCAGCCTTTCTTCTCATTCTCTTTGCTCGTGCTAGCGAACAAGGTCTCTTCATCGAATTTGGGAGAGACCTTTCGCATAGTCTGTCTCCAGGGACCGTTTGAGGCTGTTGCTCCCATTGTTCTGGTCATGTCAGGGCTTTTAAGTCCCTCTTGCACACATCTTTGAATCGCACTGTGTCTGCCGGGACTTTTTCCCTGCGATTGCATAGTCGCTATTATTGTTTTTTAAGCCAATATTTTAATTGGGTAAAAAAAGGGTTGTTGAAAGTATTTCTTAAGATTTTCGTGATACACATCATCTGTAGGGATTTGTAGTAGTGTGGCCATGAGTATGGCCCAGAAAAGGGGATTTGTGGTAGTAAGGCAGTGAGTAGCCTGTCATCTAGAAAAAGGGATTTGATGGTAGTCCCTGAAGATTGCCTTGAGTCTTGTCTTTTCCAGAAGAGGGAATTTTAGAGGCATGTCCTGTTAATAAGCCTTTCTTTCCCACAAGGGGGATTTTTTTCAGTAGCATTGTCGTTAGTGAGGCTTTCTTTCCCACAAAGAGGATTTTGTTTTTTCAGTATAGTAGCATTGTCATTAGTAAGCCTTTCTTTCCCACAAGGAGGATTTTTTTTTTCCCAGTAGCATTGCCGTTAACAAACTAGTATGGCTCAGAAACGGGATTTGTAGTTGTCACCTGATAACTGCCATGCGTAAACCATTCCGTCCTGTAAAGGGGATTTTGGAATAGTCCCTCAATATTACTGAGAGAAACCTTTTTTTCCCGAAGAGGATTCAAGTAGACGTGTTTCTGTAGTAAGCGTTTGTTCCAGAAAGGGATTTGAACAGTCACCGATATTGTCGTGAGTAGGCTTCTATCCCAAAGAGGAGATTTGTCGTACAATTGCTGTAAATCATTGTGGCCCCAAAAAAGGGGATTTGTAGTGCCAATATTACCGTGAAGGAGCCATTATGGCCCGGAAGAGGGATTTGTTGTTGCGAACTCCCTCAAAATCCTTTTTTGTGATGTTCCACCTGACAACATTTTTAACTTTCTGAGAGAAAGGGGCTTTTTTCCATCTGATATAATTAGAGTGGTTACAGCTGGTCACAAGAAAAGTTGTTTAAGGAATCTAGTAGGTTTATCTCATTGGGATGTGGTTTTCCCACAACCATGCCTGTCCTTGGGTTTGGATCCTTTGGTTACCAGGGCTTTTGAAACGGGAAAACGACAGTAGAGTTGGTTTTATCCCGTTTTAATATGTATATATTTGCCCAGTTTAAATCTGAATTTTAAAAATTTGACGGGTGACAGCCCAATTGTGGCCATGTTGTCTTTGTGATATTATACCAAAAATTTTCAGTCGATCAACCATCAAAAGTATCAGGGGGTTTTTTCTGTAGATGTGATCTATTTAATTCAAGATACAGAATGAATTTTGCTTAAATAGCAATGGATGATGTCACCCTTTTCTGAGTCACACTTTGTGAGTTTTTCTTTTCTTTGAAGACTTTGGGGGGGGCGGTGGTTTGGGGGGGGGAAGCTGGAGAAGGGGTTTAAAAAATCTTCAGTATTTCGTGGTTGTGTTACTTTTGGTGCCTTTTTTTATAAATCATATTTGTGGTCCTAAAACCCAAGCTTGTGGTTTGGGCGGTCCTAGAGAACACACCTGCCTAGAAAGCGAAACGTCAGTTTGAAGTGTGTGGTGTTTCGAATCCCGTTTGGGCCAAAATTTTCCCCCATCCACTAGACCTTGGGTGGTGGTCTGTGTGTTATTCTTTTGAATGAGATGATAAACCGAGGTCCTGTGTGCAACACCAATATGGCGCATGTGTAAGAACCCACAGCAACCAGAGAGTTGTCCCTGGCAAAACTCTGTAGAAAAAAAAGCCACTCTGATAGGGAAACAGTTACAGTTGCAGACAGGTAAAAAAAAAAAATTAAAAAAAAAGGGTGGCGCTGCTCTTGGGGCGATGCGCGCACTCTCCTGGGGAAGCACTTAATTTACAGCAAAAATCTGGCGTGATTTTAAAAGGTGTATAACATACAATTTATTGATGCAAGCATGATCAAACTACCACCCCTTAGCTAGTACAATAGACTGCGCTGGTTTGGGCATGTCAAGGGAAAGCAACCACCACATCATAAAAAACCCAATGAATTTCGTAGTGATGAAAAGCCCAAAGGAGACCTACAAACCTGGGCTCCCTGTTTTGCAGATGATTCTTTAGAGAAAGGGCAAAATAAGAGAAGTCAAACAAAAGAGAATGGAGAAGGGCTCATCAATGTCAAACCTCCCTTGGAGAAACATAACAAAAAAAAGGAAGAAAAAGAAGTAGAAGCAATGAGCAGAGACCTACATTAAAATGTTGCTTTGCTTTGACAATGTTGTGTAGAGATTTCTTCAGCCAGACAAGCTTTTAGCATAACAACATGCACTCTCCTTTTAATTTAAAGGAGATTGAAAAAATCCTCAGAATTTGGGAGTATGGCCTGCCTGAAATTGTAGGAGGTAACTTAAGAGTTCATAGGGGGACAGGATACCTAGTGTTAGAACACTGCGCTCGCAATCTGACGACCCGGTTCGATTCCTGTTCAAGGGGATATTTTCCTCTGGAATTAACATCAGTGCTGACTCCACTCTCCCCTTCGGATGAGACTATAAACCGAGGCCCCGTGTGCGAACGCATGCAGAACATCTTGCGCACACGTTAAATCCTGTTCTGCTTTTTGTAAGAGTAGGCCATTGTGTGCCGGTGGGAACAGATGACAAAATTTACAAAACCGCATACACACGGGGACTGGATGAAGAAAAGTACATGAGTGTTTATTCCATTATCCTCGATATAAAATGATAAAATAAATAAATGAAAAAATACAGGCAGACTTCTGATCTAGTATGTATTTGTGATGTCACAGTGATTCTAAGGTGGCACGATTGCATCAGAGTAAATACTCGGGATTGATCCTTTGGGTGTTGTTAATCAGGAATGCCCACAAGAAATTCCTGACCTGTATCATTTATTGATAACTTGTCGTTTTGGATGATCAAGGTTTTGGGTTTTGTGTTCCTATCAGCACATTTTTATATCTTTAGTGTAGTAATTGTATATAATATATATATATATATGTATATATATATATGTATATATATATATATATATATACACACAGTTTTGTAGGGGGAGGTTGGTACGCTTTCAGTTATAGTAGGTTTACCTTCTCGTATATCATTTTTTGGGCGATAGAAAATTTCTTCTTTGAGTGTCATGCATTTATTTTCTGTTCGTTCTTTCTGTCAGCTCTTGTTTTGGTTCATTCCCTTTGACGCTGTTATTTTCTTTCTTTCTTTTCTGTTTTAGTTTTCAGGCAAATCCTAACACTTGGGTATAGTTCCTGCCCGTCCCTCCCTGTTTTAATCTGGAGTCGAAGGTAGCTTAGTGGTTTGAGCGCAGAACTCATGAACTGACAGAAAATCTTTACCTGCGTTCAAGTCTCTGGTGAGGAGTCTGTTTCTGGGAATTGTTCTCTAGGGTCTTAATGTAGTGTGCTTCGAAGGTAAAAGTGTTCCATAACCTATAAGGTCGTAGGGGAGCCAGGCATCAGAGACCTCACTTCTCTAGGGGCCAGCATAGTGAGGGCGGTGGCGCCCATCTCCTCTCCCTCGCTGCTTTACCTTCCCTGACCCTAAAGAGGGCAGGTACCCATTTACAGCTGGGGGAACTGTACTGAAGTCAAGGCGTGCAAACTGTCACCCATCCAAGTGGTAACTACGCTCGACGCTGCTTATTCTTAGCTTGGGGAAAGCAAGTGATCTGACCACTGAGCTAACTCGTCCCAATCAGTGTATTTTGTTGCCCAGGCTAAAACATTTTTCGAGTTCAGCATAAAAGTTTATATCCAAATTGTTTAATATTTCAAAATATGATGTGGAAAGTGTCTTTTGACATGACGTGTTCTTAGTAAAAAAAATTATGCGCTTTCTTTAAAGGAGAAAAAAAAAATCACTCTGAAGTCGAGGTATGGCTGCCTGTAGGGTGAGATACTCGAAAACCGTCCCCCACACACACAAAATTTGCACCCAGAGTGCAGTGAAGTCTTGCTGGATTTCAGGTGTGATATAGCCTAGTCAGTGTTTTTCAGAGAGGGAAAATTGGGGTTTCAGGAATAGCCTAGTGGTTAAGCGTTGCACTCTTGATCTGACAGCCCAGTCAAACACCCCCCAGCCTGTTCAAGGGGATTTTTTTTTCTTGGGGTTAACATCATACCAAATCCACTCTCCCAAGAAGTCCTGCAGTGAGGCTTTAAAGGAGGAGCCGTGTGCGAACACACACGCAAACATCTCACGCACAGTTCCCTTCCCATTTTGAAGAGGGTAGTTTAAAACCTTTCGTATAGGTTTTAAGTTATTTTATATTGTCCTGCCCTGTGTTCCGTACTATTAGCCTCCCGTCATCTTCCTTTTGTCGTTGTGGACACATTGACTTTTTTTTTTTTAAAGTTTTTTTTGTGGGCTTGTTAAGTGAGGCATGCATGCATGCATTTAAACCCCTCAAGGGTCCAGTGCTAAAATTAGCGCGCCCCTTTACTTTGACCAAGTCAGTGGTCAGTTCTTGCTGTAATTAGCGCCAGCTGGGCTGGAATGGGATGGTGTCTGGGGAGACTGAGAGTTGTATGCAGGGACTGATGTCTTCATCATAGCTTTGTAGTACTACTTGCCTTTTGAAGTGCAGTAGTTGAGGTAATGTAACACAATGTGTGTGTGTGTGTGTTTTTAATTTAAAATTTTTTTTTTTTATATCGAGGATAATGGAATAAGCACTTATGTGCTTTTTTACATCCAGTCCCCGTATGTATGCGGTTTTGTAAATTCTGTCATCTGTTCCCACCGGCACACAGTGGCCTACTCTTATGAAAAGCGGATCAGGATTTAACATGTGCGCAAGATATTCTGCGTGCGTTCGCACACGGGACCTCGGTTTATAGTCTCATCCGAAGGACTTTTGGGGAGAGTGGAGTCTGCACTGATGTTAACTCTAGAGGAAAATATCCCTTTGAATAGGAATCAAACCCGGGTCGTCAGATTGCAAGCGCAATGTTCTAACCACTAGGCTATCCTGTCCCCCTAGTGTGTGTGGGGAGGGGGGGGAGTGTTACATGGAGTGTGTGTGAGGGGGGGTACATGTTGGTGTGGGGGGTACATGTTGTGTGTGGGTGGGTGGGTACATTGTGTGGGGGGGGTCAGGTGGAGGTAGGGTGGGTGGGTGGTGGGTTAGTGTAAAGGGTATGGTGCATGTGTGTGTGTGTGTGTGTTAATCCATGTAACTACTGTTTAGCTGAAGCTGGTGATGTGGAGCCACAAAAAGGTTACCAGCCAGAGGATGCCCTGCAGTGCAGCGGTACGGTAAGTTTCTGTGTTTTCTTTCACTGTGTTAGCAGAAGGTTAGACTAGACAACAACAGCATGATCAAGTAACAGTAGCCTTGCACACACTCATCTAGCGGTCAGCCCACATAAAAAGCAAACTCGTGTCATGGTAAGTTTCATTCCATTTTTATTGCATTTGCCGAAGTGTTATTTTACAATGAAAGTGCATTCCAAATACTGTAAATAAAAAAAGTATACAACCCATAGATATTCATAGTTTAATGTTTAAACAAAATCAAAAACCAACATCATAAATTCTAGTCCTGATAGTTTTGTTGTATTCCATCGGAAAAA
Organism: Rapana venosa; assembly: GCA_028751875.1. Classification (NCBI taxonomy): domain Eukaryota; kingdom Metazoa; phylum Mollusca; class Gastropoda; order Neogastropoda; family Muricidae; genus Rapana; species Rapana venosa. Next base: position 46,857,486 of record CM054155.1, read on the forward strand.
AAAAAAAAACGAAAAAAAAACTTAAGAAAACAATTTCTGAATTGTGATCGCCTGTAGAGATTACGCTCTAAAGAATGTTTCAGAGATAAAACCCATACTTGGGTTTTTGATGTAGCATCACAGAGAAGCCCCACATTTCACAATGTTAATTTAAAGCCCCATATCTTGTAAAGTTTTTAACGTAGCCTCACAGAAGAAAAGACTTATATTTGAGACTTATATTTGAGACAACGTTTAACGTAACCCCAGTCTAATGAGTATATCGAGTTAAAAAACAAAAGCATATGAAGGCCCCCAATCCTTTTTGGTTTATGGCAAAATGAACTGCGCTTACATATGGATGAAGGTATTACAGCGGCATAACACAGTTTCAGCTGATAAGGAAAATAAAGGTAAGAATAACATTGATGATGATGATGTTGATGCTGCAATTGCAATGCTGAAAGTGTCTAATTTGGTTATGTTTTAAACTTTGGGGGTGGGGGGGAATGTTTCAGTTTAGCAAAGGTAGCTGTCAAAAAGTTTATTCTCCATCAGACTTGATTCATAAGTAATATAAAGGTTAAAAAAAATTATTTTAATTTAAAAGCTCTCTCCATGTCAGTCACAGCAAAGGATATGAATTAATATTTCTTGGTGGGTTCTTCAATATTAGGTTTCCTAACTGCTACAGGGTTTTTGTTTGTTTGTTGTTTTTTGTTTGGTTTTTGTACAAGCCAAAAGTTGTAGATTGGAACCAGTGGTAGCGTTGTCAGGTGTACATAAGATAGAATGAGGTTTGACTGTTGTAGATCGTTTGAGGCTGTTGTAGATTATTGTTCAAGGCTTCTTAACGTGAATGTGGTAGCTGTGTAGGCTTAGGATTTTTGTTGCTGGTGAATTTTTAACCTAAGTTCAAAGGCTGCATGAACTTCCATACAAAACACACACACACCAGTCAACAGCAACAATGCTCAGATGTTGTTTTATTGGTGTTAGCTGTACAATATGTTGTCAATATACAGAACATATCTTCAGGGGTGGGAGGGGGGTGGTGGTTTAATACCTGACCTCGAGCTGAATGAGACATAGCTTAGCTTAGAAGGAAGGGGTGGGGGGACTGTGTATGGGAACTGAAAATATTCTTTTTGATGAATGGAATGCATAGGAAACCAACCAAGACAGTGGACCAGGGTATGTATACGATATGTTTTTGTGTATGTTTTTCGTTTTCTTTCCTCGACTTAGAATTTCGAGGTTCATCACTGGTGAGATTTTGCATATGCGACGATATGCTTTTGTGTGTATGTTTTTCGTTTTCTTTCCTCGACTTAGAATTTCGAGGTTCATCACTGGTGAGGTTTTGCGTATACGACCGTTAAAAACGTGGCCCATTCCAACGACTGGGGAATGGTTCCCACTCTGACACCTTTTGGGGCAAAACGTTCAGACAGTGTTGTCGATGCCGTGCGTTGTTACCACGACACAAATGACCCTGCTCGTTTCGGGTGTCCAGACTTGCCAGAAAAAAAGCTCCTTTCACGTCCCCAACTCCAAACCTTCCTTACTGGTTTTGGGTTGAGGGGACGGGTTTGGAAGTGAGCTTGGCTTGGGATTGTGGGCAGTGGAGTGAACACTTGTTCACTGATTTTCTGCTGTCTATAAAAGAACCACGACGGTGGGGGGTGGGGCTTTACACCCCGACCGACAGCTGCTGCCGATGATGATTTTGGGGATGGGGTAAGGGGGGGGGTGGGGGGCAGTGTATGGGTATTTTGAGGGAGAAAAATAAACTTTCCCCCTCCAAACTTCAAGTCTTCAGTTTGGGGGAAGGTTGGGGGGGGGGAGGGGGTTGGGGGGGGGGGGGTTGAACATATACCCAAGCAAACAGTGGATGAATAAGATGTCTACCCAACACAACAAACAGTGGATGAATAAATGCTACCCAACAAAAAAACAAAAAGGGATGAATAAAATGCCAATACCAAAACAACAAAAATGGATGAACTTATTACTTTCGTAAGTGTGTGTGTTTTAGAGCAGAAAAAATAAACTTTCCCCCTCCTCAAACTTCTCAAGCTACATTTTGGGAAGGGGGTTTGGGGAGGGGTTTGGGGGGGGAGGGGTTGGGGGGGGGGGGGTTGAAACAATACCCAGCAACAGTGGATGAATGATGTCTCCCCAAAACAACAAAACCAATTTGGATGAATGATTCTACCCAACACAACAACCAGGGATGAATAAAATGCTACCAAAACAACAAACATGATTAACTCGGTATACTTTCGTATTGGGGTGTGTGTTTTACTTTCTTCTTTCCCTTCCTTTCCTCGCTATAGCCCTTCACCAAAGAGATGGATTTTTTGTGTATGCGATCGTTTTCATCTACCACTACTGTAACCCATTCCGACTTTATATATATGGCATCTAAACACGACATCTGTGTGTGCATGCGATTCACTAAGACTACTAGGCCATTTCGTGCTGGGGTAGGTAGGTCAAATTTTGGAAATGGTGTCAAAACACGACCCCAATGTGCTTTACTACACTTTTGTGTCATCAACACGAAATGGCCTGGCCTGGCCTGCCCTCGTAAAAGGTGGAACAGGTTTTTTAAACGTGTGCGCTAAGATGTTCTGTGTGGGCATGGAAATCATAGGCGGAGATGGTGTGTAAACACGACCCCAGTGTGTGCGTGTTTTACTGCAGTGTTGCCATCTGTTCCTACCGTGTTCGCAAGATGTTCTGCGTAGTATGTTCGTACACAGAACCTCGGTTTGTAGTCTCACCCAAAGGAGTTATAGGTGAGTGGAGTCTGTACTGATGTTAGCAAAGCCTTTTGAAATATATCATGGAATTTCCTCAACACCCCCTATCCCAAATCTCTCGAAAAAGTAAAGTTCTAAAATATTGCGGTATTATTTCTTTGTAGTAAGAAAACGATTTCCTACTGTACCCCCTTGAAACAGAAAAAAAAGTCAACTAACTTTTCTAACTCTTTACACGTGTATCATCGCAATACCTGTTTAGTGTGTGTGTGTGTGTGAGAGAGAGAGAGAGAGAGAGAGAGAGAGAGAAGAGAGAGAGAGAGAGAGAGAGAGAGAGAGAATGAAATGCTTTGCCTAAAATTCAACATAAGAACGAACTTAGGGTGAAATACTTTCTTGCAAGCGAGTCCTTTAAAAATCTGCAGAATACTGAGTATGAACCTTCATGGAACTAAACACTATACAATATGATTGTGTAATTGATATATATACAAAAATATCCTAGGAACTATCACCACAAAAAACAAGAACATCAAATATACACAGTCGAAATTGGCTAACTCTCTACCAACACGTAATAAATTATGGGTTTTAAAGCCTGAAAACCAACACCTGCACTCAATACTGACTCTTACAATGTGCATTACTTTTGAATGTTATGACTGGCAGTTTGAGCATGAGATTGACATGAATATGATTTATATGCTAAGGCCAGAGTTTTAAAGCAAAAACACAAAAAACGTAAATGAAAATGAAGATATGTTCCATGAATTTGAATGTTCACTATATACATCAAAGTTAACCAAATTCCTTTTTCTTTTCTGTTTTTACCCAACAGAACAATATCGCGATTTTCACCAATCTATCTTTAAAAAAGAAGAAATCATTGTACTTTAAACCACAGCAGAGTTCTCTGCGTGAAATTCGGTATGCTCTTCCCAGGGAAGAAAGAGAGCACGTCGCCACAAACAAGAGCAGCGCCACTTTTTTTCTTTTCCTGTCTTTGTTTTCCTTAACTACACAGCGACTTTTTCTTCAGAATTTTGCCAGGGAAAACTCTCCTATACGGTAGCGTTGATGGTTTTAAATCTCTCTATGCTACTTTTACCACCAACCAGCTAACTTGTAATTAAAAAAAACAACCACTACCAACTTTCAGCTTCATATTACACCAACATTCCACTTGCAGAATCATTCAAATAACGACTGATTAAGTCCCTGGGAAATACAGGGGGGCTTTCCTTACGAGACGTCCACTTTTACAAAACGTGGACAACAACAGCAACAACAACAACAGCAACAACTCCTAAGTGAAATGACTGGTTAAAAGATCCACTCTCTCTTCCAACTTCTCTTCTATCTGTCTCTTCCAAAACGGGGCCCCTACCTTTCTCCTCCATCTACCCAGAGGCTGGGGTACACTGGAAGTCGGGTGGGGGATCGGTGCACTGCATGTTGATGTAGACGGATCCGCTGGCGCAGGGGATTTCCACGAATCCCCCTCCTTCAGTGCACTGCACCCATCTGTCGCACAGGGTCGGGTGCGGGTGGAATTCACCCGGCTGTTGGCACGGGTTAGTGGCTGGAAAAGAAAAAAAAAACAAAGATGCAAAAATTTTTGGTTTTTTTTCTATGAGGGGGAACGGGATAGCCTGGTGATGTATTCGTGATCTGCTCACCCGGGTTCGAATCTCGTTCCAAAAGGATTTTTGTTTTTTCTCCTTCTGGAGTTAACATCAGTGCCGACTCCACTCCGACTCCAAAAAGTCCTTCGGATGAGACTATAAATCGAGGTCCTGTGTGCGAATGCACGCAGAACATCTTGCGCAACCGTTAAAACCCGTTCCGCTTTTTGTGAGAGTAGGTCATTGTGTGGTACTGGGAACGGGTGACGAAATTGGCAAAACTGCACACACACGGGGACTGGGTGTCAAAGAGCGCGTACGAGTGCTTGTTCCATTATCCTCGAAATAAAAGAATAAATAAATAAATAGATAAATCAATCTTATGACCATAAACAGGGGCTACACATACCACGCCAAACTTAGTCTTTTTTTGTGGGTTTGTTTGGGGTTTGTTTTTTTTTTAGCTTTTTTTTGAGGGGCGTTTCTTGATTAGACCTCTAAGGTTTGTTTACCGATGGTGAGATGTGTGTGTGTGTGTGTGCAACCTGTTTATAAACCTACCTATTAAGGTAGCTGTTTTCCGCCTTTGGGTTATAAGTGCCTAAAACACGACACTTGTCTGCATGAGTTCTTTTCTTTTTTTAGAATTTCGTCATCCGTTCCTACCGGCGCGAAATGGCCTGCTCTTGTTAATGGCGGAACAAGTTTTTAAGCGTATGCGCTAAATGTTCGGTTTATAGTCTCATCCGGAGGACTTTTTGAGGGGAGTGGAGTCAATGCTTCAGTTAACTAAAGATAAAGGTGTCCCATAACCTATGCGGTCGTAGAGGAGCGAGGCGTCAAAGACCTCAACTTCTCTAGGGGCCAGCATATTGAGGGCAGGTGGCGTCCATCTCCTCTCCCTCGCTGCTTTACCTTCCCTGACCCTAAAGAGGGCAGGTACGCATTTACAGCTGGGTGAACTGAGGGAACTGTACTGAAGCCAAGGCGCCGCAAACGGTCACCCATCCAAGTGGTAACCACGCTCGACGCTGCTTAGCCTTAGTAAGGGTGAAGTTAACTCCAAGGTAAAACTCCTTCAAACGGGTGTCTCTGTGGGGGCTCGAACCCGGGCCGTCAGATCACGAACACAACGCTCTAACCACTAGGCCATCCAGCTTCTCTGCGTACCAAGCATGCATAACAGCTTGTATACACGTTACATGTTTTTGTTTTCAAAATCCCCCCTCCCCCTCCCCCCTCTCTCCTCTCTCTCTACAATTTTAAAACTCCCTCTCTCCCCGCCCCTCCCTCCTCCCCCTTCCCCCCTCTCTTTTCCTTTCCCCCACTCCCTCTCTCTCCCCTCCCTCTCCCTAACTCTCATCCCTCTTCGCTTTCTCCTCTCCCTCTCTCTGTCCTCCTCTCTCTCCCTCTGTCCTCTCTCTCCCTCACTTCCCCCTCTCTCTACCTCTCCCCTTTCCTCTTTCCTTCCCTCTCTCTCCCCCCTCTTTATCTCCCCCTCTCTCCCCCCTCCTCTTCTCTCCCCCTCTCTACCCCCTCTCTCCTCCCCCTCCCTCTCTGTAGTCCTCCCTCTCTTCCCTTCTCTCCTCTTCCCCCCTCTCTAACCCCCTCTCTCTCCCCCCCCCTCTCACTCCTCTACCCCCCTCTCCCTCCCCTTTTCTCCCCTAATCCCCTTTCCTTTCCTCCCCTCTCCCTCTCTGTAGTACTCTCCTCTCTCTCTCCCTCCCCCCTCCTCCCCCCTCTCCCTCTCTTATACTCTCCCTCTCTCCTCCCTCCCCCCCCCTTCCCTCTCCCCCCCCTCTCCCCTCTGTATACTCTCCCTCTCTCTCAACTTTTTTCTCTCTTCCCCTCTCTTCCCCCTTTCTTCCCCTAAAACCCCCTCTCCCTCCCCCCCCCCCCCCCTCTCTCTTTCTTTTTTTGGGGTCGTTTCTCTTGGCTCGGGTTGAAAAACCTGGTGGGTCATTCCCCCCCCTAAGTAAAGGGGGATGCTGGGCATGTTTTTTTGCAACATGCGAACACTGACATGATTACGGGGCTTTAAAAACATATTTAAATTTAATCTTCTGCTTGTATAATTATAACCGCAAAAAAGGGAAAACAGGCACTGGGAAGTCTGCGCTTCAGATTTTATTTTTTTTTGGTGTACCACTTTAAGTCAGGCAGATTTCCCCGGGGTTGAAATTCGGGCTGCTCTCCCCGGGAAACGCTCCCCCGCAAGAACGCGCCACTCATTATTTTTTTTCTTCTTTCCCCTTTTGCAAATGATTTGTTTTTCCCACAAGCGGGTTTTTTTTCCTACAAATTTTGCAAGAAACAACTCCGTTGCCGGGGGTTTTTTCACTGCGTTAAATATCCCTAACACACGGACCCCCGGTTTACCTATCAAAACGAAAAAACCCC
>CM054155.1:46864757-46867257 GCA_028751875.1 Rapana venosa
AGCCGACCCAAGACACTCCTCCGCCACCACCCCCACCACCTTTCCTGAAACCCACGCCAGACACAATCCTTTCTTCAGATATATCGAAAACGGCGCGCTACCCAACGAACAAGTCGACGACGACGCTCACAACCACCCGAGAATTCCAACTTCCCAACACGGATTCCCCCGCGCCTCTCACCCAAGACATATCTCACACGACAGAGACGACAGAACCCAGCAGCCACCACCGGCCCGAAAATCCAGGCCGCTGATCACCGGCGAGGCTGACTACCCCCCTACCGCCCAGGACGACTCCTCTCCGTCGCAGAGCTCGGAAGGGTACGGGTCCTCCACCAACCTGCCCGAGCCCCAGCGAAGGCGAGCGTCCCTGTCGCATTTCCGCGCGCCCCGGGAAGAAGAGTCGACGGAGGACTCGCCCACGGACAGCGAGAGCACGGACTGGAGAAGCTCCTCCGGGAGAGGCGGAAGGCGGATGAGGAGGAGGAGCACGGACGGCAGAATCAGCTACGGGCTCTCCTCCAGGCTTCTCCAGAACCCCGAAATCCGAATCAGCGGGACGTCTTCGGAGCGGAGCCTCCCGCCGGCTACGGAACTGCAGGATCTGGGGCAAGGGAGTTCAGGAAAGCGGGTGTATGACAAAGCGACGTCTGCTGCAACGGCGGGGGTGGGGTCAGGGGTTGGGGTGGGGGTGGGGGTGGGTGGGTCGGCTGAGGCGCAGAAGGGCAGGTGGAAAGATCAGCGGTCAAGGTCAAGGTCGTCGTTGAACTCCTTGCAGGTGCCGAGTTACGGGACCACCCAAGGCAGCGGCAGTGACCGGAGCGGTCCGGGGTCACTGCGTAGTTCCAGGTACTGGGAGTTGTTGGTTGTGTAGTGGTGTACTGCTAATGCTGCTGCTGTTATTGCTGCTGTTATTGCTGCTGCTGCTGCTGCTGCTGCTTCTTCTTCTTCTTCTTCTTCTTCTTCTTCTTCTTCTTCTTCTTCTTCTTCTTTCTTCTTCTTCTTCTTCTTTTTCTTCTGCTGCTGCTGCTGCTACTTCTTCTTCTGCTGCTGCTGCTGCTGCTACTACTTCTTCAAATTCTTCTTCAAATTCTTCTTCAAATTCTTCTTCAAATTCTTCTTCAAATTCTTCTGCTGCTACTACTACTACTACTACTACTACACTACTACTACTACTACTACTACTACTTCTTCTTCTTCTTCTTCTTCTTCTTCTTCTTCTTCTTCTTCTTCTTCTTCTTCTTCTTCTTCTGCTGCTGCTGCTGCTGCTGCTGCTGCTGCTGCTGCTGCTTCTTCTTCTGCTGCTGCTGCTGCTGCTGCTTCCTCCTCCTCCTCCTCCTCCTCCTCCTCCTCCTCCTCCTCTTCTCTTCTTCTTCTTCTTCTTTCTTCTTCTTCTTCTCTTCTTCTTCTTCTTCTTCTTCTTCTTCTTCTTCTTCTTCTTCTTCTTCTCATAGAACGCTCAGACAGCAACTATTGTTGAGCGACTATGAGCGAAAATACGTCGCGCTGCCGTTAAGCGCCTGACAAGTTCAGGGTTCGATTCAAGAGGATATTTTCTCTGGAGTTAACATCAATGCAGACTTTTCTCTCCCCCAAAGTCCTTCGGATGAGACTATAAACCAAGGCGCCGTGTGCGAACGCACGCAGGACGTCTTGCGCACACGTTAAATCCCGTTCCGCTTTTCGTAAGAGTAAGCCATTGTGTGCCGGTGGGAACAGATGACAGAATTCACAAATCCTCATACACGCGGGGACTGGATGTAAACAAGCAGATAAGTGCTTATTCCATTATCCTCGATATAAAAGAATAAAAAAAAGAATAACATTCTGACGGTCGCACAATGATTCCCAGGTGGAATGAGTGAGACACAGTGCATGTTCTGGGTGTGACCTCTTAAGGCAAGTGCTTAAGCCTGAGAACTATCAACAACAACAACGACAACAACGAATATGTTCCTCTTTTTATGTTGTTGTTCTGTTTCTGTTTCTGTTTCTCCCTCTCTCTCTTTCTGTCTATGCCCCCCCCCCCCCCCTCTCTCTCTCTCTCTCTCTCTCTCTCTCTCTCTCTCTCTCTCTCTCCTCTCTCTCTCTTTCTCTCTCTCTCTCTCTCTCTTTCTCTCTCTCTCTCTCTCTCTCTCTCTCTCTCTCTCTCTCTCTCTCTCGTTCTGTGTATCTCTCTCTCTTTGTATGTCTCTCTCTCTCTCCCCCTCCCTCTCTCTCCCCTCTCTGTCTATCTCTCTGTCCCCCTCTCTCTCTTCACTGTCTCCCCCCCCCCTTATCTCTCTCTCTCTCCTCTCTCTCCTCTCTCTCTCTCTCTCTCTCTCTCTCTCTCTCTCTCTCTCTCTCTCTTTGGGGACGGATAGCCTATTGGTTAGAACATTACGCTCGCAATCCGACGACCCGGGTTCGAATCCCGTTAACATCAGTGCCGACTCCACTCTCCCCAAAAGTCCTTCGGATGAGACTATAAACCGAGGCCCCGTGTGCGTACGCACGCAGA
>CM054155.1:46872257-46937257 GCA_028751875.1 Rapana venosa
CATCAAATAGCCATTTATCATCAAATAGCCATTTATAATCAAATAGCCATTTATCATCAAATAGCCATTTATCATCAAATTGATCATCACTGTCATCAGTAACACCACCAGCATCCTGATCATCATCATTATCGCACTGTGGTTTGTCATTGTCGTCGTCGGTATCATAATCATCGTCATGGACATCTTTGAACCTGATACCATAGTTCGTATTAGGGGGGGCGAGATAGCGCATGGTTAGAGCGTTGCGCTCACTATATGACGGCCCAGAATAGAACCCGGGTTCGAGCCCCCTCCGAGATGCGCCCCCCATCCCCCTCCCCTCCCCTCCCCTCCCCTCCCCTCCCCTCCCCTCCCTCGAAGTTCAAGGGGAGTTATCCCCAGGAGCCAATATCAGTACTGACTCCACTCCCCCCCACCCCCCCACCCCAAAAGTCCTTCAGATGAGACTATAACCCGAATCCCCGTGTGCGAGAACGCGCGTAGAACAACTCGTGCACACACGTTAAAACCCAATTATTCTGCTTTTTCGCAAGAGTAGGTTGGTTTTCTTTTAGTGCAGGTAAGAATAAGGGGACGGGATAGCTCAGTGGTCGGAGCGCTCGCTTTCCCCCAGCCAAGTTAAGCAGCGTCGAGCGTGGTTACCAGTTGGATGGGTGACCGTTTGCGCGCCTTGGCTTCAGTACGGTTCCCCCAGTTCACCCAGCTGTACATGGGTACCTGCCCTCTTTAGGGTCAGGGAAGGTAAAGCAGCGAGGGAGAGGAGATGGGCGCCGCCCTCAATATGCTGGCCCTAGAGAAGTGAGGTCTCTGACGCCTCGCTCCCCTACGACCTTATAGGTTATGGGACTCCTCCTTAAGAATAGATGGGGGGGAAAAAACTGTATGCACGCTAGTATCGTGTTTAGGCATCACATCCGAAGTTGGAATGCGGCTACCTTCATGGTGGGGAAGAATGGTAACGGTAAAGGTAAAGGTGTCCCATAACCTATAAGGTCGTAGGGGAGCGAGGCGTCAGAGACCTCACTTCTCTAGGGCCAGCATATTGAGGGCGGCGCCCATCTCACTCTCTCTCGCTGCTTTACCTTCCCTGACCTGCTGTACCCATTTACAGCTGGGGGAACTGGGGGACTGTACTGAAGCCAAGGCGCGCAAACGGTCACCCATCCAAGTGGTAACCACGCTCGATGCTGCTTGACCTTAGCTGGGGGAAAGCGGGTGCTCTGACCACTGAGCTATAATTACCATTGGTGAACCTCGGAGTTCTATTGGAGCTGGGAGCAAATTAAAAACAAAATTAACTGAGTCAATAATAATAATAATAATAATAATAATAAAAGGAACTTATATAGCGCTATATCTTGCAAAGACAAATCAAAGCGCATGCATTCGACCTAATCTTACACACTCATACAACCAATGACAAATAGTTAATAGTTCAAACAGATATTACAAACATGGTACGCTGCAGACCAAATCTATGAAATAAAATTGCAATAGTCAAATGCTTTTCAAAAGCACACACACACACACACACACACACACACACAGGTCATATACTTCAGCAGGGTGATAGGACATGGGTTAGTGAAGGGTGGGATAGTTCTGATATGAGACAGGAGGGGGGAAATCTTAGGTTTGAAATAAATATGTCTTGAGGCTTGATTTAAAAGTGTCATAGCTAGGCTTCTGGCGAAGAGAGAGAGGGAGCTCATTCCAGGTCGATGGACCCGAAATAGAGAAAGAGCGGCGGCCAACAGTAGATTGGTTGAATCTAGGTATTCGTAGGCACAAGGTATCTGCAGTAGAGCGGAGGGAACGTGAAGGAGTGTACAGGTTAAGACATTCACAGAGGTAGGAGGGTGCAGTTTTGTGGAGACATTTGTAACAGAGGGTACTGATCTTATATTCTACTCTCTGTGGCACAGGCAGCCAGTGGAGAGATCGCAAGAGGGGGGTAATGTGCTCCGATTTTTTCTTTCTGAGAACTAGTCGAGCTGCGGAGTTTTGTATACGTTGAAGGGAGTGGATAGATGATGCTGGCAGACCAGACAAAAGAGAATTGTAATAGTCCAGACGTGAAAGAATAAGAGAAGTGACAAGTTTGGCTGTTGCATCGGTGGACAGGTACTTTCGAATTGCACTAATACGCCGTAACTGATAGTAGCACGACTGACAGGTCTGGGTGATGAATTTTTGCATAGAGAGTGTGTTGTCCATAACAACACCTAGGTACTTCACAGCAGTGGATAGAGGGACTGATGCATTGCCAAGTTCTATTGACGCTGTTGTAATGGAAGAGAGTTTGTGTTTGGTCCCTACAAGCATGGCTTCGGTTTTATCTGCATTTAGCTGTAATTTGTTCTGTGTCATCCAATTTTGAATATCTTCAAAGCAGTGGGTCAACTGTCTAAAATCCTGACCATACTGTCCCACAAACACACACTAAGTACTTCAATCAATGATCAGCCATTTTTGTAAATAATACGTCTGGATCCATTATTCACGAGTCTTTCGACCGAAAACCTACCAAATACTAATTAAATCTATGCCGCGGGGTTTGATAAAACCAGCGATCCCAATGTATTAGCGCTATTGCAAGAAGACGGCTAATGTTGAATATTCAAGAGACCCAGCTTATGAATAGGTTAATTACTGGGAACATTTCGCGTCAGTCGGGAATATAATTAGCATCAATTGTTTTGTTTTTATCCTTGCTGACAGAAAGAGCAGGTCTTAGGTAAAAACTAATGGTTTTTCCGAGCAGGGGATGAGGTTTGATATTATGCAACATACAGGGGATATTGAAAAATGATGAAACGACGATGATGTTCATGATTGTTGTGGTGATGATATTGATGGGAAAGGGAAATATAAAAACAACAATCACAACCAAAAGAAGACCATCACAACCAAAAGAAGACCATCACTACCACACCAAAAATTGTTACTATTAGTCTGTACATGCTTCAATGTTTCGTTGTAAAGAAGTAGAGATTTTGATTTTAAGCGTGACAGAGAAGAGGGGGGTTGAGGGGGAGAGAGAGAGAGGGGGGGGAGGGGGGACATGCCCTGGTCACCCAAATTCACAAGACACAATATAGACGATCAGGTGAAAGCCATTCGCGACATTGTTTTTGAATGTCACAGACATAGGATACGTGAGATTCTTCTTCATCGTCGTCGAACGCTCAGACAGCAACTATTGTTGTCTGTTATATGAGTGAAAATGCGTCACGCTGCCGTTAAGCGCCTGACAAGTCAGGCCCTGCGCATCCGGCATAAGAGAGAATAGGTTTTTTTAAAAGTCTTTCTTGGAAAAAGGCAGGAAAATGGACCAGTAAGACAGAAAATAAGAAAGAAGGCGGTGACAGGAAGAAAAGGAACAAGGCAGAAATAAAGAGAGTGATAGAAAAGAGGACTTTCCGGCTCAAAATTTCCAGAAGGTGGGAATGCTATTTATACTAACAGGCCCCTGGCGTCCCCACGGGGGAGATATGGAAGATAAGATACAATATATTGCAAGTGCTCATTACAATGTTTTGGAAGAAAAGTGCAAAAAGGGTGAAGTGTTCTCAAAAGACAATATCATGCGTAAGTTGGGTGTCAGAGACCTCGCTTCTCTAGGGTCAGCATATTGAGGGCGGCGCCCATCTCCTCTCCCTCGCTGCTTTACCTTCCTTGACCCTAAAGAGGGCAGGTACCCATTTACAGCTAGGGGGGACTGTACTGAAGCCAGGGCGCGCAAACGGTCACCCATCCAACTGGTAACCACGCTCGATGCTGCTTAACCTTAGTTGGGGGGAAAGCGAGTGCTCCAACTACTGAGCTATCCAGTCCACCAACGGTTTTGTATAGGTAAGAAAAAAAAAAAAAAAAGGTAAAGGAGTCCCATAACCTATAAGGTCGTAGGGGAGCGAGGCGTCAGAGACCTCACTTCTCTAGGGCCAGCATATTGAGGGCGGCGCCCATCTCACTCTCCCTCGCTGCTTTACCTTCCTTGACCCTAAAGAGAGCAGGTACCCATTTACAGCTAGGGGGGACTGTACTGAAGCCAGGGCGCGCAAACGGTCACCCATCCAACTGGTAACCACGCTCGATGCTGCTTAACCTTAGTTGGGGGGAAAGCGAGTGCTCCAACCACTGAGCTATTCAGTCCACCAACGGTTTTGTATACCAACTTTTAAAGGAACACGTTTCTGCCAAAAGTGTCCCAACAATGTCAAACAAACAAAAAAAACACCAACAGACCAGAAGTTGACAAAACTTAGAAATTCAAAAAGAAAAATGTGCTATCTGAGCGTTCGGCGAAGAAGAAGAAGGTGGTTTGGAATACATTTTTCGTTTTTTTGTTGTTTTTTTAAAGTGAAACATAATGTGCTGACATTCTGTCTGTGCTTTCAGATCAATACGTATTACCAAACCAGTGAGCTATCGAGATCCTACAAGGGCTGTGTGGTTGCCTCTGTACAGTAAGTATGGGCTGCGTCCTAGTCTTTCTTTGTCCCAGCTATAACTTTATAATGATATCTGAGATAATAACGACGGACGCTGTAGCCGAGTGGTTTAAGAGATTTAATCCCGTGGGTTTAAACCTCGGCACTCTCTAGTAGATTAATTAAGGGTGGGCAATTTTACGATCTCCCAGGTCAGTTGTCAGTGCAGACCTGCCAGTGCCTTCATTCTCTTCGTGTATATATTATACACACATGCAGAAGATCAAACATGCACGTTAAAGATCCCGTCATTCATGTCAGCTTCTCGGTGGGTTACGGAAACACTCGAACATACCCAAGCATACATCCCAGAAGGATGATGAGGCTGGTGCGGCTTTCGTTATTCCATCATTGAAAGTAGAACGAGCTGTCAACCTGGGAAAAAATAAATCTGTGTTTACAGCTGAGCTAACTGCTATACTGTTGGCACTGTACTATGTTCTTGACTTTCCAAAAGACATTTTCAACATACTTATGTGTGTTGATTCGAAATCGGTTTTATATGCTTTAAAAAATTCGACTTGTAGAGTAAGAAAAGACCTTATTATTGAAATTAGGCATCTGGTACACTTTTTGATTTTAAGAGGTAGTACTGTTACTTTCTGTTGGGTTCCCTCACACACTGGTATATATTTTAATGAAAAAGTTGACAGGCTTGCAAAATATGGAGCGAGGTATAAAAATGCTTCCTGTGAAAGAAATATTGCCTTATCTCTGCATGAGGGATACAGCTTGCTACAAAACGCTTGCTGGAAGCACTTCAGAAAGAAGATAAACGAGTCTGGCAATAGCTGTACAAGCAATGCGATTGATTTTCAAAATGCTTTTATTTCTAACAAAGTATGTGGTTGGTATAATCGCAGAAATATGTTATCCCTCATGTACAGGTTTAAGCTAAATGCTTTCAGGACAAAATACGTGAAAGATGTAAACTGCATTTGTGGGGAGAAGATCTCCAATAGTCATGTTATTTTTGGTTGTGGACATTTAAAAGCAGTTTTACCTGCTGTACCAAGTTTGTCACTGGATCAGATTTTGTCTGAACCATCGCTACTGTTGGACATTGTGTTAGGGTTGATAAAAAAGTCCGATCATTCAGTTTTTCAGTACTGTTATCTAACATTTTTCAGTTATCGTTTGCTTTTTCTTGTTAGATTTTTCCCGTCTAAAATCACTAAATGTGAATAGACGTTAAACTGAAGATATCACATCCCCGAAGTCGGAATGCGGCTACCTTCATGGTGGGCCAAAAATTGGTCGCATACGCGAAATCTCACCATTGGTGAACCTCGGAGCTCTAGCCGAGGAACGAAGAAGAAAAGACCATAAATACCAGAGTGAAGAAGTGTGTTCACACCAACATGGTGAAAGATTCGAACTTTAAAACGCGTGTTCAGAACACTGGCCTATGGGCTTAAAAGCGGTAGGAAGGACGGTGGCAGGATGGTTAAGACGTTCGCCTGCCAACAAGTAAACCGCGAGGTTGTGGGTTCGATTCCCAGCCTCGCCCTTTCTTCCCAGTTTTGACCAAAAAATTGAAACTGAATGTCAAAGTCCTTCGGTTGAGATTATAAACCGAGGCCCCGTGTTCGAACGCATACAGAACATCTTGCGCACACGTTAAATCCTGTTCCGCTTTTCGGAAGAGTAGGCCATTGTGTGCCCGTGGAAACAGATGACAAAATCTACAAAACCGCATACACACGGGGACTGGATGTAAAAAAGCACATGAGTGCTTATTCCATTATCCTCGGTATAAAAGAATAAATAAAGAAATAAATGCACATACTTCAAAGATACGGAGTGGCCTGGTGGTTAAAGCATTAGGCATTGTGCTCGCAATCTGCTGACCCGGGTTCGATTCCCGTTTAAGCGGATTGTTCTCCCTGGAGTTAACATCAGTGCCAACTCCACTCCCCTCCAAAAAGTCCTTCGGATGAGACTGTAAACCGAGGTCCTGTGTGCGAATGCAGAATAACTTGCGCACATGTTAAAACCTGTTCCGCTTTTAGGAAGAGTAGGCCATTGTGTGCTGGTAGAAACGGATGACAAAAATTTACAAGAAAAACCGCATACACACAGGGATTGGATGTAAAAAAAACCATGAGTGCTGATTCTATTATCCTCGATACAAAAGTATAACTAAATAGATAATATATGAATAAATACAAAGTAAATAAATAAATAAAGAGTATCAGCCTATTTTGAGCTTAGAGAGTGCACGCGTGCAGACGTATTATTCTCGACGATATGCGTTCCCCAGCTTAACACAGAGTACGTACTCTTGTCGCATCCCACCTGTGAATCACCGTGAGTCTATTAAGTACACACTGAATAAGAAGTTTGCGTGTATGACTGGGCTTTATTTTTAAATGCCCCATCATATACATATAGACAACCATACTCCAACTTCGGGAATATAAATCTGCTTTAGAAAAGAGTGTAGACTGTTATGCTCCGACTTTTTGTGGCTGAAGACAATCTCCACACAACGTGGGAATATAAATCTGCTTTAAAAGAGAGTGTAGACTGTTATGCTCCGACTTTTTTTTGTGGCTGAAGACAATCTCCACACAACGTTTAAAAGCATAACAACATATAGTGAAAGCCTTTGCCTTTAATTGGTATCAATAATTGACATGCGTTTTGGTCCGGGTCCAAATTAAATTTAGACACATACGTATGGCCGCTGCCTAAACAAACAGTCCTCATATTTATGTTTGTAAACAGCAGATACTGCGGCGTTTGCGTAGGGAACAACAGAAGTCACTTAGAAGAAGAAACAAAGAAGAAGGAAGAAGAAGGAGAAGAAGAAAGTGGAGAAGAAGGAGAAGAAGAAGGAGGAGTAGAATTTGAAGAAGAATTTGAAGAAGATTAAGACGACGGCGACGACGATGACGAAGAAGAGGAAGAAGAAGAAGATGATGATGATGATGATTATGATGATGATGATGATGGAAGAGTAGGAGGAGGAGATGAAGAAGAAAAAGAAAAAGGGGGAGGAGGAGGATGAGAAGAAGAAGAAGAAGAACAAGAAGAAGAAGAAGAAGAAGAAGAAGAAGAAGAAGAAGAAGAAGAAGAAGAAGAAGAAGAAGAAGAAGAAGATGATGATGATGATGATGAGCATGAGCATGAAGGAGAAGAAGAAGAGAGGAGGAGGACGAGGGAGGAGAAGGAGAAGAAGAGGATCAACAACAACAACAAAAAGAACAACAACAAGAAGCAGAAGAAGGAGAACAACAGGAACAACAAGCAGAGGAAGAAACAATAAAGCCTATTCATACTTCATAGGCTGCTTCCATGTTGCTTTGTGTCTCATAAAATCCTGTTTCAAACAAAAAACAGAGATAAAGGGAGAAATTAACAAACAAAAGAAAAGACAGAAAAAGAACAGACATAACTTCTGTAGCAGCTGATCTTTCACAAAACCTCAGTACTTTCACAGTGTAGAACATAGAACTGAAGAAGCTTGTTCTTTCATCAGGAAGAAAATGTGGCCCTTGTTGTTTCGCTAAAAGCCAAGGTTCTTGCTGAAACTCATCAGAGATTCAGCATATAATTATATGAAGTACGGACAGACTGTTCTACACGGAACAACGTGTGTGGTTTCACGGGTGGATCGGTGGTCTAGAGGTAACCCACCTGCCTAGAAAGCGAAAAGTCCGGGTCGGAAGTGTGCGGTGGTTCGATCCCCGTTTGGTCCAGAAACTTTGCCCCCATTCATTAGACCAAGAGTCTAGGTGCTAGTCTTTCGGAGGAGACGATAAACCGAGGTTCCGTGTGTTACACAAAATTATTTAGTACACGTAAAAGAACCCACGGCAACAAGAGAGTTGTCTCTGGCAAAATTCTGTTAAAAAAAAAAGCCACTCCGACAGGGAAACGAATACAGTCAAAGACAGGAAAAGGAAAAAAAAAGGGTGGCGCTGCTCTTGTGGCGACGCGCTCTCCCCCTGGGAAGAGCAGCCCGACTTTCTCGGAGAGAAATCTGCCGTGACTTAAAGTGGTATGAAATGAAAAGAAATGAAATGTGTTGTTGCTGCTGTTGTTTTGTTGCTGCTGTTGTTGCTGCTGCTGCTGATACACGTTCCACAACTTATAATGGCTTTGCTTCTCTCCGCCTCTTCCCCCCACACACGCACACATACAGGCAAGACAGGTTGAGCATCTTGCTCTACTTCGACAAGCCAACAAGCAGGAAAGTCGGCAACGCTTACAACGTAACGGGCGACGCCATTTTGAAGGTGCTGGCCTCCTCCGCTCCCAGAATCACCCAGCAAGAGAGTGACGTCATTTCCGTGAATAATTTGCCGATCCAGGTGAGGAGGGAGACGATTGGTTCATTCCTTGGGGGGGTTTTTTGAGTGTCATTTATTAAATCATTCATGTATCCGCTTGGTCATTCATTGACTACGCGGCTAAATGACTAATACGTTTTGAGTTTTGATTATTATGATGAAAAAGGTAAAGGTGTCCCCATAACCTATAAGGTCGTAGGGACGCGAGGCGTCAGAGACCTCAACTTCTCTTAGGGGCCAGCGTATTGAGGGCAGCGGCGCCCATCTCCTCTCCCTCGCTGCTTTACCATCCTTGACCCTAAAGAGGGCAGGTGTCCATTTACAGCTGGTTGAACTGGGGGACTGTACTGAAGCCAGGGCGTGCAATAGTCATCCAAGTAACCACGCTCGATGCTGCTTAACCTTGGCTGGGGGAAAGCTAGCGCTCTGACCACTGAGCTATCCCGTCCCCGTATTACAGATTATTATGATAGATGAATAAAATGAATATCTTAGCTGGAGGCTCCCTGAGTGAGTGAATGATTGTGAAACGCGTAGAGTTGTATAAAATGCTTAGAAAATCGATGGTTAGCTGTGAACACAATCATTAAGGTAGGAGTGTACCTTAAAAATTGAAAGTGGTTTTCTTTTAATCTCGTCTTTCTAGGTAATGGTGGCGAACAATACATTAAATGTACAGTATTATACATAAGATATGTAGGCAACAGAGAGAGAGGGGGGGGGGGGGGAGAGAGGATGGGGGGGGAGAGAAGGGGAAGAGAGAGAGATGGGGAAGAGAGAGAGATGGGGGGAGAGAGAGAGATGGGGGAAGAGGGAGAGAAAGATGGGGGAAGAGAGAGAGAGAGGTGGGGGGGAGAGAGATGGGGGAAGAGGGAGAGAAAGATGGGGGAAGAGAGAGAGAGAGGTGGGGGAGAGAGAGATGGGGGAAGAGAGTGAGAGATGGGGGAAGAGAGTGAGAGATCGGGGGAGAGAGAGTGGAGAAGAGAGATGGGAGAGAGAGAGAGATGGGGTAGAGAGAGATGGGGGAGAGAGATTGGAGAGAGAGAGAGAGATGGGTGAAGAGAGAGAGAGAGATGGGTGAAGAGAGAGAGAGAGAGATGGGGGAGAGAGAGAAATGGGAGGGGGGGGGGAGAGAGAAATGAACAGAAGAAACCACACAGAAAGGAGGTTGTCCTGTATTATAAAATAAAGTCTGTCATTTTGTTGTCAACAAGAATTTTTGCACATAACATAATTTAGGCGAGCACGCGTACCACACACACACACACACACACACACACTCATACACACGCGCACAGATACACACTCACACACACACACTCGTACACACGCACATACATACACACACATACACACACACACAACACACACCCCACATACCACCGCCACCACCACACATCTACACACACACACACACACACACACACACACACACACACACACACACACACACACACACACACACACACACACACACACATACATACATACATACATACATACATACATACATACATACATACATACATACATACATACATACATACATACATACATACATACATACATACACACACACAATATATATATATATATGCACAACAACAACAACAATAACACCAACAACACCACACATCAACAACCAAGGGGGACGGGACAGCCTGGTGGTTACAGGGATGTATTCGTGATCTGCTGACCCGGGTTCGATTCTCGTTCAAGAGGATTTTTCCTCTGGAGTTAACATCAGTGCCGACTCCACTCCTCCCAAAAGTCCTTCGGATGAGACTATAAACCGAGGTCCCGTGTGCGAACGCACGCAGAACATCTTGCGCACACGTTAAAACCCGTTCCGCTTTTCGGAAGAGTAGGCCATAGTGTGCCGGTGGGAACGGATGACAAATTTTACAAAACTGCATACACATAGGGACTGGATGAAAAAGAAAGCGCATAAGTGCTTATTCCATTATCTTCGAAATAAAAGAATAGATTAGAGAAAGAATCTCTCTCTCTCTCTCTCTCTCTCTCTCTCTCTCCCCCCCCTCCCCCCCCCCCCTCCCCTCTCTCTCTCCCTCCCTCCCTTCCCTCTCTCTCTCCCTCCCTCCCTCCCCCTCTCTCTCTCCCTCCCTCCTCCCTCTCTCTCTTTCCTTTTTTATTATCTTCATTCATTCATTACTGACGAACCTTTCTTGTCTTCTTTTTTTTTCCTCCCCCGTAATGTTTTCACAGTTAAGCAGAGTGGATGTCATTGTGGAGGAGACGAAGGAGAAGCCCAAGTTTTCTGTTCCAACTACCCACAACAAAACCTTGCCATCCCAGCCCACAGATTCGCCTTCTGCAGGTAAATACTTACATCACTATGTTGTTGTGGTTGTGGTTGTGCGTTCCCCAGCTTAACACCCTTGGGGGGGGGGGGGGGGGGGGGGGGGGGGGGGCTGTGTCCTCTTGACTCACTGATCCCACCCTGAGAATCACTGTTTTTTGGGTGGTGTTTTTTTTAAAAATAAATTATTATTCTTTTATATCGAGGATAGTGGAAGAAGCACTCATGTGGGTTTTTTTACATCCAGTCCCCGTGTGTATGCGGTTTTGTTAATTCTGACATCTGTTCCCACCGGCACACAATGGCCTACTCTGTCGAAAAGCGGAACAGGATTTAACGTGTGCGCAAGATGTTCTGCCTGCGTTCGCACACGGGGCCTCGGTTTACAGTCTCATCCGAAGACCTTTTGGGGAGAGTGGAGTCTGCACTGATGCTAACTCCAGGGGAAAATATCCCCTTGAACGGGAATCGAGCCCGGGTCGTCAGATTGCGAGCGCAATGTTCTAACCACTAGGCTATCCCGTCCCCCTCCCCCTCTCTATCTCACTGTGAGATAGGAAGTACACACCGGATGAGAAGTGTGCGTGGGTGACTGTTTTTCAGGTATCTCGCTATAATTGTAGGCAGCTTTACTCCGACTTCAGAGGATTTTTTTTGTCTCCTTTAAAGGAAGAGTGCAGGTTTGTTATGGTTAGTGGTGGATCGGTGGTCTAGAGGTAACGCGCCTGTCTAGAAAGCGAAAAGTCCGGGTCGGAAGTGTGCGGTGGTTCGAATCCCGTTTGGGCCCAAAACTTTTCCCCCCATCCATTAGACCATGAGTGGTGGTCTGGGCGCTAGTCTTTCGGATGAGACGATAAACCGAGGTCCCGTGTGTTGCACATAATTATTTAGCGCGCGTAAAAGAACCCACGGCAACAAGAGAGTTGTCCCTGGCAAAATTCTTAGAAAAAAGCCACTCTGAAAGGGAAACAAATACAGTTGCAGACAAAAACAAAAACAAAAGGGTGGCGCTGCTCTTGTGGCGACGCGCTCTCCCCCGGGGGAGAGCAGCCCGAATTTCACGTAGAGAAATCTGCCGTGACTTAAAGTGGTATAAATAAATAAATAAATAAAATAAAGTAAGAGCTTGTCATGGCTGAAGGCAGGCAATCTCAACACAACATGTTTACAACATAACAACATTTTAGTGTAGGCCTTGGCAATTAGCCGACATCAATAATAACTGACACAGCTTTTGGCCTGGGCCAGTTACATCAGTGCATGCCAGAAGTCGGAATGTGGCTACCTTGACTGTGGTGAAAAACGGTCGCATACGCAAGTGGATGGGTGGAAGTGACACACCTGTCTAGAAAGCGAAAAGTCCGGGTCGGAAGTGTGCGGTGGTTCGAATCCCGTTTGGGCCAGAAACTTTTTCCCCCATCCATTAGACCACGATTGCTGATTTGGGTGCTAGTCTTTTGGATGGGACGATAAACCGAGGTGCTGTGTGTTACACGTATTGAGCGCACGTAAAAGAACCCACGGCAACAAGGGGGGTTGTTCCTGGTAAAAATTCTGTAGATAAAACCCCCCACTCTGATAGGGAAACACACACACACAAAATTAATGTAGTTGGAAGACAGGGGAAGAAAAAATATAATGGGTGGCGCTGCTGTTGTGGCGACACGCTCTCTCCCCCGGGGAGAGCAGCCCGAATTTCACGTAGAGAAATCTGTCGTGTCTTAAAGCGGTATACAGTACAGTATAATACAGTACAACACAATACAACACAACACAATACAATACAACTGGAGACGGGATAGCTCAGTGGTCAGAGCACTCGCTTTCCACAAGCTAATGTTAAACAGCGTCGAGCGTGGTTAATTACCACTTGGATGGGTGACCGTTTGCACTCCTTGGCTTCAGTACAGTCCCCAAGTTCACCCAGCTGTAAATGGGTACCTGCCCTCTTTAGGGTCAGGGAAGGTAAAGCAGCGAGGGAGAGGAGATGGGCGCTGCCCTTAATACCCTGGCCCCTAGAGAAGCTGAGGTCTCTGATGCCTCGCTCCCTTACGATCACAATAGGTTATAGGTTATTATCGTCTAACATCACTTTGAGTGAACAGACGTAAAACCGAAGCAACAACATAGGTTACGGGGACACTTTTACCTTTCAAGATCACTGTTTCTCAGTGTAGTTTCTGGTAAGCCTATTCAATTTCCTCAGACCCCCGTCCCAAATACAATCCCTACAGAAACACAATCACCATTCTGGGGTTCCTCATCCTCCTCCTCTCTCTTTTGCAGAAACACCATCCCCAAACAGACAAACCACACCTACAACCACCACCACCACCAACAACATCAACACCACCTTGAGGTCACCCACGGCTGCGGGCAACAAGGACGACGCCTTCCACCCCTGCGCTGAAGGAGAAAGCCAGACCTACTACCGCTACCCTGGCAGCTGCTCCATCTTCTTTCAGTGTCTGGACGGCCATTCTATCGCCCTCACTTGCGGACCCCACCTCGTTTTCGATCTCCACCGGAAGGTCTGCGTACAGGAAGTGAAGGACTGCGACCGGAACTCGCAGGAAGCGGAATTCTTTTCCGACGTTCCCGCAGGTAAGTTTTAGTTGTTTTTTTGTTTTTTTCTCCAAAAAAGTTGTTTTGGAAAGTTAGTTTGAAGATTAGGTGATGGGGTTTTTTGGTTTTGATTTTGATTTATGGGATACTTTATTTATTGGACGGGGACGGGATAGCTCAGTGGTCAGAGTACTCGTTTTCCCCTTAAGCAGTGTCGAGCGTGGTTACCAGTTGGATGGGTGACCGTTTGCGCGCTTTGGTTTCAGTACAGTTCCCCCAGTTCGCTCAGCTGTAAATGGGTACCTGCCCTCTTTAGGGTCAGGGAAGGTAAAGCAGCGAGGGAGAGGAGATGGGCGCTGCCCTCAATATGCTGGCCCCTGGAGAAGTGAGGTCTCTGATGCCTTGCTCCCTTACGACCACATAGTTATAGGACATCTTTACTTTTACTTTATAACTATTGACAGGTTGTGATATCATAACATCTTGCGCACAGGTTAAAACCTGTTCCGCTTCTTCGAAGACTAGGCCATTGTGTACCTGCAGGAACGAATGACAAGATTTATCAAACTGCATACACACGGGGGACTGGATGTTAAAAAAGCACACGAGTGGCTTATTCCATTATCCTCGAAATAAAAGACAAATAATGAAAATAAGACACAACAGGAAAGAATAGTGAAAGTTATAATGAAAACAGTGGTAATGGTCTAGACGTTCCACTCCTGTCTAGAAAGCGAAAAGTTTTGAGGTAGAATTTCCGTTTGAACCTGAATTTCTGCCCCTTCCACTGAATCTTGTGGGTGGTGTACTAGTCTTTTGGCGATAAACCCACGTCCCGTGTGCATCACGCATTAAGGCACACGTAAAAATGATACCCCACGACAACGAGAAAATAATCCTTGGCAGAATTCTGTAGAAAAAAAGCCACTCTCACTTAGGGAAACAAAATGCATAATATATAGCACTGACAGAAACATCTATACAAAAGTGAATGGGTGGCACTAGTCTTTTGGCGATGCGTTGTTGCCGTGTGTAAAAAGTCTGTTCACATTAGTGTCATGTTAGTTGCTGTAACTACTGCTGCTACTGCCACTATTACTAACACTTCTACTGCTGCTACTACTACTGCTACTACTACTACTACTACTACTACTATTACTGCTGCTACTACTGCTGCTGCTGCTGCTGCTGCTGCTGCTGCTGCTGCTGCTACTACTACTACTACTACTATAATAATAATAATAATAATAATAATAAATGGAATATATAGAGCGCTATATCTTGTAAAAACAAATGGAAGCGCTTGCATTTGATCCACTCCTACGCATACAACCAACAATATTTAACAGTTTTCACACACACACACACACACACACACACACACACCTCGGCAGGATGATGGGAATTTTGGTCATTGACGGCAGGGACTGATAATTATGAGATGAAACAATAGGGGAAAGTCTTAGGTTTGAAATAGGTATGTCTTGAGGCTGGATTTTAAAGTGTTGTAAGTAGGCTTTTCGCGAAGGGAGAAAGGAAGGTCATTCCAGATTACTACTACTACTACTACTACCACCACTACTACTACTACTACTACTACTACCACTACTACTACTACTACTACTACTACTACCACTACTACCACCACTACTACTACTACTACTACTAGTACTCCTCCTCTTCTTCCTCCTCCTCCCACTACTACCACTACTCCTTTTCCTCCTCCTCCTCCTCCTCTTACTACTACTGCTGCTGCTACTACTACTGCTACTACTTCTACTCCTACTCCTACTACTACTACTACTACTACTATTCCTACTCCTACTACTTTCTTGCTGCCATTGCTGTTGAAAATCGTAGCTGTTATGAACATCACTGCTGCTTTTGCTTTACTGTGCGACAACTAACTCCTCATGTTTCTGCTCTGATGCTGCTGCCATCACCAATGTTGCTGCTTTTATTGTTTGTTACTGTACCGTTTGCGCCCCTTGGCTTCAGTACAGTCCCCTAGTTCGCCCAGCTGTAAAATGCGTACCTGCCTCTTTAGGGACAGGGAAGGTAAAGCAGCAATGGAGAAGAGATAGGCACTGCTTTCAATATGCTGGTCCCTGAAGAAGCTGATGTCTCTAACACCTCGCTCCCTTACGACCACATAGGTTATGGGACACCTTTACCTTAATCTTTACTGTACCGTTGCTGCTGCTGCTACTACTATTACTGCTCATGTTGCTGCTGCTATAACAACTGCCATTTCAGCTACCTTCATCAACACTAAAATTACCTTTCTATCTATCTATCTGTCCCGTAGTCTGACGACCGTGGGGGCACCCTCAAAGACTCAACAACCAGTTCCCTCCATTCCTCTCTCTGTTCTGCCTTTCTCAGGGTTTTGTTGAGTTCTAGGCCTGTCCATTCGCTGATGTTATCCTCCCAGCTCTTCCTTGGTCTGCCTCTTCTTCTTCCTCCTTGGACAGTGCCTTGTAAAACTGTCTTTGCAAGTCCTTCGGATCTTGTGACATGCCCATACCATTTAAGTTTACGTTTTTTCACGATCGTTAGAAGGTTCTCATAGGGTCCAGTGGTTTGCTGGATTCTGTTATGCACGCTTTCGTTGCTTATGTGGTCTTTGTAGGAGATGCCAAGGAGTCTCCACAACAGTTAAAAAGCAGGAAGACAGAAAAGAACAATGACTGCTTCCATTACCATGTCCATGAGCTTTAGAGACGCTAGAAAAGCCGCGATCTACTCCTCTGTTGCAGAAGACCTCCAGCCTTGTGAATACAAAGGCGGGGATTTCCACCCTCACCCCCGCGTCTGCAACCTCTACTTCCAGTGCACTGCCACTGGGGCCTCTGTGCTGGGCGTGTGTCCCCACGGCCTGGTCTTCAGCCCCCAGCTCCACACCTGCGCCATGCTCAGCACCAGCTCCCATTGTCCCGAAGCCCCGGCCAATCAGACAGGAGAAAATAGTCAGTCCCCCTCCGAGCGAGAAGCCAGGGCCAATCGCGACGCGGGGATTTCTCACTTCGCGCATCGACCGACCAATCAGAGCGCGGAGAGTTTTCAGTCCGTGACTGAGGGAGGAGGACGGGAGGGTTTTGTGCCAACAACGAAACTGTCGGAGGTTGAACCGACTCAGCAGGAAAACTCTGTGAATGTGACTGATGATACGAATAGTGTACAGGGCACAGGTTCGACAGATTCTAAAAAAAAAGCCAGGTAGCTCTTGCTCTAAAAAAAAAAAAAAATTAACGACAAAAATAATCTTGAAATCTTGAATCTAACCAGACTGAAATTGCAACTGAAAGTTAATGATGTGGAATCGAAAAGTTCCAGGGAATTAGCACATGGGAGTTATCTTGAAACTACGGCTCTAATGAATATTGCTGCCCAAAAGTTTGGATATAGTAAGTAAGCACTGTGTTAGTTAAGGGAGTTTTGAAAGAAGTACTGGCGACAGATCCAGGGCATACATACAGAACACGCTAGCTCTGTTGGGATAGTAATGTGTATAGTTAACTCAACAGAGTGAGACAAAAACATTGCTAAGCCTTGAGCTTTCAGAATCAGTTACCAAGCAGTGAGGTATCTTATCCCCACTCATACAAAGAAAGAATAAAACCAACTTCCTTTAATAAAAATGCAGTTATTATTGCCAGAAATTAATATTTTTTTAAATCCATGCGATATTGATGATGATTATTGATGTGGAAAAAAATAACAATTTGTTTGAAGTGGAAAGGTTGAAAAGATCTTAAAGAGCATTGTTCGATGAGCAGATGTAATTGCAGATGCAGAAGAAATAAAGGTTTTTGTTGTTTTATATTCATCTATCACCATTCAGTGTTGTGTCATAGTCTTTTTCAACCGAATGAAAGCATTGAAGTGTTTGCTGTTCCTTGCAAAGAGGACCATCTCTCTCAAGATGGAGTATGGCTGTCTTCATGGAAAATTAAAAAATACAGCTAGCCGTGCATAATGCAAACACGTTAAAGTACGTTTAAACCTGTTACGCTTTTTGGAAGAGAAGGCCACTGTGTGCTGATGGGAACGGTTAACAAAATTCAGGAAACGGCATGCACACGGGGACTGGAGGTAAAAAAAAAACCCAGTACACGAGTGCTCATTCTCCATTATTATTGAAATAGAAGAATAAATAATAAATAATTATATGAATAGATAGATAAATGAATAGAGAAATAGACTAACTAACTAAATAGATAAATGAATAGCTAAACAAATAAATGAATCTGTACACGAGACTAGGTACATCATTATTCATTATGACACGACTGTACTAGGAATACTTACAGGAGTTAAGAGCCACCATATCCTCCCCAAAGGCACAATGCGGCTACCTTTAATGGTGCCCCCCGAGACGGTCGCATACGCAAAATTTCACCATTTTGGTGAACCTTGGAAATCTAGCTGGGGAACAAAACAAAAAACCTCAGCATAATTATGTAGAAAGAAATAGAGGAGGAAAAGAAGAAGGATGACGAGAAGACGAAGAAGAAAGGAGGAGGAGAAGAAGGAGGAGGAAGAGAAGAATAGGAAGAAAGGAGGAGGAAGAAGAGAAGACTAGAAGAAGAAGAAGGAGGGAAAGAAGAAGGAGGAGGAAGAGAAGAATAGGAAGAAGGAGGGAAAGAAGAAGGAGGAGGAAGAAGAGAAGAATAGGAAGAAGGAGGAAGAAGAAGGAGGAGGAAGAAGGAGGGGAAGAAGGAGGAGGAAGAAGAGAAGAATAGGAAGAAGGAGGAGGAGGAGGAGAAGACGAAGAAGAAAGGAGGAGGAAAAAGAGAAGAATAGGAAGAAGGAGGAGGAAGAGAAGGAGGAGAGGGAAGATTAAGGAGGAGGAAGAGAAGAATAGGAAGAAGGAGGAGGAAGAGAAGGAAGAGGAGGGGAAGATTAAGGAGGAGGAAGAGAAGAATAGGAAGAAGGAGGAGGAAGAGAAGGAAGAGGAGGGGAAGATTAAGGAGGAGGAAGAGAGAATAGGAAGAAGGAGGAGGAGGAGAAGACGAAGAGGAGGAGGGAAGAAGATGGAAGAAAGAATAGGAAGAAGAAGAAGGAGGGGGGAGGATGAGAAAAGTAAAGAAGGGGGAGGAGGAGAAGAAGTAGAAGGGTCAAGAGCAGAAGAAGAAGAAGAAAGGGTTTTTTTTAAAAATGATACCACTTTAAGTCACGGCAGATTTCTCTGCGTGAAATTCGGGCTGGCTCTCCCCGGGAAGTACATGTCGCCACAAGAGCAGCGCCACCCTTTTTTTTCCTGTCTGCAACTGTATTTGTTTCCCTATCAGAGTAGCTTTTTCTACAGAATTTTGCCAGGGACAACTCCCTTGTTGCCGTGGGTTCTTTTACGTGCGTTAAATCATTACACACGAAACCTGGACCCAGCCGAAAGACTAGCACCCAGACCTCCACTCACGGTCTAGTGGATGCGGGATTGAACCACCACACACTTTGAACCCGGACTTTTTGCTTTCTAGGCAGGTGCGTTACCTCTAGACCACCGATCCACCATAAAAGAGATTTAAGAGAGATTTAAAAAAAAATTCTTTTATATCCAGGATAATGGAATAAGCATTCATGTGCTTTTCTTCATCCAGTCCCGGTGTGTATGTGGTTTTGTAAATTCTGTCATCTGTTCCCACCGGCACAAAATGGCCTAGACTTCCGAAAAGCGGAACAGGATTTTACGTGTGCGCAAGATGTTCTGCATGCGTTCGCACACGGGACCTCGGTTTATATAGTCTCATCCGAAGGACTTTTGAGGAGAGTGGAGTCTGCACTGATGTTAACTCCAGGGGAAAATATCCCCCCTTGAACGGGAATCGAACCCGGGTCGTCAGATTGCGAGTGCAATGTTCTAACCACTAGGCTATCCCGTCCCCCTGATAATCATTTCAGTGGATTTCAACTGATCTCGACTCATGTCCACTTGTCGAGCAAGCTTTCAATTACTTAGGGTGGTAAGCATCAATGTGTCATGCTATCACTCTTCACAATAACCACTTTGGGAGAATGTTGTTCGATTGTCTCAACAACCACAGCAAGTGTCTGTATTCCCCAGTCCTGGTTAATACCAGGGTTATCAAATAAAAAGTATAGATTATTGTATTACTTTCTCAGGTTTTCTGAAAATCACAGAGCTAGACATTGTTAATAAAGTGTAGTGTAGTGTAGTGTAGCGTAGTGTATTGTGTGGTATTGTACTGCATTGTATTATACTATATTGTATTGTATATCATTTTAAGTCACGGCAGATTTCTCTGCTTGAAATTCGGGCTCCTCTCTCTGTGGAGAGCGCATCGCCACAAGATCAGCGCCACCAATTTTAAAAAAAGAGTTTTTAAGATTTTCGAGTTAGTTTGCTTCTATTATGAGACTGACTTTTTTTTTAAACTATAGAATTTTGCCATGAACAACCCTTTCGTTGCCGTGGGCTCTTTTACGTGCTCTGCATTGTTGCACACAGGGCCTTGTTTCAACGTTTCGTTAATAATAATAATAATAAGGTATGGAATTTATATAGCGCTGAATCTTGTAAAGCAACAGTTCAAAGCGCTCATGTTTCATCCAAAAGATTAGTACCCATACCTCCACACAAAGGTCTAATGGATGTGGAACAATTCAAGCCTCAAACGGCGCGAATCGAACCCACAAGTTCTCGCTTTCTAGGCTACCTCTAGACCACCGATGTACCCCTCTTATCTATCACTCGCAGCCTCACCATAGTCATTAAGAGACACAACATTTCAAAAACACTGTGACGGCGAATTCATAGCTATCTTTGTTCTCAAAGTTCATGTCTGTTTGTATTATATACCACTTAAAGTCACGGCAGATTTCTCTGCGTTAAATTCGGGCTGCTCTCCCCGGGAAGAGCACGTCGCCACAAGAGCAACGCCACCCATTTTTTTTTCTTTTTCTGTCTTCAACTGTACTTCATTCCCTCGCAGAGTGACTTTTCTCTACATAATTTTGCCAGGAACAACGCACTTGTTGCTGCGGGTTCTTTTACTTGCACTAAATAAGTATTTATTGAGGGGGACGGGATAGCTCAGTGGTCGGAGCACTCGCTTTCCCCCAGCCAAGTTAAGCAGCGTCGAGCGTGGTTGGATGGGTGACCGTTTGCGCGCCTTGGCTTCAGTACAGTTCCCCCAGTTCACCCAGCTGTAAATGGGTACCTGCCCTCTTTAGGGTCAGGGAAGGTAAAGCAGCGAGGGAGAGGAGACGGGCACCGCCCTCAATACGCTGGCCCTAGAGAAGTGCGGTCTCTGACGCCTGGCTCCCTACGACCTTATAGGTTATGGGACTCCTTTACCTCCTTTTTTTAAAATAAGTATTACACGCGGGACCTCGGTTTATCGTCTCATCCGAAAGACTAGCACCCAGACCACCAGTCATGATCTAGTGGATGAATGAAAAGTTTCAGGCACAAACGGGGATCGAACCTTAACCACCACACTCTCGAAATCCGGGCTTTTTGCTTTCTAGATGGCTGCGTTACCTCTAGACCACCGATCCATCACCCCCTCGATTCCCGAAGTCAGAATACGGCTACCTTCCTGGCGGGCAAAAAACGATGGCATACGCAACATCTCACTATAGTTGAACCTTGGAGCAGTAACCGAGGAAAGAAGAAACGAAAAATTAAAAAAACCACCAGAGAGAGAGACAATGACAATGACAAAAAGGAGGTAAAGGAGTCCCATAACCTATAAGGTCGTAGGGGAGCGAGGCGTCAGAGACCTCACTTCTCTAGGGGCCAGCATATTGAGGGCGGCGCCCATCTCCTTTCCCTCGCTGCTTTACTTTCCCTGACCCTAAAGAGGGCAGGTACCCATTTACAGCTGGGGGAACTGTACTGAAGCCAAGGCGCGCAAACGGTCACCCATCCAACTGGTAACCACACTCGACGCTGCTTAACTTGGCTGAGGGAAAGCGAGTGCTCCGACCACTGAGCTATCCCGTCCACAATAGTGGACAAAAAACGTTCGTATACGCAAAAATTTACTACGGAGCTCTAGCCAAAGAATAACAAATACCCCCACCCCCCCTATCTTCCCCCGAAAAAATTCCAACCCAAAACACACATACACAACAACAATCAAACAAACACACACAACAACAACAATCAAACAAACACACACAACAACAACAATCAAACACACACTAACAACAACACAAATTGAATTACACAAAAACTTTAAACTGTGTAACGTTACACTTTTTTGTGTTGACATTTTTCCATGTTTTGGGGTTTTTTTAATTGTTTTTTTATATTGTTCTTGTCATAATGAAAAGCTGTTGTTGACCACGACAACGAAAAATCACCACTGAATCTTACAAAAAGGTCCAAGTCAAGTCAAGTCAAAAACACTTTAATCCTTCCATGAGGGGCAATTACAATACTGACAGGTATATCACTGATAGGAACATAACCTCGGAAAGACGTAAGGGAGCTCTGTTTCATATTTGTTTTAAAACATTCCAAGGTAACTTCAAAGAAACAAAGCTAAACCAACATCAACAACCAAAGAAAAACACACACATGCGCGCAGCAAGCTCGCACGCACGCACACAACACACACACCCGCGCGCGCGCACGCACGCACACACACACACACACACACACACACACGCACGCACGGCGCGCGCGCGCGCGCCATACACACATTATTTTCATCTAATACCACTAATAGCGAAAAGACGTAAAGTCAAAAGAAGGAACGAGCGATTGAAAGAGCACACACACACACACACACACACACACACATACACCACCACCACCACCACCACCACCGCCAACCACTACCACCACCACTACCACACCACACCACTCCACACCACATAACACAACACATACACGCGCGCGCACATGCACACGCACTCCCCCCCCCCCCCCCCCCCCCCCCAACATACGCACGCGCACGCACACGCACACACACACACACACACACACGAAAGACATGATATTGTGATTGATTTAGCTTTCTTTGTACAGTATGTATGCCTTAAGTTTTTGCTGATCGTGTGCACCCTCTCCCCCGCCCCTCAACCCCCGCCCCCAAACACACACACACACACACACACACACACACACACACACTGTTTGATTTGTAGCTGTACAAGATTCAGCGCTATATAAATTCCATACATTATTATTATTATTATTATTATTATTATTATTATTATTATTATTATTATTATTATAATAATTGCCCAAACAAACCCCACTACTTGTATCACGTGATATAAACTCAAGGGCAAAAAGCGGAAGTTTTCGTTATTATGTATGCAAATGAGAAAACAAACATGGCCGCGCCCATTGACCATTCACAGCAGTAGTCAAGAATTGAAGAAAGTAAGTGGAGTTGTATGATTACTGCCTTTTTTCAAAGGAAGATGTTCCTGCGTACGTTTTATTCTTTTGTTCATTACCTCACAAAACAGTCCATACAGTGCAGTGCATGTATCGGTTATTAGTTTGGATGAGATTCGTTGTGTCCATTGCCATCGCGAACAGCATTTTGTTTCAAATTGCTAGGTAAGGTTGTTGGTCAGCTCTACTCTTTTGCAGCAGTGCTTTTCCCCCCTCTAATCGAACATGTACATAGCCCTAGAATGCAATGAAGGGGATATCTGACCTGTGGACCTGTATATTATTCTGTATGAATAGGTTTTTTTTGACAATATCGAAGTTGTTCAGAAGTTGCTGAAAGTGGAAAGTCATCTTTTGACTGGAATGTCCCGAAAATGTAGAGCTCTGCTCTTTTAAGCCTATATCTGTCTGTTAGTCTGTCTGTCTGTCTCTCACTCACTCTCTCTCTCGAACTTACTCTCTCTCTCTCTCTCTCTCCCTCTCCATGAATGCATGCACCTATCCTCTCCCATCTCTCTCTCTGAGTCTCTCATCCCCCCCCCCCCTCCCCCGCGCAACACACACACACACACACACACACAAGAGCCAACAAGCAAGCAAGCACACGCACATATGCATGCACATGCATGCGTGCACACACACATGCACACACTCGCACACACTTACAACACACATGTGGGCGCACGCACAGCGGGCACGGGATACAGGGATATCCTAGTTGGTTATAGCTTTTGGCATTACACTTGTAATATGCTGATCCTGGTTTGAATCCCATTCAAAGTGATATTTTCCCCTGGAGTTAACATCAGTGCTGACTCCACTACCCCCAAAAGTCCTTCGGATGAGACTGTAAACAAAGGACCCATGTATAAATACATGCAGAACATAATGCACACACATTAAAACCTGTTCCACTTTTCGGAAGAGTAGCTGTAGGCCATTGTGTGCTGGTGGGAACATGTGCCGGTGGGAACGTATGACAAAATTGACAAAACTGCATACTCAGAGACTAGATCAGTAGATGTAAAAAGAACACACACGAGTGCTTATTCCATTATCCTCAAAATAAAAGAATAAAGAGAAAGTAAATAAAATAAAATGAAATGAAAGAACCAGGTGTTTACCCCTGTCTGATATTTGAATGAACATAATAATAAATAATAATAATGTATGGAATTTATGTAGCGCTGAATCTTGTAAAGCAACAAATCAAAGTGCTGAAGAAAATTTTCTCTTACGTTAGAAACCCAGCAATCTTTCCCATTCCTATCTAATTCTATATTTGGTAAGCGTCATTCGGCAGTCTAGTTGGGTTCATTCTAAACAACTTTCATGTCATAGTTATTTAGTGCTATTAACAAGGTTGGTATTGAAGAATTGGGTATTGGTTCTATTTTGTTGAGTGTGTTGTTGATGTTGTTTCTACAATGCAGTGACTTTGCTGGGTTGACCCCTATGTTTACGTTTGGCCAGGGCATCTATACAAGGAATTACAGTAGAGTTTTTACAGATTTTAAATCTTGTTTTAAGGAAGTGTATAGTTCATTATAGTTCATTAAGGGGACGGGATAGCTCAGTGGTCGGAGCACTCGCTTTCCCCCAGCCAAGTGAAGCAGCGTCGAGCATGGTTACCAATTGGATGGGTGACCATTTGCGCGCCTTGGCTTCAGTACAGTTCTCCCAGTTCACCCAGCTGTAAATGGGTACCTGCCCTCTTTAGGATCAGGAAAGGTAAAGCAGTGAGGGAGAGTGAGATGGGCACCGCCCTCAATATGCTGGCCCTAGAGAAGTGAGGTCTCTGACGCCTCGCTCCCCTACAACCTTATAGGTTATGGGACTCCTTTACCTTTACCTTTTTTATAGTTCCACAGCTGTAGTCTGAGACTGAGAGTGAGCCTTGTACGAGTTGACAGCCCCGATATGGCCTCTGTGGTCTGAGGCTATAGACAATGATTATGATTGTGTTTGGAATTGACTGGTTAATTGTGGACCTATGAAAATACATTATGTTTGAAATTGATTGGCAGATTGTGGACCTATGAAAATACTACCCTTTGAACCAAGCTTTGAGAGAGAGAGAGAGCTGTGTGTGTGTGTGTGTGTGTGTGTGTGTGTGCACATGTGTGGGTGTATGTGTGTGTGTGTGTGTGTGCGCGTATGTGTGTGTGTGTGTGTGTGTGCGTGCTTGAGTGTGAGTGTGTGTACGTGCGTGCATGCAAGCGCGCTCTTGTGTATACAGTCAATATACATGTACGATTGTACGTGTTTATTTAATTTTATTTATTTACTCTTTTATTTTGAGGATAATGGAATAAGCAATCATGTCCTTTTTTCATCCAGTCCCCGTGTGTATGCAGTTTTGTAAATTTTGTCATCCGTTCCTACTGGCACACAATGGCCTACTCTTCCAAAAAGCGGAACTGGTCTTAATGTGTGTGTGTGTGTGCGCGTGCATGTTTGATCCAAGGTTCCTCGTACTTGTAAAAAAAAAAGCTATCTTGTGTTCATCATTATTGTTGAGTCAATCAAATACACACAGAAATCTCTCTCTCTGTGTCTCTCTGTGAATTTAACACGTACGCATGCATGCATACGCATGTACACACACACAGACATACACACATGCAAATACAGACACACGCACGTGCACGCACATGCACATACACACACACACACACACACACACACACGCATGTACACACACATGTGTACACACACAGACACATATGCAACCCTCCCCCCTCACACACACACACTCACACACAAACACCCACCCCCAACACACACACACGCGCATTCAAGCCTGCATGTGTGTCTGTAACCAAAGAACCCCACACTTCTATTATCAGTATTTAATTTCAAATATTTGTCTTTTCAACAGAAACAGATGGACCTACAGCAGCAGACACCAACACCAACAAGAGATCTTCCCCACACGAGTGACATCGACCCTTCACCTCAGCCATAACTGAACTGACCGACACTCCACTCTACTCCACACCACACCAAAGCAGTGGACATCCATCTGGACATGGCAAGCTTCACAGTGGACAGTAGCTGGACAGACAAACCTCAGAAACCTGCCCCATCCATGCTGGTCAGTGTGTGGAGGTGTACTGCCCCTCCCTCTCACGGTCAGCTGTCTGTCAGCCACGGCCAGTGCCAGCCTCCTGAAACCCTGGCTGATACTGATGCTGATAGATCTATACGTGCTGTGTATATATAGGCAGGTAGGTGAGTGAGAGAGATAAGTGTTAGGTTTGGAGATGACCTTTTTTTAAAATTAATTTTTTTATTTATTTTATATCGAGGATAATGGAATAAGCACTCACATGCTTTTTTACATCCAGTACCCGTCTGTATGCAGTTTTGTAAATCTGTCATCTGTTCCCACCGGCACACAATGGCCTACTCTTCTGAAAAGCGGAACAGGATTTAACGTGTGCGCAAGATGTTCTGCGTGTGTTCGTACACGAGGCCTCGGTTTATAGTCTCATCCGAAGGAGATTATGTTTGTGTGGGGGGGTGGGGGAGTGTGTTTGTGTGTCTGCGTGTCTTCGATTTTACATCTGTTCACTTAAAAGTGATATTAGACGAAAGAGGTGCGGAAGGGGGCATGGTGAGATGAGGGCTTTAAGAAAAAGAGATGCATGTTGGTATTTAAATGCACATTAAAAAAACTTATTCCAAACCTTATAAAAAATAAATTATATTGCAAAAAACATGGCAAATAACAACAACACAGAAAAACTGAAAACTACTCTAAACTTGGAAAATGAACAACTACCAACTATGTGTAAAAGCTGCCATAAATAAAGTAAAATGATGTCGCGACAGTAAAGGTGCTACGATTCCATGGTCGCACTTTACAAAAAAGAGAATACTGGAGATCACATCAGAGACAATGCTATCTCACACAGTAACTTTGGATTGGTTAAAACTTCGTGCAGAGACTTATCTTCAAATGTTGGTAGGAACTTTTTTAAACCTTGACACTGATATAAAACATGAACATTGGACAGTTGTTCACCGCATATGCATTGTATATTTCTTACAAATTTTGATCGAAAGGCATTTAATTTCAGTCTATGGATTAAAGAAACAATTTTTATTGTACAAGATTTTCGAAAGCCATACTGAGTACAAAGAATGTTCTCAATATCCAGAACAGAACAAGTATGCTGGGGATAGCCAGCCTCTTCCTGTTTCTTTTTTTAGATGTTTCCAGCAAACATTTTGAAGCAAAGCATAACCTTCATTAAGAGAAAGAGGAATAACTAAAACATATGAACAGCTAGAATGTTTTGCTGCCTTTTTGGCTGTTTTATCTACCTTTTCATTGAAATAAATACCACAGTGAGATGGAACCCAGCAGAAAGTAACTTGCAGAATTAGAAGATGCACCAAAAGATTAATTTCAGTAATGAGATTTTGCCTAACTGTTGACATTGAGTTACTAAGACTAGTAAGAGACTGCAAAATCAGATTCAGAATCAATGCAGAACAAAATCTGCGGAACAATATTAGGAAAATCTAGCAGAAAGTACAAAGCCATAACAATAGCAGTGAGTTCAGCAGTAAAGATGGAATGGTTTTTGCCGATATGATAGGACTTTTCAATCTTTAATGCTGGAATGATGAATGCTGCCCCTGCTTCCTTGTTTTCAAGAAGGGATCCATCAGTGTATATCTTAGTCAAGTCAAGTCAAGTCAAAAACACTTTAATCATCCCATGAAGGGCAATTACAATACTGACAGGCAGATTGATACACATCAAATATATCAAAGACACAAAAACTAATTTCATATTGGTTTTCAAATAAAATGTCACGAACACACACCCACACACCAACACACACGCGCGCATGCGCACACACACGCAAACACCCGCACGCACGCACACACATCAATTGTGAACACAATTTTAAACCCATTGACTAGAAGACATAAAAACTTATTTTTACGCACGCATATACGCAGCACGTACACAAGCACGTACGTGTGTGTGCGAACACGCCCATGCACACCCACACCATACACCAATATATGAATTCAATGTTTTAAGACCGTTGACTAGAAGACAGACTTATTTCACACGCCCACGCACCCACCCACACACACACACATAATTATGTATTGACTACACTCGTAACAATGACAATCAGGCAGATAATTCAGAAAAATGTAAAAACTAGGTAGTCAACATCATTGTGAATTCAGAATTCGAATGCTTACTGGCACAAAAGAATTTCTTTTTCTGTTAGTTTTGCTGATGGGACACTGAAAACAGCGTTCCGAAGGCAACATTTGAAATTCTGGAAACAAAGCATGGGAAGGATCAGCCAAAATGGCTGTGGCTTTGCGTACAAGCTGCTGATTGCAGAACGACATGAGATCTCTTTGTTCTTTTCCAATTATTTTTGAGCAGCATCTTAAGATGAGAAGGATATATATCTTCTAGGTACACATTTGTATAAGAGCCAAGAATAAGCCCATTTTCTTCTTTTTTAAAAGAGATAGTTGATATCAAAATCTGCTTTCTGAAGTTCCCATTTTGGACAAGGTGTTAAAAGAGGTGTGGATTTTTGCCAATCTTTAAGATTAATACTTGACTCTTTGAGGAGATCAGAAGTATAATTATGTGCCAATTGTAGCAAGAGAAGATATATTTTTAGCTCTTTTAGGAAAATCTGTGTTGGATCTAATTGAAATTTCTAATTTAAAAGTCTGTGTGTGTAGTTGTGTGTGTATAGGTAGGTGTGTGTATGTATAATGTGTGTGTGTATGTATAATGTGTGTGTAGGTGTATGTATAGGTGTGTGTATACTCTATGCATACATATGCAAATAGTGAAGTACACACACACATGCACGCACACACAGAGACACAGATGCAGAGTCATAGAGCAACAGACACAGACAGACAGCCAGTGAGACACACACTTGTGCACACACACGTGTGTGCACACACAAACATGCGCATGAACATACACACACACACACACACTTAAACACACAAACAAACACACACACAAACACACACACAAGCACACACACATAGACACAGACAACGACTCATTGACAAACACAACATGTGTAGAAACACACATACACATGCACACGCACGGGCCATAGCCCATACTGAATAAACCATTTCGAGTTCGAGTTCCCATATATAGGAAAAACATGAAATGGAAAAGATATTTATTCAGTATATCTATAAGGAGTGCATTGAGAAAAAGGGTAAACAAAATCATGAAGTATATACACTTGGCATATGACAAATAATAATAAGGGATGGAACATATATATTATATCTCAGCATGTGTGTGGATAGATAGATAGATAGATATAAAGATAGATAGATATACATGTTTATTTATATATATATATATATATATATATATATAATATAATATAATGAAAACAAACCAGAGCACTCAATATTTATCACTGTAATTTTGCCACTGTTGCAGAACCTTCATAAACAAGTGGACCGGTTTGCCCAAACAAGAATGTTCACAGACTGTTAAAAAAACCCAGATCAGAAAACATCAATCACACACGGAAAGAGCTCTCGGACAACCAAGCACAAATTTAAAAAACAGAAAAAGAAATCACCTTCCTGTTAGATCACATCACAAGAAAGACAAAATCAACTGATGAAGCAAGCCAAAGAAGTGTCTTGAAAATACTTTAAACGACAAAACACCAACTAGAGACAAAACCAAGTGGACCAACTCCATTGGTTGGTGTCAGCCAATCATCAGCTTAGTTTGGAGAGTCTGCGGAACGGAAGTGACGTCAACTTCCTGCCGCACATTGGGCCCAGAATGACCGAGCTGGAATCGCGTGTCAGCTACCCAGGCAAGGGAAGCCACTAGCGACGTTTTTCAAGAGTGCTGTCCTGATTGTCGATGAGTATCACCTGTTGAAAATCGAGGAACTGCTGCCATGCCTTGGTTTGATGGAGATGACTGATAAGAGACCGAGGTAAGTGTGAGGGTTGTTTTTTCTTTTTTTTCACTCAGGTGATGCTCTACCACATAAATGAGTTGCATTGCCCTGGAGGTCAATTTACAGTTTGTTAATAATTTGCAATAAAAAGGCTATTGAATAAAAAGAAAAGATTGGAAATAGGACGATTCAATGAAGTGTTAATATTACAAATTGAAATGATAGACTGCATTGAGTGACAAAAGTAAGTGGTCAGAATTTATTTTATTTATTTTATTTTATTTTATTTATTCTTTTACATCGAGAACAAAAGAATAAGCACTTATGTGCTTTTTTACATCCAGTCCCCATGTGTATGCGGTTTTGTAAATTCTGTCATCTGTTCCCACCGGCACACAATGGCCTACTCTTACAAAAAGCAGAACAGGATTTAACATGCACGCAAGACGTTCTACGTGCATTCGCACACGGGACCTCGGTTTATAGTCTCATCCGAAGGACTTTTGGGGAGAGTGGAGTCTGCACTGATGTCAACTCCAGAGGAAAATATCACCTTGAACGGGAATTGAACCCGGGTCGTCAGATTGCGAGCGCAATGTTCTAACCACTAGGCTATCCTGTCCCTCCTTGAGGGCATGAGTGTTTTTAAACGCGTTTATATGTAATATAAAGCAAAAGGAAACAAAAATATGCCTTGGTAATTCGGTACAAGGTAGATGAATGGTTATAAACTTGTTATAATCGATCAAAATCTCAAAATCAACAACCTGACCCCCACCTGCCTAAAATGTCTCCTAGCGGAAAAGTAGGTCAGGTGCAAAGTGACTCATTTCGTGACGGAACGTTACTGAATAAATAAGAATTTAAACATTTTATTTTTAAGCAGATGGTTCAAGTGATAGCTGTTGTTTCGATAAGATATTGATAGAAAATATCGCTCTGGGATTAGTTGGTTTGTTGTTGTTTTTTAGCATAAAGAAATTGTCTGTTTTCCCAAAATCATATTGCAAAAAAAAGGAGAAAATTGTTTTTTGTAAACTTTTGTAGTGCTCTGTTTTGAAGTACCCCAAACACTACAAGACAGTAACATAGATGAGGTATTATGACAGGTAAAAAAAATGTAACAAATGTTGGTTAAGAAAACAAAAAACCGTGATCACAATAACAAACAAACCATATAAGAACAGATAGTCAAAAAGAAAGTTGGGACACACGAACAATCATTACCGCACATATAATATTTATTCAGATAATATGTGCTTACATTTACTTTGATAAAATATTGATAGAAAACCATCTCCTTTAGCACAGAAAATGAGGACAGATTCTGAACCAGAACTGTGATCGTACGCTTTTGAGATAGACATTCCTTTCAGAATGTAGTCAGATTTCCTTCTAAATTGACTCAGTGGAGGAAAGATTTTTTTGTTGCATGCAGTAGAGAAACTATCCTATCCACACATTAAACAGTAGGAAAGTTTTGTTTTGTTCTCCATCTTCAACACCGTTAAAAAAAAAAAAAATCACCGAAAATATGCACATTGTCTCATTCCTCACACTTGGGCATCACTGTAAGTCCACTCCTCTGAAGTTGCAGTATGGCTGCCTATATGGCCAGGTACTTAAAAACAGTCATACCCGTAAACTTCTCATTCAGTAGTGTGCAGTTTCAATCTCACAGTGATTCCCAGGTGGGATGATGAGTGAGTCAGAGTGGACATTTTGGGTGACCCCCAGAGTGTTAAGCTGGGGAACGCACAACAACAACTGTTAAGTCCACAAGTACCCAGTAGATGAGAAGTTTGCATGTATGGATTTTTTTTCAAGCATCTCATGATATAGGCAGCCTATTTCCAGCCTCAGATGAATTTTTCTCCTTTAACTGTCTTGACCCCGATACGGCAACAGCCGACAGTAACGGCAGCCGCTGCTAGATTCCAATACGACCGCAGCTGACAGTTGGGCCCACGTGGGCAGTACTTTTCCATCACACACAGAACTCGTGGTTTTCACACTTTGTGTCTGAAAATTGGTGGGGCGATGCAGGGAGGGTGTCAGAAGGTGCCAGTGATAAATTTAGACCACTAACATGCGTGTAGTGGGGAGGGAAGGAAGAAATAACAGCCAGCGACCTGAAGTTTTCCCCCCGCGATTTTGCGTGTCCTAAATTGTTGTCTTTTTTTTTATGTTTTCAGGATAAAGACTCAAGAGGCTTCCTCCCACCATTGGCATCCTGTGCAAGCGTAATGCAGGAGCAAGTGCAAGCGCAATACAAGCATAATGCAAGCGCAAGTGCAATGCAAGAGCAAGTGCAAGTAAGTCAGTTTGCCTGGTAGGGCTTTGTTGCTGTGTAAAACAAAGTTAATAAGAAGATGGGATAGGCTAGGTGGTTTATCCATCCGCCCTTCCCCCCCCCCTCTCCCCAACCCCCCCCCCCCACACACACACCCTGCCCCCTCACCCCCCTGCCCCCCCTCCTACCCCTTACCAAATAATAGAAGTGTATAAAGACATTCAGGATTACCTAAACTGATAAGTCGTGTTGCTCAGTTGATTGTTTTGTCTAAGTTCAGAATTTCTTCTTCTTCACACGCTCACGATGTCCAACAATCACGATGGTTCAGATAAAACTTGATCCAGCGATAAACTAGACACAACAGGTGAAAATGATTTGAAATGTCCACACTGAAAAAGAACATGACTGTTTCGTTAACTTATCACAACAAACACAGCTTACATCCTTTGAGTATTTTTGTCCTGAAAGCATTTAGTTTAAATCTGTACATGAGGGAAAACACATATCTGCGATTATACCAACCAGAGACTTTGCTAGAAATTTTAAAGTTGTTTGGAAATTTACTATGTTGCTTGTGTGAATAGTGTAAGTAACAGAATCAACAGAAGCCATTAGCTTTTTTGTAATAAATGGATTTGTCAGGTAAACTCAAACCTTCACTGTCTCTTGCATGGACTTTCTCCCAGTAGATAGATACAGTTAGTCTTCATAGCTGGTGAATGTCTATCTTGCATTAGAAAAAGATTTCGTGGTACACTATTGTTGTTGTGGGGTGGGTTTTTTTAATTTATTTCCTTGGTGG
Source organism: Rapana venosa (assembly GCA_028751875.1). Taxonomy (NCBI): domain Eukaryota; kingdom Metazoa; phylum Mollusca; class Gastropoda; order Neogastropoda; family Muricidae; genus Rapana; species Rapana venosa. Next base: position 46,905,373 of record CM054155.1, read on the forward strand.
TCTAGAGGTAACGTGCCTGCCTAGAAAGCGAAAAGTGCGGGTTCGAAGTGTGTGGTGGTTCGATTCCCGTTTAGGCCAAAAACTTTTCTCCCATCCATTAGACCATGAGTGGTGGTCTGGGTGCTAGTCTTTTGGATGAGATGATAAATCAAGGTTCGGTGTGTGACACAAATTTAGTGCACGTAAAAGAACGCTCGGCAACAAGACAGTTGTCCCTGGCAAAATTCTGTAGAAAAAGCCACTTTGATAGAGAAACAAATACAGTTAAAGGTAAAGGTAAAGGAGTCCCATAACCTATAAGGTCGTAGGGGAGCGAGGCGTCAGAGACCTCACTTCTCTAGGGGCCAGCGTATTGAGGGCGGCGCCCATTTCCTCTCCCTCAAATACAGTTACAGACAGGAAAAGAATGAAAATTTAGGGATGGCGCTGCTCTTGTGGCGACGCGCTCTCCCCGGGGAGAGCAGCCCAAATTTCATGCAGAGGACTTAAAGTGGTATACAATACAATACAATACAATACAAAACAATACAACAGAATACAATACTACAATACAATACAACAATACAATACAACAATACAACACAACACAATACAACACAACACAACACAATACAACACAACACAACACAACACAACACAAACAACACAACACAACACAACACAACACAACACAATACAACACAATACAAGACAATACAAAGCTGCTAGGTTCACCAGTGGTGATATTTCAGGGATGCTACGTACTGTTTACCCTCCAGTTAGGTAGCCATATTCCGGCTGCAGGAGGGATGTCTGAACGCTCATTACTGCACGGTCACCACATGTAGAACAATTTTTCACAGAACACATAGTTTGAACTTTCCAGAGAGCGACAGAAACAACGGCAGTAAGAAGCAGAAGAAAATGACAGAAAAAAAACCAACACAGAAATGGATGAAGCTGACAGGAATCCTTGGTTAGATTGAAATGTTATGCCGTGAGTAAACTACTATGGCCCAGAAGCGGAATTTGTAGTTGTCGCCTGATATGGCCATGGATAAGCCGTTCAGACCGTCCTGTGATGTGAATTTTGGGGTACTAGTCACTCAGTACTGTTTTATATTAGTCAAAATAGTATATACGAACAAAGCTTTTTGAAATTTGGTTTGGATTCTTTTTACTACAAGCAGTTGCTCTGTTGAAATTTTTTTTTTTTTTAACTAAGAAGGGTTTTAGCTTTGTCTTGTTTTGATGATTTTTTGTTGTTGTTGTTGACTTTTTCCCCCTTGTGAGTGTCCTAAATTGTTGTCTTTTTTTATGTTTTCAGGATAAAGACTCAAGAGGCTTCCTCCCACCATTGGCATCCTGTGCAAGTGCAAGCGTAATGCAAGAGCAAGTGCAAGCGCAATACAAGTGTAATGCAAGCGCAAGTGCAATGCAAGAGCAAGTGCAAGTAAGTCAGTTTGCCTGGTAGGGCTTTGTTGCTGTGTAAAACAAAGTTAGTGAGAAGATGGGATAGGCTAGGTGGTTTATCCATCCCCCCACCCCCACACACCCTGCCCCCCCCCCCCCCCTTACCAAATAATATCAGTGTATAAAGACATTCAGGATTACCTAAACTGATAAAAAGTCGTGTTGCTCAGTTGAGTGTGCAACGGAATTCATACGCTTACTGCCCCCCCCCCCCCTCTCAAATTTTGAGGAAATGGGTGTCAAAACACGACAACAATGTGCTTTACTACCTTTTTTTGGTGTCACTAAACACGAAATGGCCTGGCCTGCCCTCGTAAAGGTTGGAAATCAGGTTTTTTATACGTGTGCGCTTAGATGTTCGAAGTGGGCATGGAATCATAGGCGGAGATGGTTGTGTAAACACGATCCTGTGTGTGCGTGTTTATGCTGTGTTTCGCAATCTGTTCCTTCTGTGGTCGTAGAGTTCTGCGTAGTATGTTCGAGTACACAGAACCTCGGTTTGTTGTTTCACCCAAAGGAGTTATAGGTGAGTGGAGTCTCTCTGATGTTAGCAAATCTTTTGACAAGATATCATGAAATTTCCTTAACTCCCCTACCACCAACTCTCTCGGACATAAACAGTAAAGTTCTAAAATATTGCGTATTATTTCTTTGTAGTAAGAACGATGTCCTACTGTACCCCTTGAACTGAAACAAAAAAGTCAACAATTTTCTAAATCTTTACCGTGTATCATCGCAATTTCCTGTTTGTTGTGTGTGTGTGTGAGAGAGAGAGAGAGAGAAAGAGAGAGAGAGAGTGTGGGAGGAGTAAGAGAGAGGATGAGAAGAGAGGGAGAGAATGAAATGCTTTGCCTAAATTCATACATAAGAAAACTGACTTAGGGTGTAATACTTTCTTGCAAGCGAGTCCTTTAAAATCTGCAAGTCAGATTACTGAGTGTGATCTTCTTGGAAAAACTTAACACTATAAAATATGATTGTGTATTTGATATATCTACAAATATATCCTAGGAACTATCCCACATAAAAAACAAGAAACATCAAATGATACACAGTCGAAATTGGCTAAACTCTCTACCAAACACGTATAAAGTATGGGTTTTAAAGCCCTGAAAAACAACACTGCACTCAATACTGGACTCCTTACATTGTGCATTATCTTTTGAATGTTATGAATGCAGTTTGAGCATGAGATATTGACTGAATATGTTTTATATGCTAAGGCCAGAGTTTTTTGAAAGCAAAAACACAAAAAACCGTAAATGAACATTGAAATAGTTCCAATGAATTTGAATGTTCACTATACTACCTCAAAGTTTAAAATCTCTTTTTTTTAACCCCAACAGAACAATATCGCGATTTTCATCAATTAGGTTTTAAAAAAAATAATTGTACTTTAAACCACAGCAGAGTTCTCTGCGTGAAAATTCGGATGAGAGAGGAGTGAGAAAGAGAGCACGTCGCCACCCCCCAACAAGAGCAGAGCACTTTTTTCTTTTCCTGTTTTGTTTTCCTTAAACTTCAGCGACTTTTTCTCAGAATGTTGCCAGAATCAACTCTCCTCTGCAGTTAGCGTTGCTGGTTTAATCTCTCTATTGCTACTTTTACCACCAACAGCTAACTTGTAATTAAATAAAACCAAAAAACCTACCATCTTTCTCGCGTCTAGTTACACGAAAACATTCCACTGCAGAATCATTCAAATCGATGATTAAGTCCTGGGAAACTACAGGGGGGGACTTTCCTTACGAGATGTCCACTTCTACAATACGTGGAAGCAACAACAGCAACAACTCCTAGTGAAATGGCTGGTTTAAAAGTCCTCTCTCTCTTCATCTTCTTCTCTTATATCTGTTCGCTTCCAAAACGGGACACCTCTTTATCCTACCATCTACCAGAGGCTGGGGTACCACTGGAAGTCGGGTGGGGGTTGGTGCACTGCATGAGTGATGTAGACGGATCCGCTGGCGCAAGGGGATTTCCTCGAATCCCCTCCTCCTTAGGTTGCACTGCACCATCTGTACGCCAGGGGTGGGGTGCGGTGAATTCCCGGCTGTTGGCACGGAGTTAGTGGATGGATTGTAAAAAAAAAAAACAAAGATGCAAAAAAAAAATTTTTTTCTATGGGGAACGGGATAGCCTGGTGAAATGTATTGTGATCTGCTTTACCCGGGTTCGAAAGATCGTTCCAAGGGGATTTTTGTTTTTTTCTCCTTGGAGTTCCCATCAGTGCCGACTCCATCCGACTCCATAATGTTATTTCGGACGAGACTATAAACCGAGGCCCCGTGTGCGAATGCACGCAGAACATCTTGTACAACCGTTAAAAGCCGTTCCGCTTTTCGTGAGAGTAGGTCATTGTGTGCCACTGGGAACGGATGTCGAAATTGACAAAACTGCATACACACGGGGACTGGGTGTCAAAGAGCACGTATGAGCGCTTATTCCATTATCCTCGAAATAAATAAATAGATGAATCAATCTTTATGATCAAAACAGAGGCTGCACATTCCATCGCCAACTTTGTCTTTTGTGTTGGTTTTTGTTTGGGGGTGGAGATTTTATTTTTTGGTTTTTGGGTTTCTTGGTTAGGACTATTAAGGTTTGTTTACCGATGGTGAGATTTGTGTGTGTGTGTGTGTGTGTGTGTGTGTGCAACCCGTTTATAAACCTACCTATTAAGGTAGCTGTATTTCGCCTTCGGGTTATAAGTGCCTAAAACACGACACATGGCATGATTTCTTTTCTTTTTTCGTTTAAAAAAAAAGTTGTCATCCGTTCCTACCGGCACGAAATGGCCTGCTCTAGTGAATGGCGGAACTAGTTTTTTAGCATGCGCGAAATGGTTCTGCGTTACGTTTTGCACCACGCGGCTCGGTTTATAGTCTAATCCGGAGGACCTTTGGGATAGGGGTGGGTGGGGGGGGGGCGGGGGGGGAGGGGGGGGGGGGGTGGTTGGAGTCGATGCTTCAGTTACTAAAGGTAAAGGAGTCCCATAACCTATATAAGGTCGTAGGAGGAGCGAGGCCGTCAAAGACATCAATTCTTAGGGGCCAGCATATTGTGGGCAGGTGGTGGCGCCCATCTCCTCTCCCTCGCTGCTTTTACCTTCCCTGACCCTAAAGAGGCAGGTACCCATTCTTACAGATGTGGGGACTGTACTGAAGCCAAGGCGCGCAAACGGTCAACCATCATAGTGGCACCCGCTCGATGCTGCCTTAGCCTAAAGAATAAGTTGAAGTTAACTCCAAGGGTAATAAACTCCTTTTCAAACGGGCGGCTCTGTAGGGGCTCGAACCCGGGCCCGTCAGATCACGAGCTCAAACGTTCTAACACTAGGCCATCCAGCTTCTCTGCGTACAAGCATGCATTAAACAGCTTGTATGCACTTTACAGTTTGTTTGTTTTCAAAAATCTCCCTCCCTGCCCCCCCCCCCCCCCCCCCACCCCCCCCCCCCCCCCCCCCCCCCCCCCCCCCCCCCCCCCCACCCCCCCCCCCCCCCACTCTCTCTCTCTCTTACAGATTTTTTAAATAATCCTTCTCTCTATCCCTCCTTCCCTCACTCCTCCCTCGCTCTCTCTCTCCCTAACTCTCTCCCTTTCTCATTTCTCCCTCCCTCTCTCTGTTCTCTCTCCTTTCCTCTCTCCACTCTTTCTCTCCCACATCTATAACTCTCTCTCTCTCCCTATCTCCCTCTCTGTATACTCTCCCTCGCTGTTTAGTACTTTTCCTTTTCCCTCTCTGTAGTACTCTCCCTCTCTGATAGTACTTGCCTCCCTCTCTGTAGTTCTCTCCTCCCTCTCTGTAGTACTCTCCCTCCCTCTCTGTTAGTACTCTCCCTCGCTCGTAGTACTCTCCCTCCCTCTCTGTTTAGTTCTCTCCCTCTCTGTAAGTACTCTCCCTCTCTCTCCCTCTCTGTAGTACTCTCCCTCTCTGTTAGTACTCTCCCTCCCTCTCTGTATAGTTACTCTACCCCTCCTCTTGTAGTTCACTCCCTATCTCTCCCTCTCTGTGACATCCCCTTCCTCCTCTCTGTAGTACTCTCCCTATCTGTAGTACTCTCTCTCCTCTCTGCTAGTACTCTCCCACTCTTTAGTAGTACTCTCCCTCTCTCTCCCTCTCAGTAGTACTCTCACTCTCACTCCTCTCTGTATATATCACACCCACACTTACTTACTCACCCAATCTAACCCTCTCTTATTTATTCCATCCCACCTCTCCCACTCTATCTTACTAACCCTCATCTTACTACCATACCCACTCTACCCCTATCTCACTCTACCCCCACACTCCCCTCACTCACTCACATCCCCCATCTAAACCCCCTTCACACTACACCACCCACTACTAACCCCTCACCCCCACCACACATCCCACCCCCACACAATCCCCAAAACACACAGCCATAACCCCATCACAACCCCCTCCACACTCCCACCACTCCCTCACATAATAACTACCACACACTCCCCAACACACACACACCCCAATCAACCCACAAAACCCCCACCAACCCCCCACAACCTCCCACTCACACAACACACAAACACACAAACAAACAATTTTATAAAAACTCAAAAATTTTTTTTTGTATATCTCATTTATGTAGTGAAATGTGCAATTTTCATTATTATTATACTAACAAAATTTTACTCATCTTCTTTTAATTATATAATACTGAGAGAAACGGTAGCTATGTTACCCACCGACTCTGACATCACCTCCCCCCCGCCCCTCCTTGCCCCCCCCCCCCATCGCCCCCCCCCCCCCCCCCAGATTTTAAGTTCCAATATCGTTACTTTGTGATATATTATTTTGTGTTCTCCGCGTGTGTTTCCCCTCATATTTCATCTTCCCCGCGCCTCCCTCATACCCATTAAAATCCCGGCACAAGAAGTAGAGTACACTCAGTTGTCATCGCTAAATCCCTACACTCTATTGTGTCTCCAAATCCTAAGAATGTCATTGTCACAAACACCTTATCTAAATAGTTTTACAGCATACTCCTACCCTTAGTGTCTACAATATCTATGCACAAACATATCGCCCGTTCGTCCAAACACACAATCAATCTCTATAACCTGATCGCTATTGACCGCTGTCCCCCCTACAGTTGTCTCTCCCTCTCTTGATAGAGATTAAGTGTATGACCCATGACTCCACATCCTCTATACGCAACAAATGTCTGCACCCTACTCCGTCTAACACAGTCATATGTCATCACACACTCCCCTAGAGATATAGACCTATTGAATCTTTCTTCGCCTCATAGATACTTATATCATATAATAATCTAGATATCTCCGTACACCTGTACAATATAACTAACTCTCAAATCATGTATTTATGTTGCAGATCTTCAAATATATCCCGCCAGTAACACCTGATACAACACAGAACCAACACACACCACCCACTGTACACAGACACCACGATACGAGACTATCCACCTCAGTAAATCTGTACATCAGTACAAAATCCGTACCAATCTGTATCGACTGTAATTCCACCTCACTCTACAGACACCCCAAATCCTAATCTAAACCCCTCCTACCCAAACCTTGTATCAGAGAATCCAATGCCTCACCAGTAACACACCCACACCTCAGTTGTCCACCACAATACGTACCCCTATACCACATCCTCAGACCCTCAGCACTCGACGCCCATCAAAGTCCAGAGTGGTGTATTCGATCTGTCCCAGTCTCCCTCCCGCCTGCACGTATCCCTGTTCAATATGGCCATAACCTGTAGCTTTGAACTATCTCGCCATCTGTATTTTTAGCCGTTTGTCCTATGCCCTATTACCTCCAGAAGTGACTTGAAAATACCCACACTCTGTGTGTCATCATCTCCCCTCTTAAACGTTATCCTGTCATGTGATCTCCCATCCCAGCCGCTCAACCACACGCACCCCCCCCCCCCCCCCCCACATCCACTCCTCAGCTGCTCCCCCCCCCCCCCACCCCACCATCTGATACCTATAAATGCCTTTAAATTGCCGCTTTCAACATCAGATACAATATGAGACATCGTAATCATAATAAACCTCGTGTTGAAATGTCCTTCTCGTAAGAATAGATCCACTTAGAACTCATGTCTGCCCAAACCGTATTTGCTGCCACACCCCAAATCTTCGAGAACCATATCCCCATTCCCCTCACACCATAATCACATTGTCTCGAGCGCTCCTACACCAATACGTGTCCTCTCCAATGTTAAATTGCTGTGACTCAGAAATAATACCATAAATGATAAATTTCATAGAAAATAGCCCTACATTAAATCAAAACACATAGTCTAATACAGTTCCCACACCATCAACACGCCCCTAGACCTCCCAATCTATAACAAACACACTATCACTCAATAAATTATCTAAAGTTCCTCCCCCATAATTCTCATAATACGTTCTCAACTAGTACACCAACATCACACATTCATCCATAGATATACTGTGTTTAGTTGTATTACCTGCATACGTGTCTCGTACATACACAACCATTTACCACCCCCCAATGTCACATATCCCCTACTCATCTATGACGTCTGTTCTTATCCTTGTCCAAGAGCCAGATCCCATTCCCTCACCCCACCTCCTCTCACCCACACCCTCACTCACACACAATTGATCAACCAATCCCCACCTCATCATCACTAGATGTGCCCTGTACCACTTCCACACACACGCGTACTTCTCAATCACAGACCACGACAGTCACAGTGTTCTGAACACACTCACCCTGTTCTCTAATACAGTACTAATCTGAAGTACTACCTATCAATGTCCTTCACCAGTAAGTGAGCACTCCGCTACACACGCTGTGTCACACGTCCTGACACAACTCACCAACATGGTCTCAGCTGACTCACACTTATCTGATAGTGAGAACACCTCTAATAACATTCCCACCTCACACTCCCCTGTTCTGTTTCCCCACTACCAGAACGTTAATATCTCATTACATGTACATAGAGAGCTGGCAATAGCCAAACATCGTAGCATACAAGCACCTACCCTCTCCCACTAGTTGAAAATCCCACATAGATCACTAATGTATACCAACCATAACCACGAACACACAACAATGTGAAGTACACGTATATGTCTACAATGTGCGCATCCTGAGTAAATAACACTATGGTAGATTTGCAAGTCTCAAGTCCATATACCAAACTGCATCAGTCAAGATCACTCTCCTCACGTTGTAATTCTACTTGCGATGGATCTCATACATCCTCTATATCAGAAACATATATACAAAAGAATAACGACATGTACTCAGTTACTAGAGATCCATAACTAAAGTGATATACGATGTGTGCTAAAAGCACACTTCTGTGCGAATACACCATGCACACCACCGATCACCCCCCCCTCCCCATCCCACCAATATATGCACACATGTAATAAATAACCCATCTCAGTGATACAGACAAATAAACTCCTTCTCCTCCATGCTCAATATGAACCCTCCACTAGAAGCAGTAACAGAGCCATAACTCATCGACCTCCACACACATCTCCCGCACCCCAGTATCGTCAAAAGAAATATAATAACACCTCTGAATCGAGAGTCGCAATACCTCTACACCATACTCATCTTTCTAGATAGATAGAGCGAGCACGATTACATAAACCACTCATAATCAATATAATAAGCATTATCCACATCCCTACCAATATCTATATCCGACTTTATAATTCCTTATATTATAATCAACTACGTACGCAGTAGACTCACACATCATTCTTTACGGCTACTTACACACCTAAAACATCCACCCACCAATCAAAATGTGTCACATCGTTGTGGCTTCATCTTAGCAGCATATCATTGTAGCAGATGTGATGATGACAGTCTCTCGATTGCCTACCGCAAATAATATTGCATCCTAATAATTGTATTTGTGTATAGTGTATTTTGTGAGTTAGTGAGAATGATAATGATATAATAATGAGTAGATAGATAGAGTTCGCAGAGAAAGTGCAGGAGAGTGAGGTTTAGATAATGAATAGTAGTTGCCGTTTTATGTACAAGCACTGTGACCCAATTCAGACGTGATTTAATGCTGAGTTAAGCTAGAGATCTAGTAGTTCTGAGTGAGTGCTGAGATCTTTGCTCACACCAGCTCTGCATGTGTTTTGCATTTTGGGTATATGTTTGGATAAGATGTGAGACGTTGATCTAGTATCATCTGTCTAATGTCATCGAGGATCACTATTCTCACTCAGCTTGAGACCATCAATGACCCTCATAGGAAGAAGATTTGTATCTCTAGAAAGACCCTTGGTATCGCAAAGATAAACGCGACGATATATATAGAGCAAATTCCTGTATCTTCAGTGTGCAGTGACGCATTCGCTGTGTTGCTTGAAGTAGTATAGAATGCTAGATCAATGATTAATGGAACTTAGTAGGTAGCGCGTAGATATCTCTTTGTGCATAGATGAGACACGTGATCTGTAAATAGCGTATTAGAGAGAGTCAATAGTCCTGTGAGATGTGTGACGAATCTTGTTCCGCCTGGTGCAATGTATCTTGTAGAGTACTTAAGACGCGACTGTAATAGCTGAGAGTCAATAACAGATAGACGTGCATGAGTTCGATGTAGTTCTGTGAGAGTACGACATGTGAGTGTTCCACGAATTGGTCTCAGTAAAACGAATTGACTTTGTTGGTTGCATGTGTAAGTGTGGAGCAGAGAACCAGAGCGCTTTGATTCGTTTTTGCAAGATATAGGACCTAGCGCTATACAAAATTCCCTTTGATCATTACCCAGTCTGCTACTATTCAGTTACGGGCCGATTTTTAGTGCAATTCGATAGTACCTCGTCCACTGATGAAATTCCAAACTTGTAAACGTTCTTCATTCTTTCAGGTCTGGACTATTACAATTCTAAGTTGGCTGGTTCTGCCAGGCATCATGCAATCCACTCCCTTCAATGTATACAAACTCTGCGCTAGCCTGTCTCTGAAAGAAAAATCTGAGCACATTAACCCGCTCTTGCGATCTCTCCACTGGCTGCTGTGCCAAGAAAAGTAAATTATATGATCATTACCCTCTGTTACAGAATGTCTCCACAAAAACAGCACGTCGTCCTTACATCTGGAGAGTGTTCACCTGTACTCTCCTCGTTCTTTCCGCTATGCTGCAGGATAATCCTTGCGTTCCATTCACAAAATACCTAGAGTTCAAGCAATCCACCAACGGCCGTCGCTCTTTCTCTATTTCTGGTCCATCGATTGGATGACCTCCCCTCACTCTCCGCCCCAAAGACTTCTTTTGACACTTTTTAAATCCAGTCTCAAGATCATTTTATTTCAAACCTAATATTTTCCTTCCAGCTTCAAAGCTCTAGCGTTAGTGTCCTGCCTATACAGCCAAAGATTTATTGCCCTGTCCAGTGTGTGTGTGACCTCTGTGTAGTGTGTGTGTGTTGTGTTGTGTCGCGCCGCGCGGCGCGTGGCGTGCAGTTTGGACTTGATGGAAACTATTAAGTGTACTGGTTGTATGACTGTTGTAAGTAATGCGTTGAGTGCAGGTCTTTGATTTTGTTCTTCTGCAAGATTATAGCCGCTATATAAATTATGTTATTATTGTAATGTATGTTTATCCCGTCGTGTCTCCGACGATCTTATTCTTTTCGATGCCTTGTTTTACACTAAGAGACAGTTCGGCTAAGGAATGTAGCAGTCGTCTGTGGGCAGACTCTCGGCCCGTACAGATTGTTTCTTCTTAGGGGTTAATTTGGGTTCGGCCACATGTCCTTCTCTCAGCTGCTGAAGGAACCCTGCAGTCCTGCTTGGATTATGTGGCGAGTGTCTTGCTCGCTTCCCCACTATGAGCACATGGGGGAGGGTACTACCACGTATCATATTCTGTGCAGTGTTGGTTCAGCCTGCAGTGGCCTGTATTGCTTATCGGAAGTGGTCTCATGGTCTTCGTCTGGTGAGGCTGTGGATAGCTGTTTGTGGTGGCGTTTTCCTGTAGAGAGCCTTAATGATGGTCTGCTCTCTGCAAGGCAGGACAGGGTTTTTCGGGCTGTTCATCTCCGGGCGCCTATCTTGGCCATTCTGTTCAGCTTGTCATTGCCCTCGATGCCACTGTTGAGGGGATCCACTGCAGCACCCGTGCGAAAAGACACGGATGTTTTGTTGTGCCATCTATCAGTTGTGGAAGATGGCGCTGTTGAAGGCTTGCAGCACAGACAGAGCGTCGGTCAGAAAACGCCTGGTGTTGTGATCCACTCTGCTGCGGATGGTGTTTGCTGCAAGGAGATCGTTCCACTTCGGCCTTGTAGTGGTGCAGTAGAAGCCGGGTTGCTATTGGACCGAGGTTTCTCATTCTCTGGCTGGGAATACCAGAGGTAGGCCCCAGCTCCTCCACATTGGTGGCATCTGTTGCAGCGCCGTCTGTGTAGACGTGGAGCCATGCCTCGCTCCTGAGGGTATTGATCTTCTATCCTGGCATTTTGACCGTTAGAGTTCTTTGGACAATGTCGCCCTGTTTGTTTTCTTCGTGATTCTGGAAATTACTGTCATTCTGGGAATGTCAACTTTTTTCCTGTCCTTTCTTGCCATGGAGGATCATGTCAAGGGGAGAAGGTGTGATGGGCTGTACGCTGGCAGTTTGTTCTTGGTGCTCTCTCTGCAGTGCACGAGCCTTCGACTGCAAACTGGAGGCGGTTTAGTCTTCATGTGGGAAGCTTTCTCCAGTCTTTGGTGCTAATTGGATGGTCTTTGGTGCATGGTACTTGGTTGACTATGTTGCAAGTACTTCTGTTTCCTTGTGTGGTGATAGAGGAGCTATGCCAGTCACCGCTCCATCTTCTCTATGGGGGTGGGATTTCATCGCGATGTGATGATTCTCAAGTCTTGGTTCTGTCTCTTGTCCCAGCGGTGTCCCGATGTGCTCCTTGGCAGTGGTCATCCAAGAGTTTGATCCGTACTCAAGATGGGTTGTACAGTGCCCTGGTAGGACTGATTTCAGGAAGTGTTCATTGGCTTCCCCACTGTGTCCCTGCAAGTTGCGCATGATGTTGAGAGTCGGCTCGATGACCTCCCATAAAACAGCAGAGGAGGCAAGATGCTGTTTTCGGAAACTGGCAGAAATTGTGAGTCATAGTGGAGTACCTTGCCCACAGTACATCCCCACCTCTGCTCAGGCCGCAAGTGGGCATAAGGACTAGTCAGCGTTGGAGGATTGCTCCCAAGAACAACTCAGCCCCCATGGCTTGCTGAAGCACCATTTATAGGGACTGTAGCGAGTCAAGCCACTAGTCAGAGGAATATAGAGTGATCAACAAACACTTCAGCTGTAAAAGCGGGAATTCAATGAGTGGGAAAGAAAAGCCAAGGTCATACTACAGCCTCTCACTTTGCTGTTGTTGCCCCCAATGGTTTCATCAAGAACTGGGATAAAGCCCAGGCGCTGACGGCTTCTTATCTATTATTCTAACAAACACCAAAAAGCTCACATGTGGTAGGCATCAGGCAGAGGGCGGAGCGGGATGGTCCTCGAGGTGAGGCACTGTTATGGCTGAGGTGAGAGGCCGAGCTGTTCTCTGGGTCTAGCAACAGGGACTGCCTTATACATGAAGAACTTAGCCCATTTGGCAGGGGCGATGATGTTGCCGATAAGCTGCTCGCGGTCGGGGGGGCCTCCGGGAGGATTGTGTCCACGACGTTCGGAAGGACTCCGTCTGTTCCCCAGTGAAGGTCAGCTCTGCCTCCATGGTCATGGGGTCTGTTGCTGTGCTAAAATTTGGAAAGGATTGGTTCGGGTTGGGGTAGGTTTGGTGTTTGTTGTCTGGTGTGTGTGGGTGCTGTGTGGTTGAAAGTTAAGGATAGGGGCTGGGCGCCGGAAGTAGGCTGAGAGAGGATGAGTGAGGGGGGGAGAGAGATGAGTGAGAAAGAAGAGGATTGCTCGTGAAAGAGATGAGAGACAGACAGTTCAGGAGATGAGAGAGAGACTTTTTTGGACTTTTTTTTTATATCGAGGATAATGGTAATAAGCATCATGTGCCTTTTTTACATCAGTCCCCGTTGTGTATGCGGTTTTGTATAATTTTGTCATCTATTCTCCACCGGCACACAATGGCTTACTCTTTGGAAAAAGCGGAACAGTATTAACGTGTGCACAAGATGTTCTGCATTCGGACTGAGAGTGAGAGAGAGAGGAGTAGAGCAGAGAGACGAAGGAGAAGTGTTGGGAGGTGGAGGAGAGTCCGAGAGAGAGAGGAGGGGAAGAGAGAAGAGAGAGAGCTGAGAGAGAGAGAGAGAGAGAGAGTCAGACAGACAGACAGACAGACAGAGAGTGGACAAAGACGAGAGAGAGAGAGAGATGAGAGAGAGACTTTTTTGACTTTTTTTTAATTCGGGATAATGGAATAAGCACCTCATGTGCTTTTTTACATCCGTCCGTGGGTATGCGTTTTGTAATAATTTTGTATCTATTCCCACACGGCACACAATGGATTACTCTTTCGAAAAAAAAGCGGAACAGGAATTATCCGTGTGCACAAGATGTTCTGATTCGGACTTGTGGAGGAGAGAGAGAGACGATGAGGCGAGAGGAGAGAAGAGAGAGAGATAAGGAGAGAGAGAGTGAGAGAGAGAAGTAGCGACGAGGGGGCGAGGGAAGAGAGACGAGGAGAGAGACGCGAGCGAGGAGAGAGAGCCCCCCCCCCCCCCCCCCCCCCCCCCCACCCACCCCCCCCCCCCCCCCCCCCCCTCCCCCCCACCCCCCCCCACGAGAGGAGAGAGGAGGAGAGTGAGAGAGAGAGGAGAGAGAAGGAGGGAAGGACACGGCAGAGAGTGAACGTGGGTTTGTTGTGGAACGCTTTGCTTCGGAAAATGGAGGAAGGTGGTTGCAAAATTTTCAGTGTTGGTCCCCCTAAAGGATTAGGGGATAGGTCAGGGCAGGGTCTGTTAACCTTTTTTTTCATTTCATATTATTTCCAGGATAATGGAATAAACACTCGTGTGCTTTTTGTTTTTTTAAACCTCCAGTCCCGTGTGGATATGATGTTTGAATAAATTTTTGTGCATGCCGTTCCAACCTGCACAAGATGGCCAAACGCTTTCGAATAGCCGGGAACGGGTGTTTAACGTGTGCTGCAAGATGTTCTTCGTGCGTTCGATACTCGGGACCTCGCGTTTATCAGTCTCATCCGTTTAAAGCTCCAAACCCCCGACCACCAAAAGTCCATATCAAGGCAGTCCACCTTATTATTTAATTTCTGAAAACCTGAAAACTTTCACCTTAATTTCGAACATCAATACCATCCAATTTCTTCAAACATCCATTACCATGGATCAGAAGGGAAAAAAACCCAACACTTTTCAGATGCGAGTTTGAGAGTGCTGCTCAAATTACCTGACCAACACTGCAAGTACCTGTATCTCTCGGGCCCGGTTGATTTCTTCTTCTCTTCCTTTTTTTGTCATGTTTCTCCCAGGGGAGGTTTGACATTGATAAGCCTTCTCCATCTCTCTCTCTCTGTTTTGAAGCTTCCTCACTAATTTATGCCATTGTCTCTAAGATCATCTGCAATACAGGCAGCCCAGGTTTTTGCTAGGTTCCCGGTTGACTCTAGGATATATTTATTATGATAGTAAACGTAGAGTACAGCCCTGTCAAGCAGTCTCAAAGCATTATTATGCATTTCCACAGCAGCAGCATTATACTTCATCCCCATTATCATGAACATCATGAAATTTAAACCACCACAAAACAAAGACTAAGTAGCATTTCATTGCATAATGGCCCGCTGAAAACAAACATTATGAGGGCCTATCGGCTTTCCATTAATTTATCACCCACAGGGTTACAAAAAAGGAAAAGACGTAATTACTATCAGAATGGATTAGAGTTATTGTATTATATACCACTTTTAAGTCACCGACAGATTTCTCTGCGTTGAAAATTCGGGCTGCTCTTCCCGGGGTGAAGCGAGTCGCCACAGAGCAGCGCCACCCTTTTTCTTTTTTTTGCTGTCTGCAGCTGTATTTGTTTCCCTATCAGAGGGCTTTTTTCTGAAATTTTGCCAAAGGACAAGCTCTCTGCTGCCGTGGGTTCTTTTACTAAAGGTTTTGTGTAACACACAGGAGGACCTCGGTTTATGTATCATCCTGAAAGACTAGCACCAGACCACAAACTCATGATCTAACGGATGGAGTTAGGGAAGTTTTCGTGCCGTGCAATACTTGGGATCTCAGAAACACCCGCACACTTTCCGACCGGACTTTTCGCTTTCTAGGCAGGCGGTTACTCTAGACACCGATCCAGTGTGAATAAGCTTAGGCGATAATTTTATACGGAAAGGAAATGCCTAATGGAGCAAAACACTGCAGAATTGGATTTTGCCTGTATCCCAATGTTTACAGCATCATTAGCTGTAGTTGCAAGAACAAAATGAAATACAGGCAAAATGTCCTATGGGAAAACCTTATTTGAAACATTTGAATTTCAAAAAAGGAAGGCGAATGGTAAGCTCTCTCCATGTCAGCACAGCAAAGGATATGAATTAATATTTATTGGTGGGTTCTTCATATTAGGTTTACCTAACTGCTACAGGGTTTTTGTTTGTTTGTTGTTTTTTGTTTGGTTTTTGTACAAGCCAAAAGTTGTAGATTGGATCAGTGGTAGCGTTGTCAGGTGTACATAAGATAGAATGAGGTTTGACTGTTGTAGATCGGTTTGAGGCTGTGTAGATTATTGTTCGAGTGGCTTGTTAACGGGAATGTGGTGGTGTGTAGGCTTAGGATTTTTTTGTGGGTGTGAAATTTTACCTAAAGTTCAAAGGCTGCATGTACTTACCTACAATCACCCACAACACCAGTCAACAGCAAC
The DNA here is from genome assembly GCA_028751875.1 of Rapana venosa. Classification (NCBI taxonomy): domain Eukaryota; kingdom Metazoa; phylum Mollusca; class Gastropoda; order Neogastropoda; family Muricidae; genus Rapana; species Rapana venosa. The sequence goes on from CM054155.1 coordinate 46,921,685, forward strand.
ATGCTCAGATGTTGTTTTTTATTGGAGTTAGCTGTACAATATGTTGGCAAATATACCAGAAATATCTTCGTGGGGGGGGGGGGGGGGGGGGGCAGATTTTAAATACCTGACATGTAGCTTAATGAGGACAGAACTTAGCTTAGAAGGAAGGGGTGGGGGGACTGTATGGGAACTGAAAATATTCTTTTTGATGAATGGAATGCATAGGAAACCAACCAAGACAGTGGACCAGGGTACGTATACGATATGTTTTTGTGTGTATGTTTTTCGTTTTCTTTCCTCGACTTAGAATTTCGAGGTTCATCACTGGTGAGATTTTGCGTATACGACCCATTCCAACGACTTGGGGAGAATGGTGTCCCAACTCTGACACCTGTGTGCATGCGTTTCAGCGCAGTGTTGTCGATGCCGTGCGTTGTTACCACGGACACGAAATGACCCTGCTCGTTTCGGGTGTCCGTGAACTTGGCAGAAAAAAAAAGCTCACTTCCAACGTCCCCACCAAATCCCAAACCTGGAAGGGAAATGCTGGTTTTGGATTGGTGGGGACGTTGGAAGTGAGCTTGGGTTTGGGATTGGTGGGATAGTGGAGGTGAAACCACTTGTCAGCTGAGTTTTCTTGCTGTCTATATAGAACCTAAGGACAGGTGGTGCGGTTGTGGGGCTTGTTTAACACCCATGACTCGACAGATGCTGCCGATGATTTTTGAGATGTGCGTAGGAGGGGTGGGTGGCGGCTGTGTTTGGGTATTTAGAGCAGTAAAAATAAGCCTTTCCCTCTCTCAACTTTGAGTATCTAGTTTTGGGGGAAGGGTAGGAGAGGTTGTGGGGGGGGGGGGGGGGGGGGAGGGGGAGGAGGTGGGGGGAGGTGGGGGTGGTGGGGGGGGGGGGAAGGGGGGGAGTAGGGGGGGAGTGGGGGGGGAGGTGGGGGATGTGGGGAGAGGTTGGTGGGGGGTGTGGGGAGAGGTTGGGGGGGTGTGGTTTGGGGGGGGGGGGGGAGGGGTTTGAACATAAACCCAAGCATACAGAAGATGAATAAGATGTCTACCCAAACAACAAACAGTGGATGAATAAAATGCCTACCAAAACGACAAACAGTGGATGAACTCGTATGCTTTCGTGTGTGTGTGTATGTTTTACTTTTCTTTTCTTTCCCTTCCTTTCCTCGACTTAGCCCTTCACCATAGAGATGAGATTTTTTGCGTATGCGATCGTTTTCATCTACCACTACCGTAGCCCATTCCGACTTTATATATAGGGCTTCTAAAACTCGACATCTGTGGTGTGAATGGTTTCACTAAGACTAGGTCATTTCGTGCTGGGGTAGGTAGGTATAGTGGAAACGGAGTTAGATAGAAATCATACCCTTACAGGCTCGTTTTCATCTACCACTACTGTAACCCATTCCGACTTTATATATATGGCTTCTAAACACGACATCTGTGTGTGCATGCGATTCACTAAGACTACTAGGCCATTTCGTGCTGGGGTAGGTAGGTAGGTAGGTATGGTGGAAACGGAGTTATATGGAAATCGTACCCTTACAGGCTCCGACTTCGAAAATGGTGTGGAAACCTTACTGCAGTTTAGTCCTCTGTTTCTACCGGCCTACTCTTTTGAAAAGTGGATCGGAACTTTAACGTGTGTGTGTGTGAAATATGTTCAAGCACGGAAATCATACGCTTACTGCCCCCCCCCCCCCTCTCAAATTTTGGAAATGGTGTCAAAACACGACAACAATGTGCTTTACTACCTTTTTTTGGTGTCACTAAACACGAAATGGCCTGGCCTGCCCTCGTAAAGGTTGGAAATCAGGTTTTTTATACGTGTGCGCTTAGATGTTCGAAGTGGGCATGGAATCATAGGCGGAGATGGTTGTGTAAACACGATCCTGTGTGTGCGTGTTTATGCTGTGTTTCGCAATCTGTTCCTTCTGTGGTCGTAGAGTTCTGCGTAGTATGTTCGAGTACACAGAACCTCGGTTTGTTGTTTCACCCAAAGGAGTTATAGGTGAGTGGAGTCTCTCTGATGTTAGCAAATCTTTTGACAAGATATCATGAAATTTCCTTAACTCCCCTACCACCAACTCTCTCGGACATAAACAGTAAAGTTCTAAAATATTGCGTATTATTTCTTTGTAGTAAGAACGATGTCCTACTGTACCCCTTGAACTGAAACAAAAAAGTCAACAATTTTCTAAATCTTTACCGTGTATCATCGCAATTTCCTGTTTGTTGTGTGTGTGTGTGAGAGAGAGAGAGAGAGAAAGAGAGAGAGAGAGTGTGGGAGGAGTAAGAGAGAGGATGAGAAGAGAGGGAGAGAATGAAATGCTTTGCCTAAATTCATACATAAGAAAACTGACTTAGGGTGTAATACTTTCTTGCAAGCGAGTCCTTTAAAATCTGCAAGTCAGATTACTGAGTGTGATCTTCTTGGAAAAACTTAACACTATAAAATATGATTGTGTATTTGATATATCTACAAATATATCCTAGGAACTATCCCACATAAAAAACAAGAAACATCAAATGATACACAGTCGAAATTGGCTAAACTCTCTACCAAACACGTATAAAGTATGGGTTTTAAAGCCCTGAAAAACAACACTGCACTCAATACTGGACTCCTTACATTGTGCATTATCTTTTGAATGTTATGAATGCAGTTTGAGCATGAGATATTGACTGAATATGTTTTATATGCTAAGGCCAGAGTTTTTTGAAAGCAAAAACACAAAAAACCGTAAATGAACATTGAAATAGTTCCAATGAATTTGAATGTTCACTATCTACATCAAAGTTAAAATCTCTTTTTTTTAACCCAACAGAACAATATCGCGATTTTCATCAATCTATGTTTTAAAAAAAATCATTGTACTTTAAACCACAGCAGAGTTCTCTGCGTGAAAATTCGGATGAGAGAGGAGTGAGAAAGAGAGCACGTCGCCACCCCCCAACAAGAGCAGAGCACTTTTTTCTTTTCCTGTTTTGTTTTCCTTAAACTTCAGCGACTTTTTCTCAGAATGTTGCCAGAATCAACTCTCCTCTGCAGTTAGCGTTGCTGGTTTAATCTCTCTATTGCTACTTTTACCACCAACAGCTAACTTGTAATTAAATAAAACCAAAAAACCTACCATCTTTCTCGCGTCTAGTTACACGAAAACATTCCACTGCAGAATCATTCAAATCGATGATTAAGTCCTGGGAAACTACAGGGGGGGACTTTCCTTACGAGATGTCCACTTCTACAATACGTGGAAGCAACAACAGCAACAACTCCTAGTGAAATGGCTGGTTTAAAAGTCCTCTCTCTCTTCATCTTCTTCTCTTATATCTGTTCGCTTCCAAAACGGGACACCTCTTTATCCTACCATCTACCAGAGGCTGGGGTACCACTGGAAGTCGGGTGGGGGTTGGTGCACTGCATGAGTGATGTAGACGGATCCGCTGGCGCAAGGGGATTTCCTCGAATCCCCTCCTCCTTAGGTTGCACTGCACCATCTGTACGCCAGGGGTGGGGTGCGGTGAATTCCCGGCTGTTGGCACGGAGTTAGTGGATGGATTGTAAAAAAAAAAAACAAAGATGCAAAAAAAATTTTTTCTATGGGGGAACGGGATAGCCTGGTGATGTATTCGTGATCTGCTTACCCGGGTTCGAATCTCGTTCCAAGAGGATTTTTGTTTTTTTCTCCTCTGGAGTTCCCATCAGTGCCGACTCCACTCCGACTCCAAAATGTCTTTCGGATGAGACTATAAACCGAGGCCCCGTGTGCGAATGCACGCAGAACATCTTGTACAACCGTTAAAAGCCGTTCCGCTTTTCGTGAGAGTAGGTCATTGTGTGCCACTGGGAACGGATGTCGAAATTGACAAAACTGCATACACACGGGGACTGGGTGTCAAAGAGCACGTATGAGCGCTTATTCCATTATCCTCGAAATAAATAAATAGATGAATCAATCTTATGATCAAAACAGAGGCTGCACATTCCATCGCCAACTTTGTCTTTTGTGTTGGTTTTTGTTTGGGGGTGGAGATTTTATTTTTTGGTTTTTGGGTTTCTTGGTTAGGACTATTAAGGTTTGTTTACCGAATGGTGAGATTTGTGTGTGGTGTGTGTGTGTGTGTGTGTGGCAATCCCGTTTATAAACCTACCTATTAGGTAAGCTGTATTTCGCCTTCGTGTTTATAAGTGCCTAAAACACGACTCATGGGCTATGATTTCTTTTTCTTTTTTCGTTTAAAAAAAAAGTTGTCATCCGTTCCTACCGGCACGAAATGGCCTGCTCTAGTGAATGGCGGAACAAGTTTTTTAGCATGCGCGAAATGTTCTGCGTACGTTTTGCACACGCGGCCTCGGTTTATAGTCTCATCCGGAGGACCTTTGGGATAGGGGTGGGTGGGGGGGGGGCGGGGGGGGAGGGGGGGGGGGGGTGGTTGGAGTCGATGCTTCAGTTACTAAAGGTAAAGGAGTCCCATAACCTATATAAGGTCGTAGGAGGAGCGAGGCCGTCAAAGACATCAATTCTTAGGGGCCAGCATATTGTGGGCAGGTGGTGGCGCCCATCTCCTCTCCCTCGCTGCTTTTACCTTCCCTGACCCTAAAGAGGCAGGTACCCATTCTTACAGATGTGGGGACTGTACTGAAGCCAAGGCGCGCAAACGGTCAACCATCATAGTGGCACCCGCTCGATGCTGCCTTAGCCTAAAGAATAAGTTGAAGTTAACTCCAAGGGTAATAAACTCCTTTTCAAACGGGCGGCTCTGTAGGGGCTCGAACCCGGGCCCGTCAGATCACGAGCTCAAACGTTCTAACACTAGGCCATCCAGCTTCTCTGCGTACAAGCATGCATTAAACAGCTTGTATGCACTTTACAGTTTGTTTGTTTTCAAAAATCTCCCTCCCTGCCCCCCCCCCCCCCCCCCCACCCCCCCCCCCCCCCCCCCCCCCCCCCCCCCCCCCCCCCCCACCCCCCCCCCCCCCCACTCTCTCTCTCTCTTACAGATTTTTTAAATAATCCTTCTCTCTATCCCTCCTTCCCTCACTCCTCCCTCGCTCTCTCTCTCCCTAACTCTCTCCCTTTCTCATTTCTCCCTCCCTCTCTCTGTTCTCTCTCCTTTCCTCTCTCCACTCTTTCTCTCCCACATCTATAACTCTCTCTCTCTCCCTATCTCCCTCTCTGTATACTCTCCCTCGCTGTTTAGTACTTTTCCTTTTCCCTCTCTGTAGTACTCTCCCTCTCTGATAGTACTTGCCTCCCTCTCTGTAGTTCTCTCCTCCCTCTCTGTAGTACTCTCCCTCCCTCTCTGTTAGTACTCTCCCTCGCTCGTAGTACTCTCCCTCCCTCTCTGTTTAGTTCTCTCCCTCTCTGTAAGTACTCTCCCTCTCTCTCCCTCTCTGTAGTACTCTCCCTCTCTGTTAGTACTCTCCCTCCCTCTCTGTATAGTTACTCTACCCCTCCTCTTGTAGTTCACTCCCTATCTCTCCCTCTCTGTGACATCCCCTTCCTCCTCTCTGTAGTACTCTCCCTATCTGTAGTACTCTCTCTCCTCTCTGCTAGTACTCTCCCACTCTTTAGTAGTACTCTCCCTCTCTCTCCCTCTCAGTAGTACTCTCACTCTCACTCCTCTCTGTATATATCACACCCACACTTACTTACTCACCCAATCTAACCCTCTCTTATTTATTCCATCCCACCTCTCCCACTCTATCTTACTAACCCTCATCTTACTACCATACCCACTCTACCCCTATCTCACTCTACCCCCACACTCCCCTCACTCACTCACATCCCCCATCTAAACCCCCTTCACACTACACCACCCACTACTAACCCCTCACCCCCACCACACATCCCACCCCCACACAATCCCCAAAACACACAGCCATAACCCCATCACAACCCCCTCCACACTCCCACCACTCCCTCACATAATAACTACCACACACTCCCCAACACACACACACCCCAATCAACCCACAAAACCCCCACCAACCCCCCACAACCTCCCACTCACACAACACACAAACACACAAACAAACAATTTTATAAAAACTCAAAAATTTTTTTTTGTATATCTCATTTATGTAGTGAAATGTGCAATTTTCATTATTATTATACTAACAAAATTTTACTCATCTTCTTTTAATTATATAATACTGAGAGAAACGGTAGCTATGTTACCCACCGACTCTGACATCACCTCCCCCCCGCCCCTCCTTGCCCCCCCCCCCCATCGCCCCCCCCCCCCCCCCCAGATTTTAAGTTCCAATATCGTTACTTTGTGATATATTATTTTGTGTTCTCCGCGTGTGTTTCCCCTCATATTTCATCTTCCCCGCGCCTCCCTCATACCCATTAAAATCCCGGCACAAGAAGTAGAGTACACTCAGTTGTCATCGCTAAATCCCTACACTCTATTGTGTCTCCAAATCCTAAGAATGTCATTGTCACAAACACCTTATCTAAATAGTTTTACAGCATACTCCTACCCTTAGTGTCTACAATATCTATGCACAAACATATCGCCCGTTCGTCCAAACACACAATCAATCTCTATAACCTGATCGCTATTGACCGCTGTCCCCCCTACAGTTGTCTCTCCCTCTCTTGATAGAGATTAAGTGTATGACCCATGACTCCACATCCTCTATACGCAACAAATGTCTGCACCCTACTCCGTCTAACACAGTCATATGTCATCACACACTCCCCTAGAGATATAGACCTATTGAATCTTTCTTCGCCTCATAGATACTTATATCATATAATAATCTAGATATCTCCGTACACCTGTACAATATAACTAACTCTCAAATCATGTATTTATGTTGCAGATCTTCAAATATATCCCGCCAGTAACACCTGATACAACACAGAACCAACACACACCACCCACTGTACACAGACACCACGATACGAGACTATCCACCTCAGTAAATCTGTACATCAGTACAAAATCCGTACCAATCTGTATCGACTGTAATTCCACCTCACTCTACAGACACCCCAAATCCTAATCTAAACCCCTCCTACCCAAACCTTGTATCAGAGAATCCAATGCCTCACCAGTAACACACCCACACCTCAGTTGTCCACCACAATACGTACCCCTATACCACATCCTCAGACCCTCAGCACTCGACGCCCATCAAAGTCCAGAGTGGTGTATTCGATCTGTCCCAGTCTCCCTCCCGCCTGCACGTATCCCTGTTCAATATGGCCATAACCTGTAGCTTTGAACTATCTCGCCATCTGTATTTTTAGCCGTTTGTCCTATGCCCTATTACCTCCAGAAGTGACTTGAAAATACCCACACTCTGTGTGTCATCATCTCCCCTCTTAAACGTTATCCTGTCATGTGATCTCCCATCCCAGCCGCTCAACCACACGCACCCCCCCCCCCCCCCCCCACATCCACTCCTCAGCTGCTCCCCCCCCCCCCCACCCCACCATCTGATACCTATAAATGCCTTTAAATTGCCGCTTTCAACATCAGATACAATATGAGACATCGTAATCATAATAAACCTCGTGTTGAAATGTCCTTCTCGTAAGAATAGATCCACTTAGAACTCATGTCTGCCCAAACCGTATTTGCTGCCACACCCCAAATCTTCGAGAACCATATCCCCATTCCCCTCACACCATAATCACATTGTCTCGAGCGCTCCTACACCAATACGTGTCCTCTCCAATGTTAAATTGCTGTGACTCAGAAATAATACCATAAATGATAAATTTCATAGAAAATAGCCCTACATTAAATCAAAACACATAGTCTAATACAGTTCCCACACCATCAACACGCCCCTAGACCTCCCAATCTATAACAAACACACTATCACTCAATAAATTATCTAAAGTTCCTCCCCCATAATTCTCATAATACGTTCTCAACTAGTACACCAACATCACACATTCATCCATAGATATACTGTGTTTAGTTGTATTACCTGCATACGTGTCTCGTACATACACAACCATTTACCACCCCCCAATGTCACATATCCCCTACTCATCTATGACGTCTGTTCTTATCCTTGTCCAAGAGCCAGATCCCATTCCCTCACCCCACCTCCTCTCACCCACACCCTCACTCACACACAATTGATCAACCAATCCCCACCTCATCATCACTAGATGTGCCCTGTACCACTTCCACACACACGCGTACTTCTCAATCACAGACCACGACAGTCACAGTGTTCTGAACACACTCACCCTGTTCTCTAATACAGTACTAATCTGAAGTACTACCTATCAATGTCCTTCACCAGTAAGTGAGCACTCCGCTACACACGCTGTGTCACACGTCCTGACACAACTCACCAACATGGTCTCAGCTGACTCACACTTATCTGATAGTGAGAACACCTCTAATAACATTCCCACCTCACACTCCCCTGTTCTGTTTCCCCACTACCAGAACGTTAATATCTCATTACATGTACATAGAGAGCTGGCAATAGCCAAACATCGTAGCATACAAGCACCTACCCTCTCCCACTAGTTGAAAATCCCACATAGATCACTAATGTATACCAACCATAACCACGAACACACAACAATGTGAAGTACACGTATATGTCTACAATGTGCGCATCCTGAGTAAATAACACTATGGTAGATTTGCAAGTCTCAAGTCCATATACCAAACTGCATCAGTCAAGATCACTCTCCTCACGTTGTAATTCTACTTGCGATGGATCTCATACATCCTCTATATCAGAAACATATATACAAAAGAATAACGACATGTACTCAGTTACTAGAGATCCATAACTAAAGTGATATACGATGTGTGCTAAAAGCACACTTCTGTGCGAATACACCATGCACACCACCGATCACCCCCCCCTCCCCATCCCACCAATATATGCACACATGTAATAAATAACCCATCTCAGTGATACAGACAAATAAACTCCTTCTCCTCCATGCTCAATATGAACCCTCCACTAGAAGCAGTAACAGAGCCATAACTCATCGACCTCCACACACATCTCCCGCACCCCAGTATCGTCAAAAGAAATATAATAACACCTCTGAATCGAGAGTCGCAATACCTCTACACCATACTCATCTTTCTAGATAGATAGAGCGAGCACGATTACATAAACCACTCATAATCAATATAATAAGCATTATCCACATCCCTACCAATATCTATATCCGACTTTATAATTCCTTATATTATAATCAACTACGTACGCAGTAGACTCACACATCATTCTTTACGGCTACTTACACACCTAAAACATCCACCCACCAATCAAAATGTGTCACATCGTTGTGGCTTCATCTTAGCAGCATATCATTGTAGCAGATGTGATGATGACAGTCTCTCGATTGCCTACCGCAAATAATATTGCATCCTAATAATTGTATTTGTGTATAGTGTATTTTGTGAGTTAGTGAGAATGATAATGATATAATAATGAGTAGATAGATAGAGTTCGCAGAGAAAGTGCAGGAGAGTGAGGTTTAGATAATGAATAGTAGTTGCCGTTTTATGTACAAGCACTGTGACCCAATTCAGACGTGATTTAATGCTGAGTTAAGCTAGAGATCTAGTAGTTCTGAGTGAGTGCTGAGATCTTTGCTCACACCAGCTCTGCATGTGTTTTGCATTTTGGGTATATGTTTGGATAAGATGTGAGACGTTGATCTAGTATCATCTGTCTAATGTCATCGAGGATCACTATTCTCACTCAGCTTGAGACCATCAATGACCCTCATAGGAAGAAGATTTGTATCTCTAGAAAGACCCTTGGTATCGCAAAGATAAACGCGACGATATATATAGAGCAAATTCCTGTATCTTCAGTGTGCAGTGACGCATTCGCTGTGTTGCTTGAAGTAGTATAGAATGCTAGATCAATGATTAATGGAACTTAGTAGGTAGCGCGTAGATATCTCTTTGTGCATAGATGAGACACGTGATCTGTAAATAGCGTATTAGAGAGAGTCAATAGTCCTGTGAGATGTGTGACGAATCTTGTTCCGCCTGGTGCAATGTATCTTGTAGAGTACTTAAGACGCGACTGTAATAGCTGAGAGTCAATAACAGATAGACGTGCATGAGTTCGATGTAGTTCTGTGAGAGTACGACATGTGAGTGTTCCACGAATTGGTCTCAGTAAAACGAATTGACTTTGTTGGTTGCATGTGTAAGTGTGGAGCAGAGAACCAGAGCGCTTTGATTCGTTTTTGCAAGATATAGGACCTAGCGCTATACAAAATTCCCTTTGATCATTACCCAGTCTGCTACTATTCAGTTACGGGCCGATTTTTAGTGCAATTCGATAGTACCTCGTCCACTGATGAAATTCCAAACTTGTAAACGTTCTTCATTCTTTCAGGTCTGGACTATTACAATTCTAAGTTGGCTGGTTCTGCCAGGCATCATGCAATCCACTCCCTTCAATGTATACAAACTCTGCGCTAGCCTGTCTCTGAAAGAAAAATCTGAGCACATTAACCCGCTCTTGCGATCTCTCCACTGGCTGCTGTGCCAAGAAAAGTAAATTATATGATCATTACCCTCTGTTACAGAATGTCTCCACAAAAACAGCACGTCGTCCTTACATCTGGAGAGTGTTCACCTGTACTCTCCTCGTTCTTTCCGCTATGCTGCAGGATAATCCTTGCGTTCCATTCACAAAATACCTAGAGTTCAAGCAATCCACCAACGGCCGTCGCTCTTTCTCTATTTCTGGTCCATCGATTGGATGACCTCCCCTCACTCTCCGCCCCAAAGACTTCTTTTGACACTTTTTAAATCCAGTCTCAAGATCATTTTATTTCAAACCTAATATTTTCCTTCCAGCTTCAAAGCTCTAGCGTTAGTGTCCTGCCTATACAGCCAAAGATTTATTGCCCTGTCCAGTGTGTGTGTGACCTCTGTGTAGTGTGTGTGTGTTGTGTTGTGTCGCGCCGCGCGGCGCGTGGCGTGCAGTTTGGACTTGATGGAAACTATTAAGTGTACTGGTTGTATGACTGTTGTAAGTAATGCGTTGAGTGCAGGTCTTTGATTTTGTTCTTCTGCAAGATTATAGCCGCTATATAAATTATGTTATTATTGTAATGTATGTTTATCCCGTCGTGTCTCCGACGATCTTATTCTTTTCGATGCCTTGTTTTACACTAAGAGACAGTTCGGCTAAGGAATGTAGCAGTCGTCTGTGGGCAGACTCTCGGCCCGTACAGATTGTTTCTTCTTAGGGGTTAATTTGGGTTCGGCCACATGTCCTTCTCTCAGCTGCTGAAGGAACCCTGCAGTCCTGCTTGGATTATGTGGCGAGTGTCTTGCTCGCTTCCCCACTATGAGCACATGGGGGAGGGTACTACCACGTATCATATTCTGTGCAGTGTTGGTTCAGCCTGCAGTGGCCTGTATTGCTTATCGGAAGTGGTCTCATGGTCTTCGTCTGGTGAGGCTGTGGATAGCTGTTTGTGGTGGCGTTTTCCTGTAGAGAGCCTTAATGATGGTCTGCTCTCTGCAAGGCAGGACAGGGTTTTTCGGGCTGTTCATCTCCGGGCGCCTATCTTGGCCATTCTGTTCAGCTTGTCATTGCCCTCGATGCCACTGTTGAGGGGATCCACTGCAGCACCCGTGCGAAAAGACACGGATGTTTTGTTGTGCCATCTATCAGTTGTGGAAGATGGCGCTGTTGAAGGCTTGCAGCACAGACAGAGCGTCGGTCAGAAAACGCCTGGTGTTGTGATCCACTCTGCTGCGGATGGTGTTTGCTGCAAGGAGATCGTTCCACTTCGGCCTTGTAGTGGTGCAGTAGAAGCCGGGTTGCTATTGGACCGAGGTTTCTCATTCTCTGGCTGGGAATACCAGAGGTAGGCCCCAGCTCCTCCACATTGGTGGCATCTGTTGCAGCGCCGTCTGTGTAGACGTGGAGCCATGCCTCGCTCCTGAGGGTATTGATCTTCTATCCTGGCATTTTGACCGTTAGAGTTCTTTGGACAATGTCGCCCTGTTTGTTTTCTTCGTGATTCTGGAAATTACTGTCATTCTGGGAATGTCAACTTTTTTCCTGTCCTTTCTTGCCATGGAGGATCATGTCAAGGGGAGAAGGTGTGATGGGCTGTACGCTGGCAGTTTGTTCTTGGTGCTCTCTCTGCAGTGCACGAGCCTTCGACTGCAAACTGGAGGCGGTTTAGTCTTCATGTGGGAAGCTTTCTCCAGTCTTTGGTGCTAATTGGATGGTCTTTGGTGCATGGTACTTGGTTGACTATGTTGCAAGTACTTCTGTTTCCTTGTGTGGTGATAGAGGAGCTATGCCAGTCACCGCTCCATCTTCTCTATGGGGGTGGGATTTCATCGCGATGTGATGATTCTCAAGTCTTGGTTCTGTCTCTTGTCCCAGCGGTGTCCCGATGTGCTCCTTGGCAGTGGTCATCCAAGAGTTTGATCCGTACTCAAGATGGGTTGTACAGTGCCCTGGTAGGACTGATTTCAGGAAGTGTTCATTGGCTTCCCCACTGTGTCCCTGCAAGTTGCGCATGATGTTGAGAGTCGGCTCGATGACCTCCCATAAAACAGCAGAGGAGGCAAGATGCTGTTTTCGGAAACTGGCAGAAATTGTGAGTCATAGTGGAGTACCTTGCCCACAGTACATCCCCACCTCTGCTCAGGCCGCAAGTGGGCATAAGGACTAGTCAGCGTTGGAGGATTGCTCCCAAGAACAACTCAGCCCCCATGGCTTGCTGAAGCACCATTTATAGGGACTGTAGCGAGTCAAGCCACTAGTCAGAGGAATATAGAGTGATCAACAAACACTTCAGCTGTAAAAGCGGGAATTCAATGAGTGGGAAAGAAAAGCCAAGGTCATACTACAGCCTCTCAATTTGCTGTTGTTGCCCCCAATGGTTTCATCAAGAAACTGGGATAAAGCCCAGGCGCTGTCGGCTTCTTATCTATTATTCTAACAAACACCAAAAAGCTCACATGTGGTAGGCATCAGGCAGAGGGCGGAGCGGGATGGTCCTCGAGGTGAGGCACTGTTATGGCTGAGGTGAGAGGCCGAGCTGTTCTCTGGGTCTAGCAACAGGGACTGCCTTATACATGAAGAACTTAGCCCATTTGGCAGGGGCGATGATGTTGCCGATAAGCTGCTCGCGGTCGGGGGGGCCTCCGGGAGGATTGTGTCCACGACGTTCGGAAGGACTCCGTCTGTTCCCCAGTGAAGGTCAGCTCTGCCTCCATGGTCATGGGGTCTGTTGCTGTGCTAAAATTTGGAAAGGATTGGTTCGGGTTGGGGTAGGTTTGGTGTTTGTTGTCTGGTGTGTGTGGGTGCTGTGTGGTTGAAAGTTAAGGATAGGGGCTGGGCGCCGGAAGTAGGCTGAGAGAGGATGAGTGAGGGGGGGAGAGAGATGAGTGAGAAAGAAGAGGATTGCTCGTGAAAGAGATGAGAGACAGACAGTTCAGGAGATGAGAGAGAGACTTTTTTGGACTTTTTTTTTATATCGAGGATAATGGTAATAAGCATCATGTGCCTTTTTTACATCAGTCCCCGTTGTGTATGCGGTTTTGTATAATTTTGTCATCTATTCTCCACCGGCACACAATGGCTTACTCTTTGGAAAAAGCGGAACAGTATTAACGTGTGCACAAGATGTTCTGCATTCGGACTGAGAGTGAGAGAGAGAGGAGTAGAGCAGAGAGACGAAGGAGAAGTGTTGGGAGGTGGAGGAGAGTCCGAGAGAGAGAGGAGGGGAAGAGAGAAGAGAGAGAGCTGAGAGAGAGAGAGAGAGAGAGAGTCAGACAGACAGACAGACAGACAGAGAGTGGACAAAGACGAGAGAGAGAGAGAGATGAGAGAGAGACTTTTTTGACTTTTTTTTAATTCGGGATAATGGAATAAGCACCTCATGTGCTTTTTTACATCCGTCCGTGGGTATGCGTTTTGTAATAATTTTGTATCTATTCCCACACGGCACACAATGGATTACTCTTTCGAAAAAAAAGCGGAACAGGAATTATCCGTGTGCACAAGATGTTCTGATTCGGACTTGTGGAGGAGAGAGAGAGACGATGAGGCGAGAGGAGAGAAGAGAGAGAGATAAGGAGAGAGAGAGTGAGAGAGAGAAGTAGCGACGAGGGGGCGAGGGAAGAGAGACGAGGAGAGAGACGCGAGCGAGGAGAGAGAGCCCCCCCCCCCCCCCCCCCCCCCCCCCACCCACCCCCCCCCCCCCCCCCCCCCCTCCCCCCCACCCCCCCCCACGAGAGGAGAGAGGAGGAGAGTGAGAGAGAGAGGAGAGAGAAGGAGGGAAGGACACGGCAGAGAGTGAACGTGGGTTTGTTGTGGAACGCTTTGCTTCGGAAAATGGAGGAAGGGGTTGCAAAATTTTCAGTGTTGGTCCCCTAAAGGATTAGGGGATAGGTCAGGGCAGGGTCTGTTAACCTTTTTTTTAATTTTCTTATTATGTTCCAGGATTATGGAATAAACACTCGTGTGCTTTTTGTTTTTGAATACCTCCAGTCCCGTGTGGATATGATGTTTGAATAAATTTTTGTGCATGCCGTTCCAACCTGCACAAGATGGCCAAACGCTTTCGAATAGCCGGGAACGGGTGTTTAACGTGTGCTGCAAGATGTTCTTCGTGCGTTCGATACTCGGGACCTCGCGTTTATCAGTCTCATCCGTTTAAAGCTCCAAACCCCCGACCACCAAAAGTCCATATCAAGGCAGTCCACCTTATTATTTAATTTCTGAAAACCTGAAAACTTTCACCTTAATTTCGAACATCAATACAATCCAATTTCTTCAAACTTCCCCATTTACCATGGATCAGAAGGGAAAAAAACCCAACACTTTTCAGATGCGAGTTTGAGAGTGCTGCTCAAATTACCTGACCAACACTGCAAGACCTGTATCTCTCGGGGCCCGGTTGATTTCTTCTTCTCTTCCTTTTTTTGTCATGTTTCTCCAGGGAAGGTTGACATTGAATTAAGCCTTCTCCCATCTCTTCTCTCTCTGTTTTGAAGCTTCCTCACTAATTTATGCCCCTGTCTCTAAGATCATCTGCAATACAGGCAGCCCAGGTTTTTGCTAGGTTCCCGGTTGACTCTAGGATATATTTATTATGATAGTAAACGTAGAGTACAGCCCTGTCAAGCAGTCTCAAAGCATATTATGCATTTCCACAGCAGCAGCATTATACTTCATCCCCATTATCAATGAACATCATGAAATTTAAACCACAAAAAAAGACTAAGTCAGCATTTCATTGCATAATGGCCCGCTGAAAACAAACATTATGAGGGCCTATCGGCTTTCCATTAATTTATCACCCACAGGGTTACAAAAAAGGAAAAGACGTAATTACTATCAGAATGGATTAGAGTTATTGTATTATATACCACTTTTAAGTCACCGACAGATTTCTCTGCGTTGAAAATTCGGGCTGCTCTTCCCGGGGTGAACGAGTCGCCACAAGAGCAGCGCCACCCTTTTTCTTTTGCTGTCTGCAGCTGTATTTGTTTCCCTATCAGAGTGGCTTTTTTCTGAATTTTGCCAAGGACAACTCTCTTGCTGCCGTGGGTTCTTTTACTA